>OZ023320.1:27231352-27831352 GCA_964007375.1 Ophion obscuratus | reverse complement strand
CCTCCTCCAGACAACAGGTTTTTCAATGATTTTTTACAAAAAATTGAGAGCATTTATTGCAATGAATCAAATTACATAATAATATTGACGTTCAAATGAATTTAAAAAAATGTTCATGAGTGAAAAAAAAACAAAATGGCGGCGCTCGAGATGCTCGAACTTGGCTCCTAGAGTTTGCGCCGTGGAACGCCCAGGTCCTTGTAGTTAACTAAAATCAACGAAACAATTTTTTTTTCATTAAAATAAGTCATTCCGCTTTGCATGAACCGAAATTTAGCAAAGAAAGGTTCAAAATTGAAAACTTAAGGAAAAAAAACACTTAAAAAAACAATTTTAGGTTTGTGCAAAGGCCGATAAGAATATCTGCACAAAATTTCAAGTTGACTGGTTCATTACTTTTTGAGTTACATTCCACGGCACGGAAAAAAAACACATTTCGAGAAAAACTCGCTTGAAGTTTTCGTTCTTAAAAAATAGAGTTTAGATTGATTTATCATTACCCAAGCTTAAGGGGCCAGTCCACTTTGGAGCCACGCAAAAAAAGGCTATTTTCGCGATTTTTTTGAGGATTTCATAAAAGATACGAATATAAAAGTTGCTGGGCTTGATAAATAAAGTCTTGAAATACATTTAAAAAAAGTTCAATTCATTTTTATTCATTTTTAATTACAAAAACTATAGTTTAACGACACGCCTCAAACGCAGGTGGGCTCGGTAGCTCCATCACAACTCGGCAACGGCTTGTCTGAAATAAAAAAAATCAAAGTCCATTAGATTCAGTATGACACCAGCTACAAAATGACCCTCGGATATAAAGTTTTATCCAAAAATAAAAAAAATGGCAGATGAACAAGGAAAAAAGTTTTTTTCAACGCGTTTTTTTGCAGTTTTTCGCAAAAAAAAAGAGTAAAAATCAAAATTTCAAAACCATCGGTGGTCACCTTGTTGCGAATCATGTTTACAATATGTGGTTCAAATTTCAAGAGAATCGGTTTATTAGTTTTCGAGATACGATGGAGCTAGATTTTGAAAACGTTTCGAGAAAAACGCGTTTGAAGTTTATACTATGAAAAACTCTTACCTAAACTCAATCGACAATTCCTGCACCGTACAAAATCCCTTCTGATTGCTCGTCATCGTCGATTTCTTCAAGTCTTGCTTGCTTTCGAATTTTTTGAAATTTTCAAAGTGGACTGGCCCCTTAATCTGCGACGCCAAGGCCATAAAGCAAGCCTTCTTCTAGGAAATCACTAATCTGGACTGCATTTTTCTCTTTTTGTGCGAACTCTTTGTGTGAAAACGAAAAACGACGATTACACAGGCCGAAATTTCTTTACAATCGTCGGAAGTGTCTATTATTCAAAAAGTAAATTAGCAAACTTGTTTGGCTAAGAAATTAAAAGGTAGAGGCCGCAAAGGGCGCGTGCTCGTTTACCTACTGTCGGTACTTTTGGAGGGCGTCACTTCGTTGATTTCCTAGGGACCTTTAGGGCTTTCTGTTGGGCTTTAAACTTTGGAAATATATTCTTCAGATACTAGATGAATTTTCAAAGCAATAAAAAAATTGATATCTGTAGGAGGTTCCCCCCTTAAATTGCAACGAAAAAAAGGTTCCTTCACAAAGATGAAGAATTGGCGGAAAAATGCATGGCTACGTAAATGTCACCCCGCTTGCCGCGATTGTAACGCCTGAGTTACCACAGCTAAACGCCAGCATCCTACGAAAGCTCCGGTTCCGGTTAACACCACCGAAATGATTAATAATTCGATAGACCGGTTTTTTTTTCCCGACTTTTTTTTTTCGTTCGCCGCGAAGTAAGCTTTTTTGTGCCCGGTGTGTCGATTGGATTGGCCAAATTAATATCGATAGGTACGCCTGTCGTGGCAGCAGCGGTCGTTGGTTACGCGGGGCTCGTTACCGGGGTCGGGAGAACGACTCGAGGTGCCCTCGGACTGAGTTTCCTCGCCCATCAGTCCCCGCAATTCCAACACGAGTTTCCCAGCCTCAGCGGACAGACATCCATCTCCAATCAGAGCCAGACTCAACAGTCCTCGACAGCGTCGAATGCTGCTGCGATATCGGTCAATGTACAGCATCAGTCGTTGCTACCGCAACAATCGTATTCCCACAACCACTCAGGTGGGGTTTGCCGCTGCTTGCCAAGTAGAGAGAAAAGAAAAACGCCTCGGGGTCTTGCCTTCTTGTCGCCTGACTCGGTTATTCTTTCTTTTTATTTTGCTACGAGTAGTTTCTTTTCTACCCTTCTCGCCATACGAATGGATCACCCACGTTTTGTTTTTACCTCCTCCTTACATCCCTGTTTAACAGCGGCTGTGCATCTCTCACGTTTGTCGTGCCGTCGTTTTCTCTTCCTTTACTGTTTATCGTCTTTAGTTTTATTTTTTTGTTTATTTGTACGCCTCGGTTCTTCCACGTAGGTTGCTCTCATGGTTTTCTGGTTTTCTTCACACCTTCTCAATGGCTTTTGCGAAATGTAAACGCCTCACGATTCTTTATATATATATATATATATACATATAAATTTATGTGTGTGTGTGTGTGTATGCGTGTGTATGTATCGTTTTTTGTATTATTATAATTGAAACGATAAATCGTGCCGTGCAGAAGAGCAATTTTTCAATTTCATTTTCGTTCGTAGTCAAATATCGCTGAGGTTGCAGAGAGATTTTCACCATCTCTGACCTCGAGTTAATGCTCGTGTAGGGAAACGGCTGTTTCTCTTTTGTCCATGCCAGCGATAGAGCGAGTATAGTCGTGAGTGGAATAAACGTAAATAAAAAAACAGTCGATGCATCTGCCTGAAAAAACAAGAGAAATTTGCTTGGGTCGTTATCGTTTCGCGAATTTCTATAATTACACATGTTTTTTTTTGTCTTCTCCCTCCTCTTGCTGCATTCTCTGCGAAGTAAGCAAAGTAAACACGGACGTGTATATTCTCTTTGGATTCGTTATTATTTGCAAAATTGTTTTGATGCTCGCGTAGGTAGGTAGCATTAGGATTATAGTTTGTGCAAAATAGATCGTCGATTTCGAATTGAAAGCTGAGCGATCCGGCGCGTTCGCTGTTTTTCGTTGATAGCTACGAGGGAGAATTAAAAAAAACGTTTTTTTTCTTTTCCAATTGTTTTCGAACAGGAGGTGCGTCGGTTGGACCGCAACCGCAACAGTCGCAACAAAATCGAGAGCAGAACGCACAGTATGGGCCTGGTCCAAGTCTGCGTCCACAAAGTAATGAGAAAAAATAATCGTAATAATAGATAAACAATTGAACTCGAGTCGGTAATTGCTTTTTGACGCAGAGTTTTCAAGCATAAAGAATTTTTGTTAAACGTTGGAGCATGAAACGATCGGTTGAACGCTCGCTGATGTGACTTTCGTGTGTGGATTTTATTGAAGCGGAGGGAAGCTGGATTCAAGGTGGAAGTCGTGCGTCAGGCGGAGCAGGGGCAGTTGGTATCGGAAATGGGAATACTCCGGTGGTCCAGGGCCCCCTGATAGGAATCGTAGGGCCACCAGGACACCCAGAGGGTCCCGTTGGAGGGCGTCCGAGCTCGGTCCAATCGCCGGGCACGGGCTCGGTCCCGGTAGGCCAACACACCCCACAAAACAATCAGAGTCCGACCGTCGTTGGACCGATCGCTCACCACTACCGAGGACTTATTCCCTCATTTGTAAGTACAAATGTCTAGTATTTTTCTTTCAATTTTTTCATGTTCTTTCGTATTTGTACTTGATCTTTTTGTTTCTTATTAACGGGAGAGATACCTTTGCGCGGAAATAAACTGCTGGCATTGTTTTTTCTCTTTGGTTAAGATTTCTTCACCTTTTTTCAGACCCAGAGTATATTTTATTACTACTTTTGGCTGTTACGTGGTATTTTTTTGTAATCTTTAAAATTGGCGGAGGTCTCGCATGGTCTTTTAGACCGCCCCATACCTCCGACAATTTTAAAGATGAGAAAAATACCGTGTAACAGTCAAAAGTAGTCATAAAATAATGACTGTGTTTAAATTGTTGAACAAAATGGTGAACAAAAATGGTGAACAAACCTCTCCTTTGAAGAAAAATCATGAAAATCAGCAAATTTTGTCCTCCCCTAAAGGTCCCTCCCCCCTAAATTTCCCTCCTTAGGTATTTTCGTATATCCTTGCGAACTTTTATCCCCTATTTGTCCCCCTCGAGCCTTCGTCCCACAATCTCTGCTTCCAATGCACTACTCTCTCGCATTTGCATGGGAGCATAGGCAAGGTCACCCATCCGAATATCGGCCCGGGTCAACGGCGATTGCCATAGGAAATCGCCGAAGTCGCACATCGACTGCGCGTCCCTTAGTATCAGTTTTTACACTTGCGTATTCTTGAAAAATAATTACCGCTACAAAAATCAACGTTTTTCGGGAAGTTTGTCAAGGGTAAATCGTAAAAAATCCGGAAAAATATTTATCATTCATTATTTATTGATATTAATACACTTGAATTACAAGCAACATCATTTTGGCATTGAAAACTATAAGATACGTTTTTTTCTTATCGGTGGAAAAACAGTTTTTACGAGGTGCAACCACCCCTCAGTGTGAAGCACGCCAAGAACTGAGTCCACCGATTACAGTGAAACAAAAAGGAAAATTCTTCTCATGAATTTCTGACGGCGCCGAAGCGTTCGGATAATCGAGGTTCTACTGGACATGAGTTATAATAAAATCGGAGGCAGACACCAAAGTGATGTTCCTTGTTAGAAAACTTTTTTGGCGTGCCAAATTTCACGCTTTGAATGTATACATTTTTTTTTAAATAACGTTTTGAAAAATAAAATATAAAGTTTTTGAGAATGGCTCGACAGACTAGAGTCAATCCATTTCCGAAAATTAATAAAAGTTGATTAAAAAATATTCATAGCTGTGGGTAGCGCGTACTTTTGAGGAAAACGCGTTTAAGGGATAAATAAGGCAAGAAAAGCGGCAGAAAGTAAGGCCTAAGCTTCACAATTTATTTTGGGGGTATGAAAAAAGGAATAGGATTTCTTTTCAGAGGGTTTATTTAACTCATATTAAAGTATAAAAACAATTTTTTTTTTATTATAATTTTCATATAAAAAGGCAGCGACAGAGCCCATTTTGGAAAACGCGTTTTTTACAAATAGCTTCATGGCAGGACGGTTTTCTCGTAAAGTATAAGACCTGGAACAGAAACCAAAACAATTATAATCTATAAAATATTAGCTATGGGACTACGTAGGGATTTTTTAAATCCAATTTTGAAAAAATGACGCACTTTGAAAGAAATAAATCGATCTTTTGCCCAAAAAAGCAGTAAATCGTTTATCAAAAAAAAAAAGTTTACATTTAATCCAAAAACGGTTACGTACTCCCATAGAGAATGTAATTGTGACGCTACTATCAAAATTTCAAATCGATCCATGCAACGGTGTTCGAGTAATCCGTCCTCCCAATTTGAAAAAAGTGGTTTCGAGAAAGACGCGTCTAAAGTTGTACGAGGCGCCTGAAAGAAGTCCGAGGCGCTGCGGCAAAATCGATAATTGAACCTTAAAAAAAATATCGCTACGGGACCAATCGCATATCATTTTTATGGCGCCAAAGTATTTTTAAAGCAAAAAAGATGACTTGAGATTTGGAAACGTATACTTTTCAAATTCACGTGAAAATGTAGAAAATAATAATCAACGATAAAGCATCGATTTTTCGAAACTGCCGGAGTTACATAACCCCTTGAATTATGATTTTTCGGTTCTGTCATTCGGACCTGACAGTCAAGAGATTCGATCTTATATTAAATTGCCTCTACCCGTTCGACCGACAGATGTACAGAGGAAACTTCCCGCCGGGCGGTTTCCCCTCCCAATTTCCGGCAAACGTGAGTTCCGGTGGTGGTGTTGGAGGAGCCGGAGGAGGCGGCAATGGACCACGTCCTAGATTCAATTATTCCGCGGAGCGTTTTCCGCCACCGCAACGACAGCAGCAGCAGCAGCAGCAGCAGCAGCAGCAGGAGCGCGATCGTGCACCTCCCCCCGTCGATGAAGACATCGTTATTCCACGACCCATAATAAAGGAGGAGGATCTCACGAAAATGGACGATATATCCCACGACGTGGGTTGGGCGACTCACGACGATATCGATTACAATCAGAAATTGGCATTCAGCGACGACGAGAACGAGCCCGAAGGAGGCCGACGCGACGACAAAAAGGAAAACCCACCACCACCGAGGGAGGATAAAGTAACTTCCGACGTTACGATCGAGGAGAGGGAACGGCCTAGGGAAATGATACGCGACAGAGACGGAATGAAGGATTCGCGCGAGCCCCTGTCTCAGCAGTCCCAGCAGCTACCACAACATCGTCCCTGGTATCAGGATCGCATGGGACCTGGACAACGAGATTTCCGCAGTTCCAACGGACCTCCGATTAGAGACAATTATTCACCGCAACAACCGCATCCACCGCAACCGCAGCAACAACCGCCCCAACCGCTACGCATTGGACACGCCAACAGAGGTACGTCATTTCAATATTTTCATCAAAAATGAATTGTCCCTTTTCCTTTTTTTCTCCCAAATGTTCGCCAACGCAATACGAATCGAGCATAATATTGACCGGAGAACAAACTCGTTGCGATCGCTCGCAATCGCTATAAAAATACCACTGTCGTCGAGTATCCATAAGTGAATATCGATAAGTCGAATATCCATAAGTGAGTATAGAGTAGAAATGGCGGGAAGTAGACAAATGTAGTGAGCATTGAAGGTAAGTATAGAGTAAAAATTAGCGCCCAAAATGGCGGGAGGCAGAGGAAAAGTGAGTATTGAAGGTATGTATAAAGTAGAAATGGGCGCCAGAAATGGCGGAAGAGTGAAAAGACGAAGAAAGATGAGCATTTCAAGAAATTTTTAATAAAGAGAATGTTCGGTAAAAGTTCAAGTTTGTGGATTCGAACAACATCGAATCAAGTTTGTTTGGGTTATATAGTTTGGTTTGTCTACTAATATTACCCAAAGTAGATAATCCAAACAAACTTGAACTTTTACCGAGCATTCTTTCAATTAAATATTTATTTTAAAATGCTCATCTTTCTTCGTTTTTTCACTCTTCCGCCATTTCTGGCGCTCATTTCTACTCTACTCTCACCCTCTATACTCACTTATCTCTACCTCCCGACATTTCTGGAACTCAATTCTACTCCATACTCACTTATGGATATTCGTACTTATGAATATTTAACTTATGGATATTTCAAGTTCAAGTTTGTTTGGGTTTATTTGAGTTATATACTTACTGAGTGCGCAACTAAGTTTCCGGTTTGTATTTCAAGACAAATACAAAAAAAAATGGTTTCTTCGAAGTATTGCCCCTCGCTATTTACACATTTTTGCCATCTGTCTGGTAATACATAAATACCGCGACGATAAAAAGACGCGTCTTTGGACTGAAACCATTCGTCCAAGCAATTTAGTACTGCATCGTAATTGGCCAAGTGTAGCCCACCCAAGCCATGCGCCATCGACCGGAACAAGTGATAGTCTGAAGGGGCCAGGTCTGGCGAATACGGCGGCTGCGGTAGCAGATCCCATTTCAGTGTTTTTATCGTGTCCTGGATGATGGAACTGCGATGGCACGGAGCGTTATCGTGCTGCAATATCACACGTTCGTGTCTCGTGTCCCATTCTGGCCATTTTTCGAGCAATGCGTGGTTCAAATTGATTAGTTGTTGTCGGTAGCGATGCCCATTGACAGTTTCGCCCGGTTTCAGCAGCTCATAGTACACGATTCCTTTCTGGTCCCACCAAACGCACAGCATTGTCTTTTTTCCGAAGCGATTTGGCCGTGCCGTCGATGTTGACGCTTCGCCAAGTGAAAGCCACGATTTTCTGCGTTTGGAATTCTCGAAGTATATCCACTTTTCATCGCCAGTAACAATTCGATGCAGGAAACTCTTTCTGTTCTGCCGCAAAAGCAAAATTTCGGAAGTGGCTCTTCGATTTTCCATTTGTCTCTTAGTCAACTCATGCGGCACCCACTTTCCTTCCTTATGAATTTTTTCCATGGCGTGCAAACGTTTCGAAATACATTGCTGAGTCACATTTAATTCCTCAGCGAGGTGATCTTCTGTTTGAGTGTCATCTTCATCCAATAACGCTTGCAGATTGGCGTCCCCAAATCTTCGCGGTCTTCCCGAGCGCTCTTTGTCCCCACTCTCAAAATCGCCACTTCTGAACCACTTGAACTAATCTTCACACGTTTATGATGGTATATGTTCGCCGTAGGCCTCCTCAAGTAACCGACATGCTTCAGCTGCTGTTTTTTTTAGATTGCAGCAGAAAAGCAATGCTTCCCGCAAATGCTGTTTATTTGGCACAAACTTAGACATTTTCGAGGTTAGAAAAAAGGTCATTGTGTTGCGATATTTGTTTATATTATGACTGGGTATTCTTAACAGATGTCCAAGATATAGACACCCAATTTCAGACCTGTATGTCGACTATATGTGTCGCTAGCGCCATCCATGTGTGAAACCATGGAACTTAGTTGCGCACCTAGTATATAACCCAAACAAACCCAAACAAACTTGAACTTTTACCGAGCATTCTATTTATTAAAAATTTCTTAAAATACTATGGTTACTCACTATTACAGTATAGTTACTCACTTATGGATATTGGCACTTATGGCTATTCGACTTATGGATATTCTATCCCAATAAAAAACAGGGGTCGAAGACGAGGAAATATGGACCCAGAGACGCCGGGAACAAGGGGAGAAAGTCGCCTCGGCCGTTGAGCGCGCCCGTCAGCGCAGAGAAGAGGAAGAGAAGCGTTTCGAGTCGTCGAAGCAGGCAGCGGCGAGGAAGCTGCAGGATCTCGAGGAGAAGCTCAAGCAGGCTAAGCAAAAGGACGAGGAGTCAATTACGGTGCCGGAGCCTAAAGGTTTGATAAGTGTTCCTCCAGTGCCTATACCCGTGCCCGAGTGGGAACGCGACAAGGAGAGCCGCGAAAGAGAGACGCGCGACCGCGGGGATCGCGATCGCGGAGAGCGCGAACGCGGCGATCGTGAGCGCGGTGAGCGCGAACGTGGTGATCGTGAACGCGAACGCGGAGAGCGTGAACGCAGCGATCGCGAGCGTGGAGAGCGCGAACGCGGAGATCGCGAGCGTGGAGAGCGCGAACGCGGCGATCGCGAGCGTGGAGAGCGCGAACGCGGCGATCGCGACAGAGGAGATCGCGATCGTGTAGATCGCGACAGAGGAGATCGCGATCGTGGAGATCGCGACAGAGGGGATCGCGATCGTGAACGTTCGCGCACGTCGTCGGAGGGTAAGGACGAGAAAACTATCGTTATAAACACCCGCGACAATCGGCAGAGTCGCGATGTACGCGACGTAAGAGAGCCAACGAACGATTTCGGCCCGGTTAATCAACGCTCCGGTGGCTTCATGAGGCAACAGAGCCAACAGCAGGATGCCCCGAGAATGGATCGTGAGCGCGAACGCGAACCGCGGGACGGCCGGGAACGCGAACAGCTCGCCTATTATCGCTACTTCCAGAGCAATTTGCCACCACGTTTTCAGAAACAAAATGCCGAGAGAAATGTCGGCAGCGGGAATAACCGGGTATCACCCAATCCCGAGAGAAACAATTCCCAGGCACCGTTCATTCAACAGTACTCCGACCAGGGCGGCAACAGCGGCGGCGGTAACAATCGATGGAGTCACAATAATCATCCCAATCAAGGACAACAACATATGCATACAACTCGTAAGCAATCTCGACTATAAAGTACTGCACTTTGCACATTTGTATCACAAACATCGAATCGAATGTAGAAATCTGCGGAGTATCGGAAGACGCGTGAAGCAGGGTTCCATGGTTATTTAGGAAATCAATTGAACAATCAATATTTGAGGGGCTACATCTACCTACAGGCACTAAATGGCCAAATTACGAGAAAAAAATTCATAGGTACATATAATAAGAGCCTTTGAAGAAAATCACCATAAAATAGAGAAAAACATGGCCGCCGGCAAATAATGAAATTCTTTTCGCGACTTGAACATGAGTTTATTATAACTGTCAAGTTTAAAAAATTTTTTTTTTTTTGCGATGACCAACAAAATGGCGGCGTTATTAAGGGTCTTTGGACGCCTGTTTTCCGCGATATCGAAAAGTGCTGCAGTTGTCACTCTTTTTCTGTTGATCTGAAAAAGATTTAATAAGTGTCATTCGTTTGATGGCATATTAAGGGGAAGTATATACCTAAAAAATGATGAAAAAGTGCAAAATTGGAAATTTGGGAGACTTTTTACTTCAAAGTTCGAATTTTCGATCATTTTTTCGACATATTTGACCCCAAAAAAATTATTTAGTTACATGCTACCTTTCAAACTTTAGGTATATCCTTCCGATAATATAACTGAGAGTAACCTCCCAAAATTTCATCCAAATCGGCCGAAAAAATTTTGAGCTACAACACGAGCAGTTTTCGAAAAAGTAGTTTCGAGATAATCGCGTTTAAAGTTTATTCGCTACCTGACCGCATGCTGTCCCCGTGCTCTAGACTATATGCGATAACTCCGCAAATACGCAATATTTCGAGTCAGTTTCCTTTGGTTAGTATATTCTTTGGGTATCATAGTTTCGAAATATGTTTAAAAAATCGATTTTTTGAAACTTCTAAAGGGATTTCTCGCCTTAAGGGGTTAGGCCACAGTAACGGGTATAAAATCATGTGCGAATTGAACAATTTTTTTGGATGAAAAAGTGATTCACTTATAAAATTAATTACACATCTATTTAGTATATCAAGCTGTTAGAAAAAATATAAGTTTTTTTTTCGATGTACAAAATGGCCGACTACGAATATTTTCTTTTATCTTTTTTTAAGCGCTCCGCGGCGTGACATTTAGCATCCACAATTTTTTATCTAGAACAAAAAAAACAAACATTCTCGTCAATCTACATTAAAATACCTAGAGAAGTACGTATGGAATTTGAAAAATATTGCTTTATTCAAAAGTTGTAGGTATTTGAATGAATTTTCAGTGAAAATTTCATATAAAACTGTTCACGAAATGGAAAGTGTTCGATTAATAAGAAATTTCGGTACGTACTTCTCTGCGAAATGCAACTAGGAACATAACTTTTAAATTTGAAGTAAACGTGAAAATTGTTGAAGTTATTTGTCACGCCAATTGGAGAAACGCCGAGAAAAACGCGTTTAAAGTTTCAGGTACTCTATGGCCGTGCCAGAGGTGGGCATGCGTTGTGCGCTCATGTCGGTGAAAAAAATTCTTATTATAAATTTAACAGTTACTTATTCTTATGATGATAAAGCACCGTTTTAGCGAAAAAAAATCGATTATTTGAAAATTCTACTGTGGCCTTACCCCTTAAAGTATTTAAAAAAACATTTTATTATAATTTTCATACAAAATGACGGCGACAGAGCTCATATTGAAAAACGTGTTTTTCATAAGTAGCTTCAAATTTCAAATCGTTCGATGCAAAGGTGTTCGAGTAATCCGTCCTCCCAGTTAAAAAAAAAGTGGTTTCGAGAAAAACGCGTTTAAAGTTGTACGAGGCGCCCGAAAGAAGTCCGAGGCGCTGCGGCAAAATCGATATCGAGGAACAATTACATATTGTTTTTTGACCCCAAAGTATTTTTTAAGCGAAACAAACGATTTTTCCAAAATCCTAGAGTGGTGTTATCCCTTAAGGGGTAAGGCCACTGTAACGGCCCAAAAAAAAAGGTTTTTTCACTAATTTTTTGCTCCCGAAATTGAAGGTATTTGAAAAAAAAACTTTTAATGGTGTTATCGGGCATACATTAAACTTTATTATAAATTTTTTTTACAGTAAAAAAAAACAAAATGGCGGTTCCACAGCTATCTTCCCGGGACATGTTTTGCTTCCAGGGCTCCGCGGCACGCAGCACCACTGGTGCACTTTTGAATCTAGAACAAAAAAAAAACCATTAATCTAGAGGGCTATAGCTAGAGAATGTCGATCGGATTTTAAAAAGTATCAATTTTTGTGGATTTGGCGTGCGTTTGAAAAAAAAAATTGATTTTTGACGAAAAAAACGGCGAGTTTTTTGTTAATAAAAAATCAATAAATAAAGTTCTTGAAAATTCCGATCGACATTCTCAAGATAATGTAAATGTTCACATCTGGTTAAAATTTCAAGTAAAAAAAATGAAAATTGTTCGAGTTATGCTGCGTGCCATTTTGAAAAACCATGTTTCGAGAAAAACGCGTTTAAAGTTTTGCGAATAGTTTTTTATTGGAAAAAATAAAAAAAAGAAGTTAAAAGGATTTAAACTATTTTTAAACTAGAGGGTTTAAACTATTTTTTAAGCCAATAAAAAAAAATCGATTTTTCAAAAAATTTACAGTGGCCTTACCCCTTAAGGGTGATACTGAATACAGTGCTACCTCTCTAAGAGAGCCCTCGCTAAGAGAGAATTTCCCCGCCGTTCCGCTTGAGCGCATTTTATGGCTTCCCCCACCTAGCTCGAGCTGTCCAGTGTACCCGAGGCCTCTCGAGTTTGTCGCGGACAACTCAATGGATGGTGGGGGAAGGCTTCGGCGACGAATTTCTCGAGAATTTCTTCCCCTAACCGCCCTAGACCGCTCTCTTAGAGAGGTAGTACTGTAAAAATATTTGTGGAAAAATGCAATCTTTTGACCCACATAGGTAGATATTGCCCGTTACGGCGTTACCCCCACTTATAGCGCCAAAAAAGGCCTTTTTCATGAATTTTTTTAAAGAAAACTACAAAACTTTTTTAATCGATCAATATACCATCTTAAAGAACACATCTTGAAGAACTTTCAGTAATTTTTTTATTGAAAAATATTACATTATTTAGTGGCAAATGGCCGTCAATGAAATAATGTTTTTATATACACGGTTTGCGGTGACCAACATTGCGGCGAAGTGGATCATCTGAAAAAAAAATGCGGATGGATTTAGTCAAATATAAGTATAAACTAGTCTTAAATCGATGGATTTTAAAAAATATTCATTTTTCACAAAATGGCGGACAGTCAAAGTTAATGGTTCGATTTTAACGAAAAAAATCGAACGATAAAAGACTACATTTTTATGTATTAAATGAGCCTGCAAAATTTCAAGAAAATCGGTTCATTAGTTTTCGAGTAATCTCGCTCACCGACTTCATAAATGCCATTTTGAGAAAAACGCGTTTAAAGTTTCAATTTCCGGTCGTTTACACAACGGATTCTTCTCTTTCAACGCTCATATCTCAGTCAATTTTGTTCGGATCGACTTGAAATTTTCAGGACATATTCTCAGATACTTATACTTCAAAAAAATGCAATAAAAAAAATCGATTTTTTCAAAATCGCAAGTGGGGGTAACCCCTCAACTAATATGAGCGCGTTATTATTGTGTGTATCGTACCGCAATCATTTTTCGCATGCTAGTTTCGATTTCATTTAATAATCCACAATCATAATACTCTAATGGCACCAGTGGAGTGAAAATTGAGGTCGAGGTCTTCGTTGGATGTTTAATAATTTATGAAGGCGCAGTGTCACACCGACCGAGCGGCCACGAGTGCAAGAAAGATAGCTGATTTGCAGTTTCCCAGTGTTCTCCGCGCCCGCTAATTCTTCGGAAAAAAGAAAAGTAACATCTTCCGCTCTGTTAGGACACGAAGAATGTATATCTCTTCGTTTGCCCGAAATGTAATCTTTCTAGGAGAAAACTTCGCCGTAGGACTTTTTTCCGACCAGACGTGTGGCACGCTTTGCGGAAAGTTTCTCGAAAAACAGTTGCCCAAATGACAATTTCGAAGAAAATAATTTCCCGAATAAACAGTTTTCCAAAATAAACAATTTCTCGAATACAATGTCCCGAATGAACAATTCCTCAAATGAACAATTTTCCGGATGGTCAATTTTCCGAATGGAAAATTTCCCGAATGAACAATTCCGTGAATGAAACGTTTCCTGAACAAATATTTTCGACGATTTTTTCGGGCAATCAATTTTCTGGGGTCGAATTTCCCTTGCGTTAATTTTCCTTTTATTGATTTCTGCATTAGTAGGTGCCAGAAATATACGTTTTCACACTTAGCATAACCCAGAATCAACAACATGGACGTGGTGGGTTCTGACTCCTTTCTCTGTGTCTTCTATCCTTAATTTTTTTTAAATATTAATATAACGCGAACAAACTCAAACACAAAATTTGTCCATTCGGGAAATTGTTTATTCGGGGAACTGTCCATTCGACAAATTGTTCATTCGGCAAATTGTGTACGAGAAATTATCCGTTCGATAAACTGTGTTTGGGAAATTGTATTCGAAGAATGTTCCGCAAACGGCGTGACACATGTCCTTAACGCCAAACAATAGGCGCCAACATTTGTGCAACTCTTTCATGGAGACGCAATTTCAATTTATCAGATTTCTCAAATCAACGGGTGAAAAATCAGCTGGCGGGGGGGGGGGGGGGGCATATTGCACATCACTTTAAAGCTTGATATTTCGCAGTTGGGGTTTAAAAATAAAAAATGGTAAATGAAATTCCAATTTGACTTTGAAAAATCTGTCCAATGATGCGCCACCCGGTGGGGTCCGTGAAAAAAAATTCACCGCCTCTTTACATATGGGTCATTCCATGTCAAATCGACAAATTTTTTACCTGACCCCCTTTGATTTCGCTGAAAATTTTCTATCTTTTTCTACCCCCCGAAAGTTATTTTTCAGAATTTTTTCAAATTTTTTTTCCCGACTCAAAAAAAGTTATGAATTTTTGAAAAAAACCGCTCTTTTATTTTTAAATTGCCAGAACTTTTTCAAAAATTGACCGTTTGGGAACTTTTTTTTTTCAAAATTTTTGTTTTTAAATGTAGTTTTCGAAACAAATATGAAAAAATTTTCAGAATCCCAGATATATGAAATATTTTAGTTTTTTTGAAAAAACCGTAATTTTCTCAAAGTCCGACCGTTTTTTTTTTGTTTTTTTTTTGCTCTAAAAATACTTCAACTAATTCTGCAATGATCCCCGTTAATCAAAAGATGTGACGACAATCGCTTCTAATTTTTTTTCTTGATTATAAAAAAAATTTTGTTGAATTTTTGCTGATTTTATATAACTTTGTTATGAAATTTTTTTTATTTCCTCGTGAAACCTCAAAAGTTGAAAAATAAAATTTTATTGGAGAATTTCAAGTGATTATCGTCCAAGAAATTGTTATTTTTTTTCAAAAAAGTAAAAAAAAAGGACTTTTCTTACTCTTAAATAAATTCACCGTCTCTTAACATCTTTAAATAAATTAAAAACATTTTTTTGTATGTGTTCAAATTATATTATCTTTTATTTAACTTTCATCAGAAGTATTGTCAACAGAGGGCTGAAGCATTTTTTTATAACATGAACTACATATTCGCTCATCAGTCGACAAATTGTATCGAATTGCTAAATGCTCCGGTAAATTTCGCAGGGATATTTTTTTTCTATGCTTCTCCAAATTAAATGGATTGCAACATCGATCAAAAAACTTCGGCATTGTAATCACTCGTTAACAAAATATAAATTAACAGCACTTTATGATAAATAATAGGTACTTTATTTAGCAATAGTAAGTCTACGTGACACGATGAACACAACGACAATGTAATTATTCTGAAAACATAACCTCCATATTATTTAAATGAAATGTAGATGATATCTTTTTTACCGACAATCGATAGCTCTTAAATTATCACATTGTATCAACTGGAGGTAACTTTTAAACCCATTGTATTTTTGAAGTTGTCATATTTCAGTACCAAAAAAAAACGTCCATAAGAGTAAAAAAATAACGTCAATGAGAGAAAAAAATTATTTTTTTTTTAAAATAACAATTTCTTGGACGATAATCACTTGAAATTCTCCAATAAAATTTTATTTTTCAACTTTTGAGGTTTCACGAGGAAATTAAAAAAATTTCATAACAAAGTTATATAAAATCAGCAAAAATTCAACAAAATTTTTTTTATAATCAAGAAAAAAAATTAGAAGCGATTGTCGTCACATCTTTTGATTAACGGGGATCATTGCAGAATTAGTTGAAGTATTTTTAGAGCAAAAAAAAAACAAAAAAAAAACGGTCGGACTTTGAGAAAATTACGGTTTTTTCAAAAAAACTAAAATATTTCATATATCTGGGATTCTGAAATTTTTTTCATATTTTTTTTCGAAAACTACATTTAAAAACAAAAATTTTGAAAAAAAAAAGTTCCCAAACGGTCAATTTTTGAAAAAGTTCTGGCAATTTAAAAATAAAAGAGCGGTTTTTTTCAAAAATTCATAACTTTTTTTGAGTCGGGAAAAAAAATTTGAAAAAATTCTGAAAAATAACTTTCGGGGGGTAGAAAAAGATAGAAAATTTTCAGCGAAATCAAAGGGGGTCAGGTAAAAAATTTGTCGATTTGACATGGAATGACCCATATAAAAACCCTAAGTTTTGTTTTCAAGATTATGTTAGATGTTAATTCAGATCATCGAAAGCATGTACTGGCAAAAATACATGCATATAGAGTTAAGGGGTCTTCTCACTCTAAACGGTAAAAAAAGGCTATTTTCATGAATTTTTCGTTAGGTTCGTATTATAGATTTTGATATAAAAGTTTTTACACTTAATAAATACACTTTTGACATACATTTTTAAAAAAATATTTATTCGAGTCAGTAGTTATATACGAAAATGGTAGTTAAACAAAAATATTCTAAATAAATTGTAGGTCTGCGCTATTGATAAAATCTCGGAGATGGATCATCCGAAACAAAAAATCAAACGATTTTAGATTCAGTGTATTAACGGCTATGGCGCATATCATACGATTTTTTATATATGCAAAAATAACAAAATGGACATTTTACGTAAAAACAAAAATAACGTGTTTTTTTCAACGTTCTTGATAAGAAAATAGTAAATATCAAAATTTAAAAAAATCCTTGGTATGCCCTATAGCTATAGCTTGAAAGAATATGTGGTTAAAATTTCATAAGGATAGTTCAGTAGTAGTGTTTCGAGAAAAACGCGTTGAAAGTTTGTTTAGGTTACATAAATCATAACAAATTTTTTTTATGTATCTCGAAAGTGTGTTTATTACGTGTAACAACTTTTTTTTAATCAATATCTATAATATAAACTTATCAAAGAAAATCATGAAAATAGCCTTTTTTAGCGTCCAAAGTGAGAAGACCCCTTAAAACTAGATACTGTGAGTCTATATCATAGGCACGGACACGACGAAGTCCTGAGGGCTACTCGTTTGACTATGGAACCCTAAAAAAGAACGCTCATTCAGGCAAATTGGAAAAATCGACATTTACATATGTTCGTCAATAGTATCTGCGTGCGGCAAAAATCATTGGGCAATATCTCAGGCGCCTTTATTCGAATTTAATGTATCGCAGTATCCAGTGGCATGAAGGATTCCCACTCGATGCCAATGAGCCAGCGTCGTACGAAGGGCGATCCCGATCAGGCGATTTCCAGTCCAATGGACGACGAGCCTCAGCCTCAGCGTCAATCGTCTCGCGATCACGGTGGTCCGCGATCCAGGGACGACACCGGTTTCGGGCAACCGCGCGAAAGTCGCGACAATCGCGACAGTCGCGACAGTCGCGACGCGCGCATCTTCGACACTCGTCGCTCGAGCGGTCACTACAACGATTACAACCGTGGCTACAAGGACTACGAACACGAGGACAGGCATAGAAATGATAGACGCGATGCGGAGAGACACTACGACGACAAAGACGCGAGGGAATGTCGCGAACCGCGGGATTCGCGCGACTCCCGCGACATCAGAGAGCCCAAGGACAACAAAGCAGAATATGAAAATTACCGCAAGGTATGTCGGTTTAACTTTGTGCATTTTTTTTTTCGTATGAATATCACACCAAGGCTTTTTTCTTTAGGAGCGAACGTATCACTGACCTCACTTATACTCGACTAGCTTTCCGCCCGCGGCTTTGCTCGCGTGGACTTGTGTTGAATGCTCTTTAAAGGGCGATCAGTAACGGGTATAAAATCATGTGCGAATTTAACAATTTTTTTTCGTATGAAATAGTGATTTACTCATAGAATTAATTACACATCTATTTAGTATGATTATCAAGCTGTTAGAAAATATATATATTTCTTTTTCGATGTACAAAATGGCCGACTACTAATATTTTCTTTTGTTATCTTTTTTTTAGGCGCTCCGCGGCGTGACATTTAGCATCCACAATTTTTTACCTAGAACAAAAAACAAAAATTCTCGTCAATCTACATTAGAATACCTAGAGAAGTACGTACGGAAGTTAAAAAATATTGTTTTGTTCAAAAGTTGTAGGTATTTGAACTTGAAAAATGAATTTTCAGTGAAAAATTTCGTTATAACTGCTCATAAACTACTGGTAAAATGGACAGTTTACGATTAATCAGAAATTCCGTACGTACTTCTCTGTGAAATGCAATTATGAACATAACTTTTAAATTTGAAGTAAATCCAGTGAAAATTGTTGAAGTTATTTGTCACGCCAATTGAAAAAAAGCTGTTTCGAGAAGTTTCGAGTAGTCGGCCATTATGTACATCGACATATATATATATATATATATATATATATATATATATATATATATAGTCTAACAGCTTGATATTCATACTAAATAGATGTGCAATTAATTTTGAGTGAATCACTTTTTCATACGAAAAAAAAATTATTCCATTCGCACATGATTTTATACCCGTTACTGTGGCCTAACCCCTTAAGGGGGGAACCTCCCCCAGACAACAGGTTTTTCAATATTTTTTTTACGAAAAATTGAACGCATTTATGAATGCGTTGAATCAAATTAGATAATAATGTTGACCCTCGCATGAACAGAAAAAAAAGTTTCATGAGTGACAGAAAACATATTGGCAGCGCTAGAGGCGCTCGAACTTGGCTCCTAGAGATCGCGCCATGGATTGCCCAGGTCCTTGTAGGTACCTAAAATCAACGAAACAAAGTTTTTCGTTAAATTAAGTCATTCCCCTTTCCATGAACCTAAATTTAGCAAGAAATTGAAAATTTGAGGACAAAAAGGGAAAAAACCTTTTTTCTATCAACCAATAGTTAAAAACAACATTTATTATAACAATTTTTACGAAATTTTGGGTTTGTGCAAAGGCCGATAAGTTAAAGAATATCTTATAATCTTATAAGAAGTAAGCGGTTCTTGAATTTATCGGATTTTTTTAACGTTAATCGCTCAGACAGCACCGAAAAAATGAAACTCCCACTGCGGGTGATAGGTTGAAAATGTTTACATATAATCACGCGTTTTTAGGATTTTTTTTCAGATGTTTAAATCGGGGCGTTTTTTCGGAGAATTTTATTTTCTTTCACTAAGGGTTGTTTCGAAAAATGTAAAAAAAATTCAGGGTGTCTCATAGAGTCGCTGGAATCAGATATTAAAAAATCGAATTGGTGGGGGTGTGGGAAAAAGTCCACCGGATTCACGTGGAATAATACCTCAGTATAGATCACCCTCCAAGTTGGTATCAGAGGGTGCTAACATCGCGTGTGTTTTTTTTCCAGCAATCCCCGCCTCAGCAGGATCTCGTGGACGACCGTCCGATGCAGAGGGAGCGTCCGGAGAGCGGCGAATGGCGTGACGCGCGCAGAGACGATCATTCCCAAGCGGAGCGTCAGCCGGAGAGCCGTAGAGAGCCGCCGCCTCAGCGCGACGATCGCATCGACAGGAGCGAACGCAACGAGCGTCCTCAACGACCGGACTCGCGGGACAGTCGAACCTCCCGAGAGTCCAGAACTTCGTTGCGCGACGACGACAACAGCCACAAAATTCGTGAGATTGTCTCGTGGGCGCAGGAGGTGCCGGATTACGAGGAGAAGAAGCAGCGCGATTCGTATCGCGACGATCATCGCGAGCGGGACAGCCAATGGCAGTTGCCGGGTCCGGTAACGAGGGAAAAAATTGTCGCCGACGAGCTCAAAAGCGAGAAACGCGGAATGACGACGCTGAAGCGCGGCGGTAGCGCAGTTAGTATCGGAGAAACGCAGCAGCAACAACAACAACAACAACAGCCACAACAACAACAACAACAACAACAACACCAGCAGCAACAGCAACAACAACAACACCAGCAGCAACAGCAACCAGAAAAGAAGGACTCCCCAGTAGAAATGAAGAAAGAAGCCGAAGCGTGGAACCGCAAACTCGAGCGTACACCCGAGAACGCCCGTCCCGCCGAGAGAAGCGACGTATCGCCGAAAGTGTGGTCCGAGTCCGCATCGCCGAGTTTCGAGAAGGAGGAGGAAAAATTGCTCGAGCCGCTCAAGGACGAGAAGGACATAGTCGAGATAAAGGAGAGCATGAACAAATTGTGCGTCGAGGAGCGTGACGAGTCGATTCAGCACAGCGACGAGGTCAAGGACGAGCCGAAGGACGACAAGCGCGAGAAGAACATACGGAATCGCGCGAACAGCGGCAGTTCGAGGACGCGAGAGACGAGAGGTCCGAGTGGCGGTGGTGGGGGTGGTGGAAGCGGCAGCAGCGCTGGTGGACGTACATGGCAGCCATACGTTTACGGCAGAAATTGGCGAGGCCTCGAGCCGCGCGGAAGACGCGCGGCTGGTCCACGATCGATCGGTCGGCCTGGCGGAACGAAAAGCAACTACGGACATTCCGAGATGGAGTTGAGCGGCGACGAGATATCCGTGACAACCGAGCTCAGCAAGGACGAGCGAAGGTCAACCGTATCGCCGAAACCGAACGCTCCGAATATCGACAAGGAGGATCGCAATCGCGAAGTTGCGCGTCGCGACGACAAGCGCAATACCGGCGATTATTCGCAAGGACGCAACGACAAGCGGGGCTACGACGGGAAACCGAGCCGCGAGGGCTTCGCACCGTCGGGTGAACCTTCGAGACGCGGACGCGGGGGGTTTCGCACACGTGGAGCGACGACCGGCTACGGTCCACCACCCAGCAAGAGCCCATTCTCTACCGAACGATCCAACGACGAGAAGCAACAGCAACAACAGCTCCATCAGCACCAACAACAAAACAGTGCACTGCAGAATCCATCGACACCGACAGCCGCGTCGGAGAACGATATCAACGTCGCTTCCTCGGCTACGAGCGAAACCAACGACGACAAAATGACCGCGAAACAACAAGCCCTGACCGCTGGTATCACCGGTAGACGCAACAAATCGCCGAATCAGGCCCACCATCAGGCCAACAACAAACAAGAGGCCGGGGCCAATCACGGCAACACGCATAATGTCGGCTCACAGAGGAATCAAGCGAAGAAAGAAGACTCGAGGTCGAAGAGAAACCGCAGCGGTAGTCGAAGGGTTGGTATTTCGTTGATTTGATATTTTCGTTCATCTCGAGCAGGGTCGCGAAATTTGTCGTGACAAAGTAATGCGTTATTCGTTACTCTTAACCCTTTCAGTCACAGTGGGACCGCTACGGTCCCACCCTTTAAAAAAATCACCTCGGAGCTCTAAAATTGAATCAATGCCTCTGAAAGTACGGATCTAGGGGTTTTTTGAGTCGCTGATTACGAATATGAGGTCAGATTTTGGAAATTCCAAATGGTGGATCCTATATAGTCGATTCAAGTGGGCAAGGTAACAATAAAAATTTCAATCATAAAATCCTACTTTATCGAGTATATTCCTTCAAATATACATTAGAAATAAATATTTCAGTTAATTTGAAATCATTCTGCAACCAAAATAATGTATGACTGCAAAATCAAAATCCGTGGTTCCTTATCATTATCATTGATATGCACTTCATGTGCGTGCGTGCGTGCGTGCGTGCGTGCGTGCATTAGATTTTGAAAATCTAATGCCGGATTCGTGATCAGCGACCCCGAAAATCCCTGAGTACAAAGTTTTAGAAGAATTAATAAGTATTTGGATTTTCACGTCCGCCATATTGAATCCGCCATTTTGAATTTTCAAAATCTAATGCCAGATTCGTAATCAGCGACCCCGAAAATCCCTGAGTACAAAGTTTTAGAAGAATTAATAAGTATTTGGAATTTCACGTCCGCCATATTGGATCCGCCATTTCGAATTCTGAAAATCTAGTGCCAGATTCGTAATCAGCGACCCCGAAAACCCCTGAGTACAAAGTTTTAGAAGAATTAATAAGTATTTGGAATCTCACGGCCGCCATATTGGATCCGCCATTTCGAATTTTGAAAATCTAATGCCAGATTCGTAATGAGCGACCCCGAAAATCCCTGAGTACGAAGTTTTAGAAGAAATAATAAGTATTTGGATTTTCACGTCCGCCATATTGAATCCGCCATTTTGAATTTTGAAAATCTAATGCCAGATTCGTAATCAGCGACCCCGAAAATCCCTGAGTACAAAGTTTTAGAAAAATTAATAAGTATTTGGAATTTCACGTCCGCCATATTGGATCTGCCATTTCGAATTTTGAAAATCTAATACCAGATTCGTAATCAGCGACCCCGAAAACCCCTGAGTACAAAGTTTTGGAAGAATTAATAAGTATTTGGAATTTCACGTCCGCCATATTGGATCCGCCATTTCGACTTTTGAAAATCCAATGCCGGATTCGTAATTAGCGACCCCGAAAATCCCTGAGTACAAAGATTTAGAAGAATTAATAAGTATTTGGAATCTCACGTCCTCCATAGTGGATCCGCCATTTTGAAATTTGAAAATCTAATGCCAGATTCGTAATCAGCGACCCCGAAAATCCCTGAGTACAAAGTTTTAGAAGAATTAATAAGTATTTGGAATCTCACGTCCGCCATACTGGATCCGCCATTTTGAATTTCGAAAATCCAATGCCGGATTCGTAATCAGCGACCCCGAAAACCCCCGAGTACCAATTTTCATCAAAATCGGTGCAGATGAAAGATGCATGACTGACAGGGTTAATGGGTAATGAACAAAGATTTCATTACCCATTACATTACATTCAGTAATGTAAAAAAATTCATTACTCGTTACATTATATTTTGTAATGTAAACAATTTTCGTTACTCATTACACTGGATTTTGTAATGTAAAAAATGTCCTTAACTCATTACATTATATTTTGTTTTGGAAAACATTTCCATTGCTCATTATATTGGAATTTGTAATGTGAAACATTTTCATTACAAAATGCAATGTAATGTGAAATTACAAAAAAAATTCATTACGCATTACATTGTAATGGGTAATGGACTTTTTTACAATACAAAGTCCAATGTAATGGGCAGAGTTGGGCGTAATTCTATTTATAAATACGAATACGAATTTATTCACATCGTGATTTTCATGTGAATATAAATACAAATTTATTCATACTTCAATGATTTGTATTCACATGCGTGCATACAAATACAATTGTATTCACAAATATTCTGAACATACAAATAAATTGACAGAAAAAATTGTGAATATTCACAAAAAATGTGAATATTTACAAAAAATCCTGCGAATTAAAAAAAATTCACTAAATAAGTTGTGATTTTTTTCGTATTTAAGGCAAATTAAAATCAAATTCACAATGATTAGATTGAAATTTACACCAAAAGTGAGTTCTTAGGTATTTTGAGAGAAAACATTGCGTCGAGGTAAAGAAATTTTTGCAAAAAAGTTGTGTGTTTCAAATATTACATTATGAATATGAAAAAATTCACAAGATTCTCAAAGTGAGTTGTCAATTTCCTCAAACTGAAGAACAGAAGGAAGGAAAGAAAAGCGTGACAACTCACTTGTGGTGTACATTTTAATATAATTGTCGTGAATTCGATTTTAATTTTCTCCAAATTGAGGAAATTCACAACTGATTTTGTGAATTTTTTGTATTTACAATTTTTTGTGAATACAATTGTATTCGTATACATGCATGTGAATAGAAATAAGTGAAGCATGAATAAATTTGTATTTATATTCACATGAAAATCACAATGTGAATAAATTCGTATTCGTATTTATAAATAGAATTACGCCCAACTCTGGTAATGGGTAATGGAATTTTTTTACATTACAAAATATAAGGTAGTGAGTGATGTAATTTGTTCACATTACTAATGTAATGTAAAAGATGTCCATTACTCATTACATTACATTTCGTAATTTAAAAAAATTCCATGACCCATTACATTGTAATGGGTAATGCAAATATTTTACATTACAAAATGTAATGTAATGAGAAATGTACATTTTTTACATTACAATTTTCATTGTAATGAGTAATGAAATTTTTTAACATTACAAGATTTAATTCAATGAGCAATGAAAATGCATTACATTACAAGATTTAATTCAATGAATAATGTAAAAAATGCCATGACCCATTGCATTGTAATGGGTAATGATAATATTTTACATTACAAAATGTAATGTAATGAGAAATGGACATTTTTTACATTACAATTTTCAATGTAATGAGTAATGGCAATTCTTTGCATTACAAAATGTAATGTAATAAGTAATGGACATTTTTTACGTTACTAAATGTAATGTAATTGGTAATGAATTCTTTTTTTTCATTAAAAAATGTAAAGTAATGAATAATGAAAACGCTAATGCATTACAAAAAATGTATTTGCAACCCTGATCTCGAGTATACACAATCGAACGTTCGACCCACATAACCCCGAAATCTTATATTTTTTCACCACGTATCGCGGGAAAAACTTTTTCAGTCCATTGTAGCGCAGACCAACCTTGAGCGCGCTTCTCAATGTCTCGCTGGAAAAACAATTGAAATTCACGTCTATCAGAGTGCGCGAATGGGAATGAAAATGGCGCCGTTGTTTTTGCAAGTTCGTCGCGTAATCGAGTGCGGACATTGATTTGCGGCGTTGACAATATTCAAACGATCGTTTCTCGATAACGTCTCCAGACGTGAAGTTCCTCCCACCAAGGCGAGTAACGTTCGAGAAGAAAGAATACGAATTTGCTTTTTTTCCGTTTCCAGGGCAGAGACGGTCGCGAGGCTCGTCTGCGAGGCGCGGGCGGCATGATAAAGCAGAACTCGGCCGACGTCGGTAACGAAGATTGGGAAACAACGTCGGAGAACAGCGAGGATCACGTCGAGGAGCACAAGGACATGCAGAACAGCCACGCGAAACAGTTCGTCGGAGCTCGGGGTGACCAATCGACGAACATGAATTCGCAATCCCGTAGAAACGACCAGATGCGCAACAATCGCGATCAACGTGAGAAGAATGCGAAATCATCGGGTGGCGGTACGCGGGGTCTCGGTGCCGAGAAGAGAAACGCCCAGAACTCGGCGCTGAGCAATCAGCGCAATCAATCGGGCAACGTGTCGCAGAATATGCAAAACGCGCAAGCCCAGAACGGTCGACCGAGGAGCCAGGGCTCGGCGAACAGTGGGCCGTTGTCGAGCAAGCCAATGAGCAAAGACACCACGGTGAATCGCATGGACGAGATCAAGCTGAACGATCCGAACCTCGTCGATCAAGCGCTGAACGACATGAACAAAAAGTCCCAAAGCGGCAAAGAGAAGAAGTCCGTCGACGTGGACGGGGACGCGAATAATTATTCGGCGAGTGGCGATGACGCCGGTAACGCCGAGGATAAAATGGACTCGGACGGTTTCCAGGAGGTACGATCCAAGAAAAACGTCAAAGAGTCTCGTCACGTGACGAAGGACGAGCCCAAGCCGCCGCGTCGCGAAAAGGACAAGAAGCGAGAGCGCGATCGTTCAAAGTCCAAATCTAACGGTCCTCAACAACCGAATCCTCAACAAGTGCAAAATATTCCACCGTTGCTAGGCCAGCCTATTCCGCAGCCGGCCAATATGCCGCCCAAGCCCTTCGAGCGCGCTACGATTCGCGCTCCCGTCGCGCCGAGATTTCAGAAGCAACGAATGGTCAAGCAACAACCGTCCCACATGGGCCCCGCCAACGAGGGCAACGGCGAGCCGAGCCAGGGCAAAATGAACTCGGGCTACATGAAAGATTCGCCGGGTGGACCCGCACCGCCGCCCTCGGTGAATGCCTGGGACAAACCTTTCACGAGTCAGATGAGATCGAATTCGCCGTCGTCGGT
The DNA here is from genome assembly GCA_964007375.1 of Ophion obscuratus. NCBI lineage: Eukaryota > Metazoa > Arthropoda > Insecta > Hymenoptera > Ichneumonidae > Ophion > Ophion obscuratus. Next base: position 27,805,245 of record OZ023320.1, on the reverse strand, counting down.
GCCGGCCGACATACAACTCATGTCCAGTCTCACCGGGCAAAACGATCATCCACACGACGCGAACGATCAGTCCCAGCAGCAAACCAACTCCGTCAACAGCAGCCAAAGGAACTCCCCGAGCGGCGACAACAAACCGATCAAAGCCGTCACCAAGGATCAGATGATGGATAAAACGGTCTCGGACGCTTCATCGCCGCCCGTGCAAACACTCATCTTCGAGAATACGAATTACTCGAAGAAGACCGGCCCCTCGGACATGGCGATAAAGGCGAAATTCGCCAATCACGGGAAGAATCAGTCGTCGTCGCGGGGCGAGAAACGCACCGAGATCGACGACGATAACGGCGGACAGATGCAACAGCATCAACCACAGACAATGTCCGTTGCGTTCGCCAACAAGTCGAACGACATTATGAAGGACAAGTCCCAGGAACCCATACAAATGCCGTTGTCGTTCAACAAGAGCGAGGACAATGCCGACATGAAACTCGATTTTACCTTCGACTCGGATCTGACACAACTCACCGATGACAAGAGCAAGAGTCTCGGTATGACGAGATCGATGCACATGACCGGTGGCCCAAATACGATATCACCTTTAACCGCTGATCTCAATCTGAAAATAGCATCCGTGAAAAAAGTCTGGGAAACCGCGCCACCGATGCCCACCGTCGTCGAGCACGAGGATGGCAACTCCGTTCCCGCCACCAACACTTTTCCACAGAGCTTCGAGAGCTCGGACATTGACGACAGTTACAACACCCATCAGCAATACAATCAGAACAACATGAAAAACGAGATTGCTACATCCACAAATGTATGCAAGGTGAGAGTTCATTTAAAAGCAAACAAAACAAGAAAAATTGATCGTTATTCATTATTGAGATATTTTGAATATTATCAAGCATGCTGTGTGAACGATTCAAACGCTATTTTACATCACTAGAAATTCGCCCGATCCCATCGAAATCGATTTTTTTTTATTGGCTACATTTCATACCATCGCTTTATCCAACTACGTTACTTGCGAAGTATTTCGCCGCCGTACGGATATGTCGAGAATTAGAAAGGAAAAAAGAATCCGACTGCGGTTTTTCTCCAAATGGCATTCATACATTTGTACACTTCGAAAATATTCCATTTTCATTATAGAACGTACAAAATAAGTAGCGATACTTTTTTTTTTCGTCCGTTGGATATTTTTCTTCGTTAACGTATTATCAATGAAATCCTCGGATCAGTGCCATGTGCGTATGAAATGAAGAATAATGAAGCTAGAGTATCGAGAAAGAGAGGTAAGTGACTCGAGCGAGTTGCTTCAGACGTATCAACGAATGAAAAACGTATTTTTGCAACTCTGATTTGCAAGTTGTAGTGGAAAAACAAAGCAGTGGCGTTTTTTTTTTTGAGGCCCTTTACGACCAAACGGAGCGCTCACGTTTGCGTGAGCATTTTTAGTGATGTAAATAGACGGAACAAAACATTGATATAACGCAATACCATGTCCCCTGTGGGAAGATGCTGACTCTTTGCCTGATGCGCAGCTGGTTCCCCCGCAGGTGAAGCCGCAGCAACAGTCCTCAGGGAGTGGTGGTGCGCAACCTGGTTCCACTGTACCCGGTCCCAGTCCCATAGGCCCCGGCCAGAGTCCCATTGGACATCCGCCGGCCAGTCTTCAAGGCCCGTTGAGTCCAACCCCCTTCAATTCTACCGGCCAACCCTCCCACATTAATTACCAAGTAAGACAAAACACGTACTTACGCTATTATGAGAATGAGCGCGTTTCGAAAAACTACGAGAAATGTCCCAGAAAAAAGAAATATCAACCGAACGGTGAACAAACGAATAATTAGCATTCGCTTCAGTTTTGAGCTACTCGCATTTCATTGAGTATATTTTCAACGAAACGTACGGAAATGCTCTTTTCAATGGGACAAGTATTTTTTTTCCAACATTCGTGAAATTGGTATTGAAAAAGAACGATATATTACTTTATCGTAGCGAGAGAAATGGATAAATATGTAAACTGTTAAAAAATGAACGTAAATTATATTGCAATGGAGAATGGAGAGAGTTTTTATAGAATGATAAGTTCGAGACAAATTTAAGCGATAATTTTGTCTTTTTTTTTTCCCCCTCGTTGTTCATTCAGGAGTTGCAGCAATATCCCGGCTCTCAGGCGGCCCAATACGGTAGCATGTCGGCAATTCCGTCGCCACCAGCTGTGCTCTTCAACACGGGCTCGGGCCAGTTGCCGGCGCAAGCCGGCGGCCTCTACGGTGCATTCCAATTGGATCAGAGTCGTTCACCCTTCACGCAGTATCCGCCCTACGGGCCGTCTATGCAGAGCTCGTTCAATCAGCAAAACGTTTATCTGCAACAACCACCGCCTCCTCCACCGCCTCATGCCGCAAACGCCCCGACCCCGGACATGTATCAGAGCCATTTGTCACAATACAGAATCGTGAGTTTTGCACTTATCTCTGTCACCGCGTTCGCAAAGAATTTCGTTGACACGAGCGAATCATATTCGTAGAGCGATAAATGCGATTTTGCAAGCGTAATTTTGTTTGATGTGCACTTGGCACTTCGAGTGCAGACTTATTTAATATAGTATTAAGTCATAAATGCAATTTATATTTTTAACATATGCAAACAAATATGTCTCTTTATCGTAGCAAGTGGTAATAAATCCAATACCGGGAGTTCAAATTAAACTTGATATTACATAAAAATTAGGTCGATAAGCGTAATTTTTTTCTGAGAGCATTGGATTACTACAGGTGTTAAGTATGTAAATCTGATTATTTTTAAAAACCTGACATATTCCCACTATTATATAGACTTTTGTAGCGATCGGAAATTGGATTTTTGTATGTCGACTCGGAATTCCTTCGGAAAAATACGCAATTTTAATGTGTTTTTATTCTCCGTAATTAAATCGATAAACGAGCCTGAAATTTTACAGAGACGATTATTAATATATTTAGTGAAGCTCAAAATAAAGATTATGAAAATCCTATGGATTCAAGCCTGGCGACAGGACTACCTTAAGGGGCTACATCTACCTAGGGGCCCAAAAAAATTGCCGAATTCCGAATTCCTTTTCTAGGGAACGGTTCGTGAAAAAGAAACGTATTTTTTTTCAAGGCGAGATATACATTTAGACGGGAAAAAATTAAGCAATTTTGAGGGATTTTTTAAACTAATAAATAATTATTTTCCATTTATCCAATTATAAATATACTATAATAGTATATTTAAGTATGCAAAACAATTTTTTTAATTAATTTGTCATCACAATGGTGGAGCTGTGGCAGAGTGTTAAAGCAAGGTCGCAGCGGGAGTTGAGAATCAACGTGCAGTCTAGCTTCCCGTGGATTTTGATTTGCAAAAAAATTCAAACATTTTTTCAGTTAAGGGGCCAGTCCACTTCGGAGCCACGAAAGAAGGCTATTTTCGCGATTTTTTTTTTTTGAGGATTTCATAAAAGATATCAATATAAAAGTTGTTGGGCTTAATAAAAAAAGTCTTAAAATACATTTAAAAAAAATGTTAATTCATTTTTATTCATTTTTAAGTACAAAAACTATAGTGTAACGTAACGCCTCAAAAATAGGTGGGCTAGGTAGCTCCATCACAACTCGGCAACGGCTTGTCTGAAACAAAAAAATCAAACTCCATTAGATTCAGTATGACACCAGCTACAAAATGACCCTAGGATATAAAGTTTTATCGAAAAATAGAAAAATGGCAAATGAAAAACGAAAAAAGTATTTTAAAAACGCGTTTTTTCGCAGTTTTTCGTAAACAAAAAAGAGTAAAAATAAAAATTTTACAACCATCGAGGGTCATCTTGTTGCAAATCATGTTTACAATATGTGGTTCAAATTTCAAGAGAATCGGTTTATTAGTTTTAGAGATACGATGGAGCTAGATTTTGAAAACGTTGTTTCGAGAAAAACGCGTTTGAAGTTTGTACTATGAAAAACACTTACCTAAACTCAATCGGCAATTCCTGCACCGTAGAAAATCCCTTCTGATTGCTCATCACTGATGTTTTTTAAATTTCAAATTTGGCTCCTTAAAACATGTATAGTTTCTATGTGACAGTAATTCAAATGAAGAAAATGCGAATTTAAGAGAATGGCACGCATTCACAATAAAAAGTCACATTTCACGCAAAATTTCTGTCAAATAGGCATTGAAAAAGTCGTTTTCTTTATGATTCTTCAAAAACAATTCTCGTCGAGTAGAAGGTAGCAATATTATGAAAATTTCTATCAAGTTTTAACTGAAACGGTGCAATAATTTTTGAGTAATCCTGCACGCCAATTTCGAAAATGCAGTTTTGAGATAAACGCGTTCGAAGTTTACGTCCACTCCGAATCCAAACGGCGAGGCACAGCGTTGACGGGCTGTAACGTCTGAAGTTTTTTTAATTCCGCTTTGAAACTTTGGGAAAATATTCTACATATAAATTTCTATCGTTTAAAGAGAAAAAAAAGAAACTGATTTTTTTTTATCGTTGTGAATATCCCGCCTTAAACACAAAGGTACATATATTGAGAGGCTTAGAAAATCACCCCAAAATACAGAAAAACAATAAAAGCATGGCCGCCGGCATATGATGAATTTTTTTCGCGACGTTCGGCGGTCGACACTCCAGCTTAAATCAGTCCATGTGAAATCTAAAAATCAAACGGGTTATTTAAGTTAACACTAAATACGCATCGTTGACAATCGTCGATTTTCCAAAATTATTATTTTTTTAACAACATGGCGACGAATTGAAACTTCTAGATATAAAATATATGGAAAAAGTTGTCATTTTGACGTAACTATTAAAAAATGAAGATCGAATTTTAAAAAGTGACATTATCAACGATCTTTAAATGTTTCTCATCGCATCTCCTTGCCACCCCTTGCCCGGCCGGCTGTTAAAAGCTGTAGCTCATTCAATTTGGGGAATATTTCACCAAAATTTTCAGGGAATATAGCTAAAAGGTGATACTATCGAATAAAAATATTTTTAGGAAATGCAATTTTTCGACGCACCTAGGTACGATGTAGCCCGTTAGGAGTTCAACGCGCATAATCATAGGTTTTGCATTTCATCATGTGTGACGAGGCAAACTTTTTCACGCTATTTTAGCACGAGAAATATCGGTTAAAGATGCTCGTTTTTCTCGTATAGAACGCCGCCGCAGCGCCACCTTTCGGTCAGAATCAACAGCTGAGCAACAATCCCAACACTGTATTGATAAGTTCGTCGTCGAACTCACTAATGTCGACAAGCGTCAAGCCATCTTCGCAAGCGATAGCAGCTATCGGAACAAAAGCACCACATTTCCAGGCCCCATCCGCTCCTCAGCCGAATCAAGTGTGTACCGAACGTATTCGTGAACTTAATTCTTTTGTTTTCTTCATACACTCGTATATCTGCATTAGGGTGGCACAAATTTGAGCTCTATTTTTTCCCCTTTTTCTTACCATCCAATAATCTTTAAAGAAAAAAAAATATTGTCGCCGAAGCTGAGAGCGGTCAAAAAAATATTTACAGGGCGCTCAAGCCCCCGAAAAATTAAATTTTCATAAAAAAATCGATTTTTTTTCTTCGTCCACTTCTCACCCATGAACTCGCTTTATAACTTTAAAATTGGCCGGCCAATGAATGTTTAGTATACAACGGTACACAAGAGCTTTGAATAATTATTTTATGAGAACAAAGATTATAATTCTTGGGTTAGAAGTGTGAGGTAAAATTGAAAAATCTGTTGCCAAAGAAAAAAGGATTAATTGTTTTGAAAGTTTTACAAAGCGTCAAATTTATGAGTGAGAAAAGCAAAAGAAAAGTGTCGAAAATTGGAAATTTCGAAGCTCTTGAGCGACCACTAAATATTCATTGGCCGGCCAGAGCTTTCGCGAGGTTAATTTAAAAAACTATAAAGCGTAAAATTCATGGGTGAAAAGTGGACGAAGAAAATCGATTTTTTAATGAAAATTTGAATTTTTCAGAGGCTTGAGCGACCTCTGAATATTTTTCGACCGCTCGCAGCTTCGGCGACAATATTTATCTTCTTTGAAGAAGATAATTGGATGGTGAGAAAAAGGAAAAAAAAATAGAGCTCACATTTGTGACGTGTTTGTCACGGGAAGTGCGGTGTATAGAGGCGTAATTAGGTTTTTGTTCAAAACTTTACTTTGAAATGTTGCAGCTGGCGTACATACCTTACGATCCCAATCAAGTGTTGGGTGTGAGCAGCAATTACATGGGTAACTCGCAGCTGGTGCAACGCCCTGGACCGAGCGTTCAACCTTCGGCGAATAGCTATTATAGCCCGACTTCCGCCGGTAAACCAAACACACTTCTGTGTAAGCTTGACTGGCCATGTTCCTTACTTATACTCTAATCGTCACTTTGAGCCACGTAACCACGTAGTTTTTTTTCCCAACCTCGTAGTCCACGTCGCTTGTACATACTTGTATATGTGTCGGTCGTCGCAATTGTTTGTCTCTCTCGTGTGTGTAATCGTACGTCATCGTTTTTACAAAGCTCGCAATTCGACCGACAGAAGACTGCAAATATGTGGAATTACTTCTGAACAAATGAGTTAGCGTCGATTAGTGGGTAATACTTTGTGCAAACGACTGTTTTTTTTTTTTTTTTTTTTTCGATCAAGTACTCGTTCGTTTTGTAATTAGATTCGTAGCCTTGTCGAAAAGTTTTTTGTTCGTTGTTTCTCGCCTTTAGGAAAGGTCGAGCGTTTGCACCGATGAGTATCAAGGAGTAGAGATTTTTTTTCGGGTGTAGAATTCGTTCAATGAAAGTTCGGCTTAGAAATGTTTGCAAGCTCCGCTACATCGGCTTCGTGAGAGATAAAATTAAGGGGCTACGTCTACCTAGCGGCGGGAAAAAATGGCCAAATTCGGAATTCTTTTTCTGTGAAACGGTTGGTGACAAAGAAACGCATTTTTTTAAATACAAAGTTACTATATTGAGAGTTAAAAAAAAATAAAGAAAAACAACAAAAACATGGCCGCCGGCAGATGATGAATCTTTTTCCACTTTCGGCGGTGGACAACTCCAGCTCAAACGGTTCATCTGAAATATAAAAACCAAACGGGTCATTCGAGTTAACAATAAATACGAGTCGTTGACGATCGTCGATTTCTAAAATCATTTTTTTTTTAACAACGCGGCGACGAATTGACACCCGAGCATACAAAATCTATGAAAGAAGTCGTCATTTTTACGTAACTATTGAAAAATTAAGATCGCTTTTTTAAAAGTGAGTTCGTCAACGACCTTCAAATGTTCCGCATCGCATCTCCTGTATATTTGGAAACAATCCATCGAGTGGTTTTCGAGATATCAGGTCCACCGACTTGGAAAACATTGTTAAGTGACTTTTCCGAAAAATGAGTGTAACGTTTTTGTTGTCGCTGTTTTCTCATTCATTGGGTTATAAATTATGATATTCAGTCGGGGGAAGCTGAAATTCACCTCTCCATAAAAAGTTATGGGGTTTAGAAGTTCGCGAAAACGCGTGATAAGATAATAGGGCATTTTTGAACATTTCGACGCCTGTATTGGGAGTGGAGGGTGGAGGGGATTATAAAAGAAGCCTTCCTGAATACAAACAAACCCAACTCCCTCCGGCGTGAGCTCCGGCATTTGAGTTTTAACATAGGAGTGTTTGAAAAATCCGAAATTATTTTTAACGATTTTTTGCTCGTAAAAAACTGTTACCGAAAATGTCAGTTTCCCCCGACTAAATATAATTTATAACCCGATAAATGAGAAAAAAGCAACAACAAAAATGTTAGGCTCATTTTTGGAAAAGTCTCTTGTCTGAAGAATTACCATACTATCAAATAAAACTACACTGCGGCTAGCCGTTAGGTTATTCGTCCGGATAGCGGCTCAGTTCACGCTGTACAACTCCCCAAACAATCAAACCCAAACGAACAACCCAAACAAACACACCCAAACGAACAACGCAAACAAACAAACGTATACAATTTAACCCAAACAAGCACACCCAGGCGAATAAGCGTATGTTATTCGTCCGGATAGCGGCTCAGTTCACGCTGTACAACTCCCCAAACAATCAAACCCAAACGAACAAATCTAAACAAACAAATCCAAACGGACATACCCAAACAAACACACCCAAAACAAAAAAACTCAAACAAACAAACCCAAACAAAATTATAAAGATTTTATTCGGACGAATACGTGTAAATTATTCGTCCGGATAGTTTGTTTAACAATTCAACACATTATATCCGGACGATTATATACAGGGTGAGGCACATAAGAGTTACGGAGCAATAGCACTCAAACTATTGATCATATCCAAAAATGTTTCAGACAAAAGTTTCACTGTTCGAGAAGGCCGTCATACTGGACTACCCTACTCTTTATTCACCCCGCCTTTTTTAATGGAATGGTACATTTTTTTTTCAACCATCTTGTGGAGCACCTCAAACCGCGTAAAAAACGAGGTAAAAGTCGTTCAAATTTATTCAAGGTCACCTATTAAAATGAAATATAAATCTAAATATCTCGGATCACTATAAAATATTAGGTAGTGATCCGAGATATTTACATTTGTATCATCGATACTGACCTTGAATGACCTTGAATGACCTTGAACGACTTTGACCCCCAGATGTTTTTTATGCGGCTTGAGGTGCTCTACAAGATGGTTGAAAAAAATGTACCATTGCGTATAAAGAAGTGGAGTTGACCTTGACGTAGCTTCAGCGCCTCCAACAAAAACAAAAATTGGGTGGTCCAGTATGACAGCTTTCTCGAACACTGAAACTTTTGTCTGAAACATTTTTGGATATATGATCAATAGTTTGAGTGCTATTGCTCTGTAACACTTGATGTGCCTCACTCTGTATATGTTATTCGTCCGGATACTAGCTGCCATGAATCACAATAATATGCACGTCTACTGGGAGTACGGCGTGAACTGAGCTGCTATTCGGACGAATAACATACGCTTATTCGTCCGATATCCGGACGGGGAAACACTCCGATAAAACTATTTTTGGAAAATTCAATTTTTTTACCCACCTAGGTAGATGTAGCCCGTTAATATGAAATGCATACAGTACAGTTTATTAAGAAAAAATGGCTTTTATTTCAAATAAGGGCTAGGAGCGTATGGGACTTGAAGGTTCGTTGTCACCTAACAACTTTGAATCGAATGAGACCTTGAACATTTCAGAGTTGAACTTTTATCGAACCTACCCACGTCTAAAGAAACGAACAAAAAAGAAAGTCAGTATCCTCTACCATTAACGAGTGAAACGTTCGACCCTCCTCAATATCCATCGGTGTTACGTAGAATTGCTGTCATTTGCTTTTGCGTATTATCACGGGTTTTTCGTCTCGCGAGTTTATTCGTTTGTCCCTCTAGCCTCTGGGTGATTTTCCAGATGTGTTTCCGGGTTCGCAAACGGGCTTTTACCAGTCGGGCGGAGCTGCCCAACAGACCGGAACTCCCTACGGTCTCCAGGGGTTTGGCCAGCACAGCCAGAGCCTAGCAACCGGCAGTGCTACCCCCGTTGGTCTCCAGAACTTTAGCTCGCAATTTCTCGCGGGTTCGGGTTTGCAGATTGCCGCAGCCGCGGCTGCCCAGCAATTTCGCAATCCAACGGGCGGTTTGCCAGGCCCCGGAGCGGCCACTTTCCTCGGCAAGTATCAGCAGCAAGAACAACCGAGACAATTGAAGAGCCCGTCGGGCAACCAACAGGACGTTCTAGCGTCGGTATTCAGCTCGGGTAAGTGCGAAATCACGAAGAAATATTTACGTCTCGTCGCAATGCCTTCGAGCGATTGTCCAATGTAATTCGTACGTGCGAGAATATCCGGATGCGGTCACCGTGAATAACGCGACAACGAATAATTTCGTTGCTTTCGCAGCTTCCCAGATGCCCTCGCCGAAATCCCGCAATTGCAAGCAACCGACGCAATCGCAACAGGCTCAACCGAGCCCGACTCAGCATCACAAGTATCAACAGCATCAGGGCGTCAGTCAGTCTGCTCTGGTAAGCAGCTACAATAACTACGTATGTATCATTCATTGTATTAATTTATCGGTTAATCTTTTCGCATTATCCTCAAGCTGCAAGAATCTTTACGCCTGTTTCACTCAGTCTATCCCTCTGTCTCGATCTCTCTCCTACCCTCCCCCCTTCCCTCTCTCGCCCTATCTCTGTGCATCCCGTGGTACGTTGGATACCTGGCCAGAGATTGTTCCATTCTAACTAAATACACCACGATCGACATCGCAACGTCTTGCCTCCGCAACGAAGCGTGAGACTTGGTGTCTTTTTTATTAAAAAAGAAAATACTCTATACATATATACATATATATACATATACATATATAATATTTAAGATTAAGCGCGAGGGGAATGGGAAAACGGGTACGATACTTGACAAATGTTTACGATGGAATGGCAATGAACGCAGGTCCTCCAACAAAACGTAAGGGGCATGGGAATGCCACCGCGCGCCAGTATACAACCGTCGCAGCAACGTTATCCACCCCCGATTCAGAGGCCCGTCGTGCCTTTCCCACCGGGACCCAATCCGAACAATCCGAGTCAGCAACAGCCGAACTGCATGCCGAATCAACAAGCCCAACAACAACAGCAGCAGCAACAAACACAGATGAATCGCCACAGGCCAAATCTTCATCAGCAGCAGATGCAACAGCAGCAGCAACAACAACAGCAGCAGCAACAACCACAGCGTAACATGAAGATTCAGCAACAATATTATTCTGCGCAAGGTGGGTCTATCGATCAGTACACACAGTAGAGCAAAGTCGTGTGACCGAGGCTGCACTTCCAAACTTCAAATTAAAAAAACAAACAAACAAACAAACGAGGGGAATTTGCATTAGAAAATCGTTGTTTCAGGTAATGTGAAAATGGATGCTAACGATAAAGCCGAGTCTCATAGTGAAAAAATCGCTGACGGCACTGCCGCTAACCAGGGGGGAGGTAACAAGTCCAATGTAAGTCAGCAAGATGTCGATAATAAGGAGGAAGTGAATCAGCAAAACGAGTAAAAGAGCGAGCGAGAGAGAGAGAGAGAAAAAAAGAAAACAGAGGGAGAGCGAGCGAGGCAGAGAAAAGGGAGGGAGGAGAGGAGAAAAAGAAACACAATGATAAACGGTGGATCCCCATTCGCCTCGAGCACGAGGATACCGTTGCGGATCTCATCTCGCGCTATTCGGATATTAGACACCGTATTTCAAACGATATTATCATACAGGATATACCTTTAACTCTGTACTGTAAAAGTTTTATTTTTTTTTCTTTTCCTTTCGAGAGCTCGAACCTCCGAGAAAAACTGCCCGCGTACGATGTTCTAGGGTCAGTCTAGAAACAAAAACAGACACGTGTTCCGAGAACCGTCTATTATACATCGCTGGATTTTACCTGCCGAAAAAAAAAAAAAAAACAAACGATATCGACAAACCTCCGCCCCCTCGCGTGGAAACGCGACAATGAAAGAAAAAGTTTCGCGATACTTTACCGAGACTGGGAGAATAAACGAAAAAAAGGACTCAAGGGTATTCCGCGAAGAGACCTTTCGTTGTCGAGAGTCTCTCGGAGTTGATTTATCACGTGTTGTACGTAAAACGGGAATTATTCGTCGAATTGTTCGAGCCGTTGACGTCGTTTCGTTCGATATTTCGAGTCGTTAATCCGGCACTCTCACACACACGCCAAACACGCGTACACTCGTACACATGCCCGCAAAACGAAAAAAAAAACCGTATTACGATCCAGACACGCAGCATATCCGTGAGCTCACATGCGTTTCGCGTTATGAAGAAAGAATCGAAGAAACGAAAAAAGCGCGGCTTAACTTCGCGCCACCGGCGACGAAAAAGCGAAACTAGGAGACGATAAATCGGGAAAATTTGTCGGACGAACCGGTCGATTGACGCGAATTATCCAGTGATGTCGATCCGAGAGAAATATCACGATAGGCGAACGCGCGTATGAAATCGAGACGCGGTTTTTCTACCGGCCGACGAAGCGGCGAAAGACGAAAAGTTGAGCGATACATAACAGACAAACAAATCACACAGAGCTTACGTAAGCGCAAGGTGTCGCATGTGCAGTGTGAGAAAGATACACCTCCCCCGCCCCTCCCTTCCCTCGAATTATCGGAAAAAATGACATGCACGAAAGGAAGAAAAAGAATAAAATATAAATAAAGTGACTTTGTCGAGGCGATCGAGGAATGAGAGAGAAAAACGGGCCATCGGTAATCGATCGTCGTTTCTCTCCTGTGTGGCCATCCGCGTGCCACAGAGTCACGAAATAATTGTATATTATCCTGCTTTACATTGCAGTTCGAGCATTATAATGGGTAAAGATAAAAATCATACACACGATGAAGCTATTCAAAGGTTGAAATGATTAAAAAAAAAAAACAAGAAGTAATTATAATAATAAACGCTAGTATTTACTGAAAGATCACACGGCGTCGTTGCTAGTTGTATTTTTTAGTTGTGTTTTTCTTTTCTTGTTCTTTTTGTTTTCTCTCCAATTGGAACGAGACGACAGCGTGCACACGATCTTGAGAGTATAACGGAAGCGCGCTCGGTTCCTGAAGAGAAATTAAATTAAACGAAAAAAAAAAAGAAGTAATGATAAATACGTGAAACGGAGAAAAAGGAACACACACTGTGCGGCGTGTGGGCTATGGTAACAATAAGGATTATTAGAATTTCACTTACGTAAGGGGAAAAAAAACACGATCGTCAAACATAATTCACTTAACGTACTGCCAGTCGCATTTGCCGACATAACTTGAACATTTTTCTTCACGTCGTTCACGACAATCGTGATCGTCGCGTGGGAATTACAGAGACGGAGAGAGTTAGAGGTAGCGAGTCTTACGAATCGAGACTAATTTGGCGCCGAAGATTCCAAGAGAAGATCTTTTATCGAAACGGGACGAAAGAGCGCGATTTTTTCAAAAGCATGAAAAAAAAATATATTACAAAGAAAAAAGAAAACGTCACATTTCGTTGAGTGTCTATTCGATAAAAGCTCGCCTAACGGCACAAATTAATCTAGGCCAAGTTGGTATTTGCGATATTGTGCAATCACGTGGAAACCTCGTACCGGGATATCGAGATATGAATATTTCCGTGACCAGCATCGAAGTAACGTTGACAAAGATATAGAAATAGGGACAAGAGAAGGGGAAGAAAAAAAAACGATGAAAACTTCGATAACGAAAGTATCGTATATCTGTGTTTGCAAATCGCGAAGTCGAAGAGCGGGGGAGGGAGAAAGAACCCGGCTAGAGGCGACAAAGTTTCAACCACCCCAGAATTTAATGTACATTGTATTACGAACTCGAAACAAAAAAAAAAAAAGAAACAGAATCGTGAAGAAAAATTAACGTGAAGTATGAAATGAAACGCGTCTACGCTGCATCGAGAGCAAGGATGAAATGTAATAGAAAATTTGAACAGAGAGTGTAACCGAGAGAGCGAGAGAGAGAGAGAGAGAGAGAGAGAGAGAGAGAGAGAGAGAGAGAGATGAAGGTATTTATTTAGTGCCTTCGACGCGCTGCCGCACAAAAGAAAAATATGCAAGACGAAAAAAACTGGAAGTACACGACATTTACATGCCGGCGTGTTTATTGTATCACAAAATGCGACAACCGAACGAAAATGATATTTCAAAAGTGAATACGTTGGCGTTTCAATGCTGATAAAGAAACAACAAAATATCATTTTTCACACTACTATTAACTATGATTATTACTATATTATTATTATTATTATTATTATATGATTTTTTCTTAATTTTATTACGTATTAATCGCACGTGTACACTCAGCGGATAATGTTGGGAGAGGATGTTTAGCGTGAGCAACGAATACGAGTGCGAGTGGGAAAAAAGTAGAAACTCGAAAGAGAATGGACACAAGATTTAAACAAAAAAAAAAGAACACTAGCGAATTGCTGCGATCGATTAAATAACGCCGTGTAGCGTGTGTAAAACGCGATTATGTCGAGAACATTTGAGAACGTGAGAAAAAGAAACCCTGTTTAATAACGTCTAATCGCTTATATGTGAAGTGGAACTTCTTCGAAATTGTATCAGGACGCATTGGTGGTGAAAAAAAAACGAGAGAGATAAAATGGCACGAGGGTCTGTCGTGTTTGTGGGGGTTACAGATAAATGACACAATGGCGACAACGGCTCGCGATTATACTGTGAAAGAAAAAGAAAATTTCGCGATACTTCGATTACGAATCAGTTCCTCGAGACGCGAATTTCTTCTTTGAACTCTCGATTGCGGGTCGATCCTTCGAATCCTGGCAGAGCGAGTATTAAAAGGGAAAGGAAATAGTGGGCTCTTCCGTTAATCCGAGCACATTGAGCTACGAGGACCGAAAGGGACAAAGCGTTGAGCGGAAAACGAAAAGTGGCGGTAGAGAGTGAGCGACGGAAAACAAAAAGTAGAGTTTGCGGCTCGACGGGTCAAACGAAGCGCGATTCATTATTATCGTGAACTGACAAATACGTGACCTGTAGATATTGATTTTTCTTTAAATAACGTTTGTTTTTTTTTTTTTGTTTTATTTCGAAGACTGAATTTTTGCGTGTACGTCCCTGAATTAAGCGTCGCGAAAACCTCGATACTCGAAGCTTCTTCTGCCCCCTCAAACCCGTGAATAGAAAATAATGGGCGGTCCGTTGCTCGAGTAACTCGTGATAATTGTTGTTTGCTCTATGTGCGCCAGGGAGAGAAAGAGAGGGAACGCTAGAGACCGATCAATCGATGAAAGATAAAAGAAAGAAGAAAAAAAGCTCTGCCAAATCCGAGCGAAAAAGACTCGATATCCGAGAATTATAGAAGAAAAAACCGGACGGACCCTTTGACCTCTGAGCCCCTTTTCCCCCCCAAGGCACCTGTAATTTTACCTATCTGTAGTTAGTGACAAGAACGACAGTAACTTATACATTTACCTGCTAAACGATAATAAAAAGAAAACAACAAAATAATAATTAAAGGCAAGAAAAGAAATGGAAAAAGAAACTAAGACTCTACGCTCTTTTTTTTTTACGTCGCTATTAATTTGTAGATCGTACAACTATTATCCCTCCCCGAGGTATACATGAAAAATGTACACGAGAGATCAGCGATTATCATGTTATGTATTTTAAGGATTTACAATTTTCTTTCTGTTTTTCGTTCTTTACGAATGCCGAAATCATCGAGCAGTTAGGAAAAAGGACTGTCCTCGCAGCCAAGCAGCGTAAACAACATTCGCGTCGATTCGTTGTTTCCTTCGAAAATTGACGTTTTTTTTTTTTTTTACACATTGACACTCGAGCCTTGAGAAATGAAAATAAAGCATTCGACGAATAACGATCAAACTATAAAAGTGCACGGTATTTGTTTCTGTGAGACTGCGGTGCGTTGCGATTTCGGTTGTCGCTTGTATTGCTCTCAGTGCGAAAGAAAATTCCTTTGAGCAACGAGAACGGGAGTTTCTCCTCTCCTCTTTGGGTACGCGTAGCACGATAATAACGATAATGATAAAATAGGATTAAAGTAACAACAATAAAGAAGTAACAGAACCATTGAATCTTATTGTTGATATTATTATTATCATCAATATTATTGTCACTCATTCGTCGTTCTATTGACAATTTGTTCCACGAGAGAAAAGAAAAGAGAGCAACGAACATCTGGCAGGTCCCGTTAATTTTTGTACAGAGTAATCTTAATTATTCCCGGAGCAAATATTTTGAAAACTCGTTTTTCGTATTTCACCGTGAGACGGAGCCACGCGTCTTTATCTTTCGTTACCCGCGCTTTGTAACATACGGCCAAAATTATTGTTGACGCTCGGTGCATCGGATAATTGTGATTCGAGATTGTTAATTGATCGTCTCGCGACACGCGGAGGCTCAAATTTGCCGGAATCAAGGAGAGGGGGGAAAAACAAACGGGTGATCCTTTCTAGCGTATTTAATATAAGATACGAAATAATATTAACGTTAATAACGAGGAAACGAATATTTAATGATAATGGTTATACTATATATCGTGATGATTATTGTTACTGTCGTTACTATCATTGTTGGAAATCGTGGGAGACCGAATTTGCAACCCGCTAGTTCGACGCTCCGAATAAATTGATAATGGCGTTGCCGCGACTGACTCCGCGACGTAATGCAAAAATAATCATAATTTTAATTTGAAAAAAGAGAAAAACATTTCTCGTGACGTGGAGTCCTGATTTTAAAAAAACCAACGATACCGATATTGTACACGGGTCTTTCTTATGTTTGTATCAACCGGATTGCATCGGTGGAAAAAGACAAACTTTCAACTCTATCGAACGGTTATTATAGAGTGCGTCAAGATGCGCGAAGTAGAGAGAAGTAAAGAGTATTCGTAATGATAGTAGCGTGAAAATCCTTAAGGGGTAAGGCCACAGTAGAGTTTAAAAAAAACGAAAAATTTAAAAAACGAAAAGTTAAAAAAAACGAAAAAAAAATATTTCTCGCTAAAACGGTGCTTTGTCATCGTAAGAATAAGTTACTATTCGATTTATAGCAAGAACATTTTTTCTTCACCGACTTTGAGCGTATAACGTAAGCCCACCTCTGGCACGGCCATAGAATACCTAAAACTTTGAACGCGTTTTTCTCGAAACAGCTTTTTTCCAATTGGCGTGACAAATAACTTCAACAATTTTCCCTTGATTTACTTCAAATTTAAAAGTTATGTTCCTAATTGCATTTCGCAGAGAAGTTCGTATGGAATTTCTGATTAAAGGGAGATATACACCTAGGAGCCGGCAAAAAGGTCATTTTTGTGAATTTTTTCAAGGAAAACTATTTGAAATTTCGTATTGGGGTTTTAATTATCTAAAAGTATATACATTCAAAAATATGTTTAATTTTCTTTATTTAAAAATATCAAAAATATACAAGGATATTGCATGATCCTTGGAGCTTCGTAAAAAATCTGCGTATACGGTACCCACTGGCGTTTCTTCAAAAATCGAAAAAACAAACCAAAAAGATTATTAAATTAGATACTATAATCTAGTACTTGTCATAGCCGATTTTGAAAATATCGATTTATGACAAAATGGCGGACGTTTGAACATAAATAGTGATTTTTGGGCCAAAAATTAATTATTATTTTGCCTATAAAACAAAAACTAAGTAAGGGAAAAAAAATCCTATGACAAGTACTAGATAATGGTATATAGAATAAACACAAACAACCTCAAGGCAATCGGTTCATTGGTTTTCGAGAAATTTTGGGTACCGATTTGAAAAACGTGGTTTTGAGAAAAACGCGTTTGAAAATTTGGGAATTTATAAATCATGAAATTTGTCAACTTGGAAACATCGATACCAGGCCCATAGTGTAGGTCTTCTACGGTCGACGGAATGTTCATAGCTTCTAAATCCTCGATCTCGACCATCTAGCTGCATATCTCCCCTTAATCAAAAACTTTTAATTTTATGAGCAGTTTTATACGAGATTTTTCACTGAAAATTTATTCAAATACCTACAAGTTTTGAGTCAAGCAATATTTTTTAAATTCCGTACGTACTTCTCTAGGTATTCAAATGTAGATTGACGAGAATTTTAGTTTTTTGTTTGAGGTAAAAAAATCGTGAATGCTAAATGACACGCCGTGGAGCGCCTAAAAAAAGATAAAAGAAAATATTAGTAGTCTACCATTTTGTACATCGAAAAAGAAAATTCTAACAGCTTGATATTCATACTAGATTGTAATGAATTTTATGAGTGAATAACTTTTTCATACGAAAAAACATTGTTAAATTCGCACATGATTTTATACCCGTTACTGTGGCCTAACCCCTTAAGAGGTATATGTAGGAAAAACGTTGCGTTTAGACGCAGTATCGGCGTGTATGGAAGTGAAGCGAAAAAGGAAACGGGGGAAGGAGAAAAATAACGTGAAACCGACTACGGCGGTTTTTCTTCGATTTGCCACGAAACACGAAAGAAAAAGACTTCTTTACACACTTTAATGTAATTGCCACGTACACACACGCGCGCGTGCCGAGAAGATTTATGGATCGGTAATTCGTCAATCGTCCATTACCTTGCCATGGATACAGGATTAAAAAAGCATCTTTGGTAATTATATTTGTCACATAGCATCTCATCGGTATACATATATATACATATATATATATTATACATATATACAAGGACTGATCGCACCTGGAAGAATCATCGGAGATCGTCATCATAGGTATATATATATGTGAGTGTATGTATATATCATATATATAATGTACTATATTGTCCTTAGCTGCAATTATACAACGTAATGTGAACTGGAGTACACTGGAGTCTCTTGCAACGACTGTCACGTCTATTTTCTCATTGTTTACTTATTTTCTTATCGATCTTACTTTCGTCTCAGTAGCTCAAGAAACCTACCCATCTTTATGCGTTTCCTCCTCGCTTTACGAATTTTAGTTTCTCGAATAAAAGATTCACTGTCTCTTCTATACGCTTGGGTTTTGTTGCTTCATTCGATTATTCGCTCGAAGAACATTGCGAGTATGATTACGTTCTCTACGGTGATTGAATGAATTGACTTTTCGGATACTCTTTCATAGAAAAAGTGAAAAAGTTCTTTCGCACATTTCAACTACTGGCAATTTAAGAAATGTGCATATATTGGTAAAAAACCGCGTGGCTGTGAATTGATAAGTTTGGTGCACTTCATAGCGGCTACGATTGGAAAGAGAATGGAAAAAGTTTTCGAAATCGGTCAATTATTGCAGCAGTTACAGTGTCAATGGTTTGGAAGAAAGTTATTTCGAGAAAGCCGCGTTTTTAAGGGGAGATATACACCTAGGAACCGGCAAAAAGGTCATTTTTGTGAAATGTTTCAAGGAAAACTATTTGCAATTTCGGATTAGGGTTTTGATTATCTTCAGAAATATGTTTAATTTTCTTTATTTAAAAATATCAAAAATATACAAGGATATTATATGATCCTTGGAGCGTCGTAAAAAAATCTGCGTATACGGTACCCACAGGCGTTTCTTCAAAAATCATCTGAAAAAAAAAACAAAAAGATTATTAATTACATACTATAAGCTAGTACTTGTCATAACCGATTTTGAAAATATCGATTTATGACAAAATGGCGGACGTTCTAACATAAATAGTGATTTTTGGGCCAAAAATTAGTTATTTTGCCTATAAAACAAAAACTAAGAAACGGAAAAAA
Organism: Ophion obscuratus; assembly: GCA_964007375.1. Classification (NCBI taxonomy): domain Eukaryota; kingdom Metazoa; phylum Arthropoda; class Insecta; order Hymenoptera; family Ichneumonidae; genus Ophion; species Ophion obscuratus. Next base: position 27,785,926 of record OZ023320.1, on the reverse strand, counting down.
AATCCTATGACAAGTTGGATAATGGTGTATAAAATAACCACGAAAAACCTCAAGGCAATCGGTTCATTCGTTTTCGAGAAATTTTGGGTACCGATTTGAAAAACGGGGTTTTGAGAAAAACGCGTTTGAAAATTTGGGAATGAATGAATCGTGAAATTTGTCAACTTACATGGAATCATCGATACCAGGCCCATAGTGTAGGTCTTTTACGGTCGACGGAATGTTCATAGCTTCTAAATCCTCGACCTCGACCATCTAGGTGTATATCTCCCGTTAAACCTTTTTTGTCGTTATTTCGTGCGGATTCGCTTTCGAGTCTGCAAAATTTGAATTTTCGACTTGAAAATTGAACTCAACATTTTTTAGATGAGTAGAATGGCAGGAGGAAGAACCGAAAATGGGAGGGTGCCCTGAATTTTCGTTAAATATTGAAAACAGACCGAAATTGTACGTGTGTTTACGGATAATAGAAAATTCACGATCAAAGTATACAATGGCATAGTGGATTCTTTTTGGCAACTGATCTGAGCGTAATCCTTATTTTTCTTCCTGAGCACGTACCTGTTTGGCGTATTTAAAGATTATTTTCGAACGTTTATTGTTGTTACGCGGCACTTGAATAATCGTAATCAGCTAAATTTCATACGGCGACAATGAAAATATTTCGATTATTAAACAACAAATGCCTGTGAGCGCTCGTGGCGGCCAGTACGAGAAGCTGTCGACGAGCAGACGATTGTAGAACAGGTGTTCTCACAGATGTCAAGTGTCAAATTCGCGAAACATTTTCGTTTACTTTCGGTGCTTCGTTGGTGTGTTTGTAATACCGTTGCAAGTGTTAAAATTCGGGAGTGGAGAAATTACAGAGATTGATGGGTAATGAAAAAAGTGCCCTGAGCGGGCTCGAGATCGAGGAGAAGGCCATAGAAATAACGGATTTTTGGTTACAACACAGTGCCAGTTTAAATCGTACGAATAATCAGCAAACCATTTCGGTTTTTATCAGCGAACCTTCGCTTCACACCTCTGCCAGCTTTGGAAAACCATCGCCACTCGAACGCGCTGCAAAGGTAAGTTTTACATTGCAATCTTCGTTTTATTCCCATGTACATAACCTCAAATTATATCGTACAATGTGCTTTTATCTTACTCGATCTCTACACGAATCTGCCTTTCAATGGTTTTTCATCAAATTTCTATTTTTATATTCGTTTTAAATATCCTGAATTTCATCGCCAACTGCAGGCATTGTCAGTTTAATTCCTTGAATTTCGTTGTCTCGCAATTATTCTTTAGGAATATTTATTCCATTGCAGAATTTGATGCTGCATAGGCATCCGTCTATACTGAGGTACATCTCGTCGTGGCGGAAAGGTAGCACATTTTATTTGGCTACGGAGGACGCAAAACCGCTCGCTCAGGTTATCGCGTCGCAGACTACTCTGCAGATTTGCATCGGTCTTCACAGTATTCTCAGAGCGCTGATTTTCCTGCACGAAAAGGCGCTAGCCTCGCACAATAATGTTTGCGGAAGCGCGGTATACGTTACTCCCGAGGGTAGCTGGAAGCTCGGCGGTCTGGAGTATCTCTGCAGATTCTCCGATTTTAATCAGACCTACCTGCAAAAGATCAAGAAATATAGGTGCGAAAAGGCCATGGCGCCGGAGGAAGAGAGCGCGGACAGTCCCGCCAATCCAGTCGCCATTGATCAGTACGCTTTCGGAGTTCTTGCCGAAGAGGTCTTGAGGCTAAAGAACGCAGGTCTGTATTACTTTCTTCGAGGGGCATACAGCCGTATCGAGCTGAAAACTGAGGCACGGGTTGAGCTTGATTTAAAAAAAAAATCACGCAATTCATTGAAAACTTATGATTGATTCTCTAAAATTTACACAAGGGAGTACAATATTTTTGTGAAATACTCTTTTCGACACAAACTCCGTACAGTACATCAAAACGCTGATTAACGTAGATACAAAAGATTGGATAAATATGGATGAAAAAAATGTTGAGTGTTTAAGAAATTACGCACACTTGCACACTTTGGAAACAATTGTTTTTATCAAAATGTTAATTGCAAAAGGATTTTTCAATAAATCACAACAATCTTTGCTACTTCACGAAATATACAAAAGAATGTTATGTAAAAATTTCACGTAATTAGAAAGTAAAAATGACAGTAAAAGTGAAAGTAATAATTCACTGTGAAATGTTGTTTCGAAAATAACGCGTTTAAACTTTCGATTGAATTTAATATTGATTTTTCATTGATCTTTCGTTGATCTAAAGGTTTCGTGAAACTAAAAATTTATGTAAACAACAATCATTTTTTTTCGACTCAACATGGTTACTCTTAAGGGAAGGGTAAGAGTTTCAGCGTGAAAAAAACACTTTGTTGCGAATTTTTTTCATCTATATGGATAGAGTAAATTTATTGAAACCTTTTGTACATTTTGTTAAGTGTCATTTCAAGAATATTCCGTGAAATTTGTACGCGAAAATACCCACAAACAAGCCGGTGACCTTTTCCAAGAACGCTTTTAGAAAAACACGATTTGTGGTGTTCACTGTATCTCAGCTAGAAATTATCTGAAATCAAGTACCATTAAAATTTAGTCAAAGCATCATCAAATCCTCCCCCCAACGGTCTTTGATAATTTTTTTTTTCTTTTCTAAATTTTTGGTGGTCATGTAAAGTGAAAAGTGCTATTTTTCACGAAAAATTCAGCCATTTTTGGGGTGGAAAACCCCCTCAATGCAAAAAAAATCTCAAACTAACCGTTGGGGGGAGGTATTTTATATGCAGAAAGTGTGTACCAAGATTGAAATAAATCGGTCTTGTAGTTTTCAAATGGCAGTGAACACGGATTTTGAAAAAGTGGTTTCGAGAAAAACGCGTTTGAATTTTAGAGAAGTCGGAGCTACAGTGTTAGAGGAACGGGACTAAATAGTCAATAACGAGAGTTTTGCTCTGATTGACTTGAAATTTTGGGATTATATTCTTGAAACGTTTAACTATAAGAAAAGACAAAAAAATCGATTTTTCAAAAGTGCAAATCCCCACCCTCCCCTTAAGGGGTAAGGCCACCGTAGAGTTATCAAAAATCGATTCCCCCCCCCCCCCCCCTAAAACAGTGCTTCATCATCATAAGAATAAGTTACTATTCGATTTATAGCAAGAAATGTTTTTTTCATCGACTTTGAGCGTATAACGTAAGCCCACCTTTGGCACGGCCATAGAGTACCAACAAATTTAAACGCGTTTTTCTCGACACAGCTTTTTTCCAATTGGCGTGACAAATAACTTCAACAATTTTCACTCGATTTACTTCAAATTTAAAAGTTATGTTCCTAATTGCATTTCGCAGAGAAGTACGTACGGAATGTCTGATTAATCGAAAACTTTTTTATTTTATGAGCAGTTTTATACGAAATTTTTCACTGAAAATTCATTCAAATACCTACAACTTTTGAATAAAACGATAGTTTTTAAATTCCGTACGTACTTCTCTAGGTATTTTAATGTAGATTGACGAGAATTTTTGTTTTTCGTTCTAGGTAAAAAATTGTGGATGCTAAATGTCACACCGCGAAGCGCCTAAAAAAAGATAAAATAAAATATTACTAGTCGGCCATTTTGTACATCGAAAAAAAAAAATATTTTTTCTAACAGCTTGATATTCATACTAAATAGATGTGTAATTAATTTTATAAGTGAATCACTTTTTCATACGAAAAAAATTGTTAAATTCGCACATGATTGTATACCCGTTACTGTGGCCTAACCCCTTAACTCTTTTCATCAGGTACTGTTTTTCTTAACATGTCACGAATGTTTTCAATCCGACAGTAAAAGTCACAAAACTAAATAGTTCGTCCAAAGAGCTGAGGGGAATAAAGATATGGAGATGAATCTTGGAATGAAAATTTGGGTTGCGACGTATGTTTCAGACGACGTTCCAGCGCTCGCAGAATTTCGCGAGATGTGCCGGAAATGTTTGAGGAATTTGGATCCGCTCTGTAGGACGAAACTCTCAGTCGCGCTGCAACATCCGTTCTTCACTCACGATTTCATAAACATACACGCCTTTCTCATGGAGCTACCGTTAAAAACTGAAAGCGAGAAGGAACATTTTTTCTCGTTAGTATATATACGATGCCTTGGAAAAATTAAACAGCAAAATTTCAGCGCCGATCTGATGCCGCTTCTCTTCTCTTTTTATTCCTCAAGGAGTCTGGTGCAACAGCTGAAAGACTTTCCCGAGAAGATTGTTGCGGAGCAGCTCGGGAGGTTGTTACTCTCTAGAATGGTTTTACTAGATTTGACCGCACAAAAGAAACTTTTGCCACACGTACTGAAGCCAAAGAGTAATTAATCGCGTTGATTCTTGAACCTCCGAATCTACAAACAATTGCACTGAATTAATCGCAAATTCTTTTCGACAGGCGAAGACAAGACATCAACGGAATCGTCGGGTCTCTTCACGATCTCAACGTTCAAATGTTGCCTCGTGCCGAAATTGTTGCAAATGTTTTGCGTACGCGACGTCTCCATACGTTTGTTACTGCTGTCCCACTTGAACTCGTTCATATATGCGTTTCAAATGGACGAGCTGAAGTCGCACATTCTCCCGGAGCTCCTTGTCGGTATAAAGGATCACGACGACAAGTTGGTCGGTACGACGCTTCGAGCGTTGGCGGATTTGGTGCCGATACTCGGTGCGGCGACCGTTATCGGTGGCAAAAGGGGCAAATTATTCACCGACGGTCGGCCCAATCGTAACGCTAATCGTAGAGAATTGAGCCCAACGAGCCAATCGTCGATCGACGACGACGCGATTCCCGACGCACCGGCGAGCAATTCGGCCGCGACGATGATACTGGAATTGCCCGAGAGACTGTCGCCCGACGGCGGCGAGGACAGGACAGAGACGGTTTTAACGTACGCGGAGGAGGAAACGTGGTCCGACTGGGAGACGCAGGAACTCGTTTTGCCCAACGGTAACGTTGAATCCGTAATTCGCAACGACTCTGACTTATCGGATCTCATCGACGAGTCCCCACTTCGAGTCTCAGCTTCATCGGTCGTACCCGATCAAACGAATACCCCAACGTCCTCTCTCCCCAAAGACGAGAAGTCGACGATTCACAGAAAAAAATTGATCATCTCGGACATCTCCGAGCTCGATATAAAGCACTCGAAATCGAGCCAAGCGACGAGGGAAGAGATTGACTTTTTTACCGATATGGAACCGGTGATCGAGAAGCCCCAGGTGCTGCGCGTGGAAGAGCTCTCTAATAAAACAACGAGAAGCGTATTCGACGTCGAAAACACGGACAGCCAGGCGGAAAATGATCACGACGATGACGGCTGGATCGAAGATCTCAATGACTGGGGCTCCGACAATGCACACGAGCCGAAAATGTAACGCACGACTGTAAAAAGCTGATTCTTCGATGGTCGACTGACGTCGTCGGAGAGTCAGATGTACATATCGATTATACAGAATAGGATTAGACTTTTTGTCCTTTACGTGCGGGTGGCCTGCGAGCCTATCTTTATTCTTGTCAAATAATTTTAGAACCGTTAGAACCGAGGTAGCAGCAGGATATTGTGCGTCGTTTGAACGAAAAGATAGGAAAACGAATCTTTCATTTGATAATTACGCACACTCGATAACGAAGCCAAATTAACATTTTTTTCGGTTTATCTGAGGAGGCTAAAACGTTTCACCGATTTTTCAGACGTAGATACGTCGAATGAAGATTTAACTATGTAATTTTCGTAAGTTTCACGGTTTATTTTATCGTGAAAAAAAATATCTAAATGTAGACAATTTAGCACAGTTGCTTAAGAAAAATTGCTAAGTGAGCCGGTATTCTCAATGGACTCAGTTAATATATCAACGAGGGATATTTTCATAAGATACTGTGCTACAGTGTCTAGATTTTAATTTGACTTTCTCCAAAACGTCGGACCTTATGGAAAATTCACCATACCTGCTTGAACATCTTTTATTGAGCTTCAATGAACTTCAACGAACCATCTTGAACTTCGGCGAACTTCAATGAACATTATGGAACTTCGTTGAACTACAATTGACCCTCTCGAACTTCGCGGAACTTCATTGAACCTATAAAGAGCTTCACTGAACTTCCATGGGTATTAATTAACTTCATTGAACTGGAATGGCCTTATGGAAACTTCAATGAGCGTCATTGAACTTCAATGAATCTGTAATGAACTTACGGGAACTCCAATTAACCGTCGTTGGACGTATTTACGTCTAGAAAAAGTTGGTATTATATGACTTTAATCGGTGAGAAACTTCAACCTGTAAGAAGTCGTTTTCGATATTTCATTCAAAGACTACCTCAATATCATTTTTCATTCGAATACCACCTCCCCATGGACTCCCAAGGCCGTCCTCGCGACGCTGCATTTACGAGGTGCAATTCCGCACAATATTTTACCTTACCAGCCCGAATCCATCCGATAATTGTTTACGATAATTTGTACAATAGAAAATTTCAATAAACAATCGTAAATATCGTATCGGAACATGGAACATTCATTGCAATTCTTTGAGCGATAAAAAGTGCATCGATCGCCCCTCGTTCTTCACAACTTGTAATGTAACATTAAGGGACCAGTCCATTTTGGAACCACGAAAAAAGCTATTTTCGCCATTTTTTGAGGGTTTTTAAAAAGATATAAATATAAAAGTTGTTGGGCTTGATAAATAAAGTCTTGAAATACATTTAAAAAAGTTTAATTCATTTTTATTCATTTTTTAGTACAAAAACGTAATGCCTCAAAAATAGGTGGGCCAGGTAGCTCCATCACAACTCTGCAACGGCTTGTCTGAAACAAAAAATCATAGTCCATTCGATTCAGTATGACCCTCGGATATAAAGTTTTATCAAAAAATTAAAAAATGGCAGATGTAAAACGAAAAAGTATTTTTAAAAACCCGTTTTTTCGTAGTTTTTCACAAAAAAAGAGTAAAAATAAAAATTTTAAAACCATCGAGGGTCATCTTGTTGCGAATCATGTTTACAGTATGTGGTTCAAATTTCCAGAGAATCGGTTTACTGGTTTTAGAGATACACGATGGAGTTAGATTCTGAAAACGTTGTTTCGAGAAAAACGCATTTGAATTTTATACTATGAAAAACTCTTACCTAAACTCAATCGGCAATTCCTGCACCGTACAAAATCCCTTCTGATTGCTCATCATCGTCGATTTCTTCAAGACTTGCTTGCTTTCGATTTTTTTAAATTTTCTAAGTTGACTGGCTCCTTAAGGTGGTCTTCTAGTTTCTCGGCTGTTTTTTTACGGCTTTTTCAATAATTTTTTACGGGCAAAACATCGAAATAATCTCATTGTTTTTGCATAATCTTTATTAACATTTAAATAAGCTTTACAAATTTTTTGAAGTCAAAATATATAATAGAATAAAAGTTATAGTGGCCGACAGGAAGACATCAAGTAAAAGAGGTGCTTGACGGTGACCAAGATTGCGGCTGTTCTCCTTATCTGAAATCAAAAAACCAAACAGCATTTTAATCTTCATATTTAAGACTAGCGATTGAACTAGAGTGAATTCTAAATTACAAAAATTGACTTTTTTATACACTTTTGAAAATTACATTCTATTTTTTACTCATTTTTTCTTAAGTTTTTCGCTCGTACAAAAAAAACTATCGAAGCAATCATGATAATCCTAGTTCAATCGCTGGCTTATAACATATTAAAGATGCTGTATAAATTTGAACAAGATCGGTGCAGTAGTTTCTGAAATATCGTGGTCACCGTTTCCAAAAATGGTGTTTCGAGAAAAACGCGTTTGAAAGTTCGCGCATGTGATTTATACTAAAAATTTCATCTCACCGTCAATCTGCTATGCCTGGACCATACAATAGGCCTTCCTCTTCTTCTTGGAAGTCACGCAGAGCTGCTCCGTCTTCCCTTTTCGCGATTCGGGCCTGTTTTACAACATCACTCGTGCGCCTTTCTGAACGGTCGATCCGAGAGCTATCACGCTGTTGAACATATCCTTTAGCTTGTGGGCCGATTTTCACTCCCATGGTTTCCAAGGTCTTCAGGATAGATTTGAATCCTTCGTTGAAGATTATGACAGCGAGAAACGTGGCGATTTCAACCACTTTTGGCCCAGAATGGAGGTGCTTCGGAGCAAAAGTCCAGATTAACGAATTGAGCGACTGGTTATTATTTTGAGTTTTCGCTCCCAGGCATCTGCTTAACAATTCTTCTTTGGATAAATCCTCATAAATTGGCTTTATAACTTTTTGAACTGCTTCAGAAAGAGGTGGTTTATTGTGTTTGAATTGCTTAGCCTCTCTGAGAAATTCAGCTCTGCGCCATTTGCACCAACTAGATTCGCCTGCAGGACAATTTTGATGCTGTGGATTGCTGTCTGTGGAAATGTTGTGAAAGAATGTTGCCCAAATTTCCTTTCTCATTTCCTCGATAGAATCTGGATATCTCCGAATAGCTAATCCATAATACGTTGTCATCTCACCAATCGATTTATCAGTGAGTTTTCCTGCACCTTTTCCACCAATGCCTTTATTAAATTTTTTTGCATTTCGGAGCCGAGTCCCCATCCTCTTTTCAACGTGTCCAACACACTCTTTTTTTACAACAACAACATCTTCTCGATATGGTTCTGCCTTCAAAATACCGTTGAATGTCTTGCTGTCACCATCTCCTATGTATGTCGTATATCGAACTTGATGTTTATCTACTGAACGAGAAAAATTTTCACAACTGCATCTATTTCCATCTTCCCAGAATTTCCAGTATGATTTAGAGTACAATTTTCTTCATGATCAGCGAGCCATCCTGCATATCCAACTGGATCACTATTTTTTTTATTTTTCCACCAATTGCATCCAGCACAAAAACTACTCATTACACACGCTTCAACAACTTTAACGGTGTACTTGGTAATTAAAGTTGAAACTCCGAATAAAGATGAAGATCCTCTTTTTTTTCCATGTGCCACCTCCAGATACGGTGAATTCATTTTCTGCTTTTCGTTGTTCTTGAAGGACTTCCTTTTCTTGATTAACCGCAATCGAAAACACTGTATCAAAAACGGCCGAAGAAGCTGAGTGAATATTTTCTAATATGGAATAGTACGTGTTCAAAGCAAAACCTTGTCCCATATCCATCAGTCCACAGAAAATTCTATAGCCTTCATAACCGACTCCCAACAAACGCATCACGAAAACTAAGCGACGATTTATTTCGTAGGCTTTACCGATTTTTGGGCATGAATCTATTTCTTTTTCTTTCTCACACTTGCATGCCATAGAAATTTTAAAGCCCAATCCTCGTATATCACGTTGATGGAGAGTCACCGTACTTTTGCACTCTTTACAAATAACAGCCGAAGAAATGGTTGAAAATACACTCACAAAATTCAAAATACAATACAAAACAGTCTGTTCAACGTTCACTTCAAAATTTTTATTTTGACGAAGTTTCTTCGCTGACGCCGATGTAAACGACTTGTCTTGTTAAAAAGTGTGTCGGTTGCCTGCGAATTTTCGCTTTTTAGGTCGATCGTAACGAGCCGGGGCGTCTCTACTTCCTTTCTTTAACATTTTGAAAAATATTTTCAAAAAATCAGCTACATGCGACTCGCAAGAGAAAATATAGTACGCTTCGCAACTGCCACAGCAAAACTGAATTAACCGACGCTTCACGGCGTCTTACAAGGAACATCCCTCAGGTGTCCGCCTCCGATTTTGTTGAAACTCATATATGTGATAGAGCATCGAAAACTTTGAGACACGTATTTTTTTTATCGGCGGAAAAACGGATTTAAGGGGGGAAACCGCCCTTCAAAGAAAGGCGTGTCGACGGGTGATTTTGCAGTTTCACCCAGAAGCAATCCACCGATCTGAATGAAACAAAAATGAAAATTCTTCTAATGAAAAGCGATGAAAAATCCACGATGAAAATGTTAAGAAAAAATTTTATTAGAGGGTAAACCACCCCTCAATTTGCCTCTTTTCACCCCACACTTAAGAGGGTTGTATGCAAATGAATAAAACATGTATCATTTTGAAGGGCAATTAAAATTAAAGTTGACGGGTTTTTGCGTTTTGGCGGCATAGTAAATTTAAGGGGGTAAACCACCCCTATCATAAATTTATTTATGATGGTCGTTTTTTCTGTGATCAAAGTATATCCGCTGATTTTAAATATTTCTATAAGCTACAATTTAATGTTTATCATATTTCAAAATTATTACATTCGTCTTAAGGGGTAACTACCCCTCTGTCGAGAAACATCATTGAAGCATCCGCTTTCGATTTCGTTGAAGCTCATATATGTGGTAAAGCATTGCAAACTAATAAACATTTTTTTTTGTATCGGCAGAAAAACGGTGTTAGGGGATGAAACCAACCCTCATAGTTTCTCCCACAAGCAGTCCACCGATCTGAATGAAACAAAATCGAAAATTCCTCTAATATTAAGCGATGAAAAATCCACTACAAGAGTGTTGGTTAGAAATATAATTAAGGGGTAAATCACCCCTCCATGTGCCGTTTTTCACCCCACGCTTAAGAGGGCTGTATGCAAATTAATAAAACAGGTATCATTTTGAAGGGGAATCAAAATTCAAGTTGACGCGTTTTTGCGTTTCAGCGGGACAGCAAATTTAAAGGGGTAAATCACCCCTAACATAAATTTGTTCATTTCCATTCATTCAAAAAACCAGAAGATTTTGAAAATTCTGTTATGTTTGGTTTTGGTGAATCGAACACACATTGTGAAATACCCGGCTGCAATAATTTGGCCATTATCAGATGTGCATGGTGCAAAAAGTCGTGTTTAAAGCATTTTTTGACGATTATCATTATTGCAGGAATTCCGAGCCATGATTGTTGATGGTTGATAGTGGATGGACTAGAAAAAAAGCATATATCCCAAGAAAATGATTTGACGGCATATGACTGCGATACTTTTCACAAGTACCATTAATTAAATCAGCTGATATGATTCCCAAATAAAATTATATTAAAATATATTAAAAACATGTTCGTTAACCTACTGTAAAACCCTCAGTTTCATTAATATGGTTAATTAAATAAACGGTGAAATAATAAAATGTACATTCCTCCACAAAACTACGTCGCTGGCTAAATTATCAACGTGAGTCTTATAACTTATTCTGGAAACTATTATAATTAATGATATAGTAGAAGTGTATGTTTATTCCTATGGAGATGCTTAATGGACGTGCATATTAAAACGGAAGCGTTTCGACACGACAATATGAGTCTTATGAGTAAAGGGTAGCCCCACGTCCCTACTCCCAAAGTACCGCTCATAAAGCTCAAAACGAATATGCGGCACACGCACAAACATAAAATTGATATTACCGATGAAATGAAAACAGTTTTAACGAAATTCGTGAAACTTTTCGCGAAACATCAAACAAAAAGCAATTAGAGGGCGTAGGTTACCCTTAAAATGTAAAAATTTAAAAACGTAATAATTTTAAAAAGCCGCAGAATATTTTGAATCCGCGGATACATTTTAAACACAGAAAACATGACGGTGATGAACAAATTTATGTTAGGGGTGGTTTACCCCCTTAAATTTGCTGTCCCGCTGAAACGCAAAAACGCGTCAACTTGAATTTTGATTCCCCTTCAAAATGATACCTGTTTTATTAATTTTCATACAACCTTCTTAAGCGTAGGGTGAAAAACGGCAAATGGAGGGGTGGTTTACCCCTTAATTATATTTCTAATCAACACTCTTGTAGTGGATTTTTCATCGCTTAATATTAGAGGAATTTTCGATTTTGTTTCATTCAGATCGGTGGACTGCTTGTGGGAGAAACTTTGAGGGATGGTTTCATCCCCTAACACCGTTTTTCTGCCGATACAAAAAAACATGTTTAATAGTTTGCAATGCTTTACCACATATATGAGTTTCAACGAAATCGAAAGCGGATACTTCAATGATGTTTCTCGTCAGAGGGGCAGTTACCCCTTAAGATGAATGTAATAATTTTGAAATATGATAAAACATTAAATTGTAGCTTATAGAAATATTTAAAATCAGCGGATATACTTTAAACACAGAAAAAACGACCATCATAAATAAATTTATGTTAGGGGTGGTTTACCCCCTTAAATTTAATATGCCGCCAAAACGGAAAAACCCGTCAACTTTAATTTTAATTGCCCGTCAAAATGATACCTGATTTATTAATTTGCATACAACCCTCTTAAGTGTGGGGTGAAAAAAGGGCAAATTGAGGGGTGGTTTACCACCTAATTTAATTTTTTCTTAACATTTTCATATTGGATTTTTCATCGCTTTTCATTAGAAGAATTTTCGTTTTTGTTCCATTCAGATCGGTGGATTGGTTCTCGGTGAAACTGCAAAATCACCCCTCGACACGCCTTTCTTTGAGGGGCGGTTTCCCCCCTTAAATCCGTTTTTCCGCCGATAAAAAAAAATACGTGTTTCAAAGTTTTCGATGCTCTATCACCAATCCAATAATTCACAAAAGGTTCAGGTAGCAGTTAGATTTAGGGATATCAATACAATGGTCAGCGCCGCTCGGCTTTCCTGTATACCTGCTCCGTTCCAGGGCCGTAACTTGTGAACCACTTAGAATATCGAAAAATCCTTTGGCACACATTTTCTACACATGTTGTAGATGTGATTTTTCGACCCGAGAAACTAGAGGACCGCTTTAAGGAGTAAAGTTGACGAACAAAAATACATTCGAATGAAAGTCAAACTTCCGCCAAGATGGCGGCCGCGTCTGCGCACGGTGTGTGTCACGAGTGCGCACGCGCGGAAGCGTTGCCGACCGGAACTCCGATATCGCGCACGTACGCGACTGCGCGCGGGGCCATCCAGGATTTCTCTTTTCCTACGAAAGCCGCTGGTCGAGAAGGTGTCCCGTCGCGGCGTCTTCTCGTTCATTTAACAAAATGGTGAGTCCAGTGACGACGAAAATATACGTCTGATCGTATTCCTCGTGAGGTTTTGTGCAGTTGCGATTTAATATTTCACGAATATATCGCGGGATGCTCGTTTCCAAGAAAGATTTCGCGTGCCGTATATCACGATGCTCCAGTGCATACGCGCGTGCACGATCTCGTGTTGCTCGTGTACAAAAAGAAAGAATGCCCGCGAGCACGAAAATATCCGCGTGGCACTGAATCGAAAAACGAGTGAGAATGGTTGATTAACAGAGGATAATAATTGTTGAAACTCGAGTGCGTCGAAACTTCACCCAAATGATGAACCACTCAGCTCGCTTTGATACCTATGTGAAGAAACATCATTGTTCCCTAATACATATTTGTCCTGAACGGTGAAGTTTCAACGGACTTTCTCTTGTCGTTTGTTCCACGTGATTCTTTCTAACCCTTGTCTCCGGCTCTGCACTTTTTTCCAGGGTTTCGTTAAGGTTGTCAAGAACAAACAGTACTTCAAGCGTTATCAGGTCAAGTTCAAGAGGCGCCGTGAGGGCAAGACCGATTACTATGCCCGCAAGCGACTGACCATTCAGGACAAGAATAAATACAACACCCCCAAGTATAGGCTGATCGTTCGTCTGTCCAACAAAGACATCACCTGCCAGGTAAATATTCGCCGCTCTTGGTCTAGAAAAATCCATTTTACCTCTTTGTCGCTCGTGTACTCCCGAGATGAATAATCCAGCCAAAACTAGTATTTCCACTGTACCTAGGCTGATTCCGATAATATTCGATATTATAGTACCAGTATCTCAAAGTATTCTAGTACCAAGTCAAGTAAAGGGAGATTCAGGGATACACAATGTATACTTTGCTAATTTCTCGAAGATTGCATTAACAGCTCTGCACAATTTTGGGGTTCCAAATGCTTGTCAACATACTATATATATTTTTTTAAACATCCAAAAGAGAACTGCGGTTGTGAAACAGTTATCGCAAACGGGGCAGGCTGGTTGCCTTGCTCGAAATGCTTGTAGACGATCAAAATTTATTAAGGATAAATTAAGGGGCTACATCTACCTAGAGGCCTGATAAAAATAGTCAAATCCTTTTTCTTCTGGGACAGGGTTGGTGAAAACGACGTGCATTTTTTAACACAAAGGTACACATGAGGTATTCCATGTGAATCTGGTCGACTTTTTCCCTGACCCTCAGCAATTTGATTTTTTTTAAATCTGATTCCATTGACTCTAAAAGATACTCTGATTTTTTTTTTACAATTAACTGATTTAAAAATCTAAAAAAAATTCCCTAAAATTCGTGACTACATGTAAAAATGTTCGACCTATCACCCGTAGTGGAGGTATGTTTTTTTCTGTGCTGAACGATTAACTTTTTTTTAAATCAAAAAAATTCAAGAACTGCTTACTTTGTGCAGATACTTATTTTGATACCCACAATGAATTTTTTGACCATTCTTGATATCACAATCATGGACCTTGAACAGTTAGCAGTACATTTTTCGGATTTTTTTATCGTTAATCGCTCAGAAAGCACAGACAAAATCATACTAAAATGAAAATTTTCACATGTAATCACGCATTTTTGGGATTTTTTTTTAGATTTTTAAATCAGGGCGTTTTTCTTTTAATTTTTTTTTTTTGACCAAGGATTGTTTAGAAAAATGTAAAAAAAATTCAGGGTGTCTTTTAGAGTCAATGGAATCGGATGAAAAAAAATTAATCGAATTTGCAGGGGTCAGGGAAAAAGTCTACCGGATTCACGTGGAATACCGCATATATTCAGAGCCTGTGAAAAAACAAATTCAATGCAGACAAACATGGCCGCCGGCAGATGATGAAATTTTTTTCACATTTGGTGTCTGAAATCTGGAAACCAAACAGGTTACTCAAGTTAAAAATAATTACGAGTCGTTGACGATCGTCGATTTTGAAAATTATTATTTTTTTTTTTAACAACTCGGCAATGCATTTTTCGTAACTATTGAAAAATGAAAATCGATTTTTAAAAAGTGAGATAGTCAACGACTTTTAAATATTTCTTATTGTGTTTCTTGTAAATTTGGAAACAATCTATCACGTAGTTCTCGAGATATGTTCATCGACTTTGGAAACAGTGTCTTGAGAAAAACAGGTGCAAAGTTCGAAGTATGGCGCTGGGCTCGCTCGGCCGACTGTTAGATGCTCTAGCTCATTCAATTTTAGGAACTTTTAAATGAAATTCCCAGGGAATACAGCTAAAAAGTGATGCTATCGAATGAAAATATTTTCAGAAAATGCAAACTTTTAATTAATTAATTAATTAAATTAATAAAGTTAATAGCATTTCCCAGCTTACAAAAATCATGACCAATATTATGAATTAGAAATTGCCCAATAATAGTTTATTTTTACATTAAATTTCATTCATAAATAGTTGACAGCCTGCCGAAAACTCATTGTCTCTTCATCCTCGCTCTTGCAGCTGAGAAATGCTATTGAAAGTCCTTAAGGTGGTTCGGAAGAAACAATTGAAAAATAGACTACCATTTAACCTCCTATTTTTTTTGTGAGAAAGAGTTAGTATGCCATTAACCACGCAGAAATAAAAAAATTTAAGCCGCTCCATCATAGCATTTCCGAGTCCATAACTATGTCAAATTTAGTCGTTTGACCCAACAACCAAACTTCTTATTCGAATCTTCTATCAATACGGAATTCATGTGCGAAATTGTAGTTGATCCATCGTGTAATTTTTTCACAATAAATTTATTAAATCTCGTTATGCAGCATCTGTCTCTCTCTAAACGATGAAAAATGAATAAAAGTATGTTGATTGTAGATCTTAACGTTTTTTAAATTGATTATTACGCATACAAATATACATCTGAAGAACGGCTGTAAACATTTTTATTTAGAAAGCTTTAAAATTTCTTTCTGTTTTCGTTCTGTATATTTACCTGAAGATGAAACTTTAAAAACTGCTCAATCAATCTCTTATTATTTATCTGCGTGAACAACAGCAGATCAATTTTCTGTAAAAAAAAAAGAACCGACCACTTACACGTAATTGTGCCATGTTTTGACATTTGTCGATTCGTTGAGAGGTGATCTTTGAATTATTCTAAAGTGAGGTTGTATAGCATTGCCAACTGCTTAAAACATGAACTCACTAGTAAAGTCGATAATGATCAACCGAGTGCTCAATAACCAATGTCGATTGTAAGTATTTATGAAAATCATCATAAATTTTCATTCCAATGGGTACCAAAATGAAAATACTTTTTTATGAGATTAAATTCTATGTATTTCAAACATTCGAAAGAAAAAAATGAAAATCGTTAAAATTGTCAGGTCGACTTCCGGTTTGTATTCCGAACTACCTGAAGGATGTACTCGTCGATACTGATCGCAGTGTCCCAATATTTTACTTTTCGTGTTTTCTCTAACTCTAAGGTTGCGTATTCGCGCATAGAGGGAGACAGAATCGTGTGCGCCGCATACAGCCACGAGCTTCCCAAGTATGGAGTCAAGGTTGGCCTCACCAACTACGCCTCTGCCTACTGCACGGGACTTCTCCTCGCCAGACGGGTAAATACTATGACTCTTGTTGAAAAATACTTTAACTGCGCTCCACAGTGGCACCGTGACGTCAATGGGCAATCGCAGCTAACGAACGTTTTCCTTGGATCCATTAAACTTTACGCTTCTCGATAAAAAGAAAATAGCTTCGCGATCTTCCATTTTTCCTCAATGCGAACTCCATCGATGGCGGTTTCACTGTGTGCGCCTGCGAAAAGAACTTCACCAAAATGATGATCCTACTCAGCTCGCTTTGATACCTATGTGAAGAAACATCATTGTTCCCTAATATACATGAAAATCTGAATGGTGAATGTTCAAGCCAAAAATAGAATTGTGAGATAGAAAGAAGTGTTGGGTCACTTGACGTGCGCCGTGGAAAACTATTCGCTGGTTTTTTTGTGCGTAGCTCCTGAAGAAATTAGGCTTGGACACCTTGTACGCAGGTACGACCGAGGTGAACGGCGACGAGTTCAACGTCGATGAACTCGACGACGGACCCGGAGCCTTCAGGTGTTACCTCGATACGGGACTCATGCGCACGACTACGGGTGCTCGAGTTTTCGGGGCGATGAAGGGCGCCGTTGACGGTGGACTCAACATTCCCCACAGGTAAAGGAAGAAAAAAAAAACACGATTCGACGAATTTCTACGGAAGGTTTTTGGCCTTTTTGTTTCTTTGTATGATGAAAAAACCGACACATGCGCGTCATCTGAGCCGCCGCTGAGGGTCCTCTCGTTCCGGTGTTTTACCGTAGCGAGAAAAACTCAGCACAGGCATTTTAAGGATTATAACTTTTTCTGACACTCAAACGCCAATCGTGCCCTTTAATATTCCTCCTCCAAACAAATTTAACGTTTTCTCTTCGCTTCCCGTTTGGTTTTTCACGACATTAGCACCAAGAGATTCCCGGGTTACGACGGCGAGTCGAAGAGTTTCAATGCCGACGTACACAGGCAGCACATCTTTGCTCAGCATGTCGCTAATTACATGAAGACCCTGGAAGAGGAGGACGACGACGCTTACAAGCGTCAATTCTCTCAATACATCAAACTCGGAATTGCGGCCGACAGTGTGAGTCGACGTTTTACCCCACACTTCTTCACTTCGTCACTTTACTTTATATTACTCAGAGAGAGACCCCCCAGGCTGATGCGCACAGCCACTCTTAAGGGGTGAAATACACCTAGGAGCCGGAAAAAATGTCATTTTTGTGAATTTTTTCAAGGAAAACTATTTGAAATTTCGCATTCGGGTTTTAATTATCTAAAAGTATATACGTTCGAAAATATGTTTAATTTTCTTTATTTAAAAATATCAAAAGTATACAAGGATATTGTATGATCCTCGGAGCGTCGTAAACAAATCTGCGTACACGGTACCCACGGGCGTTTCTTCAAAAATCATCTGAAAAAAAAAACCAAAAAGATTATTAAATTAGATGCTATAATCTAGTACTTGTCATAGCCGATTTTGAACATAAATAGTGATTTTTGGGCCAAAAATTAGTTATTATTTTGCCTATAAAACAAAAACTCAGTAACGGAAAAAAAAATCCTATGACAAGTACTAGATAATGGTGTATAGAATAACCACAAAAACCTCAAGGCAATCGGTTCATTGGTTTTCGAGAAATTTTGGGTACAGATTTGAAAAACGTGGTTTTGAGAAAAACGCGTTTGAAAATTTGGGAATGAATAAATCATGAAATTTATCAACTTACATGAAATCATCGATACCAGGCCCATAGTGTAGGTCTTCTACGGTCGACGAAATGTTCATAGCTTCTAAATCCTCGACCTCGACCATCTAGGTGTATATCTCCC
This sequence comes from Ophion obscuratus, assembly GCA_964007375.1. Lineage (NCBI taxonomy): Eukaryota > Metazoa > Arthropoda > Insecta > Hymenoptera > Ichneumonidae > Ophion > Ophion obscuratus. Next base: position 27,767,530 of record OZ023320.1, on the reverse strand, counting down.
GTTAAGGGATCATCACAACGTAACGGGTCGAAATATAGCTGATTTGCGTGATCTTTTTTTTCGACCGTTAAAATACGCTGATCAGTCTGATTTATTAATGTCGTATAAAAGCTCTCGTGGACAACAAAAAAAAAACATTTTTAAACGTTTATTTTTATTTTTTCACATTTAACGGTTGAAAATGTCGAAAAAAATATTTTTCAAAAGATTATTAATCAGTATGGAAGCTTTGGAGAATTACAAAAATCCAAATTGACAAGATGGCGGCGGTTTGAAAAAAAAGTATCGAATGTAGCGTACCTTTTCGAGTTTTTCGTTTAAAAAAATATAAAGATTAAAGAAAGCTTCTAAGATGAAGAATATCGTAGAGAACGTTTTGTTTAAATTTGAGAAGGATAGCTTGGAAACTGTTCCTTTGAGAGTGTTTACCGTTTGTAAAAACAACATTTCGAGAAAAACGCGTTCAAAGTTTCCAGGTCTCACGCCGTTGCTCTAATCATTTTCTCTGAGAAAGTCTGTAGCGACCGAAATTATTCGAATTTCGCCTAAAAAAAATCAACAGCATGTTTATAACCGTTTATACTATGGGATGATGCAAAGAAATCGATTTTTTTTTTTTTTTTTTTTTCAATTTTACACCGATGATCCCTTAATTGGTTCTTTGTACATTTCCATTCACCCGGACGAGACAACGTCCAACTTAAAATTGTTACGAGAGCCTCGATGTCTCGTCAGCGTCGCAGTTGGACAATACGAATTACAGAGGTTACAGCGAAAGGATCAAATTTCGATTGAAAAATCTGATCACATTGACCACTGTGACAAATTGACCAATTGCGTTGATTCGTTCGCTTCTGCTTTGTCTTTTTTTTTTTCAATTCGTTCGAGTGATCAATCGTTTTACAGATCGAGGGAATTTACAAGAAAGCCCACGAGGCGATCCGTGCCGATCCCGAGCATACGAAGAAGGTGAGAACGAAGGAACCCGTGAAGAAACGCTGGAATCGGGCGAAGCTCACGCTCTCGGAGAGAAAGAACCGCGTCGCCCAGAAGAAAGCGTCCTTCCTCAAGAAACTCGAGGAATCCGAAGTTTAATCGTATCCCTCGAGGTATCGACAATAACGTTCTTTCGTACGAACAGCCGAACCGTCGTTTACATAATTACTATGGAAATGTGTGCCTGTATGGAGCATGGACGGTGGTACGAGAGTCCAATAAAATTCGATACATAATGCTGAGTCGTCCGAGAATTAATACTATTTTATAAGAAAATAAATAAAAAGAAGGAATTATCAGGGATAAGAAATAGACAATATCGATATTGATATTGTTCTTTTTTTTTTTTTTTTTGTTTTTTTAATATCGATAACGTCACGGTGACGAAGCTCGCCGTGCGACACTTCCGTTCACCAGCCGTCATCGTCATGACTGTAAATACGGCGAATATTTTAATTAAACGTTGTCAATTTCGAAGCCAATTTCATATCTTTTAATCTGTCGTTCGTTCTGCTTTTTCTCGTGTTGGGCGCGACGACAACGTATCAAAAGAACAGAAAAGATTTGGTGCACGCGCGAGCTTTCACGACAATTTCGACAAAAGCCGAAGGACCTTCGAGACTTCGCAGACCTACGATATTTCGTCCTCGTCCGATCGATCAAAGCGACAGCGAAACTTCGAGTTTTGTCAATCGCGGCCTGATCTTTAAGCCAGACGGCAATGACTCTCGAAATATCGTCGAAGATACGGACGTGCAGTGCGTCGCAGCTGTGCCTTCAAATTTTGGTATTACGTTGACAATGACGTTTCAAAATTGTCTTCATTTTTCACGCTCCACGTTTCGCTCGTTATCAACAGTGGGCGTTTCAAAACCTTCGAAGGCTGTCGAGAGACTGCTGACGAAGAGAAAAAACTCTCATGAAAATGCACTCGAGGATTTGAAAAACGACTTATCGGCGATACACGAAAAGTGCGCGATCGAGATACGAGAACGAAGTGAACAAATCAAAAATGATATTGATCGCGTTAGAAAGAACGTTGAAGAACATCAGGCTAAAATCCAGAGAACCAATGTGATTGATACTTTGTCGTTGATCGGTTAGAATTAATATTGCCTAAACGTTGATAAAGCATTCGATCGTTTCGTTGGTCGAACGACGCAGCTATCGACACTCAGTGGAAAAAGTCTTCAAGCTACCTGGAACTCCATAACGTCTTTACTGGTCGATGAAAAAAACGTCATCGACGAATTTTACAACAATCTTCGCATTGTCGAACGTAATCGTCAATTTCGCGTGAAGGAAGCGTTGCGAAAGTATTACGAGATCTTTCATCGTATCGCTCATATATCGCCGTTCGAGATACAAGTTTTATTCGAAAATAAGATTCAAGTTGCGTCACTTTGGGAGGGCCGAGCGTTTCACTGATGAATGTTGGATACCGATCTTTTTGGACACAGACACCAGAACATGGCTAATTTCGAAGTTTCGGGCAGTTGTAATACATCGCTTTCGAAAGAAGAAAATTAATATGTAGACAATTTAGCACAGTTTGTCATGGAAATAGCTATGTTTAAGGGAGACTTTGTCCTTGGAGTGCCATATTTCAGGTGTTTACATTTTATTTTTTTTAAAGGAAACGAGTAAAGCTTTTTGAGTGCGGTTTTTTTTCTTGCTTTTATTCATGATATACAGAACGTTAACAAAATGTTTTTTTTTTTTTAAACCAAAATAGCGGCCGTTGCAGCTCCGCGAAAACAGGTCCTCAAATCGCGGGAGGTAAACGGCTAACATCACCCGTAACAACCCAAACAAAGAGGGGGCCTCTTTGTTGATCTGAAACACAAATTCAAAGCATATTATCAATCTGTGACCCTTTGGTTATGGAATGACGGATGGGTTTTTCGTTTAGTACAAATTTAGGAAAATGGCGGCAATTTAAAAAAAATTGAATTTTCACGTTTTTTTCGCATAAAAAGATAAATAATAAATGCAAAAATGTATCTATCGAAAAAACGATCCGTCATTCCGTGAAGACATATTTTCTGAGTATGCTCTCCAAATTTCAGGTCGATATGTTAATTACAGCGGGCAGGAGAATGTCAGCCATTTTTAAAAACGTGTTTTCGAGAAAAACGCGTTTAGAGTTTTGTAATGTGTTTACACAAATGTGTTTATAATTACCGCTAATCGGCAATGCCTGCTCCATAGAGGCATCCCTCCTCTTCTAGCTAATCATCTTGAGCCGCTAACATCTCCCGCTGCTCCAAGAACAAAGTCTCAAGGGAGAGAAAAAAAATTGATTTTCATGATTTTTTGAAAGGTAATCTTATCGCCAGCCTTCAATCCATAGGATTTTCATAATTTTTTTGATTTATTAAATATATTAATAATCGTCTCTTTAAACTTTCAGGGTCGGTTATCAACCTAATAACAGAGAAAAAAAAATAACATTGCATGTTTTTGTGAAGGAATTCCGAGACGACATACTAAAATCCAATTTCCGGTCGCTACAAAAGTGTATATAATAGTGAGAATCCGTCAGATTCTTAAAAATAATCAGATTTACATACTTCAGATCACTTAAAAGTAATCAGATTTACATACTACATATAACAGTTGTAGTAATCCAATGCTCAGAAAAAAATTACGCTTATTGACCTAATTTTTATGTAATATCAAGTTTAATTTGAACTTCCGGTATTGGATTTATTACCACTTGCTACGATAAAGAGACGTGGCAGCAAGGCAACAGCTGACTGTAATCCTAACCTCGTCTCGCTCATTCGAAATTCCACACATTTCATTTTTAACCGACATATTTCGCAGACACAAATTTTCCACGCTTTTTACCAGTCGTGGCCCGAATACAATGCTTTATATTTCCCGCACCTGACATTGTTTTGACGGATCGACGTTGAAAAGCATGGAAGTTAAACTCGCCCGGTTGAGTAAAAAGAGACGGAGATAGAACCAGTAGTAGTAGTTTTATTTGCATGACCTTCTCAGTCTTTTACAAAGGTGTTACAATTCCGCTTTTCTTTTTACTTGGCCGCAGTTCTTCGCTATTCCTCGCATTCACCTTCATATTTATTTTCGTCCTTACATATTGTTTCTATTTCTCTAAAGTATTTACATAGGTTTATATCCACTTCGCCTCTTATTATTCTAATTAACTTCTCTTTTACTCCTTTTTCGTTTGTCAACTCTTTCGTCCACGATTCTATGTACATTTTCGCCTCCCTTGAGATCATTCGCCTTCCCGTTTCGCACATAATCAAATGGTATATTGTTTCTCTTTTTCTTTTGCACATTCTGCATGACCAGTCATCTTCCCCTTTCTTTCCGTCCCTCCCTATGTTGCCGCATCTTATCCTCGCCCAGCTTTCTTTATGCTCTCCTTTAACCCCTTGGTCCGTCCAGTATCTCCACGGTGCTTCGTCGTTTTCTATTATCTCTTTATATGCGCTGTTATATGTCGAATTTTGTATTTGTATCCTTTCCTCCTCTAAGCTCTTCTGCCTTAGTTTTTCTAATCCTTTCTTTATCGCCTTCTCTATTGCGCTTGCTTCTATTCCCTCTTTTATCATGTCCGCTAATTCCTTAATTACGGAGATAGAACCAATGTTGCCAAATATCAAACCTAGAAATACTGCGCGAATCGTTGGAATAACTATTTTTTCATTTTTGTAATTAAATGTGAACATTAAACAGTTTATACATGGGAAATTTTAGTTATTGTAAATTTTTTTTTGCGTATGTTAAAAATATAAATTGTACAAGTCTCAAGTATGATCAGTGATATGACTAGTGTGAAGCGATAGGATTACCTTAAGAAAGATTTCTTCACCATTTTTGAGACTTACGCCCGTATTCATAGATGTACCTCGAGAAATTCTTATTCCTTATTCTTTGTTCAGAACAAAGAACAAGGAGGCCTTATTTCTTAAGGAACAACTATGAATTGTTGTATGAATGAAGGAACAACTATGAATGAAAGGGTATGTTTTATTACTACTTTAGCTGTTACGTGGTATTTTCCTTTTGTATCAATCTTTAAAACTGGCGTGACGTATAGCTAAAAATACTAATCGACAGATTCTGATGAAATTTGGTATAAATCATTCTAACCTTAGTGTCTAAAACATGATCCTATATTTTTTGAAAATGAAAAAGTTTGTTACTGCAAAATGTCGCGATGTTTTCGGAAAATTCAGTCTTTGTTTCTAAGCGTGTCATTTTATCTATTTTGAACAATTCTCACTTTTTCTTGGTTCATATTCTGCGTATGTGTCGATGAAAGAAAAATCGTTGGTTTTTTTTCGGATTAATACCGCCGACGCTACGTGTCACGTAGTCTGACAACATCCACTGCAAACCGTTTAGAAGACCGTGCCATATCTACGCCATTTTTAAAGATTTATAATAAATAAAAGAAACACCATGTAACAGCCAAAAGTAGTAACAAAACATACCCAGAGTCTTAAAAGTGGTGAAGAAATCTTTTCCTTCAAGGAGTTTTGGGACAAATGACGAAATGTTACCATTTGCTTCAAAGATATGCAGTAAATTCTTTGCATATGCTGAATTCACTCTCCAAATTTCAAATCGATCGTCTACACCGTTTCTATAAAATTTACAATTGAAAAAACACTTTTTAACATGGGGAGATGCCTACGATTAGATAACATAAGGAGTACATTATGACACTGATGACAGAATTGTCATAATGTACTGAGTGATTTGACGGTTTTGCAGAGCATTTTAAACATTTTTAAACATTTTTTCATGCGTAAAACTGCCATTCAACGATACGCGTAGGCCCTCTCTTGAAAAGTGTTTTTTTTTCCGTTATACATTTTATAGAAACGTCGTAGTCGATCGATTTAAAATTTGGAGGGTACATTCAGTAAATGACAAAGAATTTACTGTTTAAATTCAAATCAAATGGTAAAATTTCGTCAATTGTCCCGAAACTCCTTAAAGAAAATCATGAAAATGTACAACTTTTTCCTCGCCCCCCTTAAAACAGATCGGTATCTTTTTACATTCTACGGTGTCTCCAATTATCGTATGTTCGTAATTTTTCACGCATTATTTTCCCCAGGACTATAACGAAACGGTTTTAGGCAATTTTAAAGTTTACGAGGATTTGCGTCTCCGCATGCACGTTATCGCGGACACTCGAAGTCGCGAATTGCAAGACTGGTTGGAAGATGTCAACGACCGAAGACGAGACGAAATCTGTCTTGGGAACATGAGGCAATTGATGTAAGAATTTAATTCTCATTTACCTCAGATTATTGTTTCCGACTGTAATCAATTTCAGACGCAAAAAGGAAACGTTGGCAAAGCCGGAAGAATTGTTTATCTACGATCACGATGGACAAACGGCCCGTTACGAATTGAACTCAAAAATCGACGCTATGGTAGAAACGATTAAAAATTGGCAATCCACGATCGTCATTTTTGAAGAATCCTCGGTGAACGATTGCTCCAAACAACTTGGCGAGGCAGTCGGGGAACTGAAAAATTCCATTTCCAAACTCGTCTCGTCGTACTCGTTGGGATTGCAAAAATTGTCCGACAAGTATGAGAGGGAGGTGGCAAAGATCAAAGAAGACAAAAATTGTGTTCTCGACAATGACGTGAAACTTCTCGACGAGGCAGTTCACAGTCTGAAAGATTGTTACAAAAGTCTCTTAGCCAAATTCGAGGTTTCGGAGCTTTGCTAACGGAAAACAAAAATTAAACGACCAACAGATTAGCACAGAAGGAAACAATTGACGGATTTACACTTTCAGGATTGTTGCAATCGGCAAGTGAAGACGATCGAAGCTACGATAGAAGGCTTCTCTCGTTTCCTTCGAGACTTCAATTTCACGTGGAAGAAGCAAGCAACCCGGTTGCTCGAATTGCAGGATACCGTCGGTCGTCTTGTCGACGATTTGTCCGCGAAAAGTGACAAAAGTATTGGCGAATTGGAGAAAAAATTGAACAGCTATTGTGTACAACTGAGTCAAGCAACGTACGAGGAAAAAATGAAGCAACAAATGCCACAAGTTTTCAATATATTGGATCTCATCGCTGAAAAGTATTTAAAACAAAACGTAAAATATCAGGTTGATAAAAAAGTTTTGTCGCAATAATTTCAATATAATTTATTTATCTATATATCTTATACAAAACATTTCTAATCAACAATATATTCGCCATCGGTTTCTATAACACTCGACCATCTAGTTGGCAACTCGTTTATTCCCTTTGCCCAAAACTGCGGCGGCTGGAAATCAAAGAAATTTGAAATATCCCTTCTGAGATCGTCGACGTTTTTGAAAGTTTTGTTTCTCAAATATGCTTTCAAATGTCTGAACAAATGGTAGTCAGATGGCGCGATGTCGGGAGAGTATGGTGGATGAGGAACCGTATTCCAGTGAAGCTCAGTGATTGTTTTGTGGGTTTTGCCAATTCCTGGAGATTCTCGATGTATCGTGTAGAGGAGATCGTCTTCCCTACAGGGAGAAAATTATGAAACAGCATTCCCTTTGCGTCCCAGAAACAGCACAACAAAACCTTTTGTGAGTGCCGATCAGATTTCGTTTGGTGTGGCGGTTTTTCTCCGATAGGAAGCCAGTAGGCTAAACGTGTTCTGTTATCATACAAGACCCAGCTTTCATCTCCCGTCACAAGATCTTCTAAAAACTCCTTGCGATGGTGGCGAAGCAGGAGAGACTGGCAGATGGTCACGCGACAGTCCTTATTGTCGTCGGTGAGACGGTGTGGTATCCATTGAGCTAGAACCTTCCTGTATCCCAAGTTCGTGTAAGTGATTGACTATTGACGGTTGGATGCAGCCAAGATCTCTTGCTAGCTCGTGCGTACTTGCTTCCGGTTTTTCTTTGATGCAGCGGAGTAATGCTTCATCATCGATGGTCGACGGTCGTCCGGAACGTTCCTTATCTTCAAGACTTGTGTCTCCAGATTTAAAACGATTGAACCAACGCTGGACTGTTCGATGAGAATCTAAATTCTCGCTGAATGCATCCTGTACATTTTTAGCAGTTGTGCTTGCGTTCGAGCCGTGCCGCCACTCGTAAAAAATGATCGCTCGAAGTTGCTCCTGCGAGATCGAAGCCATTTCTGTCCACTAGAACGCGCGCTCGCCCTTTGATACCCTGTCACGCGGAAGAGTAGAAAACATTCTAGAATATTCTCGACATAGAATATACTCGACATGTCATATTGCGTCAATACGTAAAAAGACATTTAAAAAAAATTTCCGACAAAACTTTTTTATCAACCTGATATTACATGCACATAAGATGGAGCATTGGACATACTAGTGATGGATGGTAATTGAACATTTTTATCGTCCTCCAAACTCGCGCTCCTTCGTCTAGACACGAACGTACCTACGAAGATGAATGCAACGCAATCAAAAATTATATCGAGACGGTTTCCAACGAAATTCCCAAAATTATCAAAGAATTCAACGATATTTTGGAACCGCACGGTTATCAAAATGACTCTGTAAATGATACGGAAGAATCAGAGATCGATTCGTCTCAAGACGAACCCAATTTCTTAAAAAAACAATGGCAACTCTGTCAAAATTTGGTGAAGACAATTTTAGACTGGAAATCAAGGTTCGTGAATTTTAAGGGGCTACTTAGAGGCCCAAAAATACATGGCCAAATTCCGATTGTTTTTTCTCGCAAGCGGTTGATGAAAAAGAAACGCATTTTTTTAAACACAAAGGTACATATATGGAGATCCTTTTTAAAAAATCACCAAACGATACAGAAAACCAACAAAAACATGGCCGCCGGCAGATAATGAATTTTTTTGCGACGTTTTGAGGTGGACACTCTCCAGCTTGAGAGTTCATGCGAAATCTAAAAACCGAACGGGTTATTCAAGTTATTAATAAATACGAGTCGTTGACGATCGTCAATTTTTTAAATCATTTTTTTTAACAACGTAGCAACCAATTGAACCTCGAGCATACAAAATGTATGAAAAAAATACCCATTTCTACGTAACTATTAAAAAATGAAGATAATTTTTTTTAAAGTGCGATCGTCAACGACCTTTAAATGTTTCTCATCGTATTTCCTGTAAATTAGAAAGCAATCGATCAAGTAGTTCTCAAGATATGTCCAACGATTTCGAAAACAGTGTTTCGAGAAAAACGCGTTCAAGGGGGGAAATTTCTTTAAACGCGCGAAATAGCGTAATTTTTCATGATTTTTTTTAAGGCGATAAAATAATTGCATCATTTAAAATTTTTGACATTATCTTGTTACAACTTTCAAGTGTTAAAGAAACAATTCCTTTTTAAACAAAACAAAATGGCGGCGTTATAAGGTATTCCTTTCGGCGTCTTTCGAAAAACTGCTCATGTTATAGCTCCAAAAGTCATTGATCGATCTGGCTGAAATTTTCGGAGGTTTCTCACTATAACATTATTGGAAGGATATACCTAAAGTTTTAAGGCTATCGCGTAAATAAATAACTTTTTTGGGGTAAAAATTGTCGAGAAAATAGTCAAAAATATGAAAATGTGATTACAAAAGGTACTTAATTTTTAATTTTATACTTTTTAATATTTTTATAGGTAAAACCTTCCAATAATGTTATAGTGAGAAACCTCCCAAAACTTCAGCCAGATCGAACATTAACTTCTTGAGCTATGACATGAGCAGTTTTTCAAAAGACGCCGAATAGAATACCTTATAATGCGGCCATTTTGTTTTGTTTTAAAGAGAAAACAAAGTTTAACACGAACGTTGCAATAAGATAATGTCCATATTTAAAAATGATGCGATTATTTTACCACCTTGAAAAAGATTCACGAAAAATGAGCCATTTTCGGGTGTCTAAAGGGATTTTCCCCCTTAAAGTTTAAAGTATGATGCTGCTCGCCCTGCCGACTGTTAGAAGCTGTAGCTCATTCAATTTTAGTAATATTTCAATGAATTTTTGAGGGACTGTAGCTCAAAGGTGACACTATCGAAAAAAAATATTCTTGGAAAATGCAATTTTTTACCCACCGAGGTAAATGTAGCCCACGAAAAAACCAACTCTAACTTTTCCATAGTTCGGAATAAAAGAGAATGACAAAACAATAATTTAAAACCGAAATACACTTCAAAAGAAATGATTTTTGTTTATTGAATGCTAGTACTGCACAAAAATACGATTTTGCAGTTTGATGAACGAAATTGTGGAGTTTGCCGCGAATTTTCCGCATATTATCGAAGATGCTGCAGGGCCTTGGCAAGAGACAATACTGTCGGAACGTTCGGCCGTTTTGCAATCGAAATTGGACGTTAATTTCGAGCGTCGGCAACACATCCAGACTGAGATTTACGACGTCAGGGTTCGAGAAATAGAAGAGCACAAAAAAAGACTGGAGTATCATGAAACCGTGAGTGTAAGTCTCATGCTAACGATTTCTCGACATTGAACGACTTGATTCCGCGCAGGAAGTGAATCAAATTCTCAGAGACACGTCCAACCGCGTGGAAGAATTTGTCCGCGAGCACAAACAATTCATGCAAACTTTCGCGACGAGTATATCGAAACCGAAGAATCAACTGGCTATAGCAAAGAGTACGACGGAATTGAATCGTTTGCAAAAACAGGTAGACAGAGAAAAAATAATTCTCAACCTGTGAATGCCTTGAACTAAACTTTTTCGAATGACGACAGGTGGAGGGTATCAGAAGAGGTTGCAAAAACGAGATGGAGAAAAAAGTGGAAGTGCACACATTAGAAGTTCGAGAAAGTCTGAACTTATTGATGAATAAAAATGAAGAATTTCTGCAAGATATTCAGTACGTGAAAATCATTGAATGTTCCGGCCCCATTGCCTCACGCTGGCTTCCATTTTCACCTTTTCTCGCCACAGAAACTTGTTAAAGATATATAAAAATTCTTCTGTTCGCCAATGTGTCATTTTCCTCAGATTATTCAAAGATGGTGGAAACTTCAGCGCCGACGAAGCCAAGTCCTATCGCAAAACTTTGACGAGTCTTTCCAAAACAATTTCCAATCTGGAGGCCGCGAATATGCAGAGACTGGACAAAGTTGTTAAGGAATTGGATAATATCATCGAGCCCCTCTTTGAAAAGACCCTCGAAAAGTTCGTTATTTCATCTCTTAACTCGATTCTTCACTTCACCAATGCTCTTTTTCATGGACGTTGTTGTTTTTTGCGAACAGCTGCGATACGAATCTGAAAGAAATGAAATTTTTTGAGGACGCACGCAACGGTATGGCGAAGTGTGCCGCAATTTTAGAGCGACAGGTTCACCGCCTTCTGGAAGACGATACAAACGTTGTGAATGCTGCATTTGAATGCATCGATAAAGCGCCGGGAGCCTTGTGCGAAAGTTCGGCCATCAAATTTACGCAACTCCTGGACTCGCTGGATTCGAGATTGGATCATTTGATGCCTCCTTTTCCCATGGGGAAAGGTGACACGATACAGGAACCAGCCAAAACGCATCGCAAACGTTCCGTTTCAAACAAAAAAAAGGCGAAATTGCCAAGCAAGGCGATGAATTACAGCACCTTGCTCTTCGAAACTGAAAGAACAGAATTTCAGGAGAACGGCTTTTGCGTAGCCGCTATGAACACCATGGTCAAGACGATTGAGCAGATTCAAGCCGAAGCAACGGTACAGATTTTTCCCTTAAGGAGGCAAATACCTTTAGGCGAGGAAAAAATGGCTGATTTTCATGATTTTTTTTTGAAGATAGAATTTCGTCACCATTTTTGAGACAGGGTATGTTTTATTACTACTTTTGGCTGTTAGGGGCCGTACGCAAATTATGTAACGCAATTGGGGGGGGGGGGGGTCAAGGTTTGCGTTACGTCACGATTTTAAAACTGCCAAAAATAGTAAAATTTCTGCATATTCAAGTTTTTAATTTAAACCTCGCGTGCAATTTTACCGTGGATAGCTCACAGCTTTCTATACGCAATGTCAGTTTAGGGGCGAAGTCAATGTGCAAGAACTTGCACACTAGCTTTTCCACATCCCCCAAGCAATATTTGAAGGAATTTTTTTTATTTATAATTCTTGAAAGTACATGCATTGAAAAATATGTTGGCAACATTTTTATTGACAAGTCCGAAAATCGACGGAGTTATAGTCACTTTAGTGAGAACAGGCAGCGCGATCGGTTAGTGCCCTCAGTCCCTACAGGTGTGGCATCATTTACAATAAAGTACAGGCTCTTATTATTTTGTGAACTATCATGAAGATGAAGAACCGTCATATCGCCCGCGACTAGATACTTCAATGTAAGTATCAATATTCTAGAAAAAAAACATAACTTTATATCAAGAAACACGAAATGAAAACTTTGAACGCGTTTTTCTCGAAACTAGTTTTTTCGACGTTGTCCGAGCGAATACTTAAAAACTTATCAACCGATTTTCAATTTTTTTAAAAATATTTTTGTAATCGCAGTGACTGAGGTTGTACGTATCCGCGTTTTTAACATTTGATAATTACTATTTTTAAAGACTGCTTGAATACAGCAAAAGGGCCTTGAAAATAGAAAAAAATGTCCAAACTGTCGGCATTTTGTAAAAAAAAACCAAAATAAAAAAAAGGCTACGCATAACGATAGCTACATTTGTATAGACATCGATAAATTGTTGGCTTTTAATTTACAGATAACCTTTCATAAAGATATCGATTGGACAATGAAGAGATTTTTTTTTTCATCATCAAATCAAGGCACATATCTCGGTGAATTTTCAAGATTTTGTCATAAAAATTGGTATAAAACTAGATGAATATATACTTCATAAAATGAGTATAAAGCCGATCCTTTCATAATTAGTTATGTCTATGAAAAAAATCGCAATTATTGACGACAAAGCACCCGTTACGTAACGGAATGGGAGGGGGGGTAAAAATCGGGAAATTTTGCGTTGCGTAATTTGTGTACGTTCCCTAAGATGGTACTTTTGTAAAAATTAATGTTAATTTTTTTAAAAATGCCGGACGTATGGCACGATCTTCTAAACTGCATTTTCAAAACTGGCGTGAAGTTTAGCTAAAAAAACTAATCGACCGATTCTGATCAAATTTGGTATACATTTTTCTAACCTTATTATCTAAAACATTATCCTAAAATTGTGAAAAAGAAAAAAGTATTTTTTATTGCAAAATGTTGTCATTTTTCGGAAAATTTAATCTTTTCGTTTCAAAGCGTACCATTTAATCGGTTTTCAACATTTCTCACTCGTTCTTCGTTCATATTCTGCGTATGAGTTTTAATAAAAGAAAAATCTTCCTTGGTTTTTTTTCGTATAAAGGCGGGATATACATTTAGAACGATCAAAAAATCGATTTCTTTTTTTTTGAGAAGAGTATGTGGCTTCCGGATGGAGGCCGTGTTGAGGATCAGCGTTGTGCCGACGTTTTGCAAACGTTACAGTCTGCATCATCAGGGCTGAGAGCTCCGATACTGAAGCTCTCGTGTCTCAGGTATTCCTTATATAGTTGCAGTCATCGTTCCGGATCGCTGCACCAGGCAATCAGATGTTTTAATTGATCAACTGGTCAATTAAAAAAACCGGGAGGACGGTGTGCCAAATAGGATTGACGTGATATCCTCCATCTCTGTTTAGATTGTCCGGATGTTTTCGGATTCATTTTTTTTCTCTAAACGATAGAACTATAAATGTAGAATATTTTCCCAAAGTTTCAAAGCGAAATTCGAAAAACTTGAAACGTTACAGCCCGTCAACGCTGTGCCTCGCCGCTCGGATTCGGAGCGGGCGTGAACTTCAAACGCATTTTACTCAAAACTGCATTATCGAAATTGGCGTGCAGGATTACTAAAAAACTATTAAGCCCATTGAGTTAAAACTTGGCAGAAATATTGATAATATTGGTACATTCTACTTGACGAGTATTGTTTTTGAAAGATTGGAGAAAAAACGACTTTTTTAATCTACATTTTACAGAAATATTGCGTGAAATGTTCATTTTTTTGTAAATGCGTCTCATTTTCTTAAATTTGCGTTTTCTTCATTTTAATTACCGTCACATAGAAAATATACATGTTCTAACTGAAAAAATGTTTGAACTTTTTTGCAAATCAAAGTCTACTACAGCTAGACTGCACGCCGATTCGCAACTCCCGCGCCGACCTTGCTGTAACTCTGCCACCACTCCGTCATTATGATGATGAATTAATGAAAACATTTGTTTTGTATACTTAAATATACTATTAAAGTATACCTAAAGTTTGATATTTGTAAAATAATTATCTCTTAGTTCAAAAAATCCCTCAATATTGCTTATTTTTTCCCCGTCTAAATGTATATTCCGCCTCAATCTCACCGACGTCGAGTGTCACGCCGTCCGACAAAATCCGCCGCAACCCGTTTAGAAGACCGTGCCATACCTCCGCCATGCTTAAGGATTAATTTTAAAAAACCATGTAACAGCCAAAAGTAGTAATAAAACATGCCCTAAGTCTAAAAAATGGCGCAGAAATCTATGCTTTAAAAAAAATCATGAAAATCCGCAACTTTTTCCCTGTCTACAGGTATCATTAAATCATCATAAACTCGTTTTTTTGCTCCTAAAACTTTTGGAGTAAGCGATGGCTCCTCATAGCTAAAAGAAGGTAGAGTTCCCATTGCTCCTGATTTACGTCACGTAAACCAATTATTATAAATCGCATTAAGCTTACGTCTTAAAAAAAAGCTTTCAATAATCGCCCACAACTTTGCCTTGCTCATAATGCTCTTTCCGTAGTGAAAAAATGTTTTGTTGAAAAATCTTATCACAAAGCAATGTCTGAATGCTCATTTTCAATATTACCATACCCAATAGAAATTCTTCGCCACATCGTCTTCACGCAATGGAACAGAAGTGACGTACACCGAGTACATGGGAGAAATATTGCAACGCATCCGTTGTTATCGTGAACAGTTGGAAGATCTTTGGCGACAAGAAGTTCAAGGCAAATAAAATTTTACGATCGTTCGCTTCGTCGCCATTTTATAATCTAAGATTTTGCCTCGTCAGATCTGCTAGCTGCGACAGGCGCTCTGGAAGACGCGTTACGCAAATCTATTCTGTCGAGCCTCGACGACTTTAACCAGAAGCTCGTCGGAGTCACGCGGAAGACGGTTGAGGAGAAACTCGGTGAACTCGACGAGGCCATGAGAGTTCGTTCGACTCGTCGTGACGATATTCTAACAAACTTCGAAGTTAGCGACCATCATCCTGTAACTAGAGATTCCCTGGATAAATTGACCAACGAAATTGTACAAGAGGAGCAACAAATGCAGGATACGATCGTTGCAAATTTGACGGAATTTAAGGTGCCGAGCGTTTGTAATTTCGTTCGATTTCTCTCTATTTCAGCGGTTCTCAAACTTTTTTGGCGACGGAATCCTTTTGACACACTAAATATTTTACGGAGCCCTAAAATAAGCAAAACCTGGTTTTACGTTTATTTTTTAATGAAATTCGGGGGATAGTACGATATCCAGAGCGCCAAGTTTTGACCGCTGATTCTTGATATTTTAATCAAAATAATGAGAATTTCAAGAATAAAAAATGTTGGCTTCCCTAAGGCGCTAGGCCACAACGGGTATAAAATCATGTGCGAATTTAACAATTATTTTTCGTATAAAAAAGTGATTCACTCATAAAATTAATTAAACATCTATTTAGTATGAATATCAAGCTATTAGATTTTTTTTTCGATGTACAAAATGGCCGACTACTAATATTTTCTTTTGTTATCTGTTTTTTAGGCGCTCCGCGACGTGACATTTAGCATCCACAATTTTTTACCCAGAGCAAAAAAAAACAAAAATTCTTGTCAATCTACATTACCTAGAGAAATACCTACAGTACAAGAAAAATCTACAGTACCTAGAGAAGTACGTACGGAATTAAAAAAATATTCTTTTATTCAAAAGTTGTAGGTATTTGAGTTGAGTTGTAGGTATTTGAATGAACTTTCAGTGAAAAATTTCGCATAAAAATGCTTATAAAATGAAAGGTTTTCGATTAATCAGAAATTCCGTACGTGCTTCTCTGCGAAATGCAATTAGGAACATAACTTTTAAATTTGAAGTAAATCGAGTGAAAATTGTTGAAGTTATTTGTCACGCCAATTGGAAAAAAAGCTGTTTCGAGAAAAACGCTTTTTTTTAAGTTTCAGGTACTCTATAGCCGTGTCAGAGGTGGGCTTGCGTTATACGCTCAAAGTCGGTGAAACAAAAATGTCTTGCTATAAATCGAATAGTAACTTATTCTTATCATGATAAAACACCGTTTTAGCGAAAAAAAATCGATTTTTCTAAAATTCTACTGTGGCCCCACCCCTTAAGGAATTCTGAGCGCTTTTAGCGGTACTTGAAAATATGCCAAAATTCAACGATCGTTGTTGGCTCATGGGTACAATATCTTTATTTTATCGCAAACAATGGAAATTGACTGGACGAGCTTCAAACAGTATTTCTATGTTTGGGTTTGTTTAGTGGTATCGTATAAATACCACTAACCGTAGTATTTATGATTTTCAACATAAATTCCCAAATTATAATGCTTTTGATATTCATATTGTCTGTTTATTTATAACAATGAGAACTATTCCATATAATTACCACGCTAAATTACTAAACGATATATTTTACACAAAATTAGAGCCTTACAAGTGCAAAGAAGAATAAACCATACACTTTTAATCCCTCTTCGGACTCATAGCGATTAAAAGTACTACTTTACTCTCTGTCTAGTCGCACTTATGAGCGAGGAAAACATGGTAGTGGTATTTAAAATACATTTTTGGCTTCTGAGACACTGTTGAAACTATACATTTCCAAGTTACCTTGGCTGATGTTGCTTGAAATGTTCAGTCCGAAAAAATCTTCATTTTCGATAACTATAGAAAAATTCTAATTTGAGGGCAAAATAAGCGAAATATTAACTTTTTCCACTCTTCATATTTTGTTTATGTTGACTCGATAACCCTAAAGTCACCATCAAATCTCGGCGCCCCGGATATCGTACTTTTGCCGGAAATCCTACGAAAATGGGTACTTTACATAATGCATTAACTCCACTGTAAATTAATGAAATTATTTCCATTTATTGGGAGTTAGGAAGTTGTTTTTTTTTCGGCGGAGCCCTAACAGGGGCGCCTTGCGGAGCACACTGAGTATGGCTGCCCTATTTGACCCTTGCCCTCAATTACCGAGAGGTTAACATGCATTTTTTTAACAGCACTACTTACAATTTTATTATCCGGATTAGGGAGATTCGGCAGAATTAGTTGCTTCCTTCGAAACTTCTTTGCGTGAAATGGCGGCTCCGTTGAAAATAATTTTAAGCAAGTTCGATGATCGTACGAAGAGGCAACGATTGCGTGATCTCTTGGATCAACGTGCTCGAAGCGATTCCCCAAAATTAACGGATGCCTCGGATGCGCTGGACCTGTCGAAAAAATCCAAACGACGCGTTTCGAAGCTCAAGCGGAAATTGTCGTCTCACGGTGACGATAGCCTCGACATCGAAGCCTTGTTGAACGAGTACTTACAGGTAATGGTGCCCTATACCGTACACGGTGTTCTGCCTTAAGGAGATACGGTGATGACCACGCTAATTAAGTTAGAGTCTATTTTGCGCCGTTATACCTCCATATTTTACACATATGTATATGGCCTATTTTTCGAGAAATATTTTTCAACTAATGAATTTCGAGCTACTTATTATTTTTATAATATGGAAACAAACGTTATAATTTACTACGCGACTTCAGTAGTACGCCATATCGTCGACGTTTAGCATCGTCGCATTTTCGATGGCTGTCATTGGTTCCACGCGCCCGGCTTATTATTTTTTGTAGCCGGTAAACATGGAGAATGGAAATACTGTAGAAGTTTATCAAGTGAGTAACGGGATCGTCCCTGAAGTCCAGTTTAGCGACAAAGGTAGATTCTGTCGGACAAGAATTAGAAAATGAAAAGATGATATTGCAATTTTCAACTAAAAAACTGCGCGGTGTAGTTAGCCTCAATGTGCAATATGTCCAAAGTCAAAACATATTTGATCGATTGTTATGTTACTTTTCCCTTTTCCAATTTTCACTATATTTGCAGATATGAAAAGGAACCTTCATTTTATATGACGGTTCTTCCATGCTGAATTTATATATGGAGCGTTTGGCGCATTTACATGTCGCCAGAAAAATTAAGATGCCTTGGCTATACATAAAAGAACTTTAAGTAAATATCGACGAAAGACCCTTTATAATCCATTGAAAAATGTACGGTTTCGCACAATAATATTTTTAATTCGCGTTGAAAATATCCGATAGACGAATCAAATTTGCGCGGGTATCCGGCGTTGCCACATCTCGAGCAAGATGGCTGCTGTTACGTCACGAGAAGTCTCGCTCTCCGAATACTTCGGTTTCTCGCGACTTTATTTCTAAATTTATTGCTTATTTCTGCGGTGAGCTTTCCAATTCAAGGCGCCTTATTGATCACAAAGATTCAACGAACGTAACCGTCAGTTATTTTTACGTGTCTTAGCTCCAAGTAGCACAAAAAAATCGATATATGAGAGGACAGGCACGCTTTGTCGTCTACGTGTGACTTATTCATCAACTTTAACAATTAATAACTCGAAAACTGTACGGTTAATCTCGTGGAAACTCCGCATACGCATAGACGAATGTCTCGACAATGCTATTCGAAAAAATCAGGCTTTTATCTTGGACTCGCTCCAATCACCGAACCTCCTTAAGACCAACGTATTTTATCATGAACCAACCAAAAATCTCTTTTATACAGAACGCCAAAGAAATATACAATTGTGCACTGGAGGAAGCGGAAAGCAGTGTCAATGGTTTCGTACAAGCCGGGGAAGAGTTTAAACAGTGCTGGAAGAATAACATGAACACAGTTGCTGAAATTTACGAAATAACCGTATAATTCGAGATAATGTCGAGTGCTCGTCTGACGATTCAGACGTGACGTTTTATTTTGTTCTGCTTTCGTTTTTTATATAAATATCCGCACGATTTTTGTCATTGTAACGAGAAACTTAGTCGAGCTATGAATTCAAACGAATCCGCGGCGGTCCGAGTCCAAATTTGTGTTTGAAACGAAAATAGTCAAAACTCAAAGTTGGTTTTGGATATTTCCGTCGATTTCTTCAATTTCGTTTGCTGCAAAGAAGAAGAAACACGACCTCGTTTTTTGTCGTGTGCTCTTCGACCTTGGAAACTTGTGAAACGAGGATTTTCCAGTTACTTTCCGCGATGTCTAGTGGCGGTCGAACGTTTCACCATTAGATCCGAGAATGAATGGATTGCTTTGAAAACTTTCTCGATTGGTATTTCATCGAGAAGTCGGTTAACCCGATACTTAGCGAAAAAGCGAGAGCCTGCTTCTCGCGCCTGGCATGCGTCCTTGGCCGTTCAACAAGCCCGCCTGGACGTCGGCCAGCGACGGAACGTTTCGGACGTCTCCACGTGCCGCGACACTCGGCGGAGATTTCAACAAACGTCGGGCCACTCTGATGACGTCGTCTTTCGAAATTTTCTCTGCGTAAAGAAAGAGACCGGAAGTAATTAGAGCATACGTCTTTGGCGGAACGTTGGTACGGGGGGAGAGGAAACGAGAATTACCAATTTCTTGCATAAAGTACTCCGGCCGTTTTCGCGAACCAGTTGCCAAAACTTGACGTCCTATGTCCTCGAAGACAACCGGCCGTTGCTCGAGATTCATCAATAGCATCGACTGCAACTGCTTCTTGGCCCTCTGTAATATTACAAAGTCACCAAGTACGTAACATTTACGTCAAGAAGCGTCGGCCTGGGCTCGCGTAAATGCATCGGTGCATTGGGAAAAAGGGTAAAATGTTAATGGGCGCGTGAAAACTCGCATTGGCGTGCGAAGGAACGTTAGAAATGAATATGCAAAGTCAGCGACTTAAAAGATCATCACAGTGCAATATTTAAAAAAAATTGATTTTTTTTGCATTATCCAATAGTATAGACGGTTATAAAAATGGCCCTGGCATCAACGATTGGTCGTAAGTAGATATTTTATATGAAAATTCCGTACTGGAAACTTGAAACGCGTTTTTCGCGAAATTTCGCTTTGAAAATTGTGCAAGCTCTCAAATGAAGAGTTTTCAGGCTATCCGTCTCAAATTTGGATACAACATTCTTCACGCCATGCTTTATCTTGCTATGGAAGGGTTTTTTGAAATCTTCATTTTTTTAACGAGAAGCTCGAGAAAATAGGCTAAATTCGATACTTTTTTTCAAACCGCCGCCATTTTGTCCATTTTTATTTAAAAAAAAAAGAAAACTTCCATAGCAAGATAGCGGCTTTCATGCTGATTAAGGGGAGCTATTTTTCGACCCGTTACACTGTGATGATCCCTTAAATATTGGTTGGGCCTACCGATAATTCGTTCTCCGTGATGTTTCCTGCCATCGCGACCAATTCGTGAACGACAACCTCGACCATTTCTTTAATGTGAGTCGGTGTTGAGGATGCGTGAATGCAGAAGAGTCCAGTGTCCGCGTAGGCGTGATTATACGCTGTCGCACTATACATCCAGTGATACCTAAACACAATTAAAAAATAAACAATCGTACACTAGCCTGTTCACTATGCCGTCAAACGCGTAAAAACTGTTTGTATATTTAAACATTTTATCTTCAAAACGATATTAGGACTTATGATAAAATTGGCTACGTGTACTGTTTTGTGCGAGAAAGGAATATAGCTAGATCTCGACTCGATGTACCCTTTTTTGCGCTTTATTTCAAAGTGTTCGGTCAAACGGTATAAAGGCGCGTCGCCAAATCTATTCGTCTTATTCACTTCAAACTCGGACGGAGCCAAGTTTATGGCCTTTTTGTATCGTATGGCTCATTTATTTCTTAAGGGGTTAGAAGTCTGGGAAAATTTAGAAATTACGGCTGGGACAACCTATGTCCCAGTTACTGAAAAACATAGGCGCCTTTCAGTGGTGAGGAATTTGCACCCTCATTGAGCAAGTTTCAGAGAGAAAGGTTATTTCATCGTAATAATCACGTGGAGGAGAAACAACTGTTCCCGGCAATGCGGTGCACTAAACTGATTTTATCGCCGTATTGAAAGGGTTAAGGGACTAGGCTACCTTGAAAATGACGAACACGCGTTCGTCGCTTGGAGGAACTCAAAATTAAGAGGAAGAGCCAGCATATGGTGCGGAAATCGCAGACTGAAGGTAAACTTATGATTACAACGATAGTACTGCTAGTAAAGCTTTAAACGCGTTGTTCGCGAAACTATATTTTTCAAGACGGTGTACACGATTTCACAACATCTAATGAACGGATTGATTTGATATTTAGTACAATTATTAAGTGCAATAGAAGTTTGGGCTTGACCAACGTTATTCTTAAGATTTTTTTATTATTAAGTATCAACAATAATGTCATTGTTCCTCGACGAATCGAACAAAAAATTCAAAATATCTTCTCGAAGATTGAAACACGATAACAAAAAAGCTCGATCAAGTCTCAACCAATATTATCTCTTTTGAAGAAAAAAAAAACGAGTTTTTTTGTTTCAGACCAACCGGGTCGGCACATTCAAGTAAACCGTTGAGATCCTTACGTTCAAAGGTCCTTCACGAGATCGTTTAGAACATGTTTAATTATTAACTTTTTTAAATGTAATTTGGCACACAACGTAGTCAACAAACGCTCAAAGGTCCTTCACGAGATCGTTTAGTACTTCTTTAATTATTAACTTTTTTAAATATAATTTGGCACACAACTTAGTCAACAAACGTCCAAAGGATTTTGCAATCTTAGTTATTCCGTCAGAATAAACTTTATGAAATAATCCGATTTTCGAGTAGCCTAACCTCTTAACATGTCTATCCATCAAAGGTGGGCAAAGTTAATCAAAACATTAAGGTCGTTAATCGTTGAAGTGTTAGTTTCTTGAAAATATAACGCAAGTTAAAATTAACAATCTATATGAAATTGTAGGTAATTCTTATTATGTTTTACCTAACACTGATTTTTCAAATTAACCAGTCAAATTAGGATTTCATAGTAAGATTAATACATAAATACTTTTTTTTATAACAGCATGGGTACATAGTACTACAGTAGGTAGATATAGAGTATAGTAGGGTCTAGTAGGGTAGGCTAGGTAGGAAGGTAAATGAAAAACTAAGTAAATAGGGTAAAGAAGAGGCGGAATCTAACCACACCCGACGAATTTAGGTTCGGAAGTCTGTCGTTCTCTCGTTGAACGCAGTATTGTGGTTTCTGCTTACACGTACGCTATGCATAACTACTCATCTCACTCGCACTTGCGCTGCGCACTTCATTTGTTTGCCGCCTGCCACATGAGCGTGGCGCGCATCGCGAAGACGAAGTAACGGATTTAAATTAACAGAAGTACAATTTCACGGATGTTTATAAGACCGTTAATAGTTTTTGAATTTAACTTAAAAGTTAAATCGTTAAGCAATATGCTAACTTTGTTAATTAGCGATTAACGGATTAACGTTTTTCTACCCAGCTTTGCTATCCATTTACAAACAACAAATGATTAAGGTTGTTTATTTTTTGTCGAAAATCAAACTTGTTTTTCTGCAGCGTGTTATCCTCGTAAATTTGAAAAACTCTAGACTATCCCGTCATACGAAAGTTTTATTGTTGTGCTACAAGTATATTTTCTAATTTTTAATCTCAGATCACCCTAGCTGCCGGAACCGTGGACACCGAGTGGCCATGCAACAACGCCGGCACTTTCTTTTGATAATAATAAGTGCACCTTTTATAAGTATTTTTCATCAATAAACAACTCAAACGTGACAATACTGCATTGTGTGTAAGATGCCAACCTCGTGGTGCTAATACTGTCACGAGAAAAAAATATTAAAAGTCGACCTGTTTTCAGAGCAAATTGATTCCGATTCGTCGCACATTAGTAATTCCGATCATTGCTTCTTGGGAAAACATGATACCGTAAAACTCCACAACTATGGTCCAGATCAGTCGTGTTTCAAATGGGGATGTAACGATACTCGTTTTAGCCGATGCGATACCGATACCGATAATTCTATCAACTTATCAGCGATACTGATACCGATACCGATACAATTTACAAGAAAACTTGATATAATAAAAATCGTCCTTTTTGTACACTAACCAATGGCCTAAACATTAAAAAGGTACATAAGTGAGAAGATGAAAATGTGAAAAATTATTTACCTACCTTCCAGGAGCGAAAGGAGTGTCAAAATCAAACAGAAATATAATTATACTATTTTATTTATTATTAATTTAAAGTTTAGTGCTTGAAGTAAACTAAACTTGAAATTGTACCAATTAAACTTGAAACTAAACTGAACTCTAATAAGACAGGTTTCTACAGGGTTTTAACGTAAGTAGCTTTTAGCTGTGACGTAGATAGTCCATAATCAAATTTGACCTTAGGGAGGTTTTTGTTAAGAAAGCAAAGGTCATTAAGGTTATTTGCTGACAATCGGATGCGCAAATCATTTTGTATAAGACCCGCAGTTGAAAAAAAAGTCGCTCTGAAGCAACCGAGGTCAATTGATAGGATAGATATCTTTCGCCAATTTTTCGCGCCCCAATCTTGCCGCGCGAATGCCATCGCAACAAAGGCGCGACATTTAAATCGGCGAAGCCGATATATCGGTCCTGCCGATATATCGGCCGATCTATTGGTGTCGTATCGGTATCGTGACATTCCTAGTTTCAAATCTGTTTCTCCCACTAAAGAATGAATTTATATATTTAAGGGCCTATACCACTGTGACACTTTGAAAAAATGGATTTTTTGACTTCTTCGGCAGTTTATACTCTCAAGAACATCATTATCACTTATATAATTTATATCGATATCATTTTATTTTGCAGAAATCAATAGTTAATCCTTCAAACGCGTTTTTCTCGAAATTAGATTTTTCAAATTTTCTGACATTGTAACTCAAAGAGCAATTATCCGATTGACTTGACATTTGAACTGAGTATTCTTGAATATTTTTGATTGGATGAAAACTGACGATTCGGCAGTGAAAAAAACGACCATTTTATAGGCAAGAAAACAGACTTTTTTTTCGTAACTACGCCATTTTGTTAGATTTTGATATTTTTCAAAAATCCGTCATTGTACAGGAAATACTTTCCAGTTTAACGACATTTTTTCCTTTTTCGGTTTCAGCTACTCAATCAGCAGGAATTATGTCAGCAGCAGAGGAACTTTTTTTTGCGCCTCCGAAGGCAGCGCCCGAGTCGCTTGATTCGCAATATTTTTCTATGAAAAAATTAGCTAATATAGGTCAAATATAGCCAAATATATTCTTAATTTTCCGAAACATTTAATTGAGTACTTTTCTTCCAAAAAATTCCCGAAAATCACCCAAATGTTAAGCGTTCACGCTGGTAAAGCCCCTTAATACCTCGCTTTTGTATATTTACCTGGGATTTATATGTTAAATAGTCGCAGCCAATGTGATTTTGTTTCAAGCGGTAGTTGGACTATAATTATGTAGTTTTAGGATAGTAAAATATGAAAAAGTTGATGCCCGTGCCAAGTACGTTTAGCCTTCGTTTCAGATATTCTTATTTTTTACGAGAAGAACGGATTTTTTTTTGTCACAGTGTATTTGATTCCTGGCGCATATAGTTTACCTGTTGAGCACGTTGGTGTAAAGCCGCGTATACATTCCTTTTCCCGGACCGCCCGCACTGAAGCTGCCGCCACCGCCCATCATCATATTGAGCACGCACATGGCGATAAAGTCTGAATCTTGATGCGAGCAACCTTCGAGACCTACGACCACGTGAGATAATTCGGGAAGACCACTCGGGCCGGCGTAGACTGGCACGTTGCATTCGTCCTACGTTATTCAAGCACATTCAACATAAAGACCAATTTTGTTTACCATACTGTCGACTACGAATGATCAAACATTCAAGAGATTCACCACAACATAACCGCCCGTGTATTGAGCAATGGACTCGTCCACGTGATACACCATTTTGTCATCCATAACGACGCTACTGTCGTCCTCCCAGGTTGGCTTTTCATTCACGAAGTGTCTGCGAACGAAACACAAGTTTGCTGCCGTCGTTAAATTAGTTACGATTTTATCCGATCGTTGATGCGAGAGGGACTCGCCAAAAGGGCAGAATTAATTACTTTTCAACCGCACTGACTAGGTCCTTGTGGTCGATCCCGACACCCGCTACGACCATTCTCTTCGGTGTGTAATGATTCTTCAGATAAGTGAACAAGATCTTACGATCGATCACCTGAATATTGCCAGCTGGACATATCTTCGGTAATCCTAATGTGTTTTCCCGATATGCGGCCTTTTGACCAACATTATTGTGATTAGTTGGTGATGGACGATACTTTGAAGATAATAGATCATTATAACTTGGAGAAATAGATTCGATGGGGAATTTTAATTTTTTCGTCTAACTTAGATGTGTAAGTATTTAGCCAGCCTGTGCACAGCTTCGTGGATGTACATCCAAGCATCGTACTGACTGGCACAGCTGACCCTGCCCATTCAAGTATTTACCCAAATATTTGACTGGCAATTGATGGAAACTTCATTGCCCCCAAAACTTTATTTAAGGGGAGAGTAGGGGGTTTGCACTTTTGAAGAATCGATTTTTGTTGTCTTTTTCTACAGTTAAACATTTCATGAATATAATCCTAAAATTTCAAGTCAATTAGAGCAAAACTCTCGAAGTTATTGACTATTCAGTCCCGCTCTGACTTCTCTAAACTTCAAACGCGTTTTTCTCGAAACCACTTTTTCAAAGTCCGTGTTCACTGCTATTTGATAAATACATGACCGATTTATTTCAAACTTGGTACACACTTTCTACATGTAAAATACCTCCCCCCAACGGTTAGTTTGAGATTTTTTACATTGAGGGGGTTCCCCCCCCCCCCCAAATGGCAAAATTTTTCGTGAAAAATAGCACTTTTCACTTTACATGACCACTAAAAATTTAGAAATGAAGAATTATCAAAGACCACTGGGGGGAGGATTTGATGAGACGTTGACTAAATTTTTATGGTACTTGATTTCAGATAATTTATAGCTGACATACAGTGAACACCGTAAATTATATTTTTTCAAAGGCGTTCTTGGAAAAGCTTCGTCACCGGCTTGTTTGTGGATATTTTCGCGTACAAATTTCACGGAATGTTCTTAAAATGACACTTAACAATGCACAAAAGGTTTCAGTAAATTGACTCTATCCATATAGATGAAAAAAATTCGCGAAGTGTTTTTTTTTCACGCTGAAACCCCTACCCTCCCCTTAAGGCCTTAGGCCTTAACGGGACAGTAACGGGTATAAAAGTATGTGCGAAATTAACATTTTTTTTTCATATGGTAAAGCGATTCACTTATAAAATCAATTACACATCTATTTAGTATGAATATCAAGCTGTTAGAAAATATATATTTTTTTTCGATGTACAAAATGGCCGACTACTCGAAACTTCCCGAAACAGCTTTTCTCCAATTGGCGTGACAAATAACATCAACAATTTTCACTCGATTTAGTTCTAATTTAAAAGTTATGTTCCTAATTGCATTTCGCAGAGAAGTGCGTACGGAATTTCTGATTAATCGAAAACTTTTCATTTCATGAGCAGTTTATGAGCAGTTATAACGAAATTTTTCACTGAAAATTCATTTCATGAGCAGTTTATGAGCAGTTATAACGAAATTTTTCACTGAAAATTCATTTCATAAGTTCAAATACCTACAACTTTTGAAAAAAAAAACAATATTTTTCAAATTCCGTATGTACTTCTCTAGGTATTCTAATGTAGATTGAGAATTTTTGTTTTTTGTTCTAGGTGAAAAATTGTGGATCCTGAATGTCACGCCGCGGAGTGGCTAAAAAACAAAAGAAAATATTAGTCAGCCATTTTGTTCATCGAAAAAAAAAATTCTAACAGCTTGATATCCATACATAGATGTGTAATTAATTTTATGGGTGAATAACTTTTTCATACGAAAAAATATTGTTAAATTCGCACATGATTTTATACCCGATACTGTGGCCTGAGGCCTTAAAAACATCAACAATTCACGATTTTATCGCAATTTGCATCGAATCTACTTTCCGTCTGTTGAGGAAGTTTGATGTAATCGCTTACTGCATGAATCATGTCGATCAGCAATGGTTCTTGCTCGGGTCTAGTCAACAGCGATTCGAGTTCAAACTCTATTGTTTGCCTCGCTGTACTCAGCTGCAAAGAAAGTCAATGAACACGCAATTCGCTTTACCCAAAGAAGTTTGGATCAGTGATCGGTACCTCTTCTTCTGTGATTCGTGGCCTCAGTACGATATCACCCAAAACTTGAGTCACTGTGTCCAGACCGTGCCTCTCGGCGGAGGCCGCGTATACGAACGTGTCTCTCGAAGCCTGACAGTCGCATATACCTCCATGTTTTTCTAGGGTGAGCATTATTTCATCCTTACTCGAATAATTCTTTGTGGACTAGAAAAATGTTATGTAATGCAATAGGACAAAGATTATGTTTCACTTGAATATGTTTCTGGCCACTCATGCCCAAAAGGTACTCAAATCTTTCAAAAACCATTCGGACAAATTTTCCTACAACAAGTTAATGTGTAAAATTTCGTTAATACGGTCCAAAATAAATGACCTTGCAATTTTCATACGAGCGTTTACTCCATTACTTTGTCATTGGAGGATGGAAAATTGAGATGTTGAAGTTTGCATCTTCGGAACGTCTTTACGTCGGAAATTCTTTACATTTTATTTACCTTATTTTTATTATTATAGATTTTTATCAATGGATATTGTAGATAGCTGAATGAGTATTTTTTTAAACAGTTGAGCGATTTTTCGAGGCAGAATCTGCCAACGGAAAATGAAGGAATTCAGAAATATCGATTTCCATTGCATTCCAACGATGCAAATTCGTCAATCTTATGGAAAATTTCTTCAAATTCTACAGAAAATAGTTTTGGTAATACACTGAATGTTATCCAACTTCGAGTGAAGCTTTTATCAAGAAATTGTGTAATTGATATGAAGAATGTCTGGGTACAGTTCCAGAAAAGTCTCCCCTATGAACGGGCTGAAATAGTTTTCAAGATATCGATTTTTGAAAGTTATTTTTTTACAGCGCTCCTACTATATCTATACCTGATCACGCTTTGTGTGGATTTTTGTCAAGTTTGGGCGATAGAAACCCTCCTTCCATTGCTATCATGGTACAAAGAGGTACCAAGGAAAAACCAAAAAATTAAAAAAGACCATACAACATTAAAAAAATGGAAGAAGAACCATACAAAATTAAAAAAAACCAACATAGAATAATTCTTTAGATAAGTGACTTTCCCGAAAAATGTGCCTATCATTTTTTTGTGCTATTTTCTCATTTATTGGATTACAAATTATGATATTCTTTCAGGGGAAGCGGAAATTCACCCCCCTCGCCATCAAAAGTTATGGGGTTTCAAAGTCTGTGCAAACACAAGAGAAAATAGGGCATTTTTTAACATTTCGACGCCTATATTGGCTTTGTTTGGGTTGAAATATTCCAAAACCCAAACAAACCCAATAAATGATATTTTATCGGAGAAATTGGATAATATTTTTCGAAAAAGTCACTTATCTAAAGAATTACCCAAAAAAATCTCGAACTATAGAAACCAAGAAAAAATCACAGGAAGATTTAAATCTAATAACTGAATCAAAGGAATCTATTCCGCCACCCAAGAAATTAATTATGGAATAACAAACAAAATTAATCTATGATGTTCCGTGTTTATCTCAATATTCCATGCACATACGGTTGCACATGCACATGTCGTGTCACGCTCACACTAGCATTCTACGCACCCCACGATTCAACACGCAAATCTGAGGTTCCATGCGTACATACCAGTGTTTCATGCACCCCACCATTCGCGCAAACGGAAAGCGCAATAATATATATAGCTAAAACTGAGCTCAGCTAAAGATATAGTAGAAACAAAGAAAAAAAACTTTCAAAAATCGATATCTCGAAAACTTTCACGCATCGCCGAAAATCCTTTTAAGGGAACTCTTAAGATATTAAAAAGTAGGTCTATGCTAAATTTCAGCCTGATTGGAAAGGGGATATTTTCAGAACTTTATCCACATTTCTCAACAACTACAGTCAAACACGATAAGGTGAACTTTATTTGAGCTCTTAAAAATAAGTTTATCAATACATTTATAAAACGAATGATAATCTTTTACGAAAATTTAACTTTGGCTTGCCACAGATTGCATCGAACAAATTTGAAAAAATAAAACTTGCCGAAGGAAAGTCCGCATGGTTTGCAAACATTTGTAACCTTTTTGGAATTACCGTAGCTCGGTACATTGTCACCGTTATTCGAAAAAACTCACATTAAAGGCTAATTTCTCCAGAAAGTGAGAAATCCCACTGGGATAAGCGACCTCGAATCTGGGACCGGAATCGATTAATACTAAAAGTAGAAAAACATAAATGAGGTGAAGAACAAGATTATATTTTTTTTTTCATTTTACGCGTACCTCCGACGGTGCAGAATTGGCCGAAACGATTTTCCGAGGCCACTTTCAAGCCATTCGGCAAAACGGTTATTTGAGTGACCTGATGTTCCTCCTTGGCGGACGAATAGATAGGGGTGGGCAAATTTTCGACCGGTTGGGAAAGTGGCGGAAACGGAGTTACGTTTTGTTTCGGGGGTACGTTGTCGTCGGATTTAAATTGTGACGAAAAGCAATATTTTTGCCATACATTGAAATATTTTATTTGGGCAGAGCTGAAAAACATAAAATAGGTTAGTTAGGGAAATTGAACGTCAAACGGTTGTAAAGACGAACGGAAGAGTTACCTGTTTTTAAATGCCGTGGCGAGCGGCGTTTGAGGTAGTCTCATCAACATTTTCAATACTTCGATTCACTTCAATCATAGGAATTTTAACATTTGTTTAAAGTTTTTTTTTGTGCGGTATGAGATTTTTCGTCCGCAACATGCGAAGTTCTAGTTGCGAAACGAGCCGCTACGGTTCTTTAGGCTGTTTTCACATCGAAGTACGTCCGCATGAAACGGCAAATGAAGGCTAGCCTCCATGGTCTTGCCCATATAACCGCACGTTAAATTACATACATTAAACTATTGTTATCTATGGTGTTTTGTGGTACAAAAACATTTGAAAAATCGCAAAGACTCAGTATAGTCTTGATAATAACATATATATTTTTTACAATTTAATCTTAGATTGTGGTGATCCGCGAGCGCGTGGTCTGTCGGTACAGTGACTCTCTACCTTACCGACCGTTTCACTGATCGCGTCGCTATAACCTTATACACAAAATTCGACATACATATATATGATGATAAAGTTTCGCTCCTACTGACCGAAAATTACGTCTCGTATTGCGTATATTAGTAAATAGTTTGGACTGGTATTTAAAAAATGAAGACTGCGCCTCATCAGCGTCTAGTGATGGTTGGCGATCGAGACGGGTAAGATATTTTCGACTTCACTCGAGACGAAAATAAAAGCAACTCCCTGTCGCAACTCTAGGTTAGACGGACAATATTCTGATATTCGTGAATTGTATGGCAGTTTGAAAGAATTACTCCGTCGAAGGCTCGTCGAGTGTGGATGGCGAGATCAGGTGAAGATCATCTGCAAAGAATTGATCAAGGAAAATGGTCACGACCTCACGTACGACACATTGCTCTCGATGGTTACCAGTCGTGCTAGGAGTCTCGTTCCGGACTCCGTGAAGAAGGAGCTCCTCCAGAAAATCAAGAGTCAGCTCCTCGCTCAGGAGGAGAAGTTGAAGATGTGATAACAAAACTTGTCTAAGAAAATCATCTAACCCTTATTATTGCTTCACAGCTCAATGTACAGATTCATCAAATTTAGTCTAGAAAATAATAAGCGCGTGTACAAACCATCCGTCATCGTTGTTTCAATTTTATTTAGTACTAATGCAATAAAATCATGAAGACTACTTGTAACTGGGAGAATATTTTATTTGAACAAAGAGTCTAAAGGCAAAGAACCTTGGCGTAGCCAGAAGACGTTGGCACAGCCTACCGGAAAAAAATCGATCCAAAATTATTAAAAACAAAAAATTGATTAATTTTGTCTAAGTTTTACCCGAGGAATCAAAAAAATAATTTTATATCACTTGAACGATTCCGTAATTTGTATAAAAATTACATATGTCATTACGTAAATATCATGATGTTGAAGTTTGCATCACTGGAAGGCAACGAAAACGAATTCTCAATTATTCTGATTCTTTTTTGTTGATTTAGGCTGTGAAAATCGCTCGAACGTTTCTACGTATTCTTATTGAAAATTTACAACTTCGAATTGCAACAAATGTTGTTGCTTTCCAACAATGCGAACTTGAACGTCAGATAATATCATTGTAAATCTAAAACGCTGATTTGAGAATCTACCGTTAGGTTATGCAGTTGACGCACTGCTTAAGGGGAGATATACACCTAGGAGCCAGAAAAAAGGTCATTTTTGTGAATTTTTTCAAGGAAAACTATTTGAAATTTCGGATTGGGGTTTTAATTATCTAAAAGCATATACATTCAAAAATATGTTTAACTTTCTTTATTGAAAAATATCAAAAATATACAAGGATATTGTATGATCCTTGGAGCGTCGTAAAGAGATCTGCGTATACGATACCCACTGGTTTCTTCAAAAATCATCTGAAAAAAGAAAACCAAAAAGATTCTTAAATTAGATACTATAATCTAGTACTTGTCATAGCCGATTTTGAAAATATCGATTTATGACAAAATGACGGACGTTTGAACATAAATAGTGATTTTTGGACCAAAAATTAGTTATTATTTTGCCTATAAAACAAAAACTAAGTAACGGAAAAAAAATCCTATGACAAGTACTAGATAATGCTGTATAGAATAACCACAAAAAACCTCAAGGCAATCGGTTCGTTGGTTTTCGAGAAATTTTGGGTACCGATTTGAAAAACGTGGTTTTGAGGAAAATGCGTTTGAAAATTTGGGAATGAATGAATCATGAAATTTGTCAACTTACATGGAATCATTGATACCAGGCCCATGGTGTAGGTCTTCTACGGTCGACGGAATGTTCATAGCTTCTAAATCCTCGACCTCGACCATCTAGGTGTATATCTCTCCTTAAATCGGATATGAAGAACTGAGGAGATTTCACCAATGATTATTTTTAAAATCTTAACAACTAATATTTGAGCCTTAAAAGCCGGAGCGAAGGACATGAAAAACATACTTAAATTTATAAATGATGAAATAAAGCCTGGAAATTTAAGGGGCTATACCAGTGTGAACGCTGAAAATTTGGGTGATTTTCGGGAATTTTTTGGAAGAAAAGTACTCAATTAAATGTTTCGGAAAATTATGAATATATTTGGCTATATTTGACCTATATTACATAATTTTTTCATACAAAAATATTGAGATCCAAGCGACTTATGTGCTGCCTTTGGAGGCTCAAAAAAAAGTTCCTCCACTGCTGACATGATTCCGGCCGATTGAGTAGCTGCAACCGAAAAAGGGAAAAAATGTCGTTAAACTGGAAGGTATTTCCTGTACAATGACGTAGGATTTTCGAAAAATATCAAAATTTAACAAAATGGCGTAGTTATGAAAAAAGTCTGTTTTCTTGCCAAAAAATGGTAATTTTTTTCAATGCCAAATCGTCCATTTTCATCCAATCAAAAATACCCTACCTCATTGTAGAGTAAATATATTCAAGAGTACTCAGTTCAAATTTCAAGTCAATCGGATAAATGCTCTTTGAGTTAGAATGTCAGCAAATTAAAAAAATCTCATTTCGAGAAAAGCGCATTTAAAGATTTAACTATCGATTTTTTCAAGATAAAATCATATAAATGATAATGATATTCTTGAAAGTATAATCTGTCAAAAAAGGCAACAAAAAAATCGGTTTTTTGAAAGTGTCACACTGGTATAGTACCTTAAGAAAACGCGTTGAAAAGAAGTAGTTCCCTCACTTATATAAACTTCTCCAAGCAGCATTAGAGTTTTTTTTTGCCATGAGGCGGATAAAAACGTGGCTTAGAAGCACAGTGCTTCATGAACGATTATCTCATATATCCCTGCTGAAAATATATGGGAATATTGTTAAAAAACAATTCCATCTAAAAAAGTTTTGAGCCGATTGGTAGAAAAAAATAGAAAGTCAAGACTCATTTAATTAAGTACCTATAAAGACTGGTAACTGGATTGAAGAAATGATAAAAAATTAGTTGATTATTTTGTAAGGTATTGCAAGAGTTTGAGATTAATGTAAAAATGAACGTGTGATTAAAGCTTCGTATTTTGTATTTCAATTTAATTTAAAAAACCATGATTGTGAACCGAACCACTTTTTTGTCTGCATCAATAATAAAGAGGACTCACGAGTTTTTTTACCATTATTTTTCTACCATATTATATTTCTTTACTATTATTTTACCTTGAGATTTCACCTTTGACTCAATCTGCGAAATAAAACAATGAAACACGTTTCCCAATTCGTTGGGTCCCATTCGATCTTGTACCAACTTGATATCACGGAAAATGCTGTTCAGATTGTGTTGGAAGACGTGTAGAGTTTTGATACTGCGCACGATGAAGTTTAACGTAATTCCTTTACGTCGTTTTACATTTAGCAAGCATCAAAGTATTAGACATTGGAGGATTATTAATTTGATGCAACGTTCATATTCCTTTCAATAAATTATGATGATGCGAAACGTATTTTCCGTCTGGTTTTTTCTGTAATCATTAACGGTAACGGTTTTTTTCTGTAATCATTGTATAGGTGATAAAATTTCAAGTAACTTTAATAATTCGTAGATACTTGTTGGATAACTAAAAAAAACTTGAGCAATTTACGATTTCCTGTATGTCAGATTCATGGACAAATAGTTCATAATTGAAAGCGATTTGATGTGACTACTTAAAGTCATACATAACTCAAACATTTCAACATTAGAATAGAGTTTCACATGTTAAGGGGTCAGGCTACTGTGAAAATATCAAAATTCTCCTTCGTCGCTTGGGGAAACTCAAGTTGGTGAGGAAAGTCCAACATATGGTGCAGGAATGAAGGTAAAATTATGATTACAACGATAGAACTGCTCGTAAAACTTTGAACGCGTTTTTATCGAAACTGTTTTTCAATAGGGTGTACACGATTTTTCGACAACTAATTAACGGATTGACTTAGAATTTAGTATACTTAGTGCAGTAGTAGTTTAGTCTTGTCCGACATTTTTATTCTTAACATTTTCTTCCATTAGTTATTAACAATAATGGCGTCGTTTTACCTCGAAAAAAAATTGAACACTTTTTTTGATTATTGAAGCACGATAACAAAAGAGCTCAGTCAAGTCTTAGCCAATACTATCTTTTTTTAAGCAAAAAAACTTTTTTCAGGTCATCCGGGTGGCCAAAATCAAGTAACTGTTGAGCACCTCACATCGAAAGATCTTTGCCGAGATCTTTGTCGAAAAATCGTATACCGGAAGTACGGGTAGTGCTGCAAGCCATGTATTATACCACCCCGTCATACAGATGGCGCCACCGTCATACTCGCCGTAGCGTTAACCTCTATGCGGGCTGTATGATTCGCGGAAATCAATAGAGAAATTTGGAAATCGTGTGCGTCCGAACTTCGACAGCTCGTCGACGTCGTGCAATTAGTCCATAAACATTAACCAAAAACTAGTAAAGAGATGTTAATCAAAGTGAAGGTAACAAATGTCCACAGCAGTGACTGCGAGCGATACGAAAACCCCGATAGTTCAAAATGTTAATAGGTTTTTTCTTCCTTTTTCAGACGCTCACGGGTAAGGAGGCAAGTATCCGTAAAGACCGAGAAGTGTTAAAGAATAAGCCGGCAATATTCGTACGTATGTGGGGAATGAAAATTTGCTAGATCATTGGTTGTTGTGCGTGTGTGTTCGTAGATTGAGATTGACATAGAGCCCACAGACAAAGTGGAGAGGATCAAGGAAAGAGTGGAAGAGAAGGAGGGCATTCCACCGCAGCAACAGAGATTAATTTTCTCCGGTAAACAAATGTACGTATACCACGATAAATAATCAATCCATATTTTCTCAAAGTTATTCCAATTTATCAAAATAACGAACATACTTGCTTGGCTTTCGGCGATCCTCCGGTGAAGAGAAAAAGAGTTTCATTATCGCGAACTAACGTTTAACCAGTCCAATCGAAAATCCTAACCTAGAAATTGGTGCCACTCCAGTTGCGTCCATGCTTTTTGATGAATTCAGCTTGCGTTGAAACATTTATGCCCCTGTTATTTACGCAGTACGACTCGGTTTCCACTATTTTGTTTATTTCTTCTAAACCCGGCAGGAACGATGAGAAAACCGCCCAGGATTACAAAGTTCAAGGCGGCTCCGTACTCCACTTGGTACTAGCGCTCAGGGGTGGGCTCTAGTACGACATTCCTAGCGCGGACTCAACGATATTTTGTAATCTGATTGAACGACAACAAAAGATGAATTTAAGGAAACGTCCTGACTCGGGCCTGCCGACGTTCCGGGTCTATCCATTCACGGTTGATAAGTCGACGCAACGCGAGTACATTTGTATCTCATTGAATATTATAATAAAATAATTTAATTGTAAAATACAAGGTTCGAAGGGCGAAGCTTCCAGTTTCGTTTGGTCGACTACAAAGTTACACAATCATTTATCGAATCGCCGATCTAATGCGGCGAGTCGCCATATATCGTACACTTATTCGAATACAACTAAATTAATGGAATAAACAGAATTTTCCACCTTAACAAAATTTGTTGAACATTGCACTCCAAGTTCCTATGCGACGGCGCTAGAGATTTCGATTATCGGAATGAACGCTCCAGCGGAATCAACCGCATAATTTCTCCCGTTGCGACTTTTGCGTCGCTGATTATCTTTTTATTTGTTACGAACGATGAGACCGGTATAAAAGATTCTTATCGACGATTGTTTCCGCAGCACGGCGGTGTTGCGAAATCCGATAATTTCCCTTAGACGATGCACGTTTTTATAGATGATTATCCCGTGATGTAACTTTTGCACGGATTGCACAAAATTAATTATTGCCAGACGGCTATAAAAGAGGTTGAGGGTGCGGTGAAAAAAAAAACCCCTACCGAGGATAAAAATAATGACCCTCGAAAAAAGAAATATAAACGCGGAGGATAGAAAATATATCTTCGAAATACCGGGTATATTCCAACGGACGTATTTCCGGGGCATTTTTTCCAATATTTAGGCACGACGATATACAAAGGGAAAAAAATATATCTGAGCCGCTTCCGAAAGATACTTACATTTTTCATCTACAAAACGTCGAGAAGTCCCAAAATGTCGCATGGTATTGAAGTTTGCGTCGTTGGGATGCAATAAAGTTATTTTTTTTCGCATCGCCTGATTTTTTCGGCTCATTTACGCTACAATTATCACTGAAATATTTTTAAAGCTCCATGTACTGCAAACAAAAGGATAAAGATTTAACTTACACTGTAAGTGAGCGATGTTAAACGGTGTAACAGCTTTGTAAAAAGCCGAAGAGGCGATGCAAATAAAACTTACTACTACTAAAACTGAAAAAAAAAAGTTCAGATAGTAATACAAATAAAGAAATGAAAAAAAAAAAAGAATTTTCGTTGCATTCCCACGATGCAAACATCAGCACCATGCCGCATGTATTTTTTGGCCTTATTTCTTCTTTCACGGAATTGACAATAGTTTTTTTTACCTTCCACATGGAGGAGAAATAAACCACTACAACGTGATTTGTGAAAAAAAAAGGTAAAGAACAATTTACCTAAGCGTGTGTAGAGGACTGAATTCATGTTCTATGATATCTACTATTGTGCGTCGCTCGGCTCCACTTGGTCTTGAAGTATCGTTGACAAATGTCACAGTAGGCAGCGGCGTCCGGTGTCGACTCGTGCTTCGATGCGATGTGCCTCAGCAGAGCATGCTGAGTGGTAAACGTAACGCCGCATTTAGCGCAGTACAAACTT
The DNA here is from genome assembly GCA_964007375.1 of Ophion obscuratus. Taxonomy (NCBI): domain Eukaryota; kingdom Metazoa; phylum Arthropoda; class Insecta; order Hymenoptera; family Ichneumonidae; genus Ophion; species Ophion obscuratus. The sequence continues at coordinate 27,730,360 of OZ023320.1, read as the reverse complement.
CGCGAATGGAATCCACCTGGCGAAGTGAACGTCGAGTCCAGATGCTCTACAAATTTACACGTCTCACATTGTACCACTCAGTATTTTCGTAGTGTTACGAAAATACTTTTCTTTCGTTTTCTTTGGAATACACGTTTTTTTTTTGGTTGTTGCAGGAGTCCGAGGATTAAACCGTAAACCGAATTACTGCGACCATACATTTGAACTAAAGACACTCATTGGGGGGAAACGACATTTACCACATTGATATAATTTTATTTGGATCGACACTGCTGAAACAAAGCGATAATCACGGCTCTTCCTTTTCTTCTTCTTTTATACATCACTGTAATACTCGAATTTTCTCAGCCCACATGTACATCGTATATTTCATAGTACATACAATATCTATAATGTTCTAAAATACACTTTTCCTTTAACGAGTCCGCGTGCCTCTCGCCGACGAAACAATGCATTATCCTCGTCAACAATGCGCTTTGCGGAAACGATGAAAATTTCTCTCACGTGAAATAATACGACACACACGCGTGTGAACGAGGAAACTTTTTGCTTATGCGTAAAAGAAAATCGGCGCAGTCGCGAGCTCGATAAAATCGTCAACTACGTTATCACCGTCTCGTGTGTGCTCTTACGAAGTAATTTCTTCGTGGGATTGTCGTGAAGAAAAATACAACTCCGTCATAGCGCGGTGACTGGCTCGACTGCTGCGATAGTCGAATCGAACAATTGTTTCCTTTCTCCGGTGTACGTAACAATGTTGAATTTACATGTGGATTTGTGTTTTAGCCTGAAGCTCGCGCACGATATCTATGGTCCACTGTACTTTTTTTTTCGCGCCAACCAATCAAACGAATTTTGCACTTTGCAGAAACGTGGCCAAGCCCTTAAGCTGCCTGGGACGAGTCTGTATCACTCGCTGTGAAAATCTCCAAGTTAGCAGCCGTCGAATTTATCCGCATTTTTTAATATCTCTTCGGCGAGAACTGTATCCCGTCTGTACATTTACGAGGGTCCCCTATCGTTCGAGATCTACGATCGGTGCTTTGAAACACTCGTCGCCACGTGCGACACAAGTTTTGCAAAAGGGAAGCTACTTTTTGGTTTGTTGCAATCGTCGTTTTTTACCAATCGATAGACCCGCTCCGGATACTCGAACGGGGCGAGTGGCGCGGCTTTTACGAAGATTGTATCGTTGGAATGCAACGACGATTCTTCTTGAGGAGTAAACGGCGAGAAAAACAGGTAAACTTCGGGAATTTTTATCTCAAAAACTAATGTTTCGATTGGATCCGGGTTTTTTTTATTGGAAAATATGTACATAGAGGTATGTTTAAGAATTCTTAAAAATAAATTCGTTGACTGGAAGCGATTCAAACGCGATTATCTCGAAACATAGTTTTCAAAGTCGGTGCCAGATGTATCTCGAAAACGGCTTGTCCGATTTTGTCCAAATGTGGATACAATATTCTTCGATAGTTTTTCTCGTTCGCCACGTAGGGGTTTTTCATTTGATTGAACCGTTGCTTTTTCATGCAATGTGTACCCGAGTAAAAATGAATATATATAATCATATATAATTGTATATTAATTGTACTTATATATGATTACAATTATAAGTATGAGTTAAATATACAATTATATGATTATATATATATATATATAATCATATATAATTGTATATTAATTGATCATATACAATTGTATACAATTCTATCGGGCCAATTTTTGTATACAATTATATATGATTATATAGATTCATTTTTACTCGGGTATGCAATCTAAAATCGTCGGAAATTGCGAACGAAAAACGAATGTTAAATCAAAACGGTCGCAATTCCGTCAAAAATGAAAATTTCAAAAAAATCCTACGTGACGAACGAGAAAAACTATCGAAGAATATTGTATCCAAATTCGGACAAAATCGGACAAGTCGTTTTCGAGATACATCTGGCACCGACTTTGAAAACTATGTTTCGAGATAATCGCGTTTGAATCACTTCCAGTTAACGAATTTATTTTAAAAAATTCCTGAACATACCTCAATGTACATATTTTCCAATTTAAAAAAACCCGGATCCAATCGAAACATTAGTTTTTGAGATAAAAATTCCCGAAGTTTACCTGTTTTTCTCGCCGTTTACTCAGGCACATCCCCTTAATTGCTCAATTTCTTTTTGGGCGACTTGGGCTGTGAAAATCGCTCAAACGTTTCTACATATTATCAGAAATTTACAGCGCCAATTTGCAATAAGAAGGCTTCGGGTAACGAAGTATAAAAAAATGTCACATTCCAACGACGCAAACTTCAGTGTCGTATTGCATCAAGGTTACTTTCGTATCCTTCCCTTTTCTTTCCTACGGGAAAAAGTCGAAAACCCGCAAATATGCAACGACGATAGCAATTTACAACGAAACGTATTGTTTCTTAAGTGAACGCCTGTTAATAGTGACATTGAAGCGTGACAAGCGCGCGAACACCGTGATAAAATAATATCGAAAAGTTACACGCTCGTGCAATTTTTGCCATATGAGAATAGCGTCGATGACGACAGGTGCAATTGTGGAGACAAAGTTGGGGAATCCCGGTTTGGGGTTTCTTTATATTTCTTTTTTGCACTGCATGGACGGACTAAGAGATATTCTGCTTTATATTCCTGCGGTAGTGTTTTTCTTTTTCGTGTATATACAATCCGTATTAATTGTACATGTACACACATATATATATATTTATATATGTGTGTGCATACAAGTATCGTCATTCTCACAGGATTATATGTATCTCGCAATAACGGCACGGACAAGGGTTCGTATATATAATATCTATATATACATACACGCCCAGACACACTAGGACCTCGATTTAGAGAACTTGAATTTACGCACCCCACTAAACGGCCCGGATCGATATGTGCGGCGCATAATGGGCGAATTGTTGCGCCACAGTGGCGCCGTTGAAGCCTCAGGCCACAGTAACAGGTATAAAATCATGTGCGAATTTAACAATTTTTTTTCGTATGAAAAAGTGACTCACTCATAAAATTAATTACACATCTATTTAGTATGAATATCAAGCTGTTAGAAAATATATATATTTTTTTCTATTTACAAAATGGCCGACTACTAATATTTTATTTTATCTTTTTTTTAGGCGCTCCGCGGCGTGACATTTAGCATCCACAATTTTTTCCCTAGAACAAAAAACAAAAATTCTCGGCAATCTACATTAGAATACCTAGAGAAGTACGTACGAAATTTAAAAAATATTGTTTTACTCCAAAGTTGTAGGTATTAGAACTTAAGAAATGAATTTTCAGTGAAAAATTTCGTTATAACTGCTCATAAACTGCTCATAAAATGAAAAGTTTTCGATTAATGAGAAATTCCGTACGTACTTCCCTGCGAAATGCAATTAGGAACATAACTTTTAAATTTGAAGTAAATCGAGTGAAAATTGTTGAAGTTGTTTGTCACGCCAATTGGAAAAAAGCTGTTTCGAGAAGTTTCGAGTAGTCGGCCATTTTGTACATCGAAAAAAAATATATATTTTTTTTCTAACAGCTTGATATCCATACTAAAATAGACGTGTAATTAATTTTATGAGTGAATCACTTTTTCATACGAAAAAAAAATTGTCGAATTCGCACATGATTTTAAGGCCTTAAGCACGAGGTCAGCTGTGCGGGGTGAAAAATCGAAGAACTGTCGCGATTTACGCTCGTCCCGCCACAGTTGCCTAAACCGAAGTCGCAGTCTGTCCCTACGTTGGGCGTCATTTGTAACCCCGGAGAAAAAACTCCAGAGATCCGAGAAAAAAAAATCAGGGCGCTTCTGTGCTGGGATTCGAATCCGTTCGATTGTCGGTGCTCTGACCACTGAAGTCACGCCAATCCGCTCACCACATTTTCTCGGATAGTCTCGATCTTCGCAACGTTACAATATATGTATATCATTACAGTACGATGTCAATATATAGCCAAATACTGTAGGACCCATGACTAGAATATGTGCCGCTACTTCAAGTTATTTTCTCCGCGTTATCTTCCTGAACTTCCCGTTGTGGATCGTCATTATTTCGCATATATACCACACTCGGTCCAACTATACGATACACGACTTACATCGATCACTATATAGGCATAAAAAAAAAGAACTGTAGCCTCGAGATGGAAATAATTGGAAAACCCATGAACATTCATATTTACGATGATCATCACCCAGCGTTATATACGACCGTACACACGTAACGCCTCAAGTTGCGTCTCATAAAAATATGCTGAAGCTCACACTATAAATTTGATGTTTGTATATGTTTCGCGTTATATGGGTTGTCTCAAAATGACATTTCCATTGGTTAATAAAACGTATCATTTATCTGTAAAGTACGAACATTTTTTGTTTTGATATAAGGTACAAATATGGAGGTTATGTGTGGAACACGATATCCGTTCAATGGCCGCCTCGTCCCTGTTTGCAAACGTTCACTCTTTTGACGAAATTTTCCACAACATTTTAGCATAATTGCGGACTAATTTAATTAATGGTGCGTCCAAATGCTTCCTTGAGCTCCGGAATGGTCTGTGGATCATTGGCATACACTTTTGCTTTCAAAAAAACCCCAAAGAAAGAAGTCCAATGGCGTCAAATCGCACGATCTTGGTGGCCAATTCACATCGTTTCGCCCGCAGTGTGACAGGTTGCGCCATCTTGTTGAAAAAACGTTTTCCAACACCATGCTGTTTGCGCCATTTATCGGACGTGTTCCACACATAACCTCCATCTTTGTACCATATATTAAAATAAAAATATTCGTACTTTTCAAAGAAATAATACGTTTTGTTAATAAATTAAAAGGTCAGGTCATTTTGAGACACTCTTTATATCAACGACGATGTCTCTTTATCTCGGATTACCTCGCGTCTCGGTTTCTTTCTTTTTTCGACTCTTCCTGCCTCGAGGTTGCGACGAGAATTCGCGTGCGAATTAAGTACCTTTTATCGGTTTTTCGTTTTTTTTCCTCGCTGGACGTGCGTGTGTGTCTGAGGCGTGTAATTGTATGTATGAGAAATTTCGGAAGCTTTGTGTGTGTGTGTGTGTGTTTGTGACTGATTCGCACATCCCTCAAGTAGGATTCGATGATCTTTTAGCAGACATTTTTTTCGGGCATTTTGTCTTTCTCTCTGTCCCTCTGTTTTTTTTTCTCACTTCTCTCAAAATCCCTGGCTCTCTTGAAGTTTTCGTCGCTTTAAGAATGCAATTCTTTTTTGGGAGCTCGGTGCCTCTGGATCGTCTTTTGCCATTGCATGTTATGTTTTAATCGCATATGACGACGGAGGTCGGTTCTACGACTGAGCGTGGTGTGACATAGGATGCAGGTTGTCTGGTTGCGATGCACTTCGAGGTGCTGGGTCAGCGAAGCTAGGTGCTTGTAAACACTTCCGCAGATACTGCACGAAAAACGCCCTGGACCCTGCATCACCACCTGACCAGTTGTATCGCCAACATGCTTCCGTTTTCGTCCCACCCCCCCTGCAACACATCAACAGCCTCGTGTGACCCCGGTTCCTCATTACAAAGTCAATAATGAAACGATACAAATTTCGCATAAAACAACGTACGAACAAACGAAAGGAAACAAGAGCGAAAACAAACGAATCAAGAAAATCCGAGACGAACAGCTAAATATTCTGTGCTGAATCAAGGCCTTAGGCCACAGTAACGGGTATAAAATCATGTGCGAATTTAACAATTTTTTTTTTCGTATGAAAAAATTATTCACTCATAAAATTAATTACACATCTATTTAGTATGAATATCAAGCGGTTAGAATTTTTTTTTCTTCGATGTACAAAATGCCCGTCTACTCGAAACGTCTCGAAACAGGTTTTTTCCAATTGGCGTGACAAATAACCAACAATTTTCACTCGATTTACTTCAAATTTAAAAGTTATGCTCCTAATTGCATTTCGCAGAGAAGTACGTACGGAATTTCTGATTAATCGAAAACTTTTCATTTCATGAGCAGTTTATGAGCAGTTATAACGAAATTTTTCACTGAAAATTCATTTCTTAAGTTCAAATACCTACAACTTTTGAATAAAACAATATTTTTTAAATTCAGTACGTACTTCTCTAGGTATTCTAATGTAGATTGACGAGAATTTTTGTTTTTTGTTCTAGGTAAAAAATTGTGGATGCTAAATGACACGCCGCGAGGCGCCTCAAAAAAGATCACAAAAGAAAATATTAGGAGTCGGCCATTTTGTACATCGAAAAAAAAAATTCTAACAGCTTGATATACTAAATAGATGTGTAATTGATTTTATGAGTGAATCACTTTTTCATACGAAAAAAATTGTTAAAATCGCACATGATTTTATACCCGTTACTGTGGCCTAACCCCTTAATGTTACGGGATTTACACATATACTCTGTTCTCAAAGGTGACGCATTTTTCGGCATTCAAACTTTTACTATTTGGCACATTTATATATTTACAAATACAAACATATACATACATATATATATATACATATGTATATGTATATATATTACATTTTTGCAATTATTCCGATGGTATTGAAGTTTGCATCGTTGGGATGCGACGACATTTTTTTCTTACTGCTCAATTTTTTTCACGACATTAAAGCTACAAAAGTCATTGACACATTTTTAAACGTTCATTTTTAGGGTTCCACAACCTAAATGAGAAAAAAGCGTTTCGATGGTTAAAAAATTACGAAATAAGAACACATAGAAGTTTCATTGCAAACTTCAGCACCATATTATTCCGTGGCAATCTTTTCTAAGGATGGACTTTTTTTTAATTCAGACTTGCTCGCGTCGTTTTTTTCTTCCAATCTCTATCATTTCGCACTATCATTCAGAACTTTTTTCGTTTTTGTCAATGCTCCTTTTTTTTCAATTCGCGGCAAGATTACGATAGTCGAAGCGACAAAATGTGTGTCCAATGGATTCGGGAAGAGGTGCCAATAGGTTGATATTGAAAGGACATTTTTTGGACCTTTTTCCATCGGTATATAAAGTTCGGCGAGGATCCAATGTGAAAATCTAGCGCTACGTACATCGTGCCTTCTTTCGTCTGTGCGGCTGAGCTTTGTGCCGATGAGCAATGTCCGGGGATCATGCGAACGGCATACAGAATATGAATAACGACAGTGTGTGGAATTACCAGGATTTTTGTACAACGATATATTGTGGTGTATTTTCGAATGTGGCGAGATAGTTAGCGAGGTTATGTCGTGGTATGTGAGTCGCTTAAGGTAATCCGATCGCCAGGCTTCAATCCATGGAATTTTCATTTTTTTATCTTCACTTAATAAATGAATACTGTCTGTAAAATTTCAGGGTCGGTTATCGACCTATTTACAGAGAAAATAATATTAACATTGCGTGTTTTTTTGAAGGAATTCCGAGACGACATGCAAAAACCCAATTTCCGGTCGCTACAAAAGTGTACATAACAGTGGGAATCCGTCAGATTGTTAAAAATAATCAGATTTACATACTTAACACTTGTAGTAATCCAATGCTCTCAGAAAAAATTACGCTTATTGACCTAATTTTTATGTAATATCAAGTTTAATTTGAGCTTCCGGTATTGGATTTATTACCACTTGCTACGACAAAGAGACGCGACAGTACGGCAACAGCTGACTGTACTCCTAACCTCATCTCACTCATGCGAATTTCCACACATATTTCATTTTTAACCGACACATTTCGCCGACACAAATTATCCACGCTTTTTACCAGTCGTGGCCCGAATACAATGCTTTATATTTCCCGCACCTTACATTGTGTTGTCAGATCGACGTTGAAAAGCATGGAGGTTAAACTCGCCTGGTTGAGTAAAAAGAGACGGAGATAGAACCAATGTTGCCAAATATCAAACCTAGAAATACTTCGCGAATCGTTGGAATAAGTATTTTTTTTTTGATTTTTCTAATTAAATGTGAATATTCATTAAACAGTTTACACATGGAAAAAGTGAGTTATTACAAATAATTTTTTTCGCATATGTTAAAAATATGAATTGTAGAATTTTAAGGTATGATCAGTGGTATGACTAGTGTGAAGCGACAGGATTACCTTAAACGCTACCATCACCTTAGTACAGCCTTGTTCCTTCTCGTTTTTTTTCATCGAACAAAAAATCGATCCCACAAATGATGTTCGCTGCGCAGCCGAACAAAGCGCAACGTCGAGTGAACGAAAAAAAAAAAAACATGTATCAACGTAATGATTTTTCGATGAGTATATATATTTGGCCAATGGGAGAGGATAAATGTATGTTTAGTTTTTCCTTGATTAATTTAAATTTTAAAACTTTATTCACACGGATGTTCACTTACATTGTTTGCCTGCTATATAAGCCGAACGTAGGGTTACGCAATACCATATATTATATATATAGATGTATATCTTCTTGCTTTTTCTTCCATAAATAATTAACTAAAGAAATATGTTTTCCTTTTTTCGATACTAAATTAATAATTGGCAATCTTGTACTTATTGTATTTTTTTCCTTTCTCTTTTCTTTGAGGAATGTGCACATTCGGTTCAATGTTTCTTTGTTTATTCTTATAACAAAATAACATCGTGTCTTCTAATTCCAAGGCTAATATCCCGGATACGATATACATATCCTCCGTACGTTTTCGTCCGGTACATTGATAAAACGAAAAATCGGTAGGCAACTTCGTTTAATAAAAAAACACTTTGTCACTGCAAAAATTATATTTAGAAAAAATCTTGCGCTGTATAAACAAATATATGTGTGTGTGTACATGTATATGTGTGAATGAGTATGAATGTGTATGTGTGTATATATATACGATGATAGAGCGGTTAAATCGCCGTGAACTATATCTTCCGTACATCCCTCTTTTGGCTACGTTTTTTTTTTTGGTGTTTTAAATATAATTCACTTGTACCAAATGACATCTATACCAAACAAATATAACTTAATCTCGAAATACAAGCTAAGCTTTGGTAATAACCCTTTTTTGCCTTTATTTTAGTTTAGTTATTTGCGGAAGGCGAACTAATACTAAGGGATTCGTCTTACGATCGAAACAGAACAAACAAAAAAACGAAACAAAAAAATTGTCCAGCGATTGCGACGGTGTCTCGTAAATGAAAATTGCACAGGTTAATGAGCGCTACGCCCTCGGGGCGACGCTTTCCCCGACCGTCCTCGAGCTCGAAAATTATAAGAATACTAAAAATAAAATGTTAACGAGAAGAAAAAAAAAACAATGAGAAAATCAAATTGGCAACGAAATAATCACGATAAAGTGAAGAAAAGGAAAAAACTGATTCACGAAACGTGAAGTGGCGTAGTTTTTTTCGTTCCCTTGAGCTAACGAGACGATAATTTTATCGTTGAAAGAAGGAAAAAGAAACGAAGACGCGGGAGTGAAGAAATAAGAGAAAAATAATCGATTTTTTGGCAAGTTCGTGAGCTCGTAAGAATTATCGAATAACATTAATTGAGTATACGTAAAAATATCATAGTCGTGATGTTCTCATTTTGCAGTCGATTATTCCTCAAACGTCACTTGCGAACGACACTTTCGCGTCGTTCGGAAAACGTACGTGTTTGTACAAATATATGGCAAGATTTGAAGCAAAAAACTCTCGCATCCGTTCCGCGCCTATTCGAAACTGGCCAACCTCGCGTAGATTTAAAAAAAAAAGTATATCCTTGCCAATGTCCCGGCGAACTTGGTGCGAGAGACATCGACGCAAATTTCAAGAATCGAATAATTGCAGTGAAGCTCCAAACTATCGGACTATCCGACGTCAATCGCGAGTATGGCAGTTTCCACGACTAGGATGGTCCTTCTCTTCCATCAGGATTTACGATCGATAACCCCATGTACCCATCGATAACCCATACTTATTTAATACGAAGAAGAAAAAAACGAAATAAAAAAGATTTTTGAAAAATGCACATTCCTCCTTAGATTATTAAGTACCGAAAAACAAAAAATGACTAGACAAATTCGCTCTTTTCGTCCATGTGTGTCTTTGGTTCACGTGAAGCGAAGAAGAAAAAAAAACATCCCTCGAGAAAGTCTGTTACAGGGAAAAATCTGGCAAATTCGAATGGTGTCTGGCATACATCCTCTTTGTGTAACATAATACACATATTTTTATGTATACACGCACACGCGCGTGCACACTCTCTCTCTCACATACGCCTATATAGTGTATGTATACATACATATATGCATATATATATATATATATATATATATATATATATATATATGGTAATTCTTTAAATAAGTGACTTTTCCGAAAAACGAGCCTAACATTTTTTTGTTGCTATTTTCTCATGGATTAGGCTATAAATGATGATATTCAGTCGGCGGAAGCTGAAATTCATCCCCCCGCATAAAAAGTTATGGGGTTTTGAATTCCGCGGAAACACGTGATAAAATAAGGCATTTTTCAACATTTCGTCGCCTATATTGGGGGTGGAGGGCGGGGGGAATTATCAAAGAAGCCTTCCTGAATACAAACAAACCCAACCCCCTCCGGCGTGAAGGGTTTGGGTTTGTTTGGGTTTGTTTGTATTCGGGAAGGCTTTTTTAGAAACATTTGGGTTTTAAGGCCTTAGGCCACTCTAGAGGCCAAATAGTAGGCTTTTTGGGGATTTTTTTTTTCAGAAAAACTACAAAATAAATCGAGATTGCAAAAAGGGTGATTATCATACATATCAGTAACTGTATACAATAATTTTTTCGAAGCGATTAATTTCAAAACGGCGGCTGTGCAGCGTTTATCTCAAAACTGCATTTCTTAAGTTGGCCGGAAACATAACTCAGACAATTTTCAACCGATTTATTGGAAATGTTGAATATATCTTGAAAAATACATTATCTATGGAAGTACGTAGGATTTTTTTTCATATTGTATAGTCAATTTGTTATTAACAATTATCTGACGAAATTTTTCACTTTCCAAAAATTTGCCTAAATAATCGTCAGATAATTGTTAATAACAAATGAACTATGCAATATAAAAAGAATCCTACGTACTCCCATAAATAATGTATTTTTCAAGATATATTCAACATTTCAAGTGAATCGGTTGAAAAGTGTCTGAGTTATGTTTCCGGCCAACTAAAAAAATGCAGTTTTGAGATAAACGCTGCACAGCCGCCATTTTGAAATTAGTCGCATCAAAAAAATTATTGTATACGATCACTGATGTGTATGATAGAAAACCCTTTTTTGTAATCTCGATTCATTTTGTAGTTTTTCTGAAGAAAAAAAATCCCCAAAAAGCCTATTCTTCGGCCTCTAGAGGCCTAACCCCTTAATGCAGAAGTTGAAAAAAAAATAGAAATTATTTTTAACGATTTTTTGCTCGTGAAAAATTTGTTAATGAAAAATTTCAGCTTCCCCCGACTGAATATCATCATTTATAATAAAATCAATAAGAAAATAGCAACAAAAAAACATTTAGGCTCATCTTTCGGAAGTCACTTATCCAAAGAATTACCATATATATATACACATGCCAAAAGTTTTTGGACACTTCAGATAATTGCCGAATTTTCAATCACTGAATAATTGCCAAATAATGCAAGAATAATATAATCCTTTCATTTATTATTTTACGAAGATAATATATAGCTCTGTATAGCGAATTATATTATTCTAATATAATTGTGCAATTATCCAAAGTACGAGAAAGTTTTGCAATAATCTGAAGGGTCCGAAAGCTTTTGGCCGGTAGTGTATATATATATATATATATATATATATATATATATATATATATATATATATATATATATATATATATAGTCATAATTTTGGTACTTATATACATATGCGTACGACTGACTAGTGCGACAAGTTGCTTTCTCATTTTCTTTGCTTCTTCTTCTTCTGTTATTTTTTTTGGTTCTCGTTTCGCGAAAGAGCGCGCGATAATGATATATCGGGCAAGATATAATACTTCGGCGTGTCTCTTTCTTATTTGGCTCCGTTAATGAAATTCACACTAAGGAATAGGACTAGAGGTGATTCTCTCAACGCTGCTCTCTCTGATCCGTATCGTCGTAAACGTTGTGCTTGTCTCGACGCTCGGGATCGCGTTATTCGCGTTCCGTTGTGTACGTTGTTGGGCGCCCGTTGAGGTCGTCGTAGCACTCGCCGTCGTCGTCGACGTCGTCGTTGTTGTTGTTGTCGTCGTTGACGCCGCCGCCGCCGCAGCCGCCGCCATCGCGACGCTCGTTATTAATTGCGACGTGTTACGAACGTTTTCTGTTATACTTCCGAAGCCCAACCAGCCGTGGCGATTCTTTAAATGACGCTTCATGTGCGTCGTACGGCTGAGCACTTTGTGGCATACGGGACACTGTGTCGTTCCCTTATGCATGTTCATGTGTTTATACATAGAGTCCCGATTCCAAAATGATTTACCGCAGAGTTTGCACGAATGCGACGGTTGTTCGATGACCACTGTACGTGAATCTAAATCAAATAAACAATCATGCAGATTTTTCATGTTTTTCTTTTCTTTCTTTTTCGATTTTACGCTGCCTCCTCGCATTTTTTTTCTCGACCGCGAGAGAGGGAGGGTGAGAGCGCGAGACGAAGAGAAAGAGAGAAACGCTTTTGAGAGCAATTCCCTTTCTCTCCGAGATCGTCTTCTCTCGTTTTTTTATGTTGCAATCGCAGCCCGTCTTCGATACAGCAAGACCCTATAAGTTCATAAATGTGCGTCTACATTTATATATATATATGAGGTATTCCACGTGAATCCAGTAGATTTTTTTCTCTAACCCCCGCCAATTCGATTAATTTGTTTAAATCTGATTCCATTGACTCTAAAAGACACCCTGAATTTTTTTCATTTTTCGAAACAACCCTTAGTCAAAACAAGTTCTCCGAAAAAAACGCCCCGATTTAAAAATTTGAAAAAAAAACTCTCAAAAATGCGTGATTATATGTAAAAATTTTCCAGCTATCCCCCGCAGTGGAAGTATAATTTTTTTCTGTGCTTTCTCAACAATTTAAGCGATCAACGTTTAAAAAATCCGAAAAATTGACTGCTAACTGTCCAAGGTCCATGATTGTGATTTGGTTATTCCAAAATGGTCAAAAAAATTCATTGTGGGTATCAAAATATTTAAGTATCCGCCCGAAGTAAGCGGTTCTTGATTTTTGGGATTCTTTTAACGTTAATCGCTCAGAAAGCACAGCAAAAATCATACTTTCACTGCGGATGATAGTCTGAAAATTTTTACATATAATCACGCGTTTTTGGGAATTTTTTCAGATTTTTAAATTGGGGCGTTTTGTTTCGGAGATTTTTTTTGGCCTAAGGGTAGTTTCGAAAAATGTAAAAAAAAAAATCGGGGTGTCGTTTAGAGTTAAGGGAATCAGCGAAAAAGTCCACCGGATTTGCGTGGAATACCTTCTATATATATATATATATATGTGTGTGTGTGTGTGTGTCGCGGTATATATATATATATGGATGGTCCCGAGCAGCTTTATCTTATTTCGCTGAGACCTTCGAGCAGTAGCGTAATTGAAAAGGTCCCATATGTACTAGTATAGCGTAACTCTCGCGCCCTGCGCGAAGTATCGTTTCTCCACATTCCCTGTTCATTCTAACGCATCTCCGGGCGCGCGTGAGACCCAATGTATCTTCCGCAGCCTTAGAACGGAGTATCGTAACTCGCGACTGCGATATGCTCTATCGTATCTCAGATACACCAAAACGTTTCATCGTATCTGAGAATTGCAAATTTTCAGTAAACGTGGTTTGAAAGTTTTGCATTCTGAAAAATAAAATGTCACTGAATCATCACAACATTTATGTCTAAATATTGCGCATTATACGCAGAATATTTTTTAGACATGCAAAGCGTTATGAAAATAGAAACATAACATACTATTATCATAATATTCATCATATCATTCGGTCGAAAGGTCTTTGGTAGGCCTTCCCTCCGTCAGTCGTCATGCTTCGACGAAAGGTCTTTCATTCAAATTATTAGCACACGTATATGACTGTATGAAAAATAGCTCTTTGTAGAGATTCTTTGTAAGTTACTTACTTTGTAAGTTATTTTATACAATGTAAAGTTTTCGGAATAAAATTTTAACAATAAAATATCTTGTAACTGGTAATCAATTTTTTTTTCAAATAGAATCGCGAAGTCAGGTAATTTTCAAACGAATGATTTTAAATTTTGATCTCCAGGTATTTTCCATGTTATGATAATTATAATATCAAAATAAAATAGTATATTGCATAAAATACGATTAATAACAGCAATATTTCATAAAATAATATGTTGTTGATATTATTATTGTTGATCATTTTCTGACATATTATTATTAGAATTATATTCTGATAATACATTATATTATCGTGACTTGAATTACAAATTTTATAATTATTTATAAAATCGTTACGGATTGTAATAAGTACTCATACTTTCAAGTTTCATCTCTAAATGAAAGTTTGACTTTCTTTATTAAGGTTCAATTCGTCATTTTTAGTTTGATTTCGGTCTTGTATAAGGTAGTAATTATAAATCACTATCTAAGAAAATCCTTATCTAAGAATCTAGGAGGTGAAGTGTAATATACAGGTTGATCACTGTAGATTTTTTTATTCTGTGTTTCACGAAGAATTAATTATCAGCGTAAAAAGCAGCTATTACTGACATTACAATAACAAAATTATTATATTAAGTAATTCTCATTCTAAATATCTTAATAGTGTACACTATGATAATAAAGTATTTAAATTATTACTATTCTTATTATAATTATTATTATCACCATCATGAATATTATGATAATACGAGGTCGTCGCACGCAATCAATTTTATAATATTTGAAGGAAAGAGATGGTAATTGACAGTACTATGTTATGCTGATGTTGTTACAATGAAAAAATACTTCACAATTATTAATTCAACGAAAAGATTATCAAAGTACTGTACAGAAAAGATCAGGTAGTAATAATATACATTTAAGGGGTAAGGCCACTGTAAACATTTCAAAGAATCGATTTTTTTTCTTAAAACGTGCCTTAATATCTTAAAAATGACATACTCAAAGGATTAAGGTGGGAAAAATGTCTAAATACTTCTATTTTGAATTTTGGCGCAGCCCCTCTCAGTCCGATGCAATCCGTACCGAAAACTTTAAACGCGTTTTTCTCAAAGCTACATTTTTCAATTCGGCCGGACTCGTAACTCGAACAAATCTTGACCGATTGACTTGAAATGTTAACTGTATATCTACAATTAAATTCTGCATATAGGACGTAACATTTTCTCAATATATTACATAGTTTTTTTTATAAGCAATTTTCGGACGATGTTTTTTTTGAGAATTTTGCACTTTAAAAAAAAACGCGCTGTTTTTGCAAAAATCGATATATCAAAAAAATCCTACGTACTTCTGTAGCTATTCACATGCAGAATCGAAAAAAAATTAATTCACTGTAAATTAAAAATTGCAGGTGCCGTTGTTCCGGCCGCGCGCCTATAAAAAAGGCTTCGTCGAAGAAAAGCTGTGCAGCCGCCATTTTGTTTTATATTACTTTGAAAAAATACTTTATACAGCTTATGATATTTACAATGAAGGACCTTTTTCAGAATTTTGAATTATTCCATTAGCCCGCTGAAAAAAATTCCTAAAATATACTTTTTTCCCCGCTACAGTGGCCTTACCTCTTAAGATTCCTAGGAGGCTTTAACGCGTAACGCATTATAAAATGCATGTTCCGTAGAAGGAATCAAATTTTTTTTACAAAGAGATTTCAAATCGGCCAATTTCGCTCTGTCGATCGCTTTTTTAAGAAAATACAAACTGAAATTTACGGGGCGACCACGCGTACCTGATGTTACCACTAAGCGTTTGAATTCTTCGCTGAAATGATGCTTGAACTGAACAATGTGATGAGGATTCGAACACACATACAGTTCCCGGATTCTGAACAACCCTATTTTATTTCCATCCTCATCTTTTTTCCATTGCAAATGTTTCGCGACATCTTTAAAATCATAAATGTTGTCTTGAACAACTTCAGTTACATCGTACTGTTATGAACCCGCTTTTTTGCGGTTTTCACTATGGCAATCCAATCTTCAGGACCACGGACATTTTACTTCTTTTTTCAATCAAAGCGTGCATTGAGTCCCCTTCGTTTTGAGGGTGTCCAGTCTACAGGAATCTATATGTGATTTCGATGTTGTGACGCACGACTGCGAGATACATCATGGGAAAAAAACGAATTAGTTCTGGTTTTGACCAGCGCAGTTGTACGAGTAGAAGAAACATTTCTTTACCCCTGTCTTAACTTTTTTGGAATGAAAAAAAAAGAAAAGTGGCAACTTCATTACTGCCTTTTGAAGCGATCGTTTCATCCCACATGTGGCAGAATCCATTATGTCTCTTGCAATCGTACATAGTAAAGTTGTACAATGAAAGATGTCGCTTGTAATAAAATGCAAAAGACTGCACGAGGACATGGCAAAACTTTTTGCATATCGAAGCATGAAACGCACGATGAAGAAGTCTTTGTTGCATAACTTTTTATTTTCTTCCTTCATTTACGCAAAATTTCCCACCCCCCCCCCCCCCCCAACGTAACGGGACCGTAACCCTTGGCCCGAATCGCCCCCCCCCCCCCCCATTCCGTTATGTAACGGGTGCTTTGTCGTCAATGATTGCGATTTTTTTCACAGACATAACTAATTCTGAAAGGATCGGGTTTATACTAATTTTATGAAGTATATATTCATCTAGTTTTAACCCAATTTCTATGACAAAATCTTGAAAATTAACCGAGACATATGGCTTGATTTGACGACGAAAAAAAAAATTCTCTTCATTGTCCCATCGATATCTTTATGAAAGGTAATCTATAAATTAAAAGTCAATAATTTATCGATATCTATACAAATGTAACTATCGTTATGCGTAGCCGTTTTTTATTTTGGTTTTCTTTTACAAAATGTCGACAGTTTGAACATTTTTTTCTATTTTCGAGGCCGTTTTTCTGTATTCAAGCAATCTTTAAAAATAGTAATTGTCAAATGTTAAAAACGCGGATACGTACAATCTCAGTCACTGCGGTAACAAACATTTTTTTTAGAAAATTGACAATCGTTTGATAAGTTTTTAAGTATTCGCTCGGACAAGGTCGAGAAAAACTAGTTGCGAGAAAAACGCGTTCAAAGTTTTCGTTCCGTGTTTCGTGATATAAAGTTATGTTTTTTTTTCTAGAGTAATGATACTTATATTGAAGTATCTAGTCGCGGGCGATATGACGATTCTTCATCTTCATGATAGTTGACAAAATAATAAGAGCCTGTACTTTATCTATTGTAAATGATGCCACACCTGTAGGGCCTGAGGGCAATAACCGGTCGCGCCACCTGTGCTCACTAAAGGACTATAACTACCTCAATTTTCGGACTTGTGAATAAAAATGTTGCCAACATATTTTTCAATACATGTTATTTCAAGAATTATAAAAAAAAAATGTCCTTCATATTTTGCTTGGGGGATGTGGGAAAGCTACTGTGCAAGGTCTTGCACAGTGACTTTCCCCCTTGACTGACATTGCGTATAGAAAGCTGGGAGCTGTCCACGGTAAAATTGTACGCGAGGTTTAAATTTAAAACTTGAACATGCAAAATGTTGCTATTTATGGAAGTTTTAAAATCGTGACATAACGCAAACCTTGACCCCCTCCCATATACGTAGACCGTAACGCCTGGCCGAACCCCTCAATTACGTTACGTAATTTGCGCACGGCCCCTTATCATAAGCTGCTTGCGTTTTGAGCTTTTCATCGGGTGTTGCATGCTTCCAAGCATAGCACACATCGCACTGATCTTTTTGCAAATTAAACTCGGTCTCAAAAATCTCTTTGTACTGCCTATAAGTAGCAAGAATGAGCTCCATTTTATCAGCGGGCCTATTGTCTTTAATCCAGGCTTGGTAGAGTGCATACATGTTTGTAATGGACAGGTTCTCATCCAAATAGCTAAGGTTGCTATCTTTCCGACAATAGTCCGAAGGAACATTTGGGAACAGTTGTACGTTCTTTGACATTCGCTACCAAGTCTGGATTCATGGTTTTGCGCACACAATTCTTGCCGCGGTTATCGCTTTTGAGTGCGTTACCCATCCCCTGCTTGAGTAAAGCCGTTTTGATCCAATGCTCGTTGATGTCAAGCGTGTCCAAAAACATGACCTTACACACCTTCACCACACGACCATTGACTCGAAAACTGTACGTTCGCGATTCGTTACGTCGCGATTCCCAGTGGGTCTTTCTTTTCTTAACGTGGCACGTATCAACGCGCCTTAAGAGATATCCCCACTTTTCTTTACGAGTTGCTATAGACCAAAACTCCCTAAAGAGTAAAATGCGCTCCTCCTCTGATAGTTGGGTTCTGCACTTATTGCGACATCTTTTGTGGCAACCAGGTTTTATGCTACGAGAAGCAATCAGTTTACCCTCCTGCCTGCCTTTGTGTACACTGACATAAGCCTCGCTGGCTTGTCTGGCGCGTTTCGCGGCATTATTTGCCCAATTACCCATATAACGAGTACGCTTGCGTGACGTTCGTGCAGTAACGGGGTCATCCTCGGCCATTTCTTTTTGCTCATGTTGCTCAGCATCTTGTTCGGGCTGCAGGTTATCGGTGGAAGGGTCTTCATCTTCTACGAGTGCCGGATCAGAAATTTGAGGCTCCTTCACAAAAACAGATGTCGCGGTAGTTGACGCATCAGGCACGAGCGGAACCGGCATGAGGACAGTTCTCAAAACTGATCCATCTATAAAATTAAACACTCAAGGCGTTAGGCCACAGTAACGGGTATAAAATCATGTGCGAATTTAACCATTTTTTTCGTATGAAAAAGTGATTCACTCATCAAATTAATTACACACCTATTTACTATGAATATGAAGCTGTTGGATTTTTTTTTCGATGTACAAAATGGCCGACTACTCGAAACTTCTCGAAACAACTTTTTTCCAATTGGCGTGACAAATAATTTCAACAATTTTCACTCGATTTACTACACATTTCAAAGTTATGTTCCTAATTGCATTTCCCAGAGAAGTACGTACGGAATTTCTGATTAATCGAAAACTTTTCATTTTATGAGCAGTTTATGAGCAGCTATAACGAAATTTGTCACTGAAAATTCATTTCTTAAGTTCAAATACATACAACTTTTGAATAAAACAATATTTTTTAAATTCCGTACGTAATTCTCTATGTATTCTAATGTAGATGGACGAGCATTTTTGTTTTTTGTTCTAGGTTAAAAATTGTGGATGCTGGATGTCACGCCGCGGAGCGCCTAAAAAAAGATAACAAAAGAAAATATTAGTAGTCGGCCATTTTGTACATCGAAAAAAAAATATATATATTTTCTAACAGCTTGATATTCATACTAAATAGATGTGTAATTAATGTTGTGAGTGAATCACTTTTTCATACCGAAAAAAATTGTAAAATTCGCACATGATTTTGTACCCGTTACTGTGGCCTGCGCCTTAATACGTTATATATGCGGTCACGCTTTTAATTAAAGCAAAGTATCTTTATTCATCAACATTTTTTCTTGCTTTAGTCTAGACCAACCTTTATTTTCTCCTCCACGTACAAACTCAAAAATGTTTTCATTAGATTAAGAAGCTTTTTGACGTAAGGAAAAACATGTTACACGTTCCAAAATTGAAAACTGGAACTTGAAATCAAAATTTGCAAGTAAAAATAGAAACAACACGGCCTCAGTCTAGACCGAATTTTATTTAATGTTCCCCTCGACATACAAACTGAAAAAGGTTTTTATTGAAGATAAAAAAAGGATTCTTAAGGGGCTATACCAGTGTGACACTTTCAAAAGATCGATTTTTTTTGTTGCCTTTTTTCGACAGTTTATACCATCAAGAATATAATTCTCATTTATATAATTTATATCAATATCATTTTATCTTGGAAAAATGTATAGTTAAATATTCAAACGCGTTTTTCTCGAAATGAGTTTTTTCAAATTTGCTGACATTATAACTCAAAGAGCAATTATCCCATGGACTTGAAATTTGAACTGAGTACTCTTGAATATATTTACTCTACAATGACGTAGGATATTTTTTATCGGATAAAAATTGACGATTTGGCATTGAAAAAAACGACAATTTTATAGGCAAGAAAACAGACTTTTTTCATAACTACGCTATTTTGTTTGATTTTGATATTTTTCGAAAACCCTACGTCATTGTACAGAAAATACCTTCCAGTTGGACGACATTTTTTTCCTTTTTCGGTTTCAGCTACTCAATCGGCCGCAATCATGTTAGCAGTGGAGGAACTTTTTTTTGCGCCTCCGAAGGCAGCGCATAAGTCGCTTGGATCTCAATATTTTTCTATGAAAAATTTATGTAATATAGGCCGAATATTTTCTTAATTTTCCGAAACATTTAACTGAGTACTTTTCTTCCAAAAAATTTCCGAAAACCACCCAAATTTTCAGCGTTTACACTCGTATAGCCCCTTAATCGAATGAACATCTTTTCGCAGTTGTGTTTCGAGTAATAAATTGAATTGGGTCTTGAGCGAGCCCGATATTTGCAATTTTCAGTGCATGTTTTTGCTTTTGGGTGTCACTTGTAATTTTTGGATTGCAATAATAAATTGAAATTGCAATTATATGTTAGAATTGTTAAAAGCCGATACCACGTACAGAATGTTTTATTGCGTTTTCTTTTTAATTCTAGTCCCACGTGCACGTATCTCAACTTATAATACATACCTGACGAAATTTCCTCTTTAACTTCATTAAATTCTGGCTCGCACCTGTCTTGTGTTACGATGTGAAATTCGCGCTCTAAACAGAAAAAAGACATTTTTTCATAATACTAATGTGAAGATCATGGAATACAAAAATTCAAAATTGAAATTGGGAAATTAGAATTATTGTGAAATTTACCTGTAATGTCTTTTACATGATCTTCTTGTAGATAGTAGTTACTCACTGAATCACTCGTTTTTCAATTAGGAAACGACATTTAGAAACGAAACTGAACAATGAAACACATGTTTTGTTTTCACGCTACAGCCAAGGAGACTAACAAAAGACAACCTTTGAACGCACGTCGCATGTTCTCCCACGCGGCTTTTTGTTCGATGATTTTTGTGGATTGCAGAAATAAATTTTCGAATTTTCGCTCCGTGCATGAGCGTGGAGCGGAAAATAGCACATATATTATATATGCGTCAGATATAGTGATAGCCGCAATACAATTCTTATGACGCCCAACCTCAAAATGTGTTAATATCATTACGATTATTATTTTTCTATATTTCATGATTAATTAATTATCTGTTTAAATCACTGAATTATCATGTCATTTCCATTCATGTCATAATAATAACATACTTATAACTGTTATTGTTACATAACTTATACGATGCAGTGAAACTAGAATGGAACTTTCAGAGCGCGGATACTAAACCTTGTTTTACTATAATTAATTATAGCACGAAAAATTATCAGAATTATTTGAAATTTTGTCTGGGCATTCTTCAAGCTCCAACAAACCTAGTAGTGATGTTTTTCGAAAATCACCAAATTTGGACTTACGATGAAACGTTTTGGTGCATCTGAGATACGATAGAGCATATCGCAGTTGGCGAGTTACGATACTCCGTTCTAAGGCTGCGGGAGATGCGTTAAAATGAACAGGGTCTGTCGAGATACGATACTACGTACAGGGCGCGAGAGTTACGCTAGTACATGTTGGACCCTTTTAATTACGCTACAGCCCGAAGGTCTGAACAAGATAAGATAGAGCTACTCGGGACCATCGAAATATACACACACACACACGTACACGCGCGCGCGCGCACACACACACACACACACACGCACACACACACAAATTCCACTCGCTCCATATCACTCATACTATCAAAACGCCTTATCATTTTTCTAAACGCTCAATGGGGACGAAAAAAAAACAATTATAGACAGTATAACAATAAATTCAAACAACATCGAGAGTCTAAGAGATTCATAGAGAAAGAGAGAGAGTGAGAGAGAGAAAGAGTGAAGGAGAAACAAAAACATTTTTACGACGGCACACACGTTCACTCTTTCTTTTTTTTTTTTTAATACAATATTATATACGGCGAACATGCTACACAAACTTTGAACGAGATTTCGGCTGGTGTTTAATTCAAATAGGCAAATGTGTGTAAGAAAGAAAAAATAGCTCATATTTCGGTACTCAAGTCATTTGGTCGATTCGCGCGTGAAACGAAGAAATCATTTCGCTGGAATCAACGAAATTTTTGCACAAAAGCCCGAAAATGTTATTTTTTCCTTCGCACACCTTCGCGATATAATTAGTGTTCATGCAAACTGCAAACTTTTAATCGACGAAAACGTTTATTTCTCTGCTTCGATGAAGTAAAAATAACGGAACACGAGAGAATTGTGTTTTCAAAAAATAAATAATACAAAACATCACAAGCGTTAAAAAAAACATATAAACTCGCGATTACTTTGTCGCTAAATTACCGTACTTGGCACTCGATAACTGTGTTTTGCTTATAGGCTTTGTCGAATCAACGCTTTATTTACAGTGAACCGACAATCATGTATGGCTCCTTCGAGGTCACTAAATATGGATATGTCAATTGTAGAACTACGTAAAATCTCCTATGGCGATTATGTTGGGTGGATTTTGGATCCGGGGTTTTTTTTTAAAATTAGTCATCGTTCTGGTAAGTTATTTTGTTCGAATTATTTTTATTCTGTGTCGATCGAACGCGTTGTCCACGAGGGCAACGATTCGAAACGAAACGATTCAACGCGTCCGTGTGTATATATATATATAAACTTTTCCAGAAACATTTTTTTCGTTCTCGTTTATTCACAATTACAATGTCACGTCGTATGTTACAGTACGAGACAATCGTCATTGAGGCCGATAGACTGCTTAAATATTATATATATATGTGTGTATTTATATATATATATATATATATATATATATATATATATATATATATATATATATATATATACACACTCATATATAGAATCTAACAAAATTTCGTGACACAAGTTGGAAAAAAAGTAAACAAAAAGCTCACTCGTGTCACAAATTTGGACGATATAACGCGTTTTATTTTTCGTTATTCGTTCTCCGATCCTCGTACGATCATGCGAACGGTGCGTTTAGTTCGGGGCCTTGTATAACGTTTTGCAAAAGAAGTCTTCGGAATACGCGCTTTCGATAAATTACAGATGCGTACGCAAGAACAAAAATGTAAAATAAATATCGATTATTAGTGTACGAATGGGCGAGATGAATTTCTTTAATGAAAAAAAAAAAAAAAAACGAAGACAACGGGCAACCTCGTGAAAAGAATTCCTTACGCACAGGCACGCACACACGCGCACACATACCCGGGACCGTGTAGAGCATGTAAAAAAAAAAACTTTCGATGTATGTGTATAAATATATATAGATATCAAAGTTATCGATAAATTAGGCTTAAAGACAGAGAAGGGGTGAGGGGCGTGATCGGGAATATTCAGTGGAACGACTCAACGAGTCATCGAGACAATACTGACATTGGAGAGAAACAATAGTAACAACAATAGTAACAACGTTCTCGCGGCGCGGCGCCGTATTCAAAAAGTACAAAAGTGGCAGCGAAATTGGCCCACGTAAATCGAAGCGAAAAAAAAACGTTTCGTATAAGTACCAACGACTCTTCGACCGGGTCACGACGATTCGAATAATTATTATTATTATAATAAAACGTAATAAAATGAAATAAAATATAAAAATATCGCAAACCCTTCGAGGATGTGGCGTACAATATTTGCGCGATTACAATTGAGCTCCTATTTGAACCTATCGTACAATATTTATATATGTATATGAACGAGTTTTTTCTTTTTTTTTGTACCGTCGGGTCCGAGCCTGTACGAGTTGGATCGTGGTCGACTAACTTTTTAACTTCTAAACATCTTTTGTCTTTTTTTTTTATTAAGAATTTTTTATCCCGCTAGACGGATCGTTCTCGACGATCTGGCTCGTCCAGAAGAATTCTAGAAAGCAGCCCCCGTTTTGATGATCTAGAACATCTGCCGCGTATTGAAAGATTTGTTTCTTTTATTTTTTGCTCGAAATGATTTTTGTTCTCTTTGATTGCAATAAATACGTATATATTACATACATGTTATCTTTGCGTATCCGTATGCATGTGTATATATGTAATATATATGTATGTACGTAAATTGATCAATTCCATGGCAATGTACTACGTTGAAGGCTTTCTTTCGTTATTTCTTCAATTTTTTTTTTTTCGTTTTTTGCGTTTTTTTTTTCGTTTATTTTCGTGTTTTGCCGGGCTAAGGAGAATCTCTCGCAGCTCTTCGATTACTTGACTCCATGCACATTTACCATGTGACATCGCATTGTGTACTTGCGAGTGAAGACGGCTTGACATATCGGGCAGATCGTGTCGCCTCTGTGTATACTGCGATGATGAGCAAGGGAGTCGCCGCGATTGTAGGTTTTTCCACAAACATCACATACCCAACGACCGCTCTCATCGTGAATCGTCCGCGATCTTCGCCTGGCCTCAACTTTGGTTGTAATCTGTAGTGGATCCTCGGCGTGCGTATCGTAATTTGGTTGTTCTGCGCACACAATCCAAAGTGTTTTCCCATTCACACACAAAAGCTCATTATCCTTCTCGATTTTTATTTGTTATGTCTGGTTTTTTTTTTGATATCATTATTACGCCTTTTCTTATAATTTTTACATGGCCGTTCTACTGATTCATATATACGTATGTTGGGATGCATACGTGTATATGGAAATATGCCGGTACGTATATACGTGAGTGTTTATATATACGCGCGTGTTCGTGAAGTTGCGTTGTTTTCATCTGCATACAACAATGATACGTCTATGTGTTAAGTCCATGACTATTATTGTGAGTAGTCCCAAAAACCATCCCCAACTAAGCCTTTAACCACATAACATTGCAGGATTGTATTTGTTTCGTTTTTTCCTGTATTCGCAAACGCGCAAAATTCGATACAGGGTCGAGGTTTGTTTTGGTCGTTGCACTTTTCGTGCGGATAAATCGAGGGAAAGTTTCGGACGAAAATGCGTCGGATTCACGCCGTTTGATCGAAAAGTGTGCGGATTACGAAAAGTACGTGCGATCTTCACATAAAACGATTCTCGCGGGTCCGGAGAGCTTGCGTTCGAAAGTTGTGGAATTTAAAAAAAATTTGTTCAGGTAGCAAAAAAAGTTGTGTGTGGAAAAACCGATGCGACGATTTTAAGGAGACGACGGGGACGATGTGAAGTGAAAAAGAAAGTGAAAGAGGGAGGGAGAGAGAGAGAGAGAGAGAGAGAGAGAGAGAGAGAGAGAGAGAGAGAGAGAGAGGGAGACAGAGAGAGAGGGAGAAATAGCAACACACGGCTCAGCTCTAATTGTACATTAAAACAATCATCATAGTTGCTAAAAGCCACCGTGTCATCGAATAACTACTCGCAAACCCCAAGATCGGACAGTACGAACATTATCCTAGTCTATCTCTACCGAGGATACACTGGCACCACAGCGCAGTGTGGCAGAAGAGCGTTAATTCTGACAATAGTGCAGCGAACATGGAAACTATTTACACCCTGTAACTCTTTACATCGGAGAAAACTTTGATACTTCATAATAAAAGTGAAATACTTGAGAAATGAATCGAAGAATTCACTTTGCAATGACAAAAGTTCGATCATTACATCCTCAAGGGATTAGACTACCGAGGAAGTGACGAACGCCCGCTAGTCGCTTGAGGCAAATCAAATTTAAAAGGAAGGCATATTTTATGATTGGAATCGCAGATTCAAGGTAAACAAGATTGCAATAGAATTGGTAGTAAAACTTTAAACGCGTTTTCCGGAAACGATGTTTTTCAAAACGGCGTACATGATTTCTCGACATCTAATGAACGGGTTGACTGGAAATTTGGTACATTTATTCACAAGGAATGCTGGCGGGTCGATCTCTTCGATTTCGATGAAATTTGGCATGCTTGTGGAATGGGTAAAAATAGGCGACACGTA
Organism: Ophion obscuratus; assembly: GCA_964007375.1. Lineage (NCBI taxonomy): Eukaryota > Metazoa > Arthropoda > Insecta > Hymenoptera > Ichneumonidae > Ophion > Ophion obscuratus. The sequence goes on along the minus strand of OZ023320.1, from coordinate 27,704,164 downwards.
TTTTTTTATATCTGCGGATCCTGATTTTTAAGGGGAGGTGCCTGAGTAAACGGCGAGAAAAACGGGTAAACTTCGGGAATTTTTGGCTCAAAAACTAATGTTTTGATTGGATCCGGGTTTTTTTTTTTTTTAAATATGTGCATTGAGATATGTTTAGGAATTTTTAAAAATAAATTCGTTGACTGGAAGCGATTCAAACGCGATTATCTCGAAACATAGTTTTCAAAGTCGGTGCCAGATGTATCTCGAAAACGGCTCGTCCGATTTTGTCCAAATTTGGATACAATATTCTTCGATAGTTTTTCTCATTCGCCACGTAGGGGTTTTTCATTTGATTGAACCATTGCTTTTTTATGTAACGTGCATGCAATCCAAAATCGTCGGAAATTGCGAACGAAAAACGAATGTTAAATTAAAACGGTCGCAATTCCGTCAAAAATGAAAATTTCAAAAAAATCCTACGTGGCGAACGAGAAAAACTATCGAAGAATATTGTATCCAAATTTGGACGAAATCGGACAAGCCGTTTTCGAGATACATCTGGCATCGACTTCGAAAACTATGTTTCGAGATAGTCGCGTTTGAATCGCTTCCGGTCAACGAATTTATTTTGAAAAATTCCTAAACATACCTCAATGTACATATTTTCCAATAAAAAAAAACCGGATCCAATAGAAACATTAGTTTTTGAGGTAAAAATTCCCGAAATTTACCTGTTTTTCTCGTCGTTTACTCGGGTACCTCCCCTTAAGGGGTGAAACGCGCCCTCGCAAATAGGGGCGTTTTTCATTTTTCGTCCATAACGTGATCGTTCTCATCTCCAATGTGTAGAACACGGAAAAATAAACGTAGTTGCAATTTTAATTTTTTGCATATCTCGTACTGTCAAAACGCTATCGACGAAAAACACCCCAATTTTCAAGGGTGCGTTTCAACACTTAAAAATCGAGTTCCACAGATATAAAAAAAATACGTGTTGCCTATTTTTACCTATTCTACAAGCATGCAAAATTTCATCGAAATCGGAGAGATCGACCTCGCAACCTTTTTTTGTCAGTGTAATAGTAGCTGTGTTGACCGACGTTTTTCTTCTTGATATTTTTTTCATTAGATAACTATAATGATGTCATTTTTCCTCAAAAAATGGAGAAAAAATATCAAATTTTTATTTTCATGATTGAAAGACAATGACAAAAAAGCTCGGTCAAGCCAATAGTATTTATTTTAAGAAAAAAATTTTGTTTGTTTTGTTTCAGATAAACCATGTGGCCAAAATCAAGTACGCCGTTGAGTCCCTCACGTTCAAAGGTCCTTCACGAGATTCTTCACAACTTCTTCAATTGTTAATATTTCAAAATCAAATTTGGTGCACTACTTTGCTAATATACAAATAAATGTCCAAACGATTTTTCGATTAGTTATTTTTAAATAACCCTCATTGTCAGGTCGTCACAGTAGTCTAACCCCTTAAAGTATTTTAAATGATCCTCGACAGTCATCGTAGGTTACATTTTCCACCAGAATTAACCCTCCCGAAAATGTTAAATGTTTGATCGCACCCCGCTTTGGAGAGTCAAAAATATAAATGAAAAGTACCACCTCGCGCGCGTGAAACGAGTAAAAAAATGGTGGCTTTCATTCCGTAGCCTAACTATAGAAAAAGAGAGACCGTAAAAAAATTGAAATTATATATATATATAAAAAACAGCCTTCCATTGAATTTTTCAAACACTGAAATTCAAGCCTTGTCTAACTCATCCAGGCCACTTAAGGAGGTCGGGGGATGCCTTTGACACGTATCGAAAATCTCTTCAGTTTCAGTGATAATAGTGCACACGCAGCAAGTGCAATCTCATGTCGTAACTTCGACTGAAAACATGATGGCAAATCGGGCATCTCGTTTGTCCCGTGTGTATACTGCGATGATGAGCAAGTGAGTCGCGTCGACTGTACGCTTTCCCACAAACATCGCATACCCATTGACTGCTCACATTGTGAATCTTCACCGGTCTTCGCCTCGTCTGAGCTCGGTTCGCAATCTGTAGAGGATCCCGAAGAGGCGTATCGCTATTTGATTCTGCGCACACAATCCAAAGTGTTTTCCCATTCACACACAGAAGCTCGACATCGATCTCGATGTTTTTTAAAATTTATATTTATGTTTATCGAAAAGCTGGACGGCGATGCTTGTATTCTACACATTGTATAAATATATATATGTATATATATATTGAGATGTTGAATAAGTTCTCGCTGTTTTTGTGAAAGGTAATGTTTTATTTGAAAAAATCATTCCTAATGCTTTCAAACGTTCCGAAACTCTTGTGTGATCAACTCCTAATGATTCTGCAAGTTCAGTTAGCGTCTGACACGAGTCTTCATGAAATAACGCCTCCAGTTCAACACATCAAAATCAATATTTTTAAGGCCTTAGGCCACAGTAACGGGTATAAAATCATGTGCGAATTTAACATTTTTTTTCGTATGAAAAAGTGATTCACTCATAAAATTAATTACACATCTGTTTAGTATGAATATCAAGCTGATAGAAAAAATATATATTTTTTTCGATGTACAAAATGGCCGACTACTCGAGACTTCTCGAAACAGCTTTTTTCCAATTGGCGTGACAAATAACTTCAACGATTTTCACTCGATTTACTTCAAATTTAAAAGTTATGTTCCTAATTGCATTTCGCAGAGAAGTACGTACGGAATTTTTGATTAAGGGGCCAGTTCGATTTCAAAATTTCAAAAAATCGAAAGCAAGCAAGACTTGAAAAAATCGACGGTCCTGAGCAATCAGAAGGGATTTTGTGCGGTGCAGGAATTGCCGATTGAGTTTAGGTAAGAGTTTTTTTATAGTATAAACTTCAAACGCGTTTTTCTCAAACAACGTTTTCAAAATCTAGCTCCATCGTATCTTTAAAACTAATAAACCGATTTTCTCGAAATTTGAACTATATATTGTAAACATGATTCGCAACAAGATGACCCTCGATGGTTTTAACATTTTGATTGTTACTTTTTTTTGCGAAAAACGCGTTTTATTGTACTTTTTTCGTTTTGAATCTGCCATTTTTTTATTTTTTGATAAAACTATATCCGAGGGTCATTTTGTAGCTGGTGTCATACTGAATCTAATTGACGGTGATTTTTTTGTTTCAGACAAGCCGTTGCTGACTTGATTTTTGATATTGACTTGACTTGATATTTTTGAGGCGTTACGTTAAACTATAGTTTTTGTACTTAGAAATAAATAAAAATGAATAAAATTAAAAAACAATGTATTTCAAGACTTTATTTATCAAGCCCAACAACTTTTCTATTCATATCTTTTATAAAATCCTCAAAAACATCGCGAAAATAGCCTTTTTCGTGGCTCCAAAGTGGACTGGTCCCTTAATCGAAAACTTTTCATTTTTTGAGCAATTTATGAGCAGTTATAACGATATTTTTCAATGAAAATTAATTCGTCAAGTTCAAATACCTAAAACTTTTGAATAAACCAATATTTTTTAAATTCCGTGCGTACTTCTCTAGGTATTCTAATGTAGATCGACGAGAATTTTTGTTTTTTGTTCTAGGTAAAAAATTATGAGTGCTAAATGTCACGCCGCGGAGCGCCTAAAAAACATAACAAACAAGATATTAGTTGACCATTTTGTACATCGAAAAAAAAAAGATATATTTTCCAACAGCTTGATATTCATACTAAATAGATGTGTAATTAATTTTATGAGTGAATCACTTTCTTATACGAAAGAAAACTGTTTAATCCGCACCTGATTTTATACACGTTACTGTGGCCTAACCCCTTAAAGCGTCTAAACCAATCTCCGCATGTTGTTTCCGACAGAGTATGATCGCCGTAAGTCTCAACAAGAATTCTGTGTGCTTCAGCTGCAGATTTTTTTTGAATAAAGTAGTGCAGTAAAATTCCCCGCAATACTGCTTTTTAGCATCAAATTTGACATGTTTAACACTATGAAGAAAAAAAAGTTGTTCACTCTTCGGCGAAATGACATACACTGAATTTCAAGCTTGCTTATAGTACTTCTTTATGGATGCGTTACCATCTTACACTACTCGCACGCAGTTCTCGTAACGCCATCTGCTGGAAAACAGCGAGAACTTATTCAACGTCCGAATATATATACATCAGCAGCTGATGGATGGGAAAATAGCAGGGTTCGTTTCAGTAGGTTTTCTTTTGTGCACGATACGACTATGTTAAATTCACGACTATGTGTTTAAACCAAAAAACCATAACCAAGGAAGCCTTAAACCACAGAAGAAGAGTATTTTTCGTCACGCACACTCGCATTGGGATACGGTTGTTTCGTCTTTTTATTTTGATAACGAACAGATCGAAGGAACATCGGAGACATTGAATCTCAATTTACAAGAGGAGGTTCTTGCCATTCCTTAGTCTCATGGATACCGTATTTCTTAATTTCCTACCCCAAAGCTGGTTAGCTGGTATTTCGAGTGTGAAAAGATACAGGAACCGTTGGAGCAAGAGAGAGAGAGAGAGAGAGAGAGACAGAGAGAGAAAGAGAGAGAGAGTGCGAGAGTTGGTAGTATAATTAGGCTTATCGAAATATAGAAAATCCTTGATTGGATACATACAAAAGCACTATGTACATGTTCATTTGTCTAGATCGGAACAACTTTATAGCGATTTCGGACTATTCTTAGGACTTTTGCAATAGCAAGTCGATGGGAAGCAAAACTGAGTCGCAATTCTCTTTAAATCATCGATTTTCAAGTGCAATTTAATTCTGGAGGATTTAACCCTGAGTTGACACACTGGGTCATTTTGATCGGGACGAATTTGAAATAAAATGTTCTCTTCCCCAAAATTGAAAGTTTTCCATAATTTTTTACAATTAAATTTTATACTTTACGCATCTTAATTATCCAGACATATTAAGAAATGCTGAAGTGCATCTCGATTGTTTTTTCAATAAACACCGATCGATGATTTTTTTCGTGGTAAGTGGATAAAGTACTATCCGGGTCAAATTGACCCAGTGTGTCAAAATCGCGACCAAAGTGAGTCAACGAAGGGTTAAAAAAAATTTTATGTCTGTCTACATCATAGCTCCTATTTCCTAGATCTGGATTTTTGGGGCCCGGAACTGAATTGTGCAAGTGGAGATAAATCACGCAAGTGCTATCTTAGGGCGAATATCCTCAAACGATATTTTCCATATCGTGGATCTAATTTCTGCAAATCGGAAAAAAATCATGTCTATTCTGTAATGAGTATCGAAAATTCTGGTACTAGTTTGTTCACGCGGGTTCGGAGTTTTTTCAGACAAGCATCGAAAGTAGTATAGGGTGTCTCGAAATGACCTGACATTTTTATTTATTAGTAAAACGTATTATTTATTTGAAAAGTACTCATATTTTTATTTTAACATAAGGTACAAATTTGTAGGTTATGTGTGGAACACAATTTCCGACGATTGACCGCCTCGTCCCTGTTTGCAAACGTTCAATATTTTGACGAAATATTTTACATTTTGGCACAATTGCGGACTAATTTCAATAAGGCCTTAGGCCACAGTAACGGGTATAAAATCATGTGCCAATTTAACCATTTTTTTTCGTCCGAAAAATTGACACTCATAAAATTAATTACACATCCATTTAGTATGAATATCAAGCTGTTAGAAAATATATATTTTTTTTTCGATGTACAAAATCGCCGACTACTCGAAACTTCTCGAAACAGCTTTTTTCCAATTGGCGTGACAAATAACTTCAACAATTTTCCCTCGGTTTACTTCAAATTTAAAAGTTATGTTCCTAATTGCATTTCGCAGAGAAGTACGTACGGAATTTCTGATTAATCGAAAACTTTTCATTTTATGAGCTGTTTATGAGCAGTTAATACGAAATTTCTCGCTGAAAATTCATTTCTTAAGTTCAAATACCTACAACTTTTGAATAAAACAATATTTTTTAATTCCGTACGTACTTCTCTAGGTATTCTAATATAGATTGACGAGAATTTTTGTTTTTTGTTCTAGGTAAGAAAATGTGGATGCTAAATGTCACGACGCGGAGCGCCTAAAAAAAGACAAAAGAAATTATTAGTAGTCAGCCATTTTGTACATCGAAAAAAAATATATATATTTTTTCTAACAGCTTGATATTCATACTAAATAGATGTATAATTAATTTTAAGAGTGAATCACTTTTTCATACGAAAAAAAAGTTAAATTCGCACATGATGTTATACCCGTTACTGTGGCCTAACCCCTTAATGGTGCGTCCAATTGCTTCCTTAAGCTGCGGAATGGTTCATTGTCATGCACTTATCCTTTCAGAAAACCCCAAAGTCCAATGGCGTCAAATCGCACTATCTTGTTGATGTGTCTATTCCACGCCGTTCGTGCCATTTATCGGATATTGTTTTCCACACATAACCTCCATGTTTGTAGCATACATTAAAATGAAAATATTCGTACCTTCCGAATAAATAATACGTTTTATCAACAAATAAAAATGTCAGGCCATATTGAGACACCCTTTATTTGGAAAAAGGTACGAAAAAAAAACTGTTCGGGAACCGTGAGTCACCGGGCAAAAAATCAGGTGGTGGTGATTTGCGGAGCGCTAGTGTTTGCGCAACAAGTGTCTCCTCATGTCATGCATTCGATTAAAAACCCGTTGACATATGGGACAGGTGGTTCGGCCCCTGTGTATACTGCGATGATGAACAAGTGAATCGTTACGACTGTAGACTTTTCCGCAAATGTCGCACACCCAACGACCCATCTCATCGTGATACGTCTGGGACCTGGTTCGTTCGCCGTCAACTTTTGCAGTTATCAGTAGCGGATCCCTGGCAGGCGTAACGTAATTCGATTCTGCGCACACAATCCAAAGTATTTTCCCATTCAACACACAAGAACTCGTTATTCGCCTCGATTTTTGTTTTCTTTCTGTTCTAGTATAAGTTCCACAATTGGTCGGGATTTTCACAAAAGTACATGCCTCTACCGATGGAACAGGAAAAAGTAGCGCGTGGCTCGTAACCGTGAGCAGCCCCAAAAACCAACCCCGAATGAGCATTCGATCGTAGAACAGTTGGAAAGACTTTTTCCCGATGGAAACTCGAAATGGAGCGGAATGCTGAACTGATAAAAGTTCGCGTAAGGTTCATTTGAGGAAACGTTGAAAAAGAATGTCTAGCAGCGTTTGTAAATAATGAAATTAAGCACGTTTATTCAGTCTGCTTATCCCAGCTGGCCCTATAATCCGATTCTCAAAGCGGGGCAATCAGACGGTAGGATAGCGAGATTCCAAAATTCGTCACCCCCGAAAAGTGAGTCTGTAGTCACTTTTGGGAGCGGATAAATTTGGGAATCAAATACGTACAGATAATCGGAGAAAAAAAATAGCTCATTCGTTGTATTTTCATTTTTACAGTCTTGTCTTGAGCACACTGTTCAAGGGGTTAGGCAACTGTGAAAATGACGAACACTCGTTCGTCATTTTGAGGCAACTCGACGAGGAAGGCCCAACAGGGTAGGAATCGCAGATGGAGTGTAAACTTATGATTACAACGATAGAACTTCTAGTAAAACTTTAGTTAGTTTAGACGCAGTTTTTCTCGAAACTATGTTTTTCAAAACGGTGTACACGATTTCTCGACATCTGGTCGACGGATTGACTTGGAATTTAGGAAAGTTATTCAGTGTAATGATAGTTTAGTCTTGACCGACGGTTTTTGTTCTAAACAATTTTTTTAAATTAGTTATTAACAATGATGTCATTGTTCCTCGGAAAACCGAAAAACAAATGCAACACTTATTTTCGATGGTTGGAATACGATAACGGAAGGAAGCTCGGTCGAGTCTTGACCAATCAGAGTTGGGCATAATTCTATTTATAAATACGAATACGAATTTATTCACATCGTGATTTTCATGTGAATATGAATATAAATTTATCCATAATTCACGTATTGAAAATACGAATATAAATAAATTCGTATTCACAAGTGTGAATACGAATTTATTCTTATTCACACGCATGCATACAAATACAATTGTATTCACAAATATTCTGAACATACTAAATTCACAGAAATAATTGTGAATATTCACAAAAAATGTGAATATTTACAAAAAAAAATCCTGTGAATTAAAAAAGTTCACATAAAAATCTGTGAATGCAAATGTATTCGCAAAAAATGGTAAATATGAAAAAAATCACAAAATAAGTTGTGCATTTTTTTCGTATTTGAGACAAATTAAAATCAAATTCACAATGATTAGATTAAAATTTACACCAAAAGTGAGTTTTTATTGTTGAGTTCAACACAATGTTTTCTTTCAAAATACGTAAGGACTCACTTCTGGTGTAAATTTTAATATAATTGTCGTGAATTCGAATTTAATTTTCTTCAACTTGAGGAAATTCACAACTCATTTTGTGATTTTTTTTCATATTTATAATGTAGTATTTGAAACTCACAACTTTTTTGCAAACATTTCTTTGCCGCAACGCGATGTTTTCTCTCAAAATACGTAAGAACTCACTTTTGGTGTAAATTTTAATCTAATCATTGTGAATTTGATATTAATTTGTCTTAAATCCGAAAAAAAAATCACAACTTATTTTGTGCATTTTTTCGTGTTTACAATTTTTTGTGAATACATTTGCATTCACAGATTTTGATGTGAATTTTGTTTAATTCACAGGATTTTTTTTGTAAATATTTACATTTTTTGTGAATATTCACCATTTTTTCTGTGAATTTATTTGTATGTTCAGATTATTTGTGAATACAATTGTATTTGTATGCATGCATGTGAATACAAATAAGTAAAGTATGAATAAATTTGTATTTATATTCACGTGAAAATCAGGATGTGAATAAATTCGTATTCGTATTTATAAATAGAATTACGCTCAACTCTGTAGCCAATATTATCTATTTTAGGGAAAAACTCGTTTTTGTTTTGTTTAGATCAACCGGGTGGCCAAAATCAAGTACACCGTTGAGCCCCTCACTGCGAAGGTCCTTCGTGAGGTTTTTTATAGCTTCTTTAACCATTGCTATTTGTAAATAAAATTTGGTACACAACTTTGTTAATTTAAATCCGAACAACTGTCCGAATTTTTCAATCATCTTACTTATTCCTTCGCAATTAATTTTTTTAAATAACTATGATCGTCGGGTCGTCACAGTAGCCTTACCCCTTAACAAAGGAGCTTTTTACTCGTACGACTCATTCCACACGAATGGGAGGCGCGTTGATCCTCGAAGTATATTCGATCATTTTTTGTCCTTTCAATCGAGTACGAGAAGGAAAAATCGCATATACATTAATTCATAAATTGATTTGAGTATTGATAAGAGCGAGGCCGAAGCGTCGAGAATATTACTGACCGTGATTTTCAGAGTCTCGTGTCTAGGAGGATAATTGTTTTTGAACTCGAAACTCGCGCAAACATGTCATGAAAAATCTCATTTTCGAGAATAGAGAGACAGGGCAAGATGGAGAGAAGATATAGCACAAAATGGATGAGATCAGGTCTCAATCACTGATTAATGGGATAATCAACATCAAAATCTTCGATGAGGTAGTATGATCTTTATCGCATACCTATATAATAATTCATCATTCTCCGTTGAATGATTTTCCACCATTTGGAAGGTTTCGAGCTTAGCTCGAAAATTCTTTTCGACCAAAATTTACTCGCGAAAATATTCTCAGTTCGATCGAGAATTTTTACGATAAAAAAAATGATTATCTCGTTTATCCACGTGTATCGCACATACGATCGATCCGTGTGTCACAAGTGTCCGCATTGCGACTGAAGATGTTCGCACCAGAGTGCCGTAAAAGGAGAGAAAGAATCGAACAAAATCAGAGCAAAAGGACATAGAACGCTTGCTTCTTTTTTCATTTATAGTGAAACTCGTCGGTTCGAGGCTCGAGAAACGTACAAGCGATTAATCTTTGTTGGATTTTGAGGGGTTCGGTTGAAATTCCGAACTTTGAATGCTACGACGTTTTAAGGAGAGATATACACCTAGACGGTCGAAAAAATCGATTTAGAAGCTATGAACATTCCGTCGACCGTAGAAGACCTACACTATGGGCCTGGTATCGATGATTCCATGTAAGTTGACAAACTTCGTGATTTATTCATTCCCAAATTTTCAAACGCGTTTTTCTCAAAGCCACGTTTTTCAAATCGATACCCAAAATTTCTCGAAAACCAATGCACCGATTGCCTTGAGGTTCTTTGTGGTTATTCTATACACCATTATCTAGTACTTGTCATAGGATTTTTTTTCCGTTACTTAGTTTTTGTTTTATAGGCAAAATAATAACTAATTTTTGGCCCAAAAATCACTATTTATGTTAAAACGTCCGCCATTTTGTCGTAAATCGATATTTTCAAAATATCGGCTATGACAAGTACATGATTATAGTATCTAATTTGATAATCTTTTTGGTTTTTTTATTCAGATGGTTTTTGAAGAAACGTCAGTACCGTATATGCAGATTTTTTTACGACGCTCCAAGGATCATACAATATCCTTGTATATTTTTGACATTTTTAAATGAATAAAATTAAACATATTTTTGAATGTATATACTTTTAGATAATTAAAACCCCAAACCGAAATTTTAAATGGTTTTCCTTGAAAAAATTCACAAAAATGACCATTTCGGGCTCCTAGGTGTATATCTCCCCTTAAAATTCCTAGTTTTAATGTTCCGAAGTTACAAGTTTCGTAATGATCGTGCCAGCGAAAGTCTACACAGTTGACTGTAAATGATGTAGAACGGTGTACACGGGTTGTCGATATCTAACGAACGGATTGACTTGAAATTTGGTACACTTATCCAGCGTAATAGTATTTTAGTCGTGACCGACATTCTTCTTCTTAACATTTTTTTTCCATTAGTTATTAACAATGTCATTTTTCCTCGAATAAAGGAACAAAAAATCAATTTAAAAAAAATTGAAAGACGATATCAAAAAAGCTCGGTCAAGTCTTAGCCAATATTATCTATTGTTTAAAAATAGTTTTTTATTTATTTTGCAGATCATCCGTCAGATCATTCTTTTCATTATTTCACAGATCATTGTCAGATCATCCGGGTGGACAATATCAAGTACACCGTTGAGCACCTTACGTTTAAAAGTTCTTCACGAGATTGTTGATAACTTCTATAATTATTAATATTTTTAAATGAAATTTGGTACACAACTTTGTTAAGGGACACTACTAGTGTGACACTTTTTAAAAAATCGATGTTTTTTTTTGCATTTTTTGGTAGATTATACCTTCAAGAATGACATACGCAAATTTCAAGTACGAATTTCAAATATTTGTTGAACTACAACTTTCTAAAGAGCAGCTGCTCGTCGGTCAGAAACGTGCATACAAATAAATGTCCAAACGATTTTCTGATCATCTCACTTATTCCTTCAAAAATCATTTTTTTTAGTCACCCCCATTTTTAGGTCTCCACAGTAGCCTAATAAAGTGGTAAAGGCCCCTTAAAGTGTCCAGCGGAAAAATAAATGAACGAATTGACTTGAAATTTGGTACACTCATTCAGTGTAATAGTAGTTTACTCTTGACCGACGTTTTTCTTTTTAACATTTTTTGTCATTAATTATTAACAATGTCATTTTTTCTAAAAAAATGCAATTTTTTTCTATTTTTATGTTTGAAACACAATAACAAAAAAGCTCAGTCAAATCTTAGCCAATATTATCTATTTTTTTTAAACTCGTTTTTTCATTTCAGCTCATCCGGGTGGCGAAAATCAAGTACACCGTTGAAATTATAAACAATCCCATGACGTTCAAAGGTCCGTCACGGGATTGTTTATAACTTCTTTAATAATTAATATTTTTAGATGAAATTTGGTATACAACTTTGTTAATGAACATATAAATGAATGTCCAAACGATTTTTCCATCATCTTACTTATTCCTTCAAAATTCATTTTTTTAAATAACTCTAATTTTCGGTTCGTCACAGTAGCCTAACCCCTTAAAGTGTCCAGGTCCATTTAATACCAGGCAAAATAATTGCACTGGTTTGTTCGTTCACGTGACATTAATGACCCAATTATCATTATATATAAAAAAAACATTGCAACAACCTCAGCAACAACATTTTATTTCATATTTTCTTTTCGGTCTCATCGAATATTCCGACCGATAGCTGTGTTGTTCATGACGAAAAAGCTAATGAAATGTGGCTCACGAAACAGAACTTTCCTCAGAGCTGGGGGGAAAAATCGAGGCGAGACGGATTTGCTCGCGAGATCGCGAAGAAGAACAATTATGTGGCGTATGAACGAATTGATAAGGAACCCGGAAAGAGCATGTCAACGACAACGCGAAAGGTGCGTCGTCGTATATCGCATGTTCGATAAATTGCCGTCTAAACTTTGTCGCCGAGTCGAAGTTGGGACTTGTGTATACGCAACAAATGTACTCTCATGTCGTAGCTACGACTGAAAATCCGCTGGCAAATCGGGCATCTCGTCTGTCCCGTATGCAAGACCTTATGAAGGGACAACGACGTCGGGTGCTTGAAGCCCTTCCAACAAACTCTACAACGAAACAATAATTCTGTATCGGCGGAGGTCTGACCGCAGTCATCGTCTAACGAGGTACTCAAATCCCCGATGTCGTCGGCAATAACGCCTCCGGTATCCTCTCCGCGCTCTACAAATAAACACAAAATACCAGCTCTGCGTATAGAAATTCCTTAAGAACGAAAAAAAAAAAACAAAAACAAAAAAAAAATACATGGAAGGTTCGCTTGGGGCCGGATGGAAATTCCGAACTTTGAATGCTCCGACGGTTTAAAATTCCGAATTTTAATGGTTCGAAATTCAAGACGGGGCCGCGTTGAAATTCCGAATTTTTAATGGTCAGAACGCTCAAAATTCCAAAAAAAGTTTACACGAAAGACCAAAACTCCGAAAGTCTTAATACTGTCAGAATAATTCGGCTATGGAAGTTTTAGAAGTTTCAAAATTTTCAATAAATCGACGAATTATTTCAAGAATTTTTTTTTATTCAGAAGTGATTCTGCGTCAATTTTGAAATTTGTCTAGACAATGTTATACGTTCTACATCATTGACAGTCAACTGTGTAGAATTTCGCTGGCATGATCTTGACATGAGGGCCGGGTTGAAATTCCGAACTTTGAATGCGCCGACGGTTTAAAATTCCTAATTTTAATGTTCCGAAATTACAAGGTTCGTCAAGATTATGCCAGCGAAAGTCTTCACAGTTGACCGTAAATGATATAGAACGTATAACATTGTCTAGACAAATTTCAAAATTGACGTAAAATCACTTCTTAAGGGGTAAGGCCACTGTAGAAATTTAAAAAAATCGATAACGTTCTGCTCGAGCATGACGTTAATTTGGAAGGCCAATTGTATGGCGCAGGCATCGCTGATTGAAGGTATATAAAGTTTATCAATGATTTTTCCGTACCGAAAACTTTAAACGCGTTTTTCTCGAAACTACATTTTTCAAGTCGGCCGGACTCATAACTCGAACAAATCTTGACCGATTGACTTGAAGTTTTAACTGTATATTCACAATTAGATTCTGCATAGAACTACACAGGATTTTCTCGATATATTACATGGTTTTTTTTATAAACAATTTTCGGACGGTTTTTTGAGAATTTTGAACCTTTATTTAAAAAACCCGCTGTTTTTGCAAAAATGGATATATCAAAAAAATTCTACGTACTTTTGTAGCGATTCAAATGTATAAACGAAAAAAAAATTTCCTTCACTGTAAATAAAAAATTGCAAGTGCCGTATGTCCTGCCGCGCGCCTATGAAAAAAAAGCTTCGTCGAAGAAAAGCTGTGCAGCCGCCATTTTGTTGTATATTACTTTGAAAAATGTAGTTTATACAGTTTATGATATGTACAATAAAGGACCTTTTTCAGAATTTTGATTTATTCCATTGTCCCGCTAAAAACAATTCCCAAAATATACTTATCTTTTTTCCCGCTACAAAAACTAACAACAAAAACAAAAATAAAAAAAAATTCTTGAAATGATTCGTCGTTTTATCGAAAATTTTAACACTTTTAAAACTTCCATAGCCGAATTATTTTGACGGTGTTCAGATTTTCGGAGTTTTGATCTTTCGTGTAAAATTCTTTCGAAGTTTTGATCTTTCGGGGTAGTATATTGTCGGTTTTGGGCGTTCTGATCATTCAACGTTCGGAATTTCAACCCGGCCTCGTTCAGATTTTCGGAGTTTTGGTCTTTCGGGCAAAATTCTTTCGGAGTTTTGATCTTTCGATGTAGTATTCTTTCGGAGTTTTGAGCGTTCTGATCATTCAAAGTTCGGAATTTCAACCCGGCCCCGTTCGCTTCTATCTTTTCGTGGAGACATTACGATATCTGTGGCCCCTAATTCTGACCATGCAGCCTTCATCTTTGACCCAAAATAAGACTTTAGTCAAGAGTGGTAAAAATCGAAATTCAACCCTTAAGGGGGTGACACGGAGGTTTTAAGGTTGGGGTCTGTTTGATTTTTTTTTGTAATGCTCACATATGTGTGGCACAGTTATGGAGTTAAAAGTACTACCTGACTGTCCACACGCACCGAACAGCGAGGAAAACATGGTATAGCGTTATATATAAAACAAATTTGGTAAGTTTCAAATAAATCCTGTCGAAAAATGGGCTTTTTCATACAAACCTTAACACTCCCGTTTAACCCCCTTAAAGGTTACATTTTGGAAATTGCTGAAATACATGTTGAGTTATTTGTATTGGAGTGTATTTATACCAAGTTTCAAACAAATCTGACCAAAAAATATGTTGTCTCATATCAACTTTAAAATCCCCATTTCATACCCTTAAGGGGTCTTCTCACTTCTGACGCTAAACAAGACTATTTTCATGATTTTTTTAATAGGTATATATTATAGATATTGATATAAAAGTTGTTACACTTAATAAATACACTTTCGAATTACATTTTCGAAAAAAAAAAAAAATTGTAACTTTTATATCAATATCTATAATACAAACCCATCAAAAAAATTAATGAAAATAGCCTTTTTTAGCGTCAAACGTGGGAAGATCCCTTAAGTGTTGAATTTCGATTTTTACCACTCTTGAAAAAAGTCTTATTTGGGGTCTAATATGAAGACTGCGTGGTCAGAATTGAAGGCCACAGATATCGTAATACTGCCCTTTTCGTTGTGGTGACAGGTGTTAAAAAAAAAGCTGTGTGTATGCTGTACTTATTAGAAACAACGAAAATAGAATAGAATTGTTTGTCGTACCAAAGTGAAAAGCACCGAGACCCATTCTTTCCGGGAAAAAGTAACCGACAGTCCCCGAAACATTGCACAAAAGAAAAAGAGGAAAGAGCAGGAATGTATCTGTGAAATTCGCTATTAGGGAAAAATTCTCGTCACGACCGAGTGATCAATTGGTTCCTGGGAGGCAGCCCCGAGGCTATCTTTTGGAATTTTTTACCTTCTAAACACGCCGGGAAAACAATCATCTACGTGGAAATAAGCTCAATAAAAAGCTCCCAAGCCCTCGACTCTACACTTCGCTGGAGTGGGTAGTGGACAAACTCGTCATTTGTTTCTCCATCATTGTGAAAAAATATTTAAGGCATTACGGGTATGAAATCATGTGCGAATTTAACCATTTTTCCGTATGAAAAAGTGATTCACTCATAAAATTAATTACACATCTATTTAGTATGAATATCAAGCTGTTAGAAAAAAAAAAATATATATATATATATATATATATTCGATGTACATAATGGCTGACTACTCGAAACTTCTCGAAACAGCTTTTTCCCAATTGGCGTGACAAATAACTTCAACAATTTTCACTCGCTTTACTTCAAATTTTGAAGTTATGTTCCTAATTGCATTTCGCAGAGAAGTACGTACGGAATTTCCGATTAATCGAAAACTTTTCATTTTATGAGCAGTTTATTAGCAGTTAATACGAAATTTCTCACTGAAAATTCATTTCTTAAGTTCGAATACCTGCAACTTTCGAATAAAACAAAAATTTTTGAATTCCGTACGTACTTCCGTGGGTATTCTAATGTAAATTGACGAGAATTTTTGTTTTTTGTTCTAGGTAAAAAATGTTGGATGCTAAATGTCACGCGGCGGAGCGCCTAAAAAAAAAGATAAAAGAAAATATTAATAGTCGGACATTTTGTACATCGAAAAATATATATATATATATTTTTTCTAACAGCTTGATATTCATACTAAATATATGTGTAATTAATTTTATGAATGAATCACTTTTTCATACGAAATAAATTGTTAAATTCGCACATGATTTTATACCCGTTACTGTGACCTAAGGCCTAAAAAGGGATTCAACCGAGATGGGGGAGATTTTGGTGGTATGTCGTTTCTTACGATAAAATGTTAATTTCAAAGTTTTACGTCCTACGTAGTGAAAGAAAGAGTACGAAAGAATGAGGAGAGACAGACGACCATGTTGTACCTAAGAATATTGAGGGGCACAAGAACTGTACTCATTCTGATCGGCCGGAAATAAAGAAGTGCCTAATCGTACGGAATATTTTTATGGAAAGACGAAATTGGTGGAAGTATTAAAGAATTGCAGGTTCTACACTTTCTGTCAGACAATTAGAGAATTATTCTTTCAAGCACCCATCCATCACAATTTTTTGTTAATCCGTTCTGCTATTTTCGTTGTAAGTTCGATACGATTGAGATCGGTGAATTGTTATGATTTTTTTATCAATGTCCAAATGAGGCTTTACGTTCGAGGTATGGAGCCTCTATATATATATTTAAATATTTCGATATTCAGTCTGTGTATGTATGGATCGAAAAAAATAAGTGTTTAGATTAATAATACGTTGAAGCAGCTCGCGAGCTATAGGTCAACATTTTTTCGCAGTTTTTGCGTTTGCGACATTTCAATGAGTATTATCCACAAGGAAAAAGTAAAAAAAAACATCAATTTTCAAATCGACACCAGTTTTTTCCCCACTAAAATTCTTATTCTCTATTTAATATTGCAATACGGCTTTCCTCTCGTTATCGTACACGCATGTACGTTGCTCGAAAATGTATTTGTTCGACGCGCACCTCGTAGGAATAACTAAGAATAGACTAAAAATAACTTTAACGAAAATTTCGTTGCAAAAATTATTTCAGTTTGGGGCTCAACTGACAGTCCTGTCCAAAACGTGGTGAACATTTGAAAAAACACTTCCCACTCGTCCTTATGGCCAAAACAATGGTATTGAAGTTTGCATCGTTGGAACGCAACGAAAGTTCCGTTTAACATTTGATTTTCCATATTTTTATTATTATTATAGGCGATTAAAAAAAATCGATTTATAAAATATATAGATTTATAAATCGCTGAATAAATATCTTTAAAAATGGTTTAAGGACTTTTGTAGGCGTAATCTGTCAGAAAAAAATCAATTCGTTGCAGTCCAACGTTGCAAACTTCAACGTCATCCAAAACACGTGAATTGTGCTCCGGTCGGTCTGACGAATAAAATTTTATCCCGGAAAAGCTATCTTGTTTGTTTTCGTTCGTCTCCCACCTGATAGATGTCGCAGCAAAACGACCGAAACAAATGAACATTTCTTCGCGCAGATACCCACGCGTACATACGCTACGTAAGTGAATGAGAGAGTCTATTCGAGTGAGCAATTATATGTCGATAACTAACAAAATACATTGCTGTTCAATTATTTCTAACCCGTAGTTACCACACAGGTTCAAATTTGCAACACCGAAAATTTCTTGTTCCTGGCTCTCTGTAAATGTTTGTTTTCATTCTCACGTAATTTCAACAAATAAATACTGTTTCACCCCAAGAAAAACTGGTTATCGAATACTTTTGGATCATTTATACTTAGTATTTTGAAAATGCAAGATCCCAAATCGCACTAGTGTTATATGCACGTATCCTCAAACGATGTGCGGTAACTGACGGTGAAGCAATTTCACATTAGTGTATATGTGCTTGTTTTTAGAATATTTTGATTATTCAATTGTTTATGTATGTATGCACTTTTAAAAAGTATCTATGTATGTAATTTTCATGATTTTTCAAACATTTGTGTTTTATAACGTTTTATCCGTTAGTTTATAATTACTAAATGAGTATTGCAACACATTGGGGAGCGTTTACCTCGAAATTTAGATTTCGAAATTGGAGAACGCGAAGTACAAATTTTCAGCGAAATTTAGCAAATCGTGCGAAGACCTTGAGCAACTTTTCAAGTTTATTTTTTATTTTAATAAGCGCGTAAGTCTCTATGAAGCTAAAAAGGGGCGAGGGGAGGGGGGGGGGGGTGCTGCACGGAAAATATCAACATTTTAAGGGTTAGGCTACTGCGGAATTAAAAAAAAATTGTTCGTCGCTTGAGGCAACTCAAATTGAACAGGAAGATCCAATATATGGTGCAGGAATCGCAGATTGAAGGTTAATTTATGATTACAATGATAGAAGTGCTAGTAAAATTTTAAACGCGTTTTTTCTCGAAATGATGTCTTTCAAAACGGTGTCCACGATTTCTCGACATCTAATGAACGGATTGACTTGAAATTTGGTAGACTCATTCAGTGTAATAGTAGTTTAATCGTGCCTAACTTTTTTCTTCCTAACATTTTTTTCACCACATCAACAATGTCATTTTTTCTAGAAAAACCGAAGAAAAAAATGACACATTTTTTTAAATAAATGAAACACGATAACAAAAAAATCTCGGTCAAGTCTTAGCCATTATCTTTTCTAAGAAAAAAAAAACTCATTTCTTTTTGTTTCAGATCAACCGAGTGGCCAAAATCGAGTACACCGTTGAGTCTCTCACGTTCAAAGCTCCTTCACGGCATTATTCATGACTTCTTCAATTATTAATCGTTTTTTATGAAATTCGGTGCACAACTTTGCTAATGTACGTCCAAATGTATGTCAAAATGATTTTTCAATCTTACTTATTCCTTCAAAATTATTTCTTTCAAATATCCCCGATTTTCGGGTCGTCACAGTAGCCTAATGCTTTCAGCACCATTTCAATTCCTATCTACGAGACCGAACGCAGAATAAATAACGTTGCGAAAACAAAGAAGATAACCTCCATTCACCAGATTCCGTACTGTTCGGACTGGATTGTCCGATCGTTGGAGACCCACGAAATTACAGTGAGCGATTACAATGTATTACGATTATATATATATTAGGGTGTGCGGAAAAAATCGATACTTTTTTTCCGTTGCATCCACCAAAAAAAGGTGAATTAAGGTAAAAAATGAAGAATGCTCGAAGGAGAGCTCAAAAAAAAATTATTTCGAATGGCGCATTGCATTTGAATATTTTCCATAAGAATAACCCAGGAAAATATTGGGATTTCTGAATGTGGCAGTGCAACTCGTCAGGAAAGAATTACACAAAGATGTCATTAACATATTCTCATGGAGAATTGAATTTCCAACAAAAAAGTTTTTACGAAAAATTAGCTCAGAACAACCGTTCAAGTCGAATCGCTGTCTGAAATTGAATTGATAGAAAAAAAATAATTCAGAAGGCTGTGAAAATCGATTTTTTTTGTAGAGAATGTTCTGCTCTAACATACACTTCGCATGGAATCGTTCTCAAAATATTGATCTGATGCAAAAACGAATTAAGTACAACAAGAAGTGTAAAAGAAACGACGTCCATCATTGATCGTGTTTCGAAAAGTTTTTTTGAATTAATTTGGTTTAATAAGATAAAATGATTTGTTTTTACATTATAATGCTTGATAATCATCGTTCCTTTTTTCAAGAGTCTGTTTGTTGGAATTAGGGTATTTCTGTCGATGATTTTGCACTACGCCCAATAAATATTGTAGCTGCTCTTCGTTTTTTTGTTAATGAATTGTTATATGCTTCTATCAAAGTGACACCACGTTCGGCTACGTTATTAACGACTTTTGGATTAAAAAAAATCTAAGTAACTCAAATAAGTGGCATTTTCCGGCCATAATTCAATATTTACTCTCAAAAAATCATGAGGTAAATTTAATTGCTGGAAAAGAAATAAAGTTTCTTGAGTAACGAAATCGCTTATGTCTTCTTTCAGCACCATTTCCCAATCATTTTTTTCAACAATTACTCGCTCGGAAGGATTTTTGGATTTTTCTCGAGATTGCAGAGCTTGTACCATTTTTGCCTTCACACTTATCGGCACAGCATTGTCAAAAAACGACAAAGCAACAATTTTCTCGTTAAAGTACCACAAGTGACTAGCTAATTTTTTCGAGGCAGCCTCCCCTTCTGCAGAATTCACTTCGCAATAACGAATGAAATTTTGTAGCAGTGACAGATCTTGATTTGGGGGAAAAATGTCGCGGTTTCCCGTTCGTGGCGCTAGCGTGAAACTTGTAATTTTGCACTACGAGCTACCGCATGCTGCCGCACAGGTGGCAGCGTGTGCTAGGGCGCGCAGGCCGCTTAAATAAAAAAATTAATTTCAGACAGCGATACCACTTGAACGGTTGTTCTAAGCTAATTGTTCGTAGGAACTTTTTTTTGTAGGGAATTCAATTCTCTATCAGAATATCTTAATGACATTTTTGTGAGATTTTTTTCTGAAGAGTTTTACTACGACGTTCAGAAGTGCCAATATTTTCCTGTGTTATTCTTATGGAAAGTATTCAAATGCAATGCGCCGTTCGAAATAATTTTGTTTGAGCTCTCCTTCGAGGATTCTTCTTTTTTTACCTTAATTCACCTGTTTTTGCTGGATGCAACCGAAAAAAAATATATCTTTTTTTTTCCGCACACCCTTATGTATATATATATATATATATATATATATATATATATATATATATATATATAAAATCGAACCTTTGAGTATTACCGAATAAAAAATCGATCGTAACAGCGTGGCGTACTTTCGTGCGCAATTTTTTCGGTCTCGGAGAATTATCCGCACAGCAGATTAATCTCGATCCGTCCCGAGAGCGAAAAAGAGAGAAACGAGATGGAGAGAAGAGAGAGAGAGGAGAGAGAGAGAGAGAGCACGCGCGAGAGAGAGACAGAGAGCTGTTCGCCTTTGTACACGCAATGTTATCCCCTAAGCATTCGTCGTTCGTTTATTTTCCGTTCAAATTGTAACGACGACATTCGCCGTTTTTTGTTTCACGAATCTTGTGGGTATCGGTACGGTCCGTTTTTTGTTTGTTTGTTCAGTTAGTTCGTTTTCTCTTCATCTTCTTGTTTGAATGTACAGTATACGGCATGGGGTGACGAGGTTGGTGCTATGGAGGAGGAATATGAGGTATAGCCCGTAGTTCGTGAAATTCCGCGAAACAAGGCCACCGGCACAAACAGGTATTGCAGGCCCAACATTTGAAGCGTGTCTGTCTGAGCTTGCCACGTGACGTGAGTATTCCTCGTCTCTTGCAGTGTACACATACTTTTCCATGGCCATTTGCTTTGCTGAGGCTATGCGGCTGGCCAGTAACGTACGCTATTCCTCCTGAAGAATAATCGTCCACAATCTTCGGTTAGTTCATATCTTAAAGTTTTGTCTTATTGCGCACATGCATATCGAGGCAACCATTAGTAACGTTTTGCAGTTGTACTTGTTTTTCTTTGTTTTACTATTTATTATTGTTGTTTGTTTTTTTTTTCGTGTACTGTATCTTTACGCTTGTTTGCTTAATTCGTTTTGTTTGGAAACCAAATTGTCATCTGTGTACGTGACCCAGATTCCCAGCACCAACCCCGTACCCGTAAGCCAGTCTAAACGAAACGGAAACGATAAAAAAAAAACGAAAAAAAAAATAGAAACAATGTAAATGAGAATTAAAACGAGCGACCAATACCCACAGTATATAGCATTGCCAGGTGCTAGTTCAATATGTGATCGCCTATCATGTTCTGAGAGTTCTTCTTTACGAATTCCTTATCTTCTTCGTTCTTTCGAGAGCTTTCTTTATTCGTCCCTTCGCGGCTGCTCGTACCGACAAAAAAAGCACGTCGCTTTTCCATTTTTCGACAACGACCGCTCCGCGTGTTTTTCGGCGTCTTCCGGTTCTCTTCTCCTCGAAGGGTCTTGAATCCTCGATATCCGCAAAACCCGAATTTTGGTGGAGTCACGAGTTTCGTTTCTCGATGTGCGTCATATTGTTGTCGTTTTTGAAAAATTTCATTCTCTTCGATTGATTTCGCGTTCCGCGAATGGTCAAGCGAGGAACTTTTCGCACGTGTCTCCTCGGCTGATGGCGAGATTTCCTTCGTTCTCTTTCGCGTGTGCATCGTTACGGCAATTTTAGCTTCGTCCGCGTATATTTTTTGTTCACATCAGGAACAAAACAAGAGAGAGAGAGAGAGAAAGAAAGAGAGATAGATAGATAGATAGAGGAAGAGATAAAGAGAGAGTGAGAAAAATGTATATACATATACAGTGTTTCTTATTATTCCTTAATATATGGTACGCAGTGCAACTCCCGAATAATTTCGATTCGGTTTACAGTTTTAGTTCCATCGGTTTCTTCCCGCTAGAGAGCAAGATGCTCGGGCGTTCTTTCCCTTACTTTTTAATACTTTTGTCTGTTCTCTTCTTGCCTCCGGCCAAAGAACTACAGTGTACGTTCATGCTTTCGTTTAATTCGCCGAATCAGTGAGTATCTCTTTTCCTTTAGTCGCTACTTACCTACAGGGTTATCAAAGAATCTGCTTTGAAGATTTTTCTTCGTTTCATTGATCGATAAAACAAAACAACAAAAAACTGGACTGTATGGCGAAGAGAATCAATTGGCTGGAAGGTATGACAGAGAGATCGTGTTTTGTACCATGCCGAATAGTTAAACGAACGAAAAAAAAAAAAAAACAATTAATAGTAATGAGAGAACGTCGATGCTACGAAAACCGTGGCCGCCACCGCACAATCACCCGCCACCAGCCCTCAACTTTTTTTCACGCAATTTCCCGACGTACGAGAGAAATTCTCGTTGATTAAAATCAATCGGAAAGCGAATACATCACTACGGGTAACCCGAACGCAAGAAGAAAATACAAGTGTCTATTCTTTTTGCTTTCTTTCTTGCTTCAGCGTGAAGTCCAGATGGATTCGAATGTTAGTACATACATATACATACATACATACATACATACATACATACATACATATATACATATATATATATATATATATATATATATATATATATATATATATATATATATATATATATATAGTATGTATATATATACATATATACATACATATATACATACACACACACATATATATATATATATATATATATATATATATATATATATATATATATATATATAGGCACTCATAAAAAAATTGAAGGAGCAGAACATTTTTTATTTTCTTTCAGGATTTTCGAAAAGCCACACTACCGTGAAAAAATGTCGTAGGGGGGGGGGGCGTTTTGAAGCTTGATATTTCTAGTTTAAGAATCTCGTGGACAACTTTTTTTTGCGCATCTCGCTCGGCGCTATCATAAGAAATAGTGGGGAGAGTTTTTTTTTCGAAATTTTCTTCTTGCAAAACCGGCGATGGGCTCAAAAAAAAATGTCTGGCTTAATCAATGCTGGGTTCGTGTAGCGTGGTTCTTCAGCTTCAATTTCGTTTTTTTTGCTCTCTGTACGACCATTTGTTGCTGAGATATCGCCGATTGAATGAAAAGTCAGTTTTTTTTAGCCCATAGGCGATGTGAAAAAACAAAAAATTTCGCAAAATGTTTCTTCCCGCTATTTCTTATGATAGCGCCGAGCGTGATGCTGAAAAAACGTTGTCCGTGAGATTCTTAAACTAGAGATTTCAAGCTATAAAAGGATTTTTTTCTCCCGGGTACGACAATTTTTCACGGATTTTCGGCTATTCGAAAATCACTGAAATTAAAAAAAAAATGTCTGCGCCCTTAATTTCTTTGATAAGTGTGTGTATATGTATATATATGTGTGTGTGTGTGTGTGTGTGTGTGTGTGTGTGTGTGTGTGTGTGTGTGTGTGTGTGTGTGTGTACGTATAAATATGTAGAGAAAACAAAGTAAATTTGAAAAAGAGAAAGGAACAAATTAAAAACACAGTGGTGACTCTACTAAAGTTATCGAAAGGAACATAGATGATTGTCGGCACACATACAGCACTTGGCAATGCTTACTAATTTCTACAGCTCAACCTACACCCGAGTGCCTCCGTTATACCGCAAAGTCGACATACAAAATTCAGAGAAAAAAAAACCATGCACGCTTTACACTAAAAAAAAATGCGTCTTCAACGATCAGAGAAGAGAGAGCTCTGTTTTCCTTGCGCCCTTTCCACCTTTTCTTTCATTCAGGGTGCCAAAGAAAGAATCACCTTGGTGCAATCCTCGGCACATTCTCGCATTCGTGAATTCGCGTACGAGCGTTCTGCGAGCCGGTGCACAAACGCAACTTTTTGATCGCTCCGAAAATCGAAGAAAAAAAAAAGCAGAAATTTCTCTGCGGATAGATGGGATCGTTTTAGTCCGAGCTCGCAAAATTCTCGTTTCGGATATCATTCTCACGGAATCGTCAGAACTTTTGTATCTTTTTGTGCATCACAATAGTACTCAATGCCGTTAATAATTATTATTTGCCACCTTTCACCCAATCTCTCGCAGATATTATTCGTATGCGGTGTATGAATAATGCAAAAGCTGCGCAGGCGATTGCGCCTTTGTAAAAAAAAAATTTATATCTTTCTAACAGATGAATTTATCGGTTAAGTAGTAATTGAAATTAAAAAAAAAAAGTGAGAAAAATATCTTCTTAAAGTACGGGCAAAGGTCCCGAGAAGACGCCCTCACGGGTCTCGTCTTGGAGGATCGAGGGAGAATATTCTTCCCCTTCGTCCTTGATTCTGTTTTTTCTTTGTTACCGAGAAAATATCATGGTCGTTTCTGTACCCAACGTGCACAACTTTCCTCGAGTGTTTAGAGACGAACAGTGCGTGGAGGAGCGAGAGCGAGAGTGAGTGAGAGATATAGAGAGACAGAGGAAAAAAAAAACACTGAGCGAGAGACTTCGTTTTTGAGATTACTGAAGAAATTCTACACCCCTTACACTCCAGGATTACGTGCAGTCATGTTTATGCAATTATTGGGTACAAAATTGTCCTGCCAGCTGCAGCATCGATCTCGTTTCGTTAACTTGCGCTCGTATCTCGCGCGTGTATCAATATTTATACAAGATTCTCGGTGAGGGGCGAGATATCTTTAGGCGAGGAAAAAATGTCCTGATTTTAATGATTAAAAAAAAAAGTTTTATTACTACTTTGGCTGTCACGTGTTATTTAAAAAAATGTAGTAATCTTTATAAATGGCGGAGGCCAAAAATGGCGAATAGCTCAAAAACTAATCCACCGATTCTGATGAAATTTGGTATAAATCTTTCTAACCTTACTGTCTGAAAAATAATCCTCAATGTTTGAAAACATTTTTTTTATTGCAAAATGTAGCTATTTGTTTTTTCGGAAAACTCAATGTTTTTGTTTCAAAGCGTACCATTTTATCGATTTTCAACATTTCTCACTTTTTCTTGGTTCATATTCTGCGTATGAGTGTTAATGAAAGAAAAATCTTGGTTGGTTTTTTTTCCAGATTAATCCCGCCGACGTGTCACGCCGTCTGACAACATCCGTCGCAACCCGTTTATAAGACCGTGCGATACCTACGCCATTTTTGAAGATTAATACATTTAAAAAGTTACCATGTAACAGCCAAAAGTAGTAATAAAACATACCCCAAGTCTCATAATCGGTGAAGAAATAATTTATTTTAAAAAAATCATGAAAATCAGCAACTTTTTCCTTGCTTAAGGGAAGGTATCCGAGTAAACGGCGAGAAAAACAGGTAAACTTCGAGAGTTTTTATCTCAAAAACTCATGTTCCAATTGGATCCGGGTTTTTTTTACAGGAAAATATGTACATTGAGGTATGTTTGGGAATTTTTTTAAATAAATTCGTTGACTGGAAGCGATTCAAACGCGATAATCTCGAAACATAGTTTTGAAAGTCGGTGCCAGATGTATCTCGAAAACGGCTTGTCCGATTTTGTCCAAATTTGGATACAATATTCTTCGATAGTTTTTCTCGTTCGCCACGTAGGGGTTTTTCATTTGATTGAACCATTGCTTTTTTATGCAATGTGTGTGCAATCCAAAATCGTCGGAAATTGCGAACGAAAAACGAATGTTAAATTAAAACGGTCGCAATTCCGTCAAAAATGAAAATTTCAAAAAAATCCCACGTGGCGAACGAGAAAAACTATCGAAGAATATTGTATCCAAATTTGGACAAAATCGGACAAGCCGTTTTCGAGATACATCTGGCACCGACTTTGAAAACTATGTTTCGAGATAATCGCGTTTGAATCGCTTCCAGTCAACGAATTTATTTTTAAAAATTCCTAAACATATCTCAATGTACATATTTTCCAATAAAAAAACCCGGATCCAATCGAAACATTAGTTTTTTTAGATAAAAATTCCCGAAGTTTACCTGTTTTTCTCGTCGTTTACTCAGGGGCTTCCCCTTAAAGGCCTCTGCCCCCTTAAGCGAAGGCGTTCTCCTTGGAATTCGTGCAAGCATTTTGACGAGATTTTCGCGCTGCAACTGGCATTCGTTGAGATTTTATAGCCGAACATTGTTTTTCACTCACCCTGAGCTGCGTCCTGCCCTAGCCTCTCCCCCGATGTACCTGGTTTCGATAAGAGATGTCCTGCGAAAGAAGAATGGATATATTTTCAAAGGATTTTTCGAATTTATCCAGTTTGCGGGTGTGCATAGAATATTTTAGTCCGCATATTCGGAATCTCTTCTTTGCGATTTGACAAAATGTAAAAAAAAATCTCGTCATAGAAGAATATTGATACTGTTATCGATGAAAAATGATATCGAATGGATTGGTGAATAATGAAGTTATAAAAAAAGCCAAATGATACAAATCAGATTGTCGACAACAGTGGGCTTTCGGTCAATGCGCGGCTTCGGCCACCGCCCATGTTATGGGGGTATCCCTCTCTGGAAACTTAAAAAAATCGTTGTCTTTCTTTTGCATATTGTTATAGTGTGAACTTTCAACAATATTTTAAGATTAACCGGACCCTGAAATTCCAAAAATTGACGAAGCTATGCCTATTTTAGGGGAACAGTGAGCGTAGGTTTAACGCCTTAGGCCACAGCAACGGGTGTAAAATCATGTGCGAATTTAAGATTTTTTTTTCGTATGAAAAAGTGATACACTCATAAAATTAATGACACATCTATTTAGTATAAATATCAAGCTGTTAGAAAAAATATATTTTTTTTTTCGATGTACAAAATGGCCGGCTACTAATATTTTCTTTTGTTATCTTTTTTTAGCCGCTCCGCGGCGTGATATTTAGCATCCACAATTTGTTACCTAGAACAAAAAACAAAAATTCTCGTCAATCTACATTAGAATACCTAGAGAAGTACGTACGGAATTGAAAAAATATTGTTTTATTCAAAAGTTGTACGTATTTGAACTTAAGAAATGAATTTTTAGTGAAAAATTTCGTTATAACTGCTCATAAAATGAAAAGTTTTCGATTAATCAGAAATTCCGTACGTACTTCTCTGCGAAATGCAATTAGGAACACAACTTTTAAATTTGAAGTAAATTAAGTGAAAATTGTTGAAGGTATTTGTCACGCGAATTGGATAAAAGCTGTTTCGAGAAGTTTCGAGTAGTCGCCCATTTTGTACATCGATAAAAAATATATATTTTTTCTAACAGCTTGTTATCCATACTAAATAGATGTGTAATTAATTTTATGAGTGAATCACTTTTTCATATGAAAAAAATTGTTAAATCCGCACATGATTTTATACCTGTTACTGTGGCCTAAGGCCTTAAGTTGGGTATGCATGACCAATCACTGAGCGGTAAGCACTTTCACTGTGTTTCCAGTAATAGCACAACCAAAACTCAATGAAAATATGGTCCCCTGTGTCGGCACATGTTTTTCACAGTTTCCCTGTGCCCTCGTCTAAACGCGATGCAGTCGTGCATCGGGACAGAGTGGCTTCAAGACAAAACTCCGGGGGGTCTCTAAGCATCTGGAAATAGTGAAGTGGCGAGTGGGGGGTAAAATATAAAGTTGTGGGGTATTAAATGACCGCATGGGCATTCGAAGTTGGAAATAATACAATTTTTTTAAATCGTAGACTTTCATATGTGAAGTATATTCGCCGTAAATGCATTAATCCGTAGATTAATCTAAGATTGAAAAATATGGGTGCGTTCGTTATAATCGTTGGTATATTGGGAATTTCCGCTTCGTGAGAAAAGAACAAGGAAATGGATTTGTTAAAGTACTCCTTTCACGAACCCGAATATTTAACATTTAACCGATTTTCATCTATAATCAAGTAAAAATACAGTGTGTAAAAAAAGTATTTGTACATCTCACAAGAAACTTGTTAATTTAGCTTTATTTTCTTGTTCGTGTTTTACCAAGATTTTTGCAAACAGACACCATATATATGTAGGATAAGATATCGAACACAGAAACTTAATAAAGCATTTATTTTTTTTTCAAAGGATAATTTTAAAAAGACGTCGTATAGAAATACTTTTTTTACCCACCGTACATCCCAGTATACTGGTAAAATTTTAAACCAAGTTACCGGACTATCAACGAAAAATTACGACTCTAAAAATCGTCTTATTTATACCCTGGCCACATGTCTTTCTAATAATGTATACACTATATAACTATAGATGCCTGATATCAACTGCTCACGCGTGTAAAAAAAGTAAAGATTCCGCAACGACAATAAAAACAGTGGGTCACCGAATGTTTCAAGGAGATATCAATGATGATTTTGAAGTATGCATAGTTGGAATGCAACGAATAACAATTCTTTTTAATCAATGCATTTTTTTATTGTGAAAATCACTCATACGTTTTTACGTATTCTTATTAGAGACGTACGACCTCAATTTGCAAAAAAGAAGACCTTGAATAAGCATAAACATAAAGAACCGCAAAATGAACAAAAAAAATCGTTGCCTTCTAACGAAGCAAACTTCACCGCCATTATTAAGGGGAGGTACCTGAGTAAACGGCGAGAAGAACAGGTAAACTTCGTGAATTTTTATCTGAAAAACTAATGTTTCGATTGGATCCGGGTTTTTTAAAATTGGAAAATATGTACATTGAGGTATGTTTAGAAATTTTTCAAAATAAATTCGTTGACTGGAAGCGATTCAAACGCGATTATCTCGAAACATAGTTTTCAAAGTCGGTGCCAGATGTATCTCGAAAACGGCTTGTCCGATTTTGTCCAAATTTGGATACAATATTATTCGATAGTTTTTCTCGTTCGCCACGTAGGGGTTTTTCATTTGATTAAACCATTGCTTTTTTATGCAATGTGTATGCAATCCACAATCGTCGGAAATTGCGAACGAAAAACGAATGTTAAATTAAAACGGTCGTAATTCCGTCAAAAATGAACATTTCAAAAAAATCCTACGTGGCGAACGAGACAAACTATCGAAGAATATTGTATCCAAATTTGGACGAAACCGGACGATCCGTTTTCGAGATACATCCCGCACCGACTTTGAAAACTATGTTTCGAGATAATCGCGCTTGAATCGCTTCCAGTCAACGAATTTATTTTAAAAAATTCCTAAACACACCTCAATGTACATATTTTCCAATTAAAAAAAACCCGGATCCAATCGAAACATTAGTTTTTGAGATAAAAATTCCCGAAGTTTACTTCTTTTTTCTCGCCGTTTACTCAGGTACCTCCCCTTAATGATAAAACTTGGAAAAATATAACTAACAGAAGAATTTTTGTAGTCGTGACGTTTAAAAGAAAATATAAAAATGTCTGACTGTACTAAATTTGCGGGTGTATTAATTGATTGTAACTTATTTTTTATCAAGTGCTACCGTAACTTATCGATGATTCAGCAGGGCCCTGCTTATGCCCCCACAAAATACGGCCCTCCGCGAGAGGAGTACCTCCATTTTTTTTTTTATTAATTCGATTATGTAAGAAGCCCGCATGGACATACGATGAAACTTTAGAAATAAAAAAACAATAGTTATATACAAATCAGATCGATTTGCGCATTCAATATCATTCAAGTCCGTTTTTGATTTTTTATTTATCATATTTATAAAAGTACACCTCTGTTTCGATGGTTACTTTTTTCCCAACTCTTAAATTTCTTCGTTTCCGTTGTGTTATATCACATAGTCTCCCAGCTATGCTTTCACGGCATAATTTGTTCCCCCATTTCGCCGGGGGCCAGAACCCTCAACTTTTTAGGGTTCCGTAGCCATTGGGAGCCCTTATAATTTCGGCGCGCCAGTGGGTCCATCTGTCACGGCAGAGTGCCCTCCAGTTCCCTCTCCCCGCCTGCTTCTACACTGGCAAGCTCTCGGTTGAAAAATATCACATAATTCTCAACATCAAAATGACATTTAGTACGTATTTTCGACCAAAAATTATTACGGTTTCTGTAGAATAATTAGTTCTACGATAAACATGACAATAAAAACGATTTGTTCGGGTTTGTTCGTTTGGGGCTGATGTTCTTTCGCCATACTTTCGACACTATTCGAACAACGTTACATTTCGTATATTCATAGTTATGAGTGTTTGTAAAACACTGTTGTTCAATGAACAACGGAGTAATGAAAATCTTCGTGAGAGCGAATAAATTTACATTATGAATGTACATTGGAAAGAGCCACTGCAGAAAATACCGGGCAGGATCTTTAAGAAATTCGAGGCAACACCAGGGATATTTAAGGCCTTAGGCCACAGTAACGGGTATAAAATCATGTGCGAATTTAACAATTTTTTTCCGTATGAAGAAGTGATTCACTCATAAAATTAATTACACATTTATTTAGTATGAATATCAAGCTGTTAGAAAAAATATGTATATATATATTTTCGATGTATAAAATGGCCGACTACTTGAAACATCTCGAAAAAGGTTTTTTCCAATTGGCGTGACAAATAACTTCAACAATTTTCACTCGATTTACTTCAAATTTAAAAGTTATGTTCCTAATTGCATTTCGCAGAGAAGTACGTACGGAATTTCTGATTAATCGAAAACTTTCCATTTTATGAGCAGTTTATGAGCAGTTATAAGGAAATTTTTCACTGAAATTTAGTTTCTTAAGTTCATATACCTACAACTTTGGAATAAAACAATATTTTTTAAATTCCGTACGTACTTCTCTAGGTATTCTAATGTAGATTGAAGAGAATTTTTGTTTTTTGTTTTAAGTAAAAAAATTGTGAATGCTAAATGTCACGCCGCGGAACGCCTAAAAAAAGATAACAAAAGAAAATAGTAGTCATTTTGTACATAATATATATATATATATATGTGTGTGTGTGTGTGTGTGTGTGTGTGTGTGTGTGTGTGTGTGTGTGTGTGTATATATATATTCTAACAGCTTGATATTCATAATAAATAGATGTGCAATTAATTTTATGTGTGAATCACTTTTTCATACGAAAAAAATTGTTAAATTCGCACGTGATTTTATACCCGTTACTGTGGCCTAAGGCCTTAAGAGGAAATAGTGAAGTGAGAAGCATCGAGTGAAAGCGAAAGGAAGGGCGAAGGGCCGTGAGGGTCCGTAAAGGCATACAGAGGAATATAAAACATAAACATGTAAAACGTAAATACGATAACATGGATACCCAACAAGCTAAAGACTTAACTCTATTTTGAGCGAGTATTATAGTCTCGATATATGAAGAAAAAGAAACGATTCTTTTTAAAAAATTTGAAAGAATTCTTAAGAGTATGGCCCCGAAAGGAAACTTCGATATTCCCAATATTTAAGGAGGGAGGTCTAGTTAGAATTTTCAAAAAATCGATTTTTTTTTTCATTTTCTAAAAGTATAATATCTTACGAGTATTTTCCGACCAATTGAATGTAAAGCAGACCATTATTCGCCGAAATACATCACTTTGAAGGACGCCGTGTTTGAGCCATATAAAGTAAACAGGTAGCAAACAAACTCGTTTTTCTCAAAACCATGTTTTCGAAGTCGGTAATCAATGTAACTCGAGAACGGCTTTACCGATCGGGTTGAAATTTATATCACTTCTTCTATACATAGTTTTCCTCCGGATGAACGAAGGATCTTTTTGGGACAATTATTCTTTTTTTTATAGTCAATTTTTGTCAGTGAAATTTTGGTCAAAACAACACTTTTGACTTTCAACATCCGCCATTTTGTGAAAAATGGTAATTTTTCAAAACCCTTCATTCAACCGGAGCATTATATCATTAACTGAAGATTCCCCCCTGTTTTGTTGGTTTCAGATAATCCGTCACAGCGTGAGAGTGATCACCGCAAAACCTGTTTTTTTTGCAGCGTCCTCGGCCATTGATACGTATCGGCTTATTTTGAAACATATTTCTTTAAAGAAAATTATAATGTTTACATTAAATATATATCTTTTAAACGGAAGAACTTTTGTTGTAAATTATTTTATCGTTTGGCCGAAAAAAAAATCGGAAAAAAGGCCTTTTTTTAACGTTCCAACTAGACCTCACTCCTTAACAAGACCAGAATAGGATCGGTCAAAGCTACGAACTTCAGAAGCTTTTAACCCTTTGAAGCATACATTTTTCTTTACGTGCGCGTTTTTTTGCACTTTCGTTATGATGACACCCGCGACGTGAAAAATAAAAAAGTAATACGTATGGTTTAGTAGTTATTGAAGTCCTAGGAACCTCGAAACGTATTTACAACCGCCATATTTAATTAAAAAAACACTTTTGAATCGTCAAAATCTGAATTCAGTTAGGAGTAACACCGGTGTTACACTATGCTGCAAAGAGTTAAGAAAGCTAGGACTGCTCGCAGAACGAGCTTCAGAAAATCATCAATTCGAAGTCGAGGAAGGCACACTTTACGAGGCAGGAATGGCCGATTAATATAACGTAAGTATAACATGCCATTATACCACTCAGATAGTTGCGATTGTCTGAAATTCTACTCAAAACTTTTAACGCGTTTTTCTCGAAACTACTTTTTTCAACCTGGTTGGCATAAAATCCCGAGTTCCATTCAACCGATTAACTTCGAATTTCGTATGGACCTTTAGCCTTTAGGGTCAATAATCCTGTATTGACCCTATCTCGGGAATTGCCAAGTTATTGTCATTACTATTTTAAAAATGTAACTTAAACAAAAATCGATCGAAGCATTAACTATTTTTCCAGACAGTCGTCATTACGTTTTTTTCTCTTCGGTACCTGCGATAATTACATTTTTATTGATCAAGAAAAATCGTTTTATTTCTGTTTCAAATGAATGGGAGTTTTTAAATCATGTCAACCGCTTCAACCCTTTTTCCACGACCCTATTTAAGGCCCATAACATTGTCCATTTTTTTCTGCAAGTTCTTTAAACATCAATAAAAAGAATTAAAAAATGGATGATAAAAATATATATAATTTTTTTATCAAGCCCGAAAAAACCTCCGCAATTTGGGTCTCTAGACTAGAATACTGCCTTAAGGCCGGGGCCTGAATTAGAAGGTACGAAAAATTGTTTTTTTTATTGCTTAGATTGATAAACTATCCAAGAATATATTTACAAAGTTACAGAGGACAATTGTAAATGTCTTCGAAGATACAAAGCCAAAAGCAGAGAAGCTATTGATATTTGATATTGATATTTCCTCATATTGAAAACCTGGAATCGCGTTTTCTCCACTTTTCATTTTAAGGATTTTTCCAAATTGACGGGCGTGATAGCAAAACAAACTAAACGACCTATTAAGGGGCCAGTCCAGTTTTAAAATTTCAAAAAAAAACGAAAAAAAGCAAGACTTGAAGAAATCGACGATGATGAGCAATCAGAAGGGATTTTGTACGGTGCAGGAATTGCCGATTGAGTTTAGGAACGCGTTTTTAAAATACTTTTTTAGTTTTTCATCTGCCATTTTTTTATTTTTTGATAAAACTTTATATCCGAGGGTCATTTTGTAGCTGGTGTCATACTGAATCTAGTGGACTTTGATTTTTTTGTTTCAGACAAGCCGTTGCCGAGTTGTGATGGAGCTACCTAGCCTACCTATTTTTGAGGCGTTACGTTAAACTATAGTTTTTGTACTTAAAATGAATAAAAATGAATGACATTTTTTTAAAAATGTATTTCAAGAC
The DNA here is from genome assembly GCA_964007375.1 of Ophion obscuratus. NCBI lineage: Eukaryota > Metazoa > Arthropoda > Insecta > Hymenoptera > Ichneumonidae > Ophion > Ophion obscuratus. The sequence goes on along the minus strand of OZ023320.1, from coordinate 27,669,881 downwards.
GTTAATTATCAAGCCCAACAACTTTTATATTCATATCTTTTATAAAATCCTTTAAAAAATCGCGAAAACAGCGCTTTTCGTGCCTCCAAAGTGGACTGACCCCTTAAATCAAACCAAAGTTTCTTTTCTTCAGTATGAAAATCTCTTCTAAGTGAATTACAAAAGTCGTTGAAAAAGTTTTTTTAAATAATTTTTATAGCACGCTAGTGTTTTTTTTTTAACATTTTTTTTCAAACCTGAGAAAAGTTATAACTTCACGATTTTTTATAGCTTTTTCTTCATTCACCCAAAAGGAAAATATATGTCAGTTGAAAATTTCATTGGTTTATTTGGTTCAGTTAATGGGCGGTGCGCTGTGCACTTGGACGTTTTCGTACACAATTGATTGATTTTTTTCAAACGGGATGGAAGGAAAAAGTTCGTTGAGTCGAATGTGTAAATTTAAAGATGGGGAAATGGTAGGAGACGAAGAGAATTGACGTGTATCTTACCGAGATCCGTCGATGCGCGTTTTCCTTCGACCACATCCGGCTGACTCGTCGTATAGAATGTCTGGCTGATGTCGGGTTTTTGTTCGAGATCGACTGCATTCGTGGGCGCCTCGTCGGCGACCAATTTGTTGATTGTACTGTCGCCGGCGCTCTGCTCCTCGTAACTACAACTACTGCCGTCCTGTTCCAAGTACTCGGGCATTTCGAGCTTGAAGTTCGGCATCAGCGGTATTATTTCGACGGGATCGGAGCCCGACGCGTTCGCTTGATTCTCCGCAGTTTTCTCGCTCTCCTTCGTCGTGTGGCCGTTGTTCTCGCGTTGCGTCGTCTTTTCCGCGTTCGCCGCGGCACGATTGTCCCGACATTTTCGCCTCTTCGTCGGCGGTGTGTCGGCCTGAACGTCGACCGATTGGAAGGGCAATGGCGACGACGGTGATTTGCTCCCTTTGCTATTCGTCAATGCTTTGCCCGCGGGGTTTTGCAGTTGTACTTCCGGTTCGTTAGGAATCTCCACGTCCTCCTGTTTCGTGTGCAAGACAAATGAGGAAGCGGAAATGTTTATTTTGGTAGATACAATTGGGATTGTCTATAGAATTTCTGACGATATTTCCATATTGTACAATTTGCAACAATTTCGTGAAATTATTTGCAGCAATTGACTATTCTTTCTTGAAATTAGTTGCGTCGATTTTATATTATTATGTCAAATTGCCGTCAATAAATTTCCATTGTTTTCAACGATTTACGATCGTGGCATAAAATTACTTTTCCACAATTTACGATTATAGTATCAAATTATTATGCGCAATTGAGTATTATTTTTGATCATCTACAAATATAGTGCCAAAATATTTTCGACGTTCTACAATGACTTCGTCAAATTATCTGTAATCATTTAAAATTGTGTTCAACAACTCAAAATTATTTAACGGGCTACATCTACCTAGGTGGGTCAAGAAAATGCAGGTTCCAAAAATATTATTATTCTATAGTATCATCTTGTAGTTATATTCTCTGAAAATTTCATTGAAATGTTCCTAAAAGTGAATGAGCTACAGCTTCTAACAGTCGGCCGGGCGAGCGGTAGCAGCGTCATACTTCAAACTTTAAACGCGTTCTTCTCGAAACTCTGTTTTCAAAGTCGGTGGACATAATATCTCGAGAACCACTGGATGGATTGTTTCCAAATTTATAGGAGATACGATAAGAAACATTTAAATGTCGTTGGCGATCGCATTTTTTAAAATACGATTTCCATTTTTTAATAGTTACGCAAAAATGACGACTTTTTCATAGAATTTGCATGCTCGAGTTTCAATTCATCCCCATGTTGTATAGAAATCATGTGTATACACATGTTGTATAGAAGAACATGAAAACATGTTGTATAGAAGAAATGTAAACAAATAATTTTACAAATCGACGATCGTCAACGACTTGCATTTATTGTTAACTTGAATAACCCGTTTGGTTTTTAGATTACGAATGGACGGCTTAAAGCCTTAGACCACAGTAACGGGTATAAAATCATGTGCGAATTTAACAATTTTTTTCCGTATGAAAAAGTGATTCACTCATAAAATTAATTACACATCTATTTAGTATGAATGTCAAGCTGTTAGAATATATATACTTTTTTTCGATGTACAAAATGGCCGACTACTAATATTTTCTTTTATCTTTTTTTTTAAGCGCTCCGCGGCGTGACTTTTATCATACACAATTTTTTGCCTAGAACAAAAACAAAAATTCTCATCAATCTACATTAGAATACCTAGAGAAGTACGTACGGAATTTAAAAAATATCGTTTTATTCAAAAGTTGTAGGTATTTGAACTTAACAAATGAATTTTCAGTGAAAAATTTCGTTATAACTGCTCATAAATTGCTCATAAAATGAAAAGTTTACGAGTAATCAGAAATTCCGTACGTACTTCTCTGCGAAATGTAATTAGGAACATAACCTTTAAATTTGAAGTACATCGAGAGAAGACTGTTGAAGTTATTTGTCACGCCAATTGGAAAAAAGCTGTTTCGAGAAGTTTCGAATAGTCGGCCATTTTGTACATCGGAAAAAAAAATTCCAGCAGCTTGATATTCATACTAAATAGATGTGTAATTAATTTTATGAGTGAATCACTTTTTCATACGAAAAATATTATTAAATTGGCATATGATTTCATACATTTACTGTGGCCTAAGGCTTTAAGGGGAGGGTAGGGGTTTCAGCGTGAAAAAAAAAATTTGCGATTTTTTTCCATCTATATCGATAAAGTAAATTTATTGAAACCTTTTGTACATTGTTAAGTGTCATTTCAAGAACATTCCGTAAAATTTGTACGCGAAAATATCCATAAACAAGCCAGTGACGCGTTTTTTCTCGAAATCACTTTTTCAAAGTCCGTGTTCACTGCCATTTGTAAACTACATGACCGATTTATTTCAAACTTGGTACACACTTTCTACATATAAAATACCTCCCCCCAACGGTTAGGTTGAGATTTTTTTTACATTGAGGGGGTTTTCCACCCCCAAAATGGCGGGATTTTTCGTGCAATTTAGAAATGAAAAAAAAATTATCTCAGACCGTTGGAGGGAGGATTTGATGATACTTTGACGAAATTTTAATGGTATTTGATTTCAGATAATTTCTACCTGAGATACAGTGAACACCGCAAATCGTGTTTTTCCAAAGGCGTTCTTGGGAAAGCTTTGTCATCGGCTTGTTTGTGGATATTTTCGCGTACAAATTTCACGGAATGTTCTTGAAATGACACGTAACAATGTACAAAAGGTTTCAATAAATTTTCTCTATCCATATAGATGAAAAGCTTCGCAAAAAAGTGTTTTTTTTTTTCACGCCGAAACCCCTACCCGTCCCTTAAGCTGGGAAGTGCCACCGCTAAACGTTGCGAAAAAAATTTCCACATCTGCCAGCGGCCATGTTTTGGTTGTTTTTCTATATTTTTTTAAAGACGCTCCATATATGTTCCTTTGACTTAAAAAAAAATGCGTTTTCACCAACCATTCCCAGATTGTTTTTTCGGGCTTTGGCCATTTTTTTCGGGCCTCTAGGTAGATGTAGCCCCTTAATGAATTTATTCTCAACGATTCACAGTTACAACTAATCTGCAACAATTGATAATTATTCCCCAAAATTATTATCAAGAATCTACAATGTTATCGGCAAACTAATCTCAATAATTTGCAATTATTTCCAATAACCCGTAATTATCTTGTCACGCTATTTTACATAATCTACAATTTCCTCGTCAAATTATTTTCCACAACAAGCCACCATTTCGTCAATTTGTGCTGAAAAAAACTACAAATACTTTGTGAAGTTCATTTCGATGATTCGCAACCACTGCTCATTTTACATCTCTCCTAGTGTTACGTTACGGGAAAGTTGTGCACGAAAAAAAAGTTACGTACCTCGACTATACTATCGCTATCCTTTCCCGTGCCATCGGTCAGACCCTGTACCGCCAGTAGCTCGGCAGTCGTCAAAAAGCTCGCCAATTGTTCCTGGACGACGTTGACTTCTCCCTGGTACATGAAATCGACGAGTGCCGCCAGATCGTCAAATTTGACATTACGAAATATGATAACCGGATGTTGACAAGGATTTTCCTGAAACACAGCACAGCGTACGTGTAGCATCCCGCGAAACAACTTTGCCGGCCGATGAAAAGTCTACGCGTCAAAGCTCGCTCTTACCTTGAACAAATCTCTGAAGTACGTGCTACACGCGGAAAGCAGCATTTTATGCGCTCTTATTCTCTTTCCTTCGCAGCTGAGCGTCACGTCGACGAGATCCTCGTCCGTGCGCAGCGTATCGAAGGCGCAAGTTATGTGTTTGAGATAATTGTTCCATCTGAGGGAGAACTGTTGGCTGGAACCCATGCTGCCTTTCTGAGATGAAAGAAGAAGAAAAAGAAGGATGGAAACACGTGTACGATCGATAATGAAACGGGGCTGACGAAAAGAAAAAAAAAAAAAAAACCGAAAAAGGGCCCCACGATCCTCGACTCGTGCACGATAAAAGCGATTTCCCGGCAAAGTCTTACGTTATGGTGGACCTAGAACGAATTTCCGTCAAATGCTTGGGCGTCTAGTTCGCACCGCAAGGATTCCGCTCCTGCTCGAACGAAATTGTCAAACGTCGCGTTTTTTTTTTTCGGGAAGCTCAATTCGAACGCGCCCCAATTATAACGGAGATGCCGTCCTATGATTGTTCGTATCTTTTGTTTCTTCAATCGTGACGCTTTGAGTACGGTCCTCATTCGTTTGACGATGTATCGAGGACTGTAAACAGTGTATAGCTTCGGCAAGTCTTCATGGCACCATCGAGATTCACTTTCCACCCCCCACCCCGAGCTCAAACACCGTGTGTATCGTGTCGCGATTAACAAACGTTCACAATACACAAACTTATTACGTAATTGCACCGCATTACTCTTCACCTCGTTTGTTTAGAGTTTATGAGCGATCGAGGCTGGGGGTGAATGTCGAGGGATTCCCTTTTATAAGTTACACTTTTACGACCGAGTGACAGATGGGAGCCATTTTCCTTCGGGGAAAACGCGTAAGATGCGCAAAAGGGGACCAACTTTCTACACAAGCCACGCACGATGCGTGGGATCTCTCTCTCTCTCTCTTTCTCTCTCCTCGTCGCTGTCGTCGAGGTACGTGAAGCTCGATACACACGAAAATGATGAGAATCACTCGCACCAATTATCGAGGATGTTGATTATGGAGATTATTGGAGCTCGAGTCGTGGAGATGTCGAGTCGTCTCCTTCTTAACTGAGAGATCGAGCATTACACTTTTATGGGCTGCGTTCGTGAATCTTACTCGAGATGCTCGCGTATCTTCTAATACGCTCTTGTAATCACGTTTGCTCCATAGAGACTGGACGAGTCTCGCGTTAGTTCGAGCAACCTTTGTGGACGCAGCTTTGCCTTCTGTATGATTGTAGATGCTCCGTCGGTAATGAAGATGGTAAATCGTACAGCGATCAAGTTTAGACGAGAACAATCGCCAACGTTCAGCATTTCGGGACTTTTTTCACTTTTTATTTGACATTACAAAATGTACATAAAAGAAGGCTTTGGGATACAATATCCCACCTAGCCGTATTTCGGGACTTATCACCTCCCAAATAACCGCGCACTCTGGTGGAGTACACCGTGCCAGTACCGTAAGGCCACAGCGCTAGTACGGTGAGCGTACGGTGAACTAGTAGATTAAGCAACAGAACAGATAAGGGGCCGTACGCAAATTACGTCTAGCATTTGGGGGGGGGGTCAAGATTTGCGTTACCTTACGATTTTAAAACTGCCAGAAATAGCAAAATTGCTGCCTGTTCAAGTTTTCAATTGAAACGTCGCGTGCCATTTTACCGTGGACATCTCACAGCTTTCTATACGCAATGTCAGTTCAGGGGGAGTCACTGTGCAAGAACTTGCACAGTAGCTTTCCCACATCCCCCAAGCAAAATTTGAAGGACATTTTTTAAAATAATTCTTGAAAGTACATGTATTGAAAAATACGTTGGCAACATTTTTATTCACGAGTCCGAAAATTGCCGGAGTTATAGTCACTTTAGTGAGAACAGGTATCGCAACTGGTTAGTGCCCTCAGACCCTACGGTGCGGCATCATTTACAATAGACAAAGTACAGGCTCTTATTATTTTGTGAACTATCGTGAAGATGAAGAACCGTCATATTGCCCGCGACTAGATACTTCAATGTAAGTATCAATATTCTAGAAAAAAACGTAACTTTATATCGATAAACGCGGAACGAAAAGTTAGAACACGTTTTTCTCGAAACTTGTTTTTTCGACCTTGTCCGACCGAACACTTAAATACTTATCAACCGATTTTCAATTTTTTAAGAAACATTTTTGTCATCGCAGTGACCAAGGTTGTACGTATCCGCGTTTTTAACATTTGATAATTACTATTTTTACAGACTGCTTGAATACAGAAAAAGGGCCTTGAAAATAGAAAAAAATGTCCAAACTGTCGGCATTTTGTAAAAAAATAAAGGCTACGCATAACGATAGCTAAATTTGTATAGATATCGATAAATTGTTGACTTTCAATTTACAGATAACCTTTCATAAAGATATCGATTCGACGATGAAGAGAATTTTTTTTTTTTCGTCGTCAAATCAAGGTCAATTTTCAAGATTTTGTCATCAAAATTGGTATAAAACTAGATGAATATATACTTCATAACATGAGTATAATCCCGATCCTTTGATAATTAGTTATGTCTATAAAAAAAATCGCAATTATTGACGACAAAGCACCCGTTATGTAACGGAATGGGGGGGGGGGGGGGTTCTGGCCAAGTGTTACGGTCCCGTTACGCGGGGGAGGGGGGGTCAAAAACTGGGAAACTTTGCGTTACGTAATTTGTGTCCGCCCCCTAATGGGTTCTTCTGTGATAAAAATACTACTAGGATACCGCCTGTGCCATCACACGAAAGACAGTTGTATTCTGTTATGTTTTCGACTTGCAACTATCATTTATTAATTTTTTGTAAACCTTTAAAAGCAAAAAAATCTTTTTTTTTTCGTTTTTCACTTGGAAAATGAAAACTAACGAAGCAATCTTGATGCTCTAGAAAGACGAATTATAGAGAATGAAAATGCAAAGAAAATGAGCGTTGGAACGACCCGATCGGATAATTATTAACAGAGAAAAACAAGAAAAACCGAAAAAAATCTGCGTTTTTTCTAAAATGCATAACGTCGCCTTTTTTCAAGTTGTAGCGCAGGCTCTCCGCGAGAGAGTTGTGATTGGTCGTGTTCGTTGGGTCACATCATTTTGATACGAACAAGTGCGCATGCGCATAATGATGCGCAACGCGCAACCACGCAATGAAACGAGTCATTCGTTTTGCGCAGTTGCGCGTTGCGCATCATTATGGGCATGCGCACTTGTTCGTGTCAGAATCATAAGACCCAACGAACACGACCACGGTCGTACATACAGGTCTTGAAACGTCGCGTATTTCCTACAGCGTGGTTTGGCTCGCTTGTTTTCCTCGTTTTTAGTACCGGGGCGCGGCGCTGTGATCTAGGGATGGACAAAGGTGGGGATGGAAATGCGTTACGTATGACGCACAAGCCACGATTTTTGCACCGCTTGACACTGTTGAGTTGCACCGCGCATGCGCTGATTTTCCATGCCTAGATCACAGCGCTATCCTGGTGGTCACAAGGTGAGATAATTTAGCGCCCGTGAAATGAACCATCCCCACCGGCTCCGTTTCAAGACCTGTATGTACGACCGTGAACACGACCCTTGCTAGGTACTTTATGTGTGCACAACCCAGGCGCTGTCGGATAATTAGTTTTTGCATAATTGCAATTATAATTTTTTAATGCACTATCTTGCAGCGTGCCTGGATGCGTCATGAATGATCTGATTTAAATTTTCCGAAAACATTTTGAAAGTAGAAGTATAGTACTACAAAACGTATATTTTCATTTTGCTTTTAAATGCTGCGACATTGGTGAGAAACACTTGCAAACATGACTGAAAACGGACGAGCACGTGAAAGCGGTTGAGTAGTGGGTCATACCGCCACCGCGCATTCACGGTACTATTGCAGTACAACTATTGTACCCGTATAGTGAGCTTCGTCGACGTAGAGGTTGTACCTTCACGATACCAGTACTGTACGGATATAAAACTAGCAGCGTACGTTCTATGATCGGTTAAATTGCCCTCACGGTACCATTGCAGTACCGATACAGTACCATACATATTCCAACCGCGTTTTTTCTTTACTTTTTTCATTTGTTCATTTATTTTTCATCTATTAGACTCATTTATGCGGGACAGACGGGGGAAAACTTGTTTATTAATATTCATGTTATAAGCAATTTATTTTCATTAAATCTAAGCAACTTTTCCATAAAATATATTTCTTTTAAATATATGCAATTTTTTCATAAAATACATTTCCGTGAAATATAAGGAATTTTTACGTGAAATACATATGAACCTATTTACAGTGAGTGTTACGAACAAGAACAGTTATTATTATTGTTTTTTTTTTCAATTAATAAAACGAAAAAGTCTTAGGACTATTGTCCCATCTGGCCAGAACAGTTATTCAGCAAACTGTCAGACGAGACGCGACATCTTCTAGCATGAATATAATACGCTTAATACATAAAAAATAAGTCGCAACAGGGGTACCTCTTTGGGTACCGTCGTGCTGTGCACCCGCCGCTCCTTTAGACAGTCAAACATCGCCTGTATGGACAGTTGAAACTACTAGTACTAGTACAGACGTACGAGTACGTAAGCGAGTTTCAAATTGAGAAAGTTTGTTTCCCCATTGTCGGGAGTGACAACGTATTGTTGATCGATTCTTGCAGTGGACACTACCCCTAGCGTTGTTTAGAAACTACTCCTCATGATAAAAAAATCATCTTAATGATTATCCCAAAAGGTACAACTGGAAAAATTCAACCGCTTCATGTACTTGGATTCCGGATATGTATGAATGTTGTGCGACATTTTTCAGATAGTGTGATACTAATGCGTGCTGATATAAATTTACATTTGAGAAATAATATAATCAAATTGCAATCTCTTACACATAATCAGCTGGCATCTCCGCGTTACACAAATCTTTTTGAATATTCGTGGTTCAACGGTAATTATGTAACAGAAAAGGCAGAACATTTTGAAAATGCAGCCGATTTCGGTTTCGGTCAATCAAAAACACACTGTTAAATACCTGGCTGCAATTATATAGCAGTTGTAAGATGCGCGTAGTGTAAAACGTCTGTATGTTTGAAGCATTTTTTCGAAGACTACCATTATTGTACGACGTATGAGCCATGAGTAGTGTAAATTATCATAAAAGACTTCAGTTTTCAATATCAATATCTAATAAAAGCCGATTGTAGACTTTGCGAGTGTTAAGGCAGTAGTCTGGTCTAGAAATTTGACGAAATCGATTTTTTTTTGTCATTTTATCATTCCTTAGACCTTTCTTAATACGCTCGTGAAAACCGTTTATTGATATTTCAAAAATTAGCAGAGTAATATAAATTATAAGCAAGCCGCGCGCAAACCTCATCTAACGGTATCAAAACTTTGAACGCACATCTCAGAACTATGTTTTTCAAATCGGCGCCCACGATATCTCGATAACTAATTGACCGATCGAGCTCAAATTTTGCACATACCTTCGGTAGCCTCTTTCTGAGGACTGGTAGCAGAATTGAGTCGAACAATAATTTTGCCCACATTTTATAACTCGTCGAATACCCGAAAATGTATGAAATATCGTTAATCAAAGTTTAACAGGCCGCCATTTTGTAACAACATTTTTTTGAGTACTAATTCTGCTACCAGTGCTCAGAATACTCATACAGATTGAGAATATATATATATATTTTTTCAGATGCGTACATCACCCGGAGTGAGCGCCGATTGAGGCGGTTTTCGGCGGACCATGTTGTAAAAAAATAAAAAACTACATGAAAATATTTGAAATATTTTTTTTTTTAAATGTAGATACATTCTCATAGGAACAATAAATACATATGTAAAATTTCATCAAGACAACTTCAACGGTTTAAAAGTTATTCCAACCCAAAAATGACGTCAAAAATCTCGCTCTAGACCAGACTACTGCCTTAAGTCTACTTGTTCAATCACCAACCCGCATGTAAGCTTGTATTAAATATGTAATTCTACATGTATGTAATTCTAGAAGTAAGTTATGCAAATAAAATATCTGGTATAAACACCGTGATCGCATCCCTACGTCTCTATTTTTTTCTTGAAATGAAAAAAAGTATTGTCTTCAAAAGAGTAAATTAAAAAAGTAGCTATTCGTGCACATATAGACTACAAGTATCTCGTAAACATAAGAATAGTGAGGAGTAAGCGGCAGATCTATGCGTCCCCTTCCCCCGCCCCTGTTGAGATTAATGCAAATATCCACACGTATCCAAAACCATAGAATTCGTATCGTCATCGGAGGGAAAGCAGATTCATCAAAGTAGAGTGGCAAATTTTTAAATCGTCAATCAAAAGGAAAATAGAGAGGGGGTGGATTACCCTCTCAGAGTCTCATATTGATTTCGCAACATGAGGAAACGTCGACTCGGAGTTGATAGAAATATTTTGAATCAGCTTGTTAAACAGGGAAAGACGACTGCGGTGGTGAAGAAGTTCAGGTAGAGGGTAGTTTACCTCCTTAAGGTTGCTATTTGGAAAAAATGCAAAAATACGTCAACTAGATTTTTGTCTTTTCATCAAAATAGACCGGGTTTCCTTCAATTAGGTCCACCCCTTTCTAATATAGGGTGGGAAAAAAATAAACACAGGAGTGGTTCAGCCCTTAATTTTTTTTTCATACGGGGGGAATTTTGAAATATGCAGTCGCAAACAAATATGCAAACGAACTTATGTTGACGTGAATTTAGCCCGGAATGCCAAAAGGTTAGCTGATTATACGATGCTATTGGCTAAAAAATCGAAGGGCAGGTTCAACCCCTCAATTATGAGATATCGGAAAAAGAAAAAACACGTATCCGCTACCTTTCCACGTGTATGCAAATTTACATCCCAATAAACTAAAAATTCTCAGAAATATGTATGAAAAAATTGCATGTTTGCAATACACAATATGAAATTTGTGATCTTCATCGTTCTCATCTCCAATGAGATGTGAAAAAATACAGTACGTGAACAAATACAGGTTGTTGCAATTTGGATTTTTTTATAAAAACTTCCTCATTTTTGAGGGTGCGTTTCACCCCTTAAATCTGGCTTTCCGCCGATAAAAAAAATACGTGTCTCTTAGTTTTTGATACTCTTCCATATAAAAAAGTTTCAACAAAATCGGAGGACACCAAAGTGATGTTCCTTGTTAGTGAACAAAGCACATTCTCAACTTCGAGATCGAATGGTGTGAATGGTTAAAATAATAAAATTGTTTACAGAAAAATGTCTTGAAAAAAATTAATAGATAATGCACTTGCAACAAAAATCTGCATAATACCAGAAATTATGCCGAAAACGGCAAATGAAAAAAAAAATGCACACGTTTGCTCGTGTGAATACGTTCGACTATGGGGACGAACGTTTGAAAACAAAACTTTGCAGTAAAAAAGTGTCTTAATAAAATTGAGTCAAGTTGTGTCGAGCTAACAGATTCAACTTTGAAATCAAACAATTGTCTATTGGAAGCGGCATTTCTAGAAACAAAAAATAATAATAAAGTGGAAGCCGAGAAAAAGAAATGCGTCGGTATTTTTGGTTCGAAATAAGACAGCGTGCAGTCGGAGGATTGAAATTCCACTTTTCTCGAACCAAGTATTATAGAGTAACCGCAATGATTCGGCGACATTTGAAGTCTCTGTATGTCTAAAAGACAACTCGGGGAATTAAGGATGGTCGTGTGTTTTACTACTAAATGTTAAAGGATACTGATATTTTTTAGTGCCAGATGCGTGTCCTAAAACTTAAATTTTGAAGTTTTCATACATCCTTACGTATCGTTATTAATCCCTTCGTTGGCATTGACGCAATAGTGGCTCAACCTTTATTTTCCTATTTAACTTGCTCTGATTTGAAATCGGAGCCTCACTGGGGGGTTTATGGGCTCGCTGAATCCAAATTTGAAGTCAAAATTTGGAAATAAAAAACGGCGGCGCCAATATGGTGGGCAAAAATAAAAAACTTTACTCGATTTAGATGAAAATTAGTACCCCGAGATTTTTGAGGTCGCTTATTACGATTCTGAACTTTAAATTTGGAAATTCAAAATGGCGGCGTTAGAATGGCGGATCGAAATTGCACATTTTACTCGAATCAATCTGTATTATTTGTATTTTCATTCGCTATATTTGTTCGTCATTGTGAATTCCGGAATTTTGAGTTCAGACTCGTAATCAGCACGCTCAAAAACCCTAAAGAACAAGTTTTCAAGATAAAAAAAATTTCCCGCCATTTTTGGCACTTTTTGTCGAATTCTCTCTGCCAACAAAGGGGTTAAGGAGATATAAACACCTACACTACGGGCCTGGTATCGATGGTTCCATGTAAGTTGACAAATTTCATGATTTATTCATTCCCAAATTTTCCAACGCGTTTTTCTCAAAACCACGTTTTTCAAATCGGTACCCAAAATTTCTCGAAAACCAATGAACCGATTGCCTTGAGGTTTTTTGTGGTTATTCTATACACCATTGTCTAGTACTTGTCATAGGATTTTTTTTCCGTTACTTAGTTTTCGTTTTATAGGCAGAATAATAACTAATTTTTGGCCCAAAAATCACTATTTATGTTCAAACGTCCGCCATTTTGTCATAAATCGATATTTTCAAAATCGGCTCTGAGAAGTACTAGATTATAGTATCTAATTTAAGGGAGCTTTCCAGTGTGAAATTTTCAAAAAGTCGATTTTTTTTTTGCTTTATCGAATAGTATACACTCTTCCGAATATTGTTTCCGGCATCGCTGATTGACCGTAAGTAAACGAATTACCTAAAATTTCCTCACTTGAAACTTTGAACGCGTTTTTCTCGAAACAGCATTTTTCAAAACGGTGTCCTACTTGGAGGGCAGAGTTTTAAAGCTATCGAGTTGAATTTTTTACACAATATTCTTAACGTCATTGTTTATCGTGCTATGGAAGCTTTTTTTTTGACATCTTCCTATTTTTTTGTAAAAAAAAACTGCCAAAAAAATGCTAAAATCGATACTTTTTGTTCAAACCGGCGCCATTTTTGCAAAAAAAAAAAAAAAAGCCTCCATAGCACGAAAGCCGATCAATAATCTTTTTGTGTTTTTTGTTTCAGATCAAAATTGTGACCCCCAACGTGGACACCACATCCAAGTGCATTTTCTGCAACAATTGTTTCATCATTTTTATAGATATTAATTAATAAATAAATCGATCTTTAAAAAATTGTTTTGTATTCTTCAATACCCAATTAATATACAAAAAAAACCAGACCGATTAGATTATTTTTTCTTTAAAAAAAAAAAATCGCGAAAAACAGCGATTTTTCGGGCTGTCACACTGGAAAGCTCCCTTAATAATCTTTTTGGTTTTTTTTCAGATGATTTTTGAAGAAACGCCACTGGGTATACGCAGATTTTTTTACGACGCTCCAAGGAACATACAATATGCTTGTATATTTTTGATATTTTTGAACAAAGAAAATTAAACATATTTTTGAATGTATATACTTTTAGATAATTAAAACCACAATCCGAAATTTCAAATAGTTTTCCTTGAAAAACATCACAAAAACGACCTTTTTTCCGGTCCCCAGGTGTATATCTCCCCTTAAAGTAAGAAATTTCAAATCTGAGTAATGTAGCGCAGTTTAAAACATCGTCAATTTAGCCCCAGTTTATACATCTCCAAATCATATTAATTGCGCTAATTGGCGAAGCTTTGGCCAAATTTCATAAGGAAATGATTTTTCGTAAGGCTCTGCATTAAATTGTCTATATTTCAATTCTTTTTTTCTCGCAGACGATGTAGCCGGACGGAAACATCGAAGCCGTACTCTTGTTGGGCGTATCTACGAACCTCCGTAAACGTGTCAGAATGGAAATCAAATTTGAAAGGGCTTCCGGAATCCACCGAAAGGCTAAAAAGATGACGAGGAATCGCTGGTTCATCTGCCGCGCGGTATGCTCGGTGCAACCTGTGTTGGCCAGATGGGACCATTGTCCCATATTTCTACGCCGTATATGAAATTGCGTTTCCGAAGTTCACGATGAAAGTACAATATTTTCTAGAACTTAAAATTTACTAAAATTCATAAAATTCTGAAGGGCCCCCCGGCCCCGCCCTTTCCGATGAGATACAACCAAAAGTTTACCTCTCTTTACGCAGGTACCTGAAAATAAAAAGTAAGTTAGTACCGCCCTCTGTAAAGTACATTTATCTTAACGGTCTACGTCTACCTAGGTAGACCGAAAAATTGCATGTTCCAAAAATATTTTTACTCCATATTATCACCTTTTAGCCATATTCCGTATAGATCCTTATAGATCCTTAGAATCCCTATAGATTGTTTTCAAATTTACGGGAGATACGATGAGAAACATTTAAAGGTCGTTGACGATGCCACTTTTTTAAAATCGATCTTTATTTTTTAATAGTTACGTAAAAATGACGACTGTTTTCCTAGATTTTGTATGCTCGAGTTTCAATTCGTCGCCATTTTGTTATACAAAATTATTTAAATAATGGACGGTCGTAAACGACTCGTATTTATTGTTAACTTGAATAACCAGTTTGGTTTTTAGATTTCGGATGGACCGTTTAAGCTGGAGTGTCCACCACAAACCGTCGCGACAAAAGTTTCATCTCCCGACGGCCATTTTTTTGTTTTTTTTTCTGTATTTTTGCCGATTTTTTAAAAGGCTCTTAATATATGGAGTTTCACGTTAAAAAAATACGTTTCTTTTTCACAAACGGTTTGACCGGACACAATTCGGACTGGCAATTTTTCGGGCCTCTAGGTAGATGTAGCCTGTTAAGGGCGGACACCGTTGTAACATTTTCGAAAAATCGTTTTCTGGGAAACACTTTCAAAAAATCTTTCGAACCTTAAAAAATATGATGCATATTCGTTCATAGCTGAAACAATAGTTACGAAGTGGTTTTTGAAATATTTTTGAGAGGACTGTCCTATGCCTATGTTTGGGGAAAAAGTTAACGACTAAAAATAGTTTCATTTTCTATCAATAAGTGGCATGGCATTATGGAAAAAAAAATTCATCAGCTGTAGCGTCTATAAAATCGTTGACTTCAAACACGTTTTTCTCAACAGCATGTTTTTTTTAATCGGCAGGCAGCAGAACTCGAACAATTTTCGTCCAATCGACTTGCAATTTTAGCTGTAGCTTCTTAGATTACTTCAACAGTTAAATATGAGCGCTTTTTTCGATTAATTTAAAATGGCAAAAAATATATCACTTTTTATATGAATATTATGGTCGAAAAAACTCGGCTAAGTGCGCGACGGGCCTCGCTCTATTAGGGTTCCGTACATTTAACCAATTAATATTTTTTTTAAAGTAGATATTTAATTAGGTACTGCCTTTTTTCTGTCTTACACCCGTATTCATAGATGTACCTTGAGGAATCCGTATTCCTTGTTCTTTGTTCAGAACAAAGTTAATTATTAATTTAGATTTTATTGAGCAAGTCGAACGTCCGTTTCGGCGCAAAATATGCAAAAATATTTTTTTTCTCAAGGAAAGACACTCGTTATTTTATTTTTTTAAATTTCCTCGAATTGTGAATACGAAAAACGGATTTTTGGTATTTTTTATATTATGGGATTTCTAAACACCGTGAAGTAACAACTATTTATTTATTTTTTTAAAATTAAAATTCGATTGAAGAGTGTGGAGCACTCCAAGGCTCCAATACATATGACATATATGTCATATGTATTTCAAAAACCTGGTAAACATACAGCGAGTGCTCCACACTCTTCAATCGAATTTTAATAAAAAAAATATTTAAAAAATAAAAATAGCTGTTACTTCGCGGTGTTTAGGAATGCCATAATATAAAAAATACCAAAAATCCGTTTTTCGTATTCACAATTCGGAGAAATTCTTAAAAACAAAATAACGAGTGTCTTTCCTTGAGAAAAAAAATATTTTTGCATATTTTGCCCTGAAACGAACGTTCGACTTGCTCAATAAAATCTCAATTAATTTTTTTCTGGGAGGCTAGAAAAAGACGCACATTTTCGTTTTTTACGAATGTAAATACGTCAAATCCTGCCAAAGATACAGCCATTTGAATGGAAAAATATTAAAAAATGGTAATCAACGAGAAAAAACGTCAGAAATTTAAAAAAATGTCGACACTCGATGAATGTATTCAATAAAGTAACTCGATTTTTCAAAATTATTTGTGGATTTTTTTTACTGGCTGAAGTGACGTGGAATGCCTCATATACCTAATAAAGCCTATACATTATTTTTTAACATGTATTTTATTCCTTTCTCCAAAAAAAATAATTCCAAAGAAAACGGTCGAAAATGGGCAGTTACAGTGGTGTCCTCCCTTAAAACAGCGTCTCAAAAACGCACCTGGTGAATTCAAGCGAAAAGCGCCAGCTTACCCGATTTAGTGAAAATTTTGAAGTCATCACCTGTTCCCTCGTAGTCCTCTCGAATACCCCTGGCGAGTGAACTAGCTTCGACGTCATGGGCATCCTCAGCCTGCGAGCAGGTCGGAGTGTCCTGTATGCCGTCATCTTCGACTGAATCCACTTCCAGGCTCGAGTGCTTCTCCTCACCGTCGTCAACTTCCTGCGACAGCGGGTCCTCCATTTCGACGCAGTCTGTAGCCGCTTCCGCGATCGTACATTCTGCAGGATCAGGATCGTCGCGTAGCCGTCGATTTGGCTCGAACTGATCTTCTTCGTCTTCTTCCTGAAGTTGTTCGTCCTGCCGCTGCCTGTGCGTTAAGCGCCACTTGCGGGTTTTCAAACTTTTCAGCGCTTTTCTTAACGCGTCGTAAAACTCAACGCTGTTAGGGGTCGCAAAGTGTTTGTTGTCAATCATGGCGTCTGCGAACAAAACAAATAATAAGTTAGGCACTGTTTAAAGTGTGTGTAGTACACGTACAATATTATTCTTTATTAACCATAACATGCTTGTGCGAAGCGGCTTCCTCGCAATTTGCATCCTACGACGCCAGATCGCCCGTTGAGGGTGAGATAGGCCGAAATCTTTTCGTCTTCAGGGAACACGAAACGGAAGTATTCCGCCGCGCAGTCGGTAGGATTTGTGCGACCAAGGAAAATAAAGTGCGCCACCTGTAACGAATAGTTTCAAAGCGAAAACCGGTATTAATCCTTCGAGGTCACACGCTTCTGTAACTTAGTGGTCACATGGGGTCCGTGTGACCCCAGCCATTTAATTCTATTGATTGAATTGCTGATTCTATTGTTCCGAATGGCTTATAAAAATTCAGGTTGTTAGTCTAAACCTTCTATAACGTGGCATTCTCAGTAGAATATTGCGATCGACATTTAGAATGGCGGAAAAAATTAGAGTGATACTATTGAGATATGATACTTTAAGGAGTTTCGATGCCAACATCGAAATGCTTGTAAACGATTGAAAATCATATAACCGAGAGATTCGTTAAGGATGCATTAACTGTACAAAAATAAATCCGTTTCACCACATAGTTTCGGAGTTTTTGAAGGTTCAAGTTGAGTTTTGTTCGAGTATTGTTAATGAACCAGGTGGAGAAACCTCTTAATTTTTTAACACGACATTTCTGACACTATTTGCAGCTTGTTCAGTTTTTTAAATTTTAATCAAAGCATTATTTTAACCCCTACAGCCATACAGCTAGTGTTTACGAAGTGCCACGTGCCATGAAGGTTCAACTTGAACCTTCATCCATTTGGTAATACAGGTGGCACTTCGTAAACGCTACTTATAGGGCTGTAGGGGTTAAAAGTAATGGTGTTTCTAAATAGTATATTACGATACGTGTGACTTAAGTAGTCTATTATTGCACGGCGTGAAGTTAGCGCCCGAGCGCAGCGAGGGTGCTAAACTCAAATCATTTTTAAAGTTGCGTTAAAATATCATATCTCAACGTTAACCGCAAGTCAAGCACGGAAGAAAAAAAATTGAAAAACTGTCACACCAGAATAATAATTTCGATAATCCATGTACTTTCATTAAATAATGTATACAAAAGTAGGTGAAACAAGGGGAATAACTTTAATTTTTTCAACTTATGTAATTAAAACACCAATTTAACAAACTGTAACGATTTTTTTAAACTGCTTTTGTTGGTTTGCACCGTCTTATTTTCAGCCGTGCATATTCGTGTGACATTGCAATTACTGAATGTTAGATTGCCGCTAGGGCCGTAATTCCCGTACAACAAACTATGGGTCAGCGTTTCGTCTTGATTACGCTGTAATTTTTTCTACAACATGAAAGTGTTTTCAGGAGAATCGCTAATCTCTCCCTGTCTCGTCATTTGTTCGTAATGAATTTTCAAGCTTCAAATGACATTTAAAAGTATTTTCTTTTGTTTTTTATGCATCTGTGAAGTTAGGCGATCGATTTTCGTACGGTGTAAAAAACTTAGTTCACGGACTACTTAGTTCACGGGCTACTTAGGTCACGGAAAAGCGTGTGTAAAGTGCGGGTTTAGGTCACACTGTGCTATAAAAGGTATTTATTTGGACATTTGAAAAGTGCCAATTTCGGAGTAAAAAAGAAAGATAATCTTGAAAAATGAGCAAATTATTGGCAACAACGGCTCGGAAAATTATGAGATCATAGTGTAAACACAATATATATGAAAGATATTCTTTTTAATATTTAAAAAAAAACATTAAAAATCGTAAATAAATCAAGTTTGTCCCCCAAAGTCGACACAGATGAAAACTCTGTGCTCGTCGCACATTCTAAATGGTTTTACAGGTAGGATTGTAATGAGTTTTAAATGACGTAGACGGACGTTGCAAATAATTCGCATTTCGAAGTAATTCATATAAACTTGATCGAATTTTTTTTACCGTTCTGATATTCATACTTACAATACCACGCAGTGATACCACGCAGAAAAAAATACCACTTTTTACGAAACAAATATATGCGCAGGTCACATGAGGGGGGGGGGGGGTCAAAACGAACCCAGCGCGCGAGCGATTTTTTTTTGTATCGACAATCACGCTGTCATTCGTGACAGCGAAACTGCTGTCACGAATCGTCCGACCCTAATCGGTACTTACAAAGGACACTCTAAAGCATCCTTACAAGGCAGGCCAGCCCCTTGGCTGTCTACAACTTATATCAATTTTGGCTCAAAGTCGCGCGTAGGGTCTCCTGCACCCCATGTGACCGCGGACGGTCAAATACGAAAAACATATATCTTTGAGTAAATTCTACTTATGTCCAGTCGTATATTTGTAATAAAATTTCTTACCAAATCATTGTAGATGTCGTCATCAACGTTCTCAAATTCCAAAAAATCGTTGATGGTTTTAAACGAAATTCGCGGGCCATTCGGCGACCGCTTTGGCATTGCGGTTTGGAACATTTTTTTTATAGCCATCGTGGTTTCGCTGTAAAATAAAATAAGCAATCAAAAAGTCATTTGTGATAAGTGAACCCGTACTCTCAACTAAAATGTTCTATGCTTACTTGTTAACCTTTTCCATGGTCGAGATTCGCTCCGACAACACTCGTTGTTCCGCCAAGATTTTCCTGGTGTTAACATGGATATAGGGTAATTGTGCATCAGTGGGGCACCACCCCAATTTTTATGGCAACATTTTTTTGCCTAAACTGCTTTAATTGGTCACCGTCAATGATATTTTGGTGGGAGAGGCTGACATTTTTCATTAATTACCAAAGTTATGAGGATTTCGAAGTTTTCGCAAACAGTTTTCCCAAACACTGATCTGTGTGTTTGGGTTTGTTTGGGGGTTCTCTGTGTGCGTGTGTGCTCTATTCGTAGCCATACCCTCCGAAATGTTGGAAAATGCCCTATCTTATCACGTGTTTCCGGGAACCTAAAAACCCCATAACTCATCAAACTAATAGAAAAGTTCAGTCTTCCCCGACGTAATATCACTTACTGTAATGGAATCAATAACTTCATGGCGAAAAAAAAAATTCCCATTAAAACTGGGGTGGTGCCCCACTTGTGCATAATTACTAAATATAGTTACTGTTGTCTGAATATACATAATTTCGTAGCTTTTATGTGCTTCGTGAAACTCACTTTAGCGTCTCCGCTATACCGTGGAGCTGTCTACCGACGTTCTGGTCTGGTCGCCCAGCTGCCTCTTTGTACGGGGCGTACCGTATAGTTGTGCGTGGTAGTGACAATTTTTGCCTGGACTGTTGTGGTGACTGCATGTTTCGTGTGTTTGGCGATGGTATGCCTTCAGCTGTGCGTTTTTGTTCCATCGAACCTGGAGGCTCAATGGCTGACCTATCATTAATTTTCGAAGTAGACGCAAGTACGCGGGAAGCGCTTGATACCTCAACAATGGTCTTTTCGTCAGATTGAACTTTGTCAAGTGATGCCTTTATTGGCGTCACGACTGTATCTTTGTCAAGGGACATTTGGTTTGCGCTTGAATCCGATGCAGTGTTAGCAATTTCAACACGCTCCTGTGAATTTGCCAACGGAAAATAAACAACTCGATCTAATCTGTCTAAACGTTGCCGATGGACTGAAGATACTGCTTCGTAAGGCTTACGACTGCGCCTCTTCAAAAGAATCAACATACCTATAAAAGGGAGCGAAACTAGGATAAGAAAACGATCGCGAATTGAAACAAATTGAATGAATAGAAAGAGAAATAGAAACGAGCCTCAATGAGAACGAGAACGGGGAGAAAGAATTTTACGTTGCCAATTGAAAACTTGGTGAACTGTGAAAGGCCTCTCAAATGTGTGCAAAAGAAATAATATATTGGCAATTAAGTATACAGGGTGGACGATTTAACGTGAACACCACAAATATCTCCGTTGCCTTTAGAGTCGTTTTTGCGTTCTCAAGATCATCAATGGTTTTTCAAATGCGAATATTTTTCACGGAATATTTTGGTGCTAAATCATTTCAAGGCCATGATATCATAGGTCGTTGGATTCGTCTGAATATCAGCTACAACGTCTTAATAAAAAAAACATGTTCCCATTTGAATCAGCCCTTCGAAATCAATCAAATTACCTCCTCACATTTTTTTCGTCGCTCTAAATGCAACGGGGGTATTTGGGATGGTCTCGTTAAGGTCTTAGGCCACAGTAACGAGTATAAAATCACGTGCGAATTTAACTATTTTTTTTGTATGAAAAAGTGATTCTCTCACAAAATTAATTACACATCTATTGAGTATGAATATCAAGCTGTTAGAAAATATATGTATTTTTTTCGATGTACAAAATGGCCGACTACTCGAAACAGCTTTTTTCCAATTGGCGTGACAAATAACTTCAACAATTTTCACCCGATTTACTTCAAATTTAAAAGTTATGTTTCTAATTGCATTTTGCAGTGAAGTACGTACGGAATTTCTGATTAATCGAAAACTTTTCATTTTATGAGCAGTTTATAAGCAGTTTCAACGAACTTTTTCACTGAAAATTCATTTCTTAAGTTCAAATACCTACAACTTTTGAATAAAACAATATTTATTAAATTCCGTACGTAATTCTCTAGGTATTCTAATATAGATTGACGAGAATTTTCGTTTTTTGGTCTAGATAAAAAATTGTGGATGCTGAATGTCACGCCGCGGAGCGCTTAAAAAAAAGATAACAAAAGAAAATATTAGTAGTCGGCCATTTTGTACATCGAAAAAAAGATATATTTTCTAACAGGTTGATATTCATTCTAAATAGATGTGTAATTAATTTTATGAGTGAATCACTTTTTCATACGAAAAACAATTGTTAAATTCGCACATGATTTTATACCCGTTACCGTGGCCTAAGGCCTTAAATGGTCCACCTTGTATAACTGGATCATATTGAACAAAATTATCCAGTGACGAGCATCTAATACAGTACTTATGTAATTTGTTAAACATTCTCGTACTTTTGTAATTTGTAAAATAATTTTGTTCTTATGTCATTTGGAACACTCATTCGATTGAATGCCTTGTTATTGACTCATTACAGTTCTTTTATGCTGCTCTACTTATGTACAAAAAATCATTCAAATATTTCAAATTTTAAGGCGGGATTTACCATGATCAAAATATCGATTTATTTTATTTTTTTCTTCAAACGATAGAACTGTATGTGTTGAATATTTTCCTAAAGTTTCAACGCGAAATTCAAAAAACTTTAAACATTTTAGCCCATCAAAGCTGTGCCTCACCGCTCGGATCCGGAGCGAGCGTGAACTTCAAACGCGTTTTTCTCAAAACTGCATTATCGAAATTGACGTGCAGAATTACTCAAAAACTATTAAGCCGATTGAGTTGAAACTTGGTAGAAATATTGATAATGTTGATAATATTAAATTCTACTTGACGAGAATTGTATTTGGAAGATTGAAAACTAAAACTACTTTTTTAATCCACATTTTACAGAAATGTTGCGTGAAATGTTGATTTTTTAAACATGTAACTATACATGTTCTAACTGAAGAAATGTTTGAACTTTTTTGCAAATCAAAGTCTACGGGAAGCTAGACTGCACGCCGAATCGCAACGCCCGAAGCGACGTTGCTGTAACACTCTGCCACAACTCCGTTATTTTGATGATGAATTGATTTTAAAAAATTGTTTTGTATACTTAAATATACTATTAAAGTATACCTAAAGTTTGATAATTTCAGAATAATTATTTCTTAGTTTAAAAAATCCGACTATATTGCTTATTTCTTTCCTGTCTAAATGTATATCCCGCCTTAAGGGAGCTATACTGCGAAACTGTATTATTGAAAAATTAAAATTCCGTTAAATCATAATCAAAATGAAAATATATCTGAATACACCTCGTTTTCGATACCAAAATAAGTAGCCAAAGCAGGAAATCAAAAAATCATAGTCACGAAACAGAGAACTTTACAACATACTTAAGCTCCCAAACGACCAGTTGCGGACATTGTCATTGACATTGAAAGTTCATCCCATTCTCGACACTAAATGACATTGCATCGCAAAACCAAAGTGTTATCGAATTCACACTTGTGAAGTTTTTGTTTTTTTGCCAGAAGGCATTTCAGCGAGTACTTCAGAAAAAAATGTTAACGACTTGTGTTAAATGTTTTAAAGGTATTATAAATGGTGGACAATAAGAAGCATTTCCAACACGGAGAGAATTAAATGTTAAAAATTAGCGTGCAGTAACGGTAACCGGATGACAACCCTGAAACTTCGCTCATTATTACTGAGTAAAACACAGATTTTCACGAAAGTAAAATAAAATTTCTTCCTAAGATATAAAATTTTACAAGATTTTCTAGTAAATGTTGATGTGTAACAAAATACGCAAAAGTTAAATTTCAAAAATATGTAATATCAGCGAAATTTTACTGTGCAGTTTATTATTTTATGACTTTCAAAAATGTCTATAAAAAAGTGTCGTCTTTATAACAATTATTTTAAGATTTATTATAAAATTTAATGAGTGTTGTAGGAAAATGTATTGTGCTCTCGGTAAAAATTATCGTACGCGCTTGGTTAAAATTATCGTGCCGTACGGTACCGTAATTTTGAGGCACTGCATGGTAAAAATTCCCCTTTATGCCTTTCACTTCAGAATGGTATGGTGGTGGGTCTAAGTAGGGGTGCGCAGTCTCGTTTCAGTGGTTTATCTATTCCTTATATGGCTCGATGGGAGTTCCCAAAAAAATTTCGTCTAAACTGCGTACATAAACTGCTTATGATATCTTTAAGAGTGAATACGATTTTACGATTTTAAATGATGACGAAATAATATGTGCGCAAATTAGTCACATCACGCGAGCCTACGATGGTACGAAATGTATTGTAAAAAAATGGTAGTATTAAATGAAAAATAAATTCTAATAATTACATTTCTCTCCTTATCCATTTGTTGATTATACCAATTTATATGAAAGAAAAAAATTTCTGAACAAAAAGCAAACGGCATTAATTTGTTCCAATTTTTCAATAATAAATAATATTTATTACTATTATGGTTATCATTGTTTATTATCGCACCAGTTTTTGAAGAAAAAATACATTTTACTAAGGAACCGGTTCGATGGTCTAGTGGTCAGCGTGCTCGCCACTAAACCAGCGGACGGGAGGTCCCGGGTCCGAGTCCCAGTCGCGTACATTTTGTCGTGAAATATTTTTCTTCGGCATTTCGCGGCGAAATAAGGCTAGTTCCACGACTGGGGGGCGAACTCGATGATCAGCTGTATTGGTATAGGTTTTCCGCAGTTTCCTTATACCCATGACAGAAATGTCATGATGAATATAATACAGAGATTTTTCTCCTGAGGTTGACGCAGGTAAATTTTACTGTGCAGTACCGTAAAAATACCGTACAATGCGGTTGATAATTTTTAACCGACAGTAGGTAAATTTTCGAATATACATGCTAAATTTTACTGTCTCCAATTGTGACCCTTCTTGTATAGTAAAATTTTATCTGCGTATTTGAAATTTTCTGTAACTTGAGTTAAAAAAGCTGTCGCATACGAATTATTATGTATTTCTCACTTGTCACCACATTGAAATATGGCACGGTAAATGTTACTGTGAAATTCACGATAAAAATTACTTTTCAATTCTCTCCGTGAACATATACTACTGAAAAAAAAGAAGACATCAGAATTTTGTTTCGAAAATTTCTGGTAATTTTTAACGTGCTGTAACTCACTGAGAAAATCATCCCAACTCACTATGTCAATGAAAAAAGTCTAAATCTTGAAGTTGCTACTTGACGAGTTTTCAATGCAACCGTTTTTTCGATTGGTCATTAGTGAAAAAAAAACAGCAAAAGATAATTTTTTGAATTTTTCTTTCGATTTCAGTCTTCGAGCATGGATATGTTTTTTTACCAATTTTTCTGCCAGTCCTTAGATTCACTCTTCCTGTTTAATGTGATCAGCTGGAGAGTCAGTTCTGTACGATCATTTCTTGCCGAGTTATTAGCTGTAAAAACAAAAAGGATCATATCGCCTTTAATGATTGGTTGCTCACGAACTAATGAGCGTACAGGAAATGGAAGAACAGTTTTGCAAATTTCCAAGTATTCTCTATAACATGCTTCTATCTTTTCCCTCAGTATGTCAGATCATTTCTAAAAAAAGCAAAATGTCGCATATTTTTAATTTTGTACTAAACTCATGATTTATTTGCAAATAAGCGGTATAATGAGACTCCGTTTGGTTTTCTTTTGGCGCAGAGTGTCTTCAACAAGCCCAAAAAATTAGAAAGCGAAATTTGTTTAATCCATTTTTGGCATTTTTGTACTCAGTAGATATTAGTGACCCTACAACAAAAATTCGGTATCTATGAGCACAGGATAATGTAGCTACCGGCGAGATGGAGAAAGGTCGTCGAACAGTACGGTGCATACCATTTTAGTTAAATATCTTAAATGTAATTTTTAGTAAATAGAATTTATGATCAACTTGCAAATGATGAAGCGTGCCATTATTACAATGTACTACATTGAACCCGATCATGTGCTGTATGGTAGTAGTACTCTATTGCGACAAGGTAGAAGCATACAGATTGAAGGGGAACATACCTTTACGCCAAAAAAAAAGTCTGACGTTCAAAATCTTTTTTTCAAAGAAAATATTTCTTCACCATTTTGGAAATTTAGGCTAAGTTTTCCTACTATTTTTGGCTGATATATGCTATTTTTAATTAATCTTTAAAAATGCCGGAGGTATGCAGGGTGTCTAATTTTGACCAGAACTGAAATTTCATGACATTTAAGGATTTTTAAGGCAAGGAATAGGGATTTTTTCATGACTCTTAGTATGACTTTCTGGCATAGAAGTATACTTAATGATTCTACAGTGCGACCAATTTTCTAAATTTTTATATTTTTATTTTGCTCTTTCAAACAGATGTGTGTTGTATGCCAATAAAAAATATACGGAATAAACGAATAGTCACCAAACTGTACAATTCCATATGTAGTAAAACATGTGAGGCAAACATAATTTCAAGATTGCTGTAAACAAATATATTTTGGGATCATCTAGAAAAATATTACATACATTTAGGAACTTTGAGTAATATTATCTATTCGCTTTACACGAATAACAAAGAAAAACTAATATGTTGAGATAACGCATCGTTTTCTTTTACTTTCTTCTATTTTATTTTCTATCGATTTCATATTCGCGTCTCTATCGACAAGTACCACAAAGTTAGTTCATATTGAATATAGACTCAACGATAATTTAGTAGGGTATAGTAATTCGGGTACACTGGTAATTTTTCATGACATTTCATGACTTTCTCAAGGTCGAGTGTAATTTCATGACGTTTAAGATTTTTCATGACTTTTCAGGTCGGTAGACACCCTGGTATGGCACGGTCTTCTAAACTGCATTTTCAAAACTGGTGTGACATATAGCTGTAAAACTAATCGACCGATTTTAATTAAATTTGGTGTGAATCTTTTTAACCTTATTGTCTAGAACATGACTATATTTTTTAAAATAAAAAAAGTATTTTTTTATTGCAAAACGTAGCTATTTTCTAATCGAAAACTTCAATCTATTTGTTTCAAAGCGTATCATTTTGTCGATTTTCAACATTTATTACTTTTTCTGAGTTCACATACTGCGTGTGAGTGTTAATGAAAAAAAATCTTATTCAGGTTCTTTTAGATTCATCCCGACAATGCTGTGTCATACCGTTTAGGGGGCCGAGTCATACTTCCGCCGTGTTTAAAAATTAATAAAAAGAAAAATCCATGGAACAATCAAAAGTAGTAATAGAACATACCGTAAGTCTCAAAAATGGTGGAAAAATCTTTCCTTATAAAAAATCATGAAAATCAGCCATTTTTTTCCCGTAAAGGTATGTCCCCCTGTACTATACCGCTACATGATACTTGTAGTGCAGCATGCTATCAATGGATCAATACGAATAGTGCACTATATCGTTATGGTAATGGCGCAGTATACCAGTACAGCATGCTGATATTGTAAGCTTTCAGTACACACGTACTGGTGCCTTACTAATACGGCATGGACGACCAAACTAGTATCAGAGTAGTACATAGCTATGTAGATTTTTATTTAAAAACTGGCATCAAATTTTGCAATGACCCAATATATATAACGGGACACAGAAAGATTTAAACATGCGCTAAAGGCCCATCGAAATCTCGTGACAACTTCTAATCCCATACTCAAACAAGTATTGAACAAAATTAGAAAATCTGAGGAATATTTAGCAATGGAAGGATGCCGCTAGGTTGCAAAAATACTGAATTAAATATTTTTTTGTTCGATCAAGTATGATAAAGAAAAGAGAATGGAAAGGCATACAAAGTTGAGTTTACGAGACCCAGCCAAAGTTCAGAGGGCTTGGCATCATACAATGTTGCACAGAGTTTTCATTTCTTGAGGTAAAAAAGAAGTTGTAATATGTGACATAGTGCAACAGCCCTAAATGTGCATTTTATTATCTAATGACTTTCAAAAATGTCTAAAAAAAAGTATCGTCTTCATAAAAATAATTTTAAGATTTATTACAAAATTTAACGAGTGTTATAGGAAAATGTATTGTGCTCTCGGTAAAAGTACGTACTAAGAAATGTATTGCGCTCTCTCCCCAAACAATATTTAAGGCAAAAGAAAATCGTCAAGCTCTGCATTCGTGAAATCTGATGCTTGAAAACCTGATGCTTGAAAAAAAAACTTTACCGTTTGAGAACTGTTAGAACAATTGTGAGGTTATGTTAACCTCGTACATGCCCTTATGTATATTCTTCAACTTTGTCTCCAACAAATAAGAATCATTCAGTTATAAAATATTTAAACGTTGCCTAGGTTCCGAAAAAAAGGCCAAATTCTGACTTTTTCTCGAAAACTGTTGGTGGAAAAGCAACTCATTTTTTCAACACCAAGCTAGATATACTGAGCCTAAAGAATTCAGAAAAACAACACAAACATGGCCGCTGGCAGATTACTGTTTTCAAAGTCGGTGGACATGATATCTCGAGAACCACTTGATGGATTGTTTCCAAATTTACAGCGAATATGATGAGAAACATTTACGAGCCGTTGACGATATCACTTTTTTCACATCGTTCTTAATTTTTTAGTAGTTACGTAAAAATGTCGACCTATTCCATTGCCTTTGTATGCTCGAGTTTGAATTCGTCGCCACATTATTAAAACAAAATTATTTAAAAAATCGACGATCGTCAACGTCTCGTATTTATTGTAAACTTGAATAACCCGCTTGGTTTTTAGATTTCAGATGGACTTTTTAAACCAGTGTCCACCGCCCAACGTCGCGAAAAAATGTCATCATCTGCCAGCAGCCATGTTTTTGTTTCTCTGTATTTTGATTTTGTTCAAGGCTCTTAGTATATATACCTTTGTGTTTGAAAAAAATGTTTTTTTTCTCTCTAACAGTTTCCCAGGGGAAAAATCGGCATATGGTTATTCTTTTTCGAGCCTCTAGGCAGATGTAGCCTAGGCAGTTAAACGTACAACAAAGTATCAAAAAAACTCACCTTCACGATCTTGAAATCGCAGCAATTATATGCAGGGAAAGCATTACAATAACCAATCCAATATCAGCAATTCAAACGTATTCCAACAATTCGTACAGAAGACGCACTAGAATTCTTGAAATATTGGAAAGCGCAGTAAACACGGGCAAAGAACAAATATTACACGAAAGCACATGCCTTATAGGAACGCTGCCACGATTTCTTGGGGTGATCGCTTAGTTATCACCCCAGTCACGTAAAGCGCTGGCTGTATCGATGTGCGTGAACATCGCAGCGTGCTTGGCTCCACCTCTTCCAATGCCACGGCAACGACCCAGGTAGCAATTTCCAAACAGTCGTCCAGAAGCTGTCTAAATGGGTACCAAATGTCCGCTTGGAAGCTACCTATAAGTTACCATGTGTCCAACAGTTATCTTTTTCGATGGTGTTAACTTTAAGATAACTTCCGGGCGGACATTTGGTACCCACTTAGCCTAATTTTGGACAACTTCTTGAAAATGGCTACTTGGGAAATTCAGTCGTACATATTTTCGGCCTCATTTTGTGTTTTTCAAAAAGTTTCGTACGATTGTTTTCCCGCATTTTTTTTTCTAAAAAAGACAAATTTTGAAAATCCAACGTAACTCGAGAACTGTAGAGTTTGAGAGGAAATGTCAAATATAAGAAGTATAAGAATATAAGAAGTTGAGTAAGCTTATACTAGATCGCTCGGATTGTTTTCCAAAACTTTCCTTTGACATTTTTTCACGTATGCCAATCAATTGTTTGGACGTCTCCACGAGTTTTGGCAACAAAAAAAAATCGACAAAAATAAAAAAGAAATTCGGAAAAATGTCATGTGACTTTAAAACCACTTCTCCTCGTGGTATTTTATCATAAACGCCACACTTTTCGAGTTAAAGAATCCTATTAATTAAAGTTTCGAGCAAAAATAGCAAAAGAAAAGAAAACAGCAAAAGAAACCCAAATAAAGAATCTCAAAGGAAATTCTGAAATGATTCCAACCGTGTTTTCGCTCCGCAATATGTAAGAGAGAGATAGGTATCTCATTCCGCCCCCCCCCTTCGGTGACAGCTGTTCGCTCATCATGCCGCCGCGCGGCAGTTTGGGTCGCAGAATACTTGTCTTGCCCATAAGCAGCCGCCCCCTGACACTGGTAGATAAAAGCTGTTCGCAAAATGTCTTTGCCACACTGTGGCGCTAGTAGTCGTGTGACATGCATGCATATATATGTATGTTGCGCCGGTGTTTCAAATATTTTACACGAATAAAAGTCTATTGATATTTTTGGAATGATATTCCGTTCTAATAATATTCCGCTCGAACACAATAAATAACGTCGCAATAACGATTACAGGACGAAAGCCACGAAAGTTTCGAAACGTTCAGCTGAACGGAGTATTTAGAGCCGAAAGCTGTCACATAACAGCCAACGCTGGTTATTGGCGATTTCAAGAACTAAAAAGCCGGGACAAAACGCGTTTTCATTCATCATATAGGAATAGTAGGCCAGTGTCAGGGGGCTGCCCATAAGAACTCTTCTTCTATGTACGTCTGAATTCGTTGGTTACGGCTAGGGTGATGTCGCGTCTCGCTCTTCTTCTCGCATTCTTGCAGTTTCCAATGGTTGAGATGATGGTGCGTTCTCCTTTGCACTTATGTACGTTGTATGCTTCAGAGAATGGTACGTTATTAGCGTTATGATGCTCAGGTTTACCATAAAGTAAGTAGTACTGTCCATAAAAAAAGCTTCGACAGTTTATTGATGTACACAGAATGAATTAAAAATCCTTTGTAATCGTACAGTCGTCGTTGGAATTAAGTCAGTTCTCACCATTTCTATTAGTTTCGCACTTCATCCTATTACAGCAGCGACGGTCGAGCGGTCTAAGGCACATGCTTGTTATAGGCCTCCGAAGTAACTTTCGTGGTGGCGCCGCGCAACGGCTGCCGGTGGCAAAACTTGGATTGGCGCATGGCGGTTAAGTCAAACCGGCACAAACACGAAAGAGCTAGCCTGGAGCAAGCATCATCGATTGTAGATCTCACATTGTGAATGGAATGTGCTTGTAAATAAAATAAAATAGTGTGATGGAACTAATAACCATTACTTGCGGATTTCAATGTATCCTCATGACTTCCTTTCGCCCTAAAAGCATATACATAGGCATGTGACGAAGAGAATGTTAATGAAATTGCGTACATTGGCTGGACACAAATTTTTTTCTGCCGTACAACAAAATTTCTGTTTAAATTATTGTTTGCATCGGAAATTTATATAAAGGATATTGTAACATAGGCAGAAAACTTTCGATTGTCATCATGTATCGGAAGTTCGCGAAATTGTTGCTGATGAGAAAAGGACTGTGATGGGAAAAGTTCTTCCTCAAATACGCGGCAACAATCCCAAATATGACGTGAAAGGCTGTTTTTACAACGTAAACATCACACGCAGCACCGCGCGTGTGATGTCATTCGCGCAAACACCTGATTTAAACGGCGACCGGCATACTGTACTAGCAGACGAAAACCAATCCAAGTTTTGCCAAAACTCGCCACAAGGGCTGCGCCACGAGAGTTACTTCGGAGGCCTATCGTGGAAGGGAGGGATCTCCTAAGCTTTTTTCCATGGAGCCTAGATACCAGGAGGTTCAGCGGCAATGCAAAGGCGCTGAAAAAAGCGTCCCCGAAAATGTCCCGAAGTGATGGCGCTGGGGTGCAGCGCGACCGACATATATAGTAATATATTGGTCAACGAGGTGAAAGTGATCGGATGAGTTTCTAACCTCACGACAGACCGATCGTGACATCAAACGTCGAAATATCAGCCGATTCATAATTTCCTCATGACGGTTCGGAAAAAAAAACGCAAAAGCGAGAAAAGATCTCAAACTCAAACTCAAAATGGCGGCAATATAGTCCATCTAGAAAAACGTGTTTTTTTTTACATATAGCTTCACGGGAGAACGGTTTGATCGTAAAATATAAGACCTGAAACAAAAACCAAAAAAATGATACTATATATTATTAGCTATGAGACTACCTAAAAATTTGCTTTTAATTTTTTTTAAATAGCGCACTTTGAAGGAAATAAATTGATTTTTTTGCCAAAAAAACAGTAAATTGTTTATAAAAAGAAGTTTACATTTAATAAAAAAACGGATACATACTCCCATAAAGAATATAATTGTGAAGCTGCTGTCAAAATTTCAACCTCGAAATCGATGCATGCAAAGGTGGTCGAGTAATCCGTCTTCCGAGGTCGAAAAAAGTGGTTTCGAGAAAAACGCGTTTAAAGTTGTACGAGCAACTTAGCGCGCGCTCCAAGGCGCTGCGGCCAAAGCGATAATTGAACCTTTAAATAAAAAAAATTGCTACAGGACCAATTCCGTATTGTTTTTATGACACCAAAGTATTTTTAGGAAAGAAAACGTCTTTCCAAAATCCTAGAGTGATGTTATCCCTTAACACTAATGAGGGTTAGGTACATCATCTGTGATCTGTCTTAGATCACACCCATGTTTAGCGTATATCTATATACATATAGGTTGCGGAGCACCCCAGCGCCATCATTTCTTGTTCTCGTTTTGGGGACGAGTTGAAAGGCCTCGCTGAACCTCCTGGTATCTAGGCTCCATGCTTTTTTCTTTGTTAGTGTCATGTTTTATTTCATAAAAATGAAGATAATAAGATTTTTGTTATCAGATAACACGTTTATTAAATTTAATACACAGTATCTGAAAAAAAACTTTATGTGCAGTATATTAGTTTTTTTAAACATTTTAAACAGTGTAGTCTACAAGAAACCACGCAAGTTCGTATGGAAATGTTCATATCTGTTTTAAAGTGTGTCTGTGTGATTTCAGTCGAATTATACTACAAGAACGAGTTAACCGATGACATTTGCACGTTCACTGCAAGTGTTATCTTTGCCTTAACGTAAGCTAAAAAGATGCGTTGCTTCCTACGAAAGCGCTCCATGCTTGGTCAGCAATTAATACAAGCGGGACAGCATTTTAGCCTGATAAGCATACGTTAGAGAGAGAGAGAGAGAGAGAGACAATCACGAGGAGCGTGCTTGAACCTCGGTCATTGTGTGTCGCGGCGCAGTCTACCTGCAGAAATATATACTACATTTTCTGTTCCAAATATTAACACGAGACCTGTGCTTTCATGTAATATATGTTCTTTGTTACTCCCAAATGGATGAAATTGACAATAAAAAATCTCCGAAACTATGTTGCGAAACTGATTTATTTTCGGATAGTTGGAGCATTCTAAATTAATCTTTCGGCACTGATTAATTTCATTAGTCTACAAGCATTTCGATTTTAGTCAAAATTTAGTTCAAAATTCCTTAACCTGCTAGCGGCTTTTTCCGTTTTCGATAAATAGTAACAGCCAATCGCATGGGCCGTCACAGCAGAAAGGGAGCCTCTAAATGGCTGTCGATAGCTAACGACAACGAAAACTGTCGCTACGAGTTACAGAATCGCGCTGTACCCCGACGGGTTTACGTACAGTAGAACCTCGATTATCCGAGGTAATATGAGGACAGTGTGCCTCGGATAAGTGAAATCTCGGATAATACGGAAAACACGCAACCCAAAAATGTCTACTGTTTTTATTGCATACATAGTTGTAGAAGTATTCATAAAATTTTACAGAATATAAACAGAGAATCCGATGAAGACTTAATAATTTTTCCGACTGACGAGAGCTCATTTAGTTTTTGTACTAAGACAGTCGATAATGTGCGTCTCCTTCGACTTGTTCATTCGTTTTTTAGCTGCAATATTTCTCCATCGTTTTATCACCAATAGGTCACTTGCAGTAGCCTCCGATTGTTCCTCAACGTATTTAAGAGCTACTTCGAGAGCATTCAACCCCTCTTCGTGGCTGATTCGCTGACTTTCTTCTATATCGTCATCTACAACTTCAATTGCGGTTTCTTCTTCCGAGTTTACGAGTTGACCAATTTCATCATTAGAAAGTTCATTTTCACAATCGTCACCATTAGCCCATTCGTCAGTATCGGCCTTCTCGACTTGTTCAAGACCAGGGAGTTGCAGCATCATACTGTGCAAATCTATATCATCTTGCATTTCGTTGCTTTGTTCATTATAATTCAGGATTTTTGCCCATGATATTTCTATCGTGGATCTATGGATAGCGTCCCAAGCTTGAGCTGACCAGTAAATGGCATCTTTTATATTAATCGCAAGCAAGCACTCCTTAAGTGTCCTGCTATCACTGCTGCTTTCCAGGAGTCTTTGAAGTAAAAAACGCCGGTAATGGCGTTTCAGTATTGCTAGGACCCCTCGATACATAGGCTGTGCAATGGCGGTAACATTTGGTGGAAAAATTTAACAATAATGTTTGCACTTCTGAGAATCGCCTCGTTCGGATGAGATGGAGCATTGTCGAGTAACGGAATAGCTTTTCTGGGTAGACCATTCTTTTTCAAAAACCGTTCAACTGAAGGAACGAATTTATCGAAAAACCATTTTTGAAAAAGATCCCTACTCATCCAAGCACTCTTCTGATGAGCGTAGTACACTGGCAAAGCTTCAGAATTTATGTGTTTGATCGCTCTGGGTTGAGCCGATTTTCCGATACACAATAATGGAAGTTTGTGTGTTCCTGATGCATTACTGCACGCCAGAATAGTCACCCTTTCTTTATTCTTTTCATATCCTGGAGTAGTCGTTTCTTCTTTCGTAGCCAGTGTCTTGGAAGGCATCATCTTAAAATTTAGGCCTGTCTCATTGCAGTTATAAATTTGGTCTCTTGTGTATTGTCCGTTTTTTACAAGCTCGTTGAATTCTTCTTTAAACCTCACCATTCCATCTTCGTTAGCCGATAATTTTTCACCGCAGATGTTTAACTGACGAATATTGTGCCTCTTCTTCCACCGATCTATCCACCCGCTGCTTGCCGTAAAAGTCTCGTCTTCATCAGGAAACTGTTTCACGAGAATCAACGCTTTCGCCTGTAAAATTCGGCCTAAAGAGACAAATCGAGAAAAAATGATGATTTACTGTATACGAGAATCGGCAAATTTCTGCCATATTCAACAAATGTTCATTCGAGAACATACAGCATACCTGTTAAGCGTAGTCCCTTTTCTCTCGATTGAGTAAACCATAAAAATAAAGCCTTGTCAATTTTATCGTATTCTGCCGGTTTCATCGTTTCACGATTTGTCATAGCACTGCATGACTTGGTCAGCGCAACGCGCCACTGCGCTCGTTTCATTGCGCAGTTGGGCGTTGCGAATCATTATGCGCATGCGCACTTGTTCGTATCAAAATGATGAGACCCAACGAACACGACCACAGAGAGGGATATGCGCGCGTTTATCGCTCCTTCGCACATTAACGTGACTATAATAAAAAGTTAATATATCCTGAAAAATTAGTCGAACACAAAAACTAAAAGCTTAAATGCTTAATGATACTCATCGTCTTTGAAATGGATAGGAAGAGATACGTTTTGCTTCACTAAATTATATTTTTCTGATTACGAAAAAGAAGTAGTACTTTCTAAATTAACGCGTAAATTATAATCTAAAATAAAAATAAACATGCTGAAAGTAAGCGGGAATATGACAATGAATAATGTAGTTTTCATCTTTTAACATGATTTGTTTATTCTTAATATTATACAATCTACAAGTTTCTTGTTATATTG
The DNA here is from genome assembly GCA_964007375.1 of Ophion obscuratus. Lineage (NCBI taxonomy): Eukaryota > Metazoa > Arthropoda > Insecta > Hymenoptera > Ichneumonidae > Ophion > Ophion obscuratus. The sequence continues at coordinate 27,634,466 of OZ023320.1, read as the reverse complement.
TCATGTTACATTTATTGTTTATAACACTTCGCCTGTTTCCTTATTTACGTTTTTTTGCAAGTGTCGCGTTTTTTTAGCAAGGTTATGTAGGTTATACACGGGTGAACCAGCTACAACCACGCGAATGCCATGCCCCTTTGCGACACAAGCGACGTGGCGGAATTTCGAAACTTTGGTCTCGCTTAAAGGCACAGGTTTTTGCACGCAGTGCCCAGACCTGTATACACGACCGTAGTAGGGGTACCGTGTCGGTACGCTTTATTGATTATGTAATGATACAGTAAAACCTCGTTTATCCGATCTTCGATTAACCTACGTTCCGCATTATCCGAGTCGCCCAACTCCTTCGAATCGTCCGCATTATCCGAGATGTATCCGCGGATAAAACGGCAGAATCTGCTATGCCTATGCGTGGACTAGTCCTATATTGCTACTTTGTTTGAACACGCATAAAATTTTAAAAGCTGGTCAGGGTTTTTCACATTGTGAGCTACAAACTCAGCAGTTCCGATTCTGGAGTCAAGGGAAGAACATCGCGATGTCTCAAAAACGGAAAAAGATTTTAGTGAGTATAGAGGAAAAGTTAGAAGTAATCAAAAGATTAGATAAGGGCGAAATTATCCGGAACATCGCGGCGGATTATGGAGTTGGAGAAACCACTGTAGGTGATTGGCGTCGGAATCGAGCTAATTTAAAACAATTCGCGACCAAATCATGCAGTGCTATGACAAATCGTAAAACGATGAAACCGGCAGAATACGATAAAATTGACAAGGCTTTATTTTTATGGTTTACTCAATCGAGAGAAAAGGGACTACGTTTAACAGGTATGCTGTATGTTCTCGAATGAACATTTGTTGAATATGGCAGAAATTTGCCGATTCTCGTATACAGTAAATCATCATTTTTTCTCGATTTGTCTCTTTAGGCCGAATTTTACAGGCGAAAGCGTTGATTCTCGTGAAACAGTTTCCTGATGAAGAGGAGACTTTTACGGCAAGCAGCGGGTGGATAGATCGGTGGAAGAAGAGGCACAATATTCGTCAGTTAAACATCTGCGGTGAAAAATTATCGGCTAACGAAGATGGAATGGTGAGGTTTAAAGAAGAATTCAACGAGCTTGTAAAAAACGGACAATACACAAGAGACCAAATTTATAACTGCAATGAGACAGGCCTAAATTTTAAGATGATGCCTTCCAAGACACTGGCTACGAAAGAAGAAACGACTACTCCAGGATATGAAAAGAATAAAGAAAGGGTGACTATTCTGGCGTGCAGTAATGCATCAGGAACACACAAACTTCCATTATTGTGTATCGGAAAATCGGCTCAACCCAGAGCGATCAAACACATAAAATCTGAAGCTTTGCCAGTGTACTACGCTCATCAGAAGAGTGCTTGGATGAGTAGGGATCTTTTTCAAAAATGGTTTTTCGATAAATTCGTTCCTTCAGTTGAACGGTTTTTGAAAAAGAATGGTCTACCCAGAAAAGCTATTCTGTTACTCGACAATGCTCCATCTCATCCGAACGAGGCGATTCTCAGAAGTGCAAACATTATTGTTAAATTTTTTCCACCAAATGTTACCGCCATTGCACAGCCTATGTATCGAGGGGTCCTAGCAATACTGAAACGTCATTACCGGCGTTTTTTACTTCAAAGACTCCTGGAAAGCAGCAGTGATAGCAGGACACTTAAGGAGTGCTTGTTTGCGATTAATATAAAAGATGCCATTTACTGGTCAGCTCAAGCTTGGGACGCTATCCATAGATCCACGATAGAAATATCATGGGCAAAAATCCTGAATTATAATGAACAAAGCAACGAAATGCAAGATGATATAGATTTGCACAGTATGATGCTGCAACTCCCTGGTCTTGAACAAGTCGAGAAGGCCGATACTGATGAATGGGCTAATGGTGACGATTGTGAAAATGAACTTTCTAATGATGAAATTGGTCAACTCGTAAACTCGGAAGAAGAAACCGCAATTGAAGTTGTAGATGACGATATAGAAGAAAGTCAGCGAATCAGCCACGAAGAGGGGTTGAATGCTCTCGAAGTAGCTCTTAAATACGTTGAGGAACAATCGGAAGCTACTGCAAGTGACCTATTGGTGATAAAACGATGGAGAGATATTGCAGTTAAAAAACGAATGAACAAGTCGAAGGAGACGCACATTATCGACTGTCTTAGTACAAAAACTAAATGAGCTCTCGTCTGTCGGAAAAATTATTAAGTCTTCATCGGATTCTCTGTTTATATTCTATAAAATTTTATGAATACTTCTACAACTATGTATGCAATAAAAATAGTAGACATTTTTTGGTTGTGTGTTTTCCGTATTATCCGAGATTTCACTTATCCGAGGCACACTGTCCTCATATTACCTCGGATAATCGAGGTTCTACTGTACGTAATCCCGTCGGGGTACAGCGCGATTCTGTAACTCGTAGCGACAGTTTTCGTTGTCGTTAGCTATCGACAGCCATTTAGAGACTCCCTTTCTGCTGTGACGGCCCATGCGATTGGCTGTTACTATTTATCGAAAACGGAAAAAGCCGGTAGCAGGTTAAGGAATTTGGAACTAAATTTTGACTAAAATCGAAATGCTTGTAGACTAATGAAATTAATCAGTGCCGAAAGATTAATTTAGAATGCTCCAACTATTCGAAAATAAATCAGTTTCGCAACATAGTTTCGGAGATTTTTTATTGTCAATTTCATCCATTTGGGAGTAACAAAGAACATATATTACATGAAAGCATAGGTCTCGTGTTAATATTTGGCATTTTTCGAGTTAAAGAATCCTATTAATTAAAGTTTCGAGCAAAAATAGCAAAAGAAAAGAAAATAGCAAAAGAAACCCAAACAAAGAATCTCAAAGGAAATTCTGAAATGATTCCAACCGTGTTTTCGCTCCGCAATATGTAAGAGAGAGATAGGTATCTCATTCCGCCCCCCCCTTCAGTGATCAGCAATGAAACGAGCGCAGTGGCGCGTTGCGCATCATTATGCGCATGCGCACTTGTTCGTATCAAAATGATGAGACCACGGTCGTACATACAGGTCTTGAAACGGAGCCGGTGGGGATGGTTCATTTCACGGGCGCTAAATTATCTCACCTTGTGACCACCAGGGTAGCGCTGTGATCTAGGGATGGAAATCAGCACATGCGCGGTGCAGCTCAACAGTGTAAAACGGTGCGAAAATCGTGGCTTGTGCGTCATACGTAACGCATTTCCATCCCCACCTTTGTCCATCCCTAGATCACAGCGCCGCGCCCCGGTACTAAAAACGAGGAAAACAAGCGAGCCAAACCACGCTGTAGGAAATGGGCGACGTTTCAAGACCTGTATGTACGACCGTGGATGAGACCCAACGAACACGACCATTCTACATCGCTCTCTGCGATTGCAGAGCTCCACGATTTTGCGGCCATTTTTGCAAAAAAACGGTTGGAGCGGTCCATTTGAGTCAAATGACGGTTTATGAATTTTTTTTCAATGAACATAAAAAAAATATACTTATACGAGGTCGATATTTATTCTGTTTATACTTATCTTTCATAAAATATATCAGTAAAGGGCAAAATTATGCATTCTTATATTTTTATTACGTCAATAAAAAAACTGAAATGAAAAAACTGCGTAAGTGAATGTTTTATACAACTCAATGAAATCCTGGGTCATTTATAATTATGCCTATTTATGTTTATGTCACGAGATTATTGATTATTACCATTCATTAATATTAAGGCAGTAGTCTGGTCGAGAAATTTGGCAAAATAGATTTTTTTTCATTTTATTATTCCTTAGACCTTTCTTAATACGCTCGTGAAAACTGTTTATTGTTTTTTTTTTAAATCGCAGCGTAATAGAAATTATAAGCAAGCCGCGCGCAAACCTCATCTACGATATCAAAACTTTGAACGCGTTTATCTCAGAACTATGTTTTTCAAATCGGCGCCCACGATATCTCGATATCTAATTGACCGATCGAGCTCAAATTTTGCACATACCTTCGGTAGCCTTTTTCTGAGGACTGGTAGCAAAATTGAGTGGAACAATAATTTTGCCCACAATTTATAACTCGTCGAATACCCGAAAAGGTATGAAATATCGTTAATCAAAGTTTATCAGGCCGCCATTTTGTAACAAAATTTTTTTAAGTACTAATTCTGCTACCAGTGTTCAGAATACTCATACAGATAAAAAATATATATACATATATTTTTTTTCAGATCCATACAACATTACCCAGAGTGGGCGCCGATTGAGGCGGTTTTCGGCGGACCATGTTGTAAAAAAATAAAAAACTACATGAAAATATTTTAAATAATTTTGTTTTAAATGTAGATACATTCTCAAAGGAACAATAAATACATATGTAAAATTTCATCAAGACAACTTCAACGGTTTAAAAGTTATTCCAACCCAAAAATGACGTCAAAAATCTCGCTCTAGACCAGACTACTGCCTTAAGTGTTTATTCGCCAGTCAAAATTCGTGATCTTTTATCAAACGTTGATGGTTTAATATAGAATTTATATGGTTTGCATTAATCCGTTCTTATAAATGGTTTATCTTGGTGCTAAATAGCAAAAAATCCATTACTCGTAGTGTGAACGTCTTTTCCATCTAACCGCACGTAAAATTACAGTCCGACCTCCGAATAAGAAACCCGGCAATAAGAAACTTTCCCCAGTTCCTCACTCGAGCGCTTCCCCCACTCCGACTCGAACTCCGGCTCGAGAATTTTGTGCGCGAAACCTCTGTTTAAGAAACCAGCCCGGGAGAGATTATCCGAGCAAAATAGAGTGAACGTGTAGTGTAAATTGATGTGTGCATGCGTGCGTGAGTTGTGTGTGTGCGTGTGTGAATGTAGCAAAAAATCTACAAGTTTATTAGAAATGTTTTGTATTCATTGAAAAGATACATATATGTGTTCACAAGATTTCATATAAAATAAAAACAAAGATAAGGGCGTTTAAAGATTTTCATATAAAACAGCAAAAGTTTCCGAGACGTAAAGAAAAGCGTTTTCGTCTTGTTCCGTATTATTTTGATCCGCAACGCACTCAACTGGCGGTGGAATATTTTTCAGAGAGTCGAATTCTGCCATTGAAGATGAATCCTCAGAGATATTGACTTCTTCTTTTATATAAATGTGATAAAACAATATGGACATAAAGCTCCGTGTTTAAATTATCACCTTGTGGCGTAGATTCTGTAATATTTTCTTCGACTTGTATACTATAGTCTGATCTATTACGCTTCTTTACAGTTTCGGTCATTTTATAACAGTTAATAGTAATTCAGATACAGTAGCACACAATAATATTCAATAGTATGTATATTAACGTGAAACAAAAATTCGCTAAATAAATGTCCACGCGCAGTCGAAAACGTTTATGCATGGGCGATGTGAATACTAAGTTGCAACTCGTTCGAGCGAGTTTCTTATTGAGAGGATCGCATGCGGAAAAGAGTGAGAGAGACAGACAGAGGTATCGAGCGCGGAGCGCGCGCCTGGTGGGAGTCTGCGATATATAAGAAAAACTCTTCCCCTTGGGGGCTTTTTGTTTCTTATTCGGAGGTCGCACTGTACATACATTGAACGACTTTTTATTCCTGATGTTTGGTGGTAAAAATTTCAAAAAATCTGTAAAAACTCAGTATAGTCTAGACAATAAAATATACAATTTATTTCTTCAAATCTTGGATTGTGACTGACGCTCCAATATTCTTAACTGGGCTTTTTTTCAAAACGAAATAATAATAGTGGTAATATTTGCAGTGAATTGGAACGCAATTTCCAGAGGAAAATTTGGACACGAGATTGTTGATGGACCAAGTCAAGCTGCTCCGTCTGCTATTTCCATCTGTTTAACACAATGACGCTGCGATATCTAATTTTTTATCGATGTAACAAACGATAAGTTTTACATTTTTTCATGTAATCAAATATTAAAATTTAAAAAAATGGTGCAATAAAATGTTCGTTAATGGATATTTGAATTTTTTTTGTTTCGATCAAATGGCTCCGAGATTTAAAGATATCTCGAAGGAATTGAAAAGAAAAGAATTGATATTTATTCTTTACGATTTCGTCTTCAGTCATAAGAAATATGTACAGAAATATTTGTAAAACTCCACAAGCTTCATCGTCTTATACAACATACGCTAGTTTTTCTTACGAATATCTAAGTGTTTATTAGATAACGGTTAATCCGTGGGTTTCAAAAATTTACGTTGAGTCCCCTTTGTGACGTATTCCTTAATCTTTTGATTACTGTAGAATGCTTGTACGGTCGGATTCTTTTTTTTGAATTTTTTCTCCTTGGTCGTTACTTCCGAGGATTTCCAACGTTTGGCCAGCTGTTCGTCGGAAACGTCTGCTTCGCGCTTGGGCTGTTCCTTCGCGGCCTTCGCTTTTTCTTCCAATTCCATGAGCCTCTCTATTTCCGGATTCATGCCTTGATAACTGACTCTGCCGTCTCGTAATTGTTCGCAGAAAGCGAAGCTCGGCTCGACGATGTATCTGCCTCTGCAATGCAATGAATTTTCATTCTGACGGTTGCAATGTGCGAATCGAGAATTTTCGTACTCTTTATGTTACTTTGAACTGGGAGAATGTCTTACGATTCGTTTTTCATACGCGTCGTCAGTTGATTTCCAAAGTATTCCTCACCCTCCTCCTGGTAAAGCTGCCTCTCCACTTTTTCCTTCGTTCTTTTCATGAACTAAAAATACCCAGAGCGCATTAAGGCGGGATGTAATTTTACAACGATCGAAAATCGATCTTTTTTTCTTCAAACGATAGAACTATATATGTAGAATAGTTTCCCAAAGTTTCAAAGCGAAATTCGAAAATCTCCAAGAGCTTGTCAACGCTGTGCCGCATCGCTCGGATTCGGAGCGTGCACCGCAGGTAGAAGCGATAGCTCAGAGGGGCAGGCAGAGATGGGCAAAAAGTAATTAAATTAACAACTCACAATTACAACTACTACTGTAATTGATCATTTAATTACTTCGTAATAGATTACTTGAGTAATTAGTTACCACAAGTACCTATTGCAATTTAATTAAAATTCTATTTAAACGTCAAACGAGGCTTTCTCAAAACTGCATTTTCGAAATTGGCGTGCAGAATTACTCCAAAACTATTAAGCCGATTGAGTTAAAACTTGGTAGAAACATCGATAATATTGTTACCTTCTACTTGTCGAGAATTGTTTTTGAAAAATTATAAAAAGAAACTACTTTCTTAGTCCAAATTGTACAGAAATTCTGCGTAAAAAGTTGATGTTTTTTTGTTAATGCGAGCCATTTTGTTAAATTTGCATTTTATTTATTTTAATTACTGTCAAATAGAAACGATACATGTTCGAACTCAAACTTTTTTCGAATTTTCTTGCAAATCAAAGTCTACAGGAAGCTGAACTGCACGCCGATTCGCAACCCCTATGGCAACCTTGCTGTAAAACTCTACCACAGCTCTGTCATTTTGATAAATTAATGTAAAAAATTAGTTTTGTATACTGAAATATACTATTAAAGTATACCTACAGTTTGATAAATGAAAAATAATTATTTCTCAGTTTAAAAAATCCCTCAAAATTGCTCAATTTTTCAGGGCAAAGAATTAATTTTAGGTTTCTTTTGCCTATCGCATCCCATTCTTCAGACTTTAAGCATTCGAATGAAAAAAAACTCTCTATGACAAACAGTTTGTTAGCAGCTTTGATTACAAGTGCTGGTGGGCGTGTTTCCTCTGTGCAGGTTCTTTGTTCCGTATCGATAGTGTAGGCCCCTAGGTTAAGGATGTATTAAAGGTATAAACCCAGCCGAGAGAAGCCGCCATTTGAAATACTTCAAAATATGTTCTAGATGTAAAGTCTAGAACATATTTTCCCTGGCAAAATATATAGACCAAATCTCAGCTTTTCAGTTAAAATTTTTTTGTTCAGACCGTTTCACCTAAATCTAGTAATATTTAAGTATGCTGTGAGAAAACTCTCCAAAGTCAATATGCTGTATCTCATGACTCTGGCAATTATTAAGCTGCTCAATTGTTCACAAAGTTTAAATGTAATTTCGAAAGGCGTATAAGAACGTAAGTAGACACTCAAGCTGCCACAATTAACTGCCCTACAATAATTAGGTGATCGTATATGAAATCGCCTACTGGTAATAAATGGCTCTAAGTACTTTATTCTTTCGAACTGAGAGTTGGAAGTACACATGATGATAGGTGTACAGTTCCACTAAAAAGGCATAGGTGACATTTGTGCGATGCGTTAACACAATCTATTCTAATGGTGTCTAGAATGGCAAGTTTTTAATGGCAAATTGCAAATTCTAATGGTGTCTAGAATGGCAAATTAATCCTTCATTATTTCCTGGCAAAGAAATAAGCTCTGGAAATGCATTGTTTGCTAGACATGATGTTAAAGTTTGCATCGTTGGAATGCAACCCACATTATTGTTTTCTCAATACTAAAATATTTTTTTCTGTCGAAACTGGTTATAAAAACAACTCCTACTTTTTCCGTATCTTTAGTAGAGATTTATGATCTTGATTTCCAAAAAAACGTTTGGAAAATTATAAAAATAAAGAAATGGAAAACTAAATAGTTGCATTACGATGATGCGAACTTAACTGCAATTGCTAGAGCAAGTGTATGCCGAACATGCTCAACGAAGTACATAATTAAAAGAGTGGTTTCGCCGCTTCAAAAGACTTCTCTGTGGACAACAAGGATGGTGGGAAACCATTTAAGGGCTTAGGCTATCCTGAAAATCACAAAAACTCGTTCGTTGTTTGAGGCAACCCAAATTGAAGAGGAAGGTCCAACATATGGTGCAAGAATCGCAGATGGAAGGTAAACTTACGACTACAACAATAAAATCACCAGTCAAACTTTAAAGGCGCTTTTGTCAAAACTATATTTTTCAAAATGATGTACCCGATTTCTCAACATCCAATAAACGGATATATTTCGAGAATCCCAAATGCAGAAAATAATGGCTTTCACTTGGCGAAGCGTCAACATCGACGGCACAGCCAAATTGCTTCGGAAAAAAGACAATGCTCTGCATTTGGTGGGACCGGAAAGAAATCGTGTACTATGAGCTGCTGAAACAGGGCAAAACTGTCAATGGGCATCACTACTGACAAAAACTAATCAATTGGAACCACGTATTGCTCGCAAAATGGCCAGAATGGGACACGAGACACGAACGTGTGATATTGCAGCACGACAACACTCTGTGCCATGCAGTTCCATCGTCCAGGACACCATAAAAACACTGAAATGGGATCTGCTACCGCACCTGCCGTATTTGCCAGACCTGGCCCCTTCAGACTATCACTTGTTCCGGTTGATGGCGCATGGCTTGGGTGGGCTACACTTGGCCAATTGCGATGCAGTACAAAATTGGTTGGAGGAATGGTTTCAGTCCAAAGATGCGTCTTTTTATCGTCGCTGTATTTATGTATTGCCAGAGAATAAACCATTGTTTGTATTTGTCTTGAAATTTTTTATTTTTATTGTTAAACTAAAACTGGAAACTTCGTTGCGCATCTAGTACAGTATCCTAATGCCCTATAAGCAGGATGTCATGTATTAGAAGCCACTGAAATGGTCAGAAACTATCACAAGGGCTCATTATCAACTGTAACTAATGCCTTAGAAGCTAGCGCTGCATGACCAGAGGTCGGAATAGGAAAATCACTGTGACAAGTTGATTTTGCAGCATGACTATGTCAGAATGCATGTTGCACAACCCGTTAAAAAGTAATTAGAAGGAATAAACTAGGAAATCATACCCCACGTGTCTCATTATGTCAATGCAATCAACGCTTACGGTCAGCACTTTACGTTGTACAGAGTAAAAAAAATTGCTTCAGATTCACCCCTAAAGAACCCGAATTCTCCCTGTGTGAAGCCTAATCGTAGGCCAAATTATGGGCCACAATTGTCTATTCCAATATGCAATACTTTGAATAAACCAGTTTGTTGATTTACTATCGACCCGCTATCTTGTCTTCCTCTCAAACTCGGTACTCTTATATGCAAACACGTAACAACATGCCTACAAATTTTACAAGTTTCTCCGCACATCAATCACCGCCAGAAAAATTCCAAAACTTCCCGTACGGTTTTTTGATTATGCTTTCTTTCATCATAGCTGAGCATGACAATGTCCTATGAAAGAGCTGCAAACTTACTGCTGATTCAAACCGTTATAATTCTACATCGGTATAGCGAATCGATATAAAATTTTGCATGCAGGCTCAGAACAAACAAATCAACACTGCATTGAGGCTTAATCGCGATAATAAAGCTTGCGTAAAATTTCCATAGATCTTTAATCGATCAATCATCGCGTGAACGGCCAATTCAGAAGCGTCAAAATTCGAATGAGTTAACCTCTAACGATTACCTTCATTTCGAGTATACTTTTCGAAAGTTGCAACTTGCATTCCTCCCGGACGGCCATTTCGAGGAAGGGAAATTTGTCAATTGTTCGTTCAACACTTTTTCTTGCTACTTTTCGTGAAGCGTTGTCAATTAATTTCTGCAATTGAGTCGGGAGAAGAGGTTACTTTGGCGTGTGCGATGTTCGAAGATGAAATTTAAACATGATGCGAACAGTGCTGCCACCTTGCGACCGCGCGCTCGATTACCGATATTATCGAGGCATCCGCGATGTCTCGATTACGCAAGTAAATTTCGCGTGATTGCGATTGGCGGCAATTTCATCGTGGAATCACGATAAAACGGCGCATAATCGTATCGAGCACGCGTTGTTTTTTCCCTCTCTATCGGTTATTTCGTCAGAATAACGTACTATCGGAAAAACACGGAAGAATAGTGACAGAACGTGTTGACGGTAAAAGGTACAGTTGAGACGTCATCCAGCATCCGACGTTAACTATTCACGATACGTCGTTTACAAAGCGTGACAGTCACAAATTCGCAATTCAAATTAAATATTTCCGGCAAACTAACCTGCTAATTTATTGTTCTCGCTTGAAAAAAATCAACCAGCGGGCGTCCAGCCGGTAATGGGAGATAAAAATTCGATGGATTGGTGTCCTTTTGTTTACGGGGGACTAGCTTCGATAGTTGCAGAATTAGGTAATTCGTAACTCGTCGAAAATTGAGCGTCCGTCGAACGCTGTGTCCGCAAAACGACTTTTTCCTTTCTTTCTCCCAGGCACGTTTCCTCTGGATACGACTAAAACGCGTCTACAAGTTCAAGGTCAAAAGTTCGACAAGAAGTATGCTTCCCTGAGATACTCCGGTATGACCGACGCTTTGGTCCAAATATCCAAACAAGAGGGCTTCAAATCATTGTACTGCGGGTAAGTCGTTGATTCTCCAGTCTCTTATTCTCTAAGATGACGCTGTAAACTCTATTCGCGCTACGGTTTTTTAAGATACCTGCTTTCGCACTCGAAAAAGATGCACCTTGGCTTGAGTACGGTTTACCAGACGATTGTTTTACTCGCGAATAGTTATTTATTGGGATCCCGGTGACGGATTTTCAGACGTTGTCGTGCTGATTTTAAAAAATTGCTGCGCAAACATCGCAGCTTCCAAATATCTTTCTTTCTCGGATAAGAAATACGAAAGAAGAAGAGAATGTGAGGAGATCCCGATAAATCTCGCTTCAACGCGACTCTTCTATGGCGTAACGCCACCAGTTTAGGCGGAAAACTGAAATGGAATTTTCGAATTACCAACAATGAATGTTTTTTACATTTTAAAGACAAAACATTAATTCGCCAAATTCGTGTTAAATGATAATAAAAAATGTTCTAAATCATAACTGGCCTGAGAAACAACGGCGAATCTATTTGCGAAGATTTTTAAAAAACTGCATTCCAGGGTTACGCTACTGTGACAACTGAAAATAAAGGTTGTTTAGAAAAATTAATTTTAAAGGAATAAGTAAGATTGAAAAATCGTTTGGACATTTATTTACATGTACATTAACAAAATTGTATACCAAGTATTATTGAAAAGATTAATAATTGAAATATTTATTAACAATCTCATGAAGGACGTCTGAAGGTGAGGGGCTCAACGGTTTACTTAATTTTTGCCACCCGGTTAATCTGAAACACCCAATTTTTCTTCTTAAAATGGATAATATTGGCAAAAACCAAGCTTTTTTTTGTTACTATGAAGACCAACCTTTTTTTTGTTATCATGTCAAAAGAAAAAAAAATGGATTTTTCAAGAGAATATATCATATCGGTAATGGAAAAAAATGTTAAGAAGAAAAACGTCGGATAAGACTAAACTACTATTACACTGAATAAATGTACCAATTCTTTACCGCGCTCCAATTATAAACGAAATTTTTAAATATTTTTTTCGATTTTTCAAGGAAAAATATCATTATTGTTAATAACTAATGGAAAAAAATGTTAAGAAGAAAAACGTTGGTCAAGACTAAACTATTATTACAGTGATTGAGTGTACCAAATTTCAAGCCAATTCATTCATTAGATGTGGACAAGTCGTGTACACTGTTTTGAAAAACATCGTTTTGGGAAAAACGCTTTCAAAGTTTTACCAGCAGTTCTATCGTTGTAATCGTAAATTTACCTTTTATCTGCGATTCCTGCACTATATGTTGGACCTTCCCCTTTAATCCGAGTTGCCTCGAGCGACGAACGATTTTTGGAAATTTTCACGGTAGCCTAACCCCTTAAGATGCGTTTCACATGTCTGACGAGTAGAAATCCTACGGCAAAGCTTTTCCTAGACGGATTATATTTTGAGCAACAAAATCGTCTTTTTTCTCTTTTTATGGAATACCAGCTGTCTCGGAGGTCACTAAGAATCTGGAACCAGCTATTTCTTTTGCACTCAAGGCCTCTTAGTCGATCGGACACTGCATCTCAAAAAAATATCAAGTATCAAATCGTCTCAAGAAATATCAAATATCAAATATAGATTAGAGAAAAACGTGTTTGAACCTACCTTAATCCAGCCTACACTCTGTCTATAATTGAGATTTTGGAGTTACTTTTTCCTAAATATGCGTAAAATTACTGGAAATAATAATGAACAATTTAAAAAACTCGCTTTCATTGATTTTCGATGTATTTCACCTCTTCAAAAAAATCCGAATTATATCGAAAAGGTAAAATTGGTTCTTCAAAATAGGAACAAAATTAGAGTACAAGCAATTTCTTTTCAATTGTTTCATTACAAAATGACACGTCAACAGCAGTCTCTTTACATAATGGTTTTTACTAAAGTCCTCCGTGATGGATTCTTTCGAATTTTTTCAACTAATTTTGCAGCAAAATATCAACGTGTGCATCAATGCACATACGAAACGCTCGAGGAGTTCCAAATAGTTTCATAAAAATTGAATAATTCGTTTGGAATTAACATTTTTACAAAACGTCTTTTTCGAAAAAGACTGCAAGAGTTTTTTTTCGACTATTTTAAATTTACCCCGAGGAACGATTTGGTATTTTTCGCCAGGTCCAATTCGAAATGTTTTGTAGATTTTTTAAGGAACTGATGTACATTTTTTACAAAGTACAGCCATGTTTTGACAATCAACTTCAAAGACCCCATACCAGTTTTCGGCTAAACATAGTGGTGTAATCTCTTAAGGGGGGAGATATCTTCAGGTGACGAAGAAATTTCTGATTTTCATTATTTTTTTTATTCAACAACAAGATTTCTTTACCATTTTTGAGTTTTGGAGTATGTTTTCTCACTACTTTTGGCGGTGACATGGTATTTTTCAATTTAATTAATCTTCACAAATGGCGGAGGTATGATAGCCCGACACGTAGGCTTTGGCGCGATTAATCTGAAGAAAAGAAACCAACGAAGATTTTCGTTCATCACTACTCATACACAGGGTATAAACTAAGAAAAAGTGATAAATGTTGAAAATCGTTGAAATGTTACATTTTAAAACAAAAAGATCGAATTTTCCGAAAAAAATGGTCGCACTTTGCAATGAAAAATACTTTTTTTTTATTTTCAAGAACATATGGCGTCATGTTTCAAACAAAAGGTAACGATTTATACCAAATTTCATAAAAATCAGTCGATTAGTTTTTTGGCCTACGTCACACCAGTTTTAAAAATGCAGTTTAGAAGACTGTGCCATATCGCCGCTATCTTTAAAGATTAATAAAAAGAAAAAATACCGTGTAAAAGCCAAAAGTAGTAATAACAAATGCTGCAAGTCTAAAAAATATTCCGTCAATATTTCCTTAAAAAAAAATCGTGAAAATCAGACAAATGTTTTCTCGCCTGAAGGTGTTTCCTCCTTATATTGCGTTACTTATATTCGACCTGATAATTATGCAGTATGCGGACTTTTCCGAAAAACGACGGGATTTTTTTTTTTCGCCATGCTGTTGTTTATTCCATTATAGAAAGTGATATTCCGTCGAGAGAGGCTGACATTTCCCATTAATTCCATACGTTATGGGGTTTTGAAGTTTCCGGAAACATGTAATATTTCGACGCCTCGCTACAGCTACATGTTTCCTAGGGTCAACCCAAACAAACACACCCAAACAAACTACCTAATATAGGCGTTGAAATATTTAAAAATTCCCTATGTTATCACGTGTTTCCACGAACTTCAAAACCCCATGGAATTAATGGAAATCCTCCCCCGACGGAATATCACTCAATATAATGGAATAAACAAGTTGACGGTGAAAAAAAAATTCCGTCTTTTTTCGGAAAAGTCCTCATACTGCATAATTACTTTCGACCATCATTTCTCTCTCTTCTACAAAGTTGTTACTGAACTGTACAGCGTTTTCTTAGTTTCTTGATTTCATCAGGCACCCTTGCTATTTACGCGTACTCTTGGCAAAACAAAAAAAAATTAGCACGCACCGAATGCACCAGAGAGACGAGAATAAAACTTCTTGGCGCTGTAAGCGAATTAACTGAACATATGAAAAATCACAAAAATTCTATGTCGGAGAGTGAATTTTTTTGTTTCTTGTCTTTTTTATGTTCCTCGTTTCGAAACAGGATCAGCTCGGCAATACTGAGGCAGGCTACGTACGGAACAATTAAATTTGGCACATACTACTCGCTTAAACGAGCCGCTACGGAAAAGTGGGGAACAGATGATTTAGTGCTTATAAATGTTATGTGTGCAGCGTTAGCAGGAGCTATATCGAGCGCAATCGCTAACCCAACCGATGTGGTGAAAGTTCGAATGCAAGTGACCGGTGTTGAGGGAAATCTGTCATTAATCCGTTGCTTCCGAGACGTATTTCAGCACGAGGGTGTACGCGGCTTGTGGAGGGTAATAAATAATGAAAAAACATCATTTTACTTTTAGAAACTCTTAAGAGGCTTGCCCATTTGAGAATTGCTGTAATTATGCTATCGAGGTGGGTTTTCACGTTGCATATCAACTTGTCGCAGAGAACATTATTTTCTTCTGTATTCTCACTTATTACGCGTCCAGCTGCATTTTTTTAGCATCCTTGACCAATTTTAACTATTGCTTCATATGGAATCATCAATACAGCCTTTTTCACAAATGAGAAATACAAAGTGACGTTGACGTTTGTATCGTTGGAACGCAACGAAATTTTGTTTTCCTTCGTGCATCGCCAAAATATTTTTTTCACAGTTTTGGGTTATAACAATCAGTCAAATGGTTTTCAGGATCCTTATTGAAAATTCACAACATAAAACGGCGAGCAGATTCATTCGATAGTAATAAAAATAAAGAGATAATAAAAAAGAATTTATAGCACAGCGTGACCTAAACCCGCACTTTACGCACGCTTTTCCGGGACCTAAGTAGCCCTTTTTTACACCGTACGAAAACCGATCGCCTAACTTCACAGATGCATAAAAAACAAAAGAAAATACTTTTAAATGTTATTTGAAGCTTGAAAATTCATCGCGAACAAATGACGAGACAGGGATAGATTAGCGATTCTCCTGAAAACACTTTCATGTTGTAGAAAAAATTACAGCGTAATCAAGACGAAACGCTGACCCATAGTTTGTTGTACGGAAATTACGGCCCTAGCGGCAATCTAACATTCAATAATTGCAATGTCACACGAACATGCACGACTGAAAATAAGACGGTGCAAACCAACAAAAGCGGATAAAAAAATCGTTACAGTTTGTAAAATTGGTGTTTTAATTACATAAGTTGAAAAAATTAAAGTTTTTCCCCTTGTTTCACCTACTTTTGTATACATTATTTAATAAACGTACATGGATTATCGAAATTATTATTCTGGTGTGACAGTTTTTCAATTTTTTTCCTTCCTTCCGATATTTTAATGCAACTTTAAAAATAATAATTTCATCCCTCGGGGCGGCCGCGCCCCCCCCCCCCCCCGAACCCGCCCTTCGCACCCCGCTGCCCCCCTCCGCGCGTCCGGGACGGGTTTATGTCACATGTGCTATAAAATAGTATACGATACTCATGACTACTTAAGTCACACGTATCGTAATATACTATTTCGTCACATTCAAACGATGCAAACTTCAACACCGTAGAACGAAATACATTTATTTTCGAACCTTGAACGTGAAAACCATCTTAAGAAAACGTTAAGGGCCATCATCTACCAAAGTGGAGATGAGCGGAGCTTAGAATAAACAACCAATAGAATCGCCTCACTTAATTTCAATGGACATGAGGAGTTCAGCGGTTGTTTGGTTGCCTTTTCCGAGCTCCGCACAGCTCCGCTTTGGTGGATGATGGCCCTTACAGTAGAGTTGAAAATTCCTGCGTTGCTCGTTCGTCGGATTTAGTATTATTCAAGTCGTCGTGTATTTGGTTTAGGATTTGGCGAAATAATCGTTTTATTGTGACGATTGCGAATAGTGTATATTAAAGTGGAATTTGGGATTTCGATACACAGGGCGTTGGACCAACTGCTCAGCGGGCTGCGGTCATTGCAGCGGTTGAATTGCCCATATATGACTTCACGAAGAACAGGCTGACCCGATTCGTGGGTGACAATGTCACCAATCATTTTATGTAAGTTGCACGCGCATTTTTTTCCTGCAATATATGATAAAAATAATCATTTCAGGATGAAGCTTTGTAATGAATATTATATACATGATGATCTGCATGCATTCTCATTAGGCTTACACCCATAAAGATTGGGATTTAAAGGGGGAGATGCAGTCAAAGGCGTGAAAAAACGAGAATTTTCAATAATTTTTTTTTATAGTTATTAAGTTTGTTTTACAAAAGTAGTTACACAGACTTTTTATGTTATATTTCGACTTGACTTGTACAAATTTTCAAAGAAAAATATTGATTATTTATAAAAATATTGCCATCTTTGTCGGACGCCCTTCGGCATGTAGTGCTTTGCGGTGACCATCATAAAATTTTACTAGATCATCTGAAATAAAAAAAAAAAAACAAAAAAAAAATCATTAGTTTTGCGTGAAAATCTAGTCCGTAAATGAAGCTTTTTTTAAATTAATAAAATGGCGGCTTCCGACGGATAACTTTCGATTTTCGACCAAAAAATCGCTCGTTTATTGTAAAAAAAAAAAATAGAAATTTAAAACAAAAATGAAAATCCTTCGATTAAGGACTAGTTTTTAATGCTATCAATAAGCACACCAAACTTCATCAAAATCCATCGAGTGGTTTACATAAACCACTAAAAATAAAAAAAGCTATCGAGCTAAAAGTAAAATTTTGAGCTCGATGGATGAAGCTAAACTTTTTTATGTATTTTGATCCGCTGAGTCCGAATATTACAATTTTTTGCCGAAAAGTCGAGCATTCAATAGTTTATAGCCAATTGTTAAAACAATTTTTCAAAAAATTGAAGTTTTTCGGGATGAATTATTTTTTTCTTCACATTTTGGGCAATTTTAAAACGAAAGTATATTCTATAAAATCTTGCTAAAGTTCATACTTTTTCAGTAATACATTTTTGAACATTTCTGAAAGAGTTTTCCAATTTTACACTTGATTTATGTATAGAAATACTAATTAAAAAATTACTTAAATCGAATCATGAATTCCTGGCCCATACAATAGGGCTTCTCCCCATGTGGAAGCATCCAAAATATCAATTTGTCGTTGTCTTCGAAGCATTCTGCCTTCCCGGGTATTATCGTTCGCGCGTTTGTCACTTGAATTGACTTGAATGACTTGGATTGACTTGAAATTTTCAGGGAATATTTTCGAAACATACTTGAAGAAAATTCATTTAAAACATCGATTTTTTGGAAAATTCTGACTGCATCTCACCCCTTATGACCCTGGGCTATACTGCGGTCACATGAAAGGTGGCATTTACAAAAAAATTGAAAATGCGTTTTCGGTACCGTTGGCATCAGTACAAAATTTCCCATCGTTCTGTATAGTAAAACGCATTTTCGATTTTTCTTTGTAAATGCCGCCTTCGTCCATATGACGGTAGTATGATACATGCAACAAAAAATCGTATTGATGAAATTTCATGTTTATGCAGATCCCTTAAATTGGAATGAATGTTAATTTTGATATTGCCAGTCCACGATACGTTTTTACTTCTTCTCGGTTGAGAATCGTAATTTTGCTCATCGACACGGGTTAGTGATTATTACAGGCGAAAGGTGCAACGTGTCCGAAGCTGATCGTCAATCACAGAGAACACATCCCCTAAGTCTCCAGTGGATCAACCCTTATCCGGGAAAATTTTATTTGTCCTGCCACAAGATATCGTGCTATTTTTTCCTTCTTTGCTTGCATGATTCTCGGTTTCGACAAATCTGAAGCGAAAATGTGTTTTCTATTTTGTTTTTGTTTGCATTCCCAAAATAGGAAAAAAAAAAGAAATCATTCTCCAGATGAATGTATCTTCGTCAGCTGCTTCGTATAGTCTCCTCCCCGGTTAGCCTTTATGTATTTATTGACTTCTTTTCGTACACGAATTTTGCCCATTCGTTTTTGCGTGCGTGCTCTAACGATGATGGCTGGTTTCGTTAAGGGGTTAGGCAACGGTGGCGACTCGAAAATAAGGGTGATTAAAAAAAAATTAGAAGGAATAAGTAAGATGATTGAAAAATCGTTTCGACAGTTATTAGTATTTACATTAACAATGTTGTGTACCAAGTTTCATGAAAAAATATTAATACACTCGAACCTCGATATAACGAATCTCTAGGGAAGTTCGTGCCATCGAGTTTTCGTGATACCGTGGTCATGTTCCTTAAAATGTTCTTTAAAAAAATATATTAGTACTATAAATATAGGGATAGTTTTTAAAGAACGCTTTAAAATAGAGTAATTTTTACAAGCAATTAGCAGTTAGAGCATAATGTATATTATGTCGTTGTATCAAAGTTTCGGGTGTCTATCGGAAGGAAATGGATAAATCTTCGTTATATCAAGGATTTCGTTATATCGAGGTTCGACTGTAATTAAAGTTATAGACAATGGTGTAAAGGGCCTTTGAGCGTAAGCGGCTTAACGGTGTACTTGATTATGGCCATCTGCTCGATCAGAAACAAACAAAATGAGTTTTTTTTTTCTTGAAATAGATAATATGGACGAAGACTTAGTTGAGCTTTTTTTGTGCTCGTGTTTCAATTTTAAACACATTTGGATTTTTCTCCCGATTCTTTGAGGAATAGTGACATTATTGTTAATAACTCATGAAACCGAAATGAAAAGAAAAACGTCGTTCAAGACTAAACTGCTGTAACACTGAATAAGTGTACCAAATTTCAAGTTTCATTAGATGTCGACAAGTCGTGTACACCATTTCGGCAAACATATTTTCCAAAACACGCGTTTAAAATGTTACTAGTAGTTCTAACGTCGTAATCATGAGTTTACCTTCAATCTGGGATTCCTGCACCACGTGTTGGACCTTCCTCTTCAATTTGAGTTGCCTCAAGCGACGAGCGAGTCATCGTTATTTTCACAGTAGCCTAACGCCTTAATTATATTGAAGTTTGCATCGTTGGAATGGAATGAAAATTTCGTAGCCGATTTTTTCAAGATTTCTACTACGTGATAAACCTTAACCTTTTTAAGATCCTTAGAGATACACAGTTTAAATTTGCTAGAAAACATTTTCAATTATAGTGAAAAAGGAATTGAAAAATAGAAAATAATTTTCGACGCTTTCCAATGCTGCAAAGTTCAACATCGCACTTGTTAAATTATCGAGACGGGAAACAAAGCGGTTCGATTTCCTTGAAACGTTCGTTTCACGATAATTTTTGCATGTACTTTATTTAGGGTTGCGGTGATTTGTATTTAAAAAAAATTTAATGTCCCCTCGTAATGCCCTAATGTACCTTCTAATGTCACTGAAACTTTCAGTTGGCCTAATCACTGAAATTTCAGTAAAACTACTACTAGCTCAGTAGCCAGTTGCGTGAGCCACGGCTATGCGACCACCCATCCAACTATCGTCCTAGGTCGATGAAGGGAAGGAATGACACGGGAAATGTGTCGCACCCAGACGGCGCGTCCATCGCTGTCGGCATTTTACGTGTTTTTAATTTTATACGGTCTTTTAAGGGGCCAGTTCACTTTGGTGGAATGACAAAAGGCTATTTTCGCGATTTTTTTTGAGGATTTTATAAAATATATGAATATAAAAGTTGTAGGGCTTGATAAATAAAGTCTTGTAATACATTTTTAAAAATTTATTCATTTTTAAGTACAAAAACGATAGTTTAACGTAACGCCTCAAAAGTAGGTGGGCTAGGTAGCTCCATCACAACTCGGCAACGGCTTGTCTGAAACAAAAAAATCAAAGTCCATTAGATTCAGTATGACACCAGCTACAAAATGACCCTCGGATATAAAGTTTTATCAAAAAATAAAAAATGGCAGGTGATAAACGAAAAAAGTAAAAAAAACGTGTTTTTCGCAGTTTTTCGCAAAAAAAAAGGAGTAAAAATCAAAATTGCAGATGAAAAACGAAAAAAGTTTAAAAAAAAAGCGTTTTTTCGCCGTTTTTCGTAAACAAAAAGGAGTAAAAATAAAAATTTTAAAACCAACGAGGGTCATCTTGTTGCGAATCATGTTTACAATATGTGGTTCAAATTTCAAGAGAATCGGTTTATTAGTTTTAGAGATACGATGGAGCTGGATTTTGAAAACGTTACGAGAAAAACGCGTTTGAAGTTTATACAATGAAAAACTCTTACCTAAATTCAATCGGCAATTCCTACACCGTACTAAATCCCTTCTGATTGCTCATCATCGGCGATTTCTTCAAGCGTACCTTTCGATTTTTTAAACTTTCAAAGTGGACTGGCCCCTTAACTGTGATGTTTTTTTTAAATCTTATGTATTACAATTGGAAATGCTTGTCGATTACAGTTCTTGAATGCGCTATCACCGAATTTGGTGTCTTGCTAAGAGTTAGTGGTCCGATTGTTTTCACAAAACAGTATGATCGTACATTTTTGCAAAGCGAGTCTCAGTACTCGCCACATCCGCCTCAAAGAATCGCCGTTTTTGTGAATATTCATGTCGGAAAAGTTGTTACAAGATTCTTTTTTTTTGTTGCAGGTCGAGTTTCATAGCCAGCATGGGAAGTGCTGTGGCTTCGACTCCAATCGACGTGGTTCGAGTGAGTTCACGCTCGTAATTTCTATCCCCGATGATTAACCAATAACGACAACGTTGAGTCGATTCCCAACTGTGCGTAAAAAATAATGTGTGATTCGTGTTGCAGACACGGCTGATGAATCAAAGGCGAATCCACACGGCGAGTGGAACACTTGCCCCTAATATTTATAATGGGAGCGTGGACTGTTTTCTCCAGGTGAGTCTAGACTAGTAATTATGAAAATTCAATAGTTCGTTTTACATGAAAAATAAACTACAAATTCCCAATAGTTCGTTTTACATGAAAAATAAACTACAAATTCCCAATTTTCGTTTTGCGTAGCAAAAAACTACAAATTCCGAATTTTCGTTTTGCATAGCAAAAAACTACAAATTCCCAATTTTCGTTTTGCATAGCAAAAAACTATAAATTCCCAATTTTCGTTTTGTATAGCAAAAAACTAAAAACTCAATTTTCGTTTTATATGGATACAAAAAAAAAACAAAATTCCCATTCTTTTTACATGAAAAAAGAAACTAAAAATTTACAATTTTCGTCTTACATGGAAAAAAAAATTAAAACTCCCTATTTTAGTTTTACATGAAAACAAAAAAAAGCTAAAAATTCCCAATTTTATTTTTACATGAAAAAAGAAACTAAAAATTTACAATTTTCGTTTTACATAGCGAAAAAATAAAAACTTCTAATTTTCGTCTTACATGAAAACAATTAAAATTCCCTATTTTAGTTTTACATATAAAAAAACTAAAAACTCAATTTTCGTTTTACATGAAAAGGAACTAAAAATTTCCAATTTTCGTTTTACATTTTAAAAACTAAAAATGCCCAACTTTCGTTGTACATAAAAAAAGAAACTAAAAATTTCGAATTTTCGGTTTAAATAAAAAAAAAAAAAAAACGAAAAATTCCCCATTTTTGTTTCACACGAAAAAAAACTACAAATTTCCAATTTGCGTTGAAAATGAAAAACAAACAAATTCCCGTCCTCAGCGGGATGTATGGAAAACAAAAAATCCAGGCAGAAATAGCCGAAGCAAAAAATCTCAAGTCGCCCAAATCTAAATCAGTCGTAAGTTGTTCAACACGGAGACCAAGCTTCCAATTTACGGTTAAAAGTGGTTTGAATTTCTTTTTTACCCACATTTATTAATATTCCACTCCATTGGGGCAAAATTCTTGAGAGTCGATACCTCGTACCGGGCGACCGCCGCAATTTTCCAGCCGCTCAACTATTTGCAGCATTGTCATACAATTCGATAATGCGCGATCAAGAAAATAAGTAGAATTTCAATGCCTCGCCACAATTGACACCACAATTATATCGCGAATAGTTGTAAAAATTTTAAAAAAGTTCCTTTCATTTCGAAACCCACTTTAAAAAAATCAAAAACACTTTGTACCATTGGTTGGTTGTGCCGTTTCTCGGCTTCTTAGGGATTTTTTTTTCAGAAAAAATACAAGATAAATCGAGATTACAAAAAAGGGTGTTTATCATACATATCAGTGCCTGTATACAATAATTTTTTTGAAGGGATTAATTTCAAAATGGCGGCTGTGCAGCGTTTATCTCAAAAATGCATTTTTTAAGTTGGCCGGAAACATAACTAAGACAATTTTCAACCGATTCACTTTAAATGTTGAATATATCTTGAGAATACATTGTCTATGGAAGTACGTAGGATTTTTTTTTATATTGCATAGTTCATTTGTTATTAACAATTATCTGGCGATTTTTTGGGCAAATTTTTGGAAAGTTAAAAATTTCGTCAGATAATTGTTAATAACAAATGCACTATGCAATATAAAAAAATCCTACGTACTTCCATAGACAATGTATTCTTCAACATATCTTCAACATTTCAAGTGAATCGGTTGAAAATGGTCTGAGTTACGTTTCCGGCCAACTTAAAAAATGCAGTTTTGAGATAAACGCTACACAGCCGCATTTGAAAATGCATCGCTTCAAAAAAATTATTGTACAAAGTCACTGATATGGACGATAAACACTCTTTTTTATAATCTCGATTTATTTTGTAGTTTTTCTGAGAAAAAATCCTGAAAAAGCCTATTTTCTCGGCCTCTAAAGTGTCCTAACCCTTCAATATCTCGATTGCAAAAATTCGTAAAAAACCGTCCACGCGCATCTCATTCTCACGACCATGGTAGCATTCCTGCAAGATCCCCATACGTGCTTACGAAATAAGCGGATTCATTTTCGTGTCAGAAAATTGACGCGCCAGAAAATGGCCACGTCTCACGAAACTCTCCTGCTCAATGCACCCACGCGTTTGAATCCCGCAAAATTGCAATAATGAATTTCTTCGTGTATTCGTAGACGACTAAAAACGAGGGTTTCCTCGCTCTCTACAAGGGTTTCGTGCCGACTTTCCTGCGGATGGGTCCGTGGAACATAATATTCTTCATAACTTACGAACAACTGAAGCTCTTTCGAACCTTTTGAAGCGTCGCTCTGTACAAAGTTGTAAATGACCGTGTGCGTGTATGTGTGCGTGTGATACCGTTAAGACGTAAGATTGTAAGATAATAAACAATTAACGTAAATAGTACAATCGGTCGAGTCGACGATCGCGAATGATTGACAAAATTCGACGCTGATCGTTCGGGCACACGCTTTTAATTTGTTACAAACAATAGGACACTTTTCTCACTATTCTCTGGACGCTAATACTAATGAAATTTTATCGACGATGTAAAGTCGTCCTCGCTTATTCCAAGTGGTCGTAGAATTGTGATGTGTTTATATATATATATATATACTCCACTTATTGGCATAACCACACAATAATTTTCCTGTCGACGCCACCGGTGATCACTCGATTTTGGTCGGTTGTCGTAGTAACGGCCGAGAGAATACCTGCGACATTATTTTTCGATTTGTTTCCGCCCATTTTGTACTATTGTCTCATTATAATTATTTATTTATTTAACTTTCGGTACGAACGAACGTGCTAATTACCTTGGTGGCATTGTAACGTTGAGAAAAACACGGCGCCCTGAGAGTCCCACAAACGGAGATTTCCTCGTGTGTCGCCAACGAGTAAAATCCCACCGTTCCAACTAAGAGCGGTTGGTTCGTCCTCCAACGTTGTACTGTAAACTCTCGTGCTCGTCTGAACGTCGAAAACATTGATAGCCATGTCGTTCGAGCACGAAATTATGTTCTTCGATTCCGTATCAAACTTCATGCAATTTATCCTGCCGGTGTGACCTTGACGGGGAAAAAAGAGAAGAAAAGATTAAAGGTCGATCAGACGCGCGGTGGTAGTTGATTTAGGGGTTCAATTGATTCGTTGCGCACCTTTGATCGTGTACGTAACTTCGTACGTATCTGTATTCCACAAGAAAATCTCGCCGTCGTCCGTGCCGGATACCAACAAATTTTCGTTCCTAGGAGCCAATTTTACGATATTATTTATTGTGATGTGATCGTACTAATTCGTTCGCGGTGTGAGAATAATCACGCATCGGTCTAAATCAATTGTAAAGTTGCGTTTCGGCGCACTTTGATGCAGTAACGTGGGGAGAATATCCTCGACGCGATACTGCGAGGCGGTGTGAAATTATAGTGCGTACAGCGACGTAACAATAGTAATAGCAATAATTGTAGAAGAATTGTAACGAGAATGGATGATCAGATTGAAAATAAATTCACCTGGACAAGTCCACAGCCGTTACTTTGGATTCGTGATCCAATTGAGCAACGAGATACTCCGCCGGCTTTATCTTTGATCCCGCGTGATAACTGCGCCAAATCTTCACCGTGCAATCCCACGAGCCCGATACGATGATTTTGCGCGAGGGACTCGAAGCCAGACAGGAAATCGCGTCCTCATGTCCGTGAAGAGTGTCGATTACACGCCCGAACTCGACGTCGTAGAATATTCTTGAAAGTACATTGATCAAGGCATTTTTAGTACGCGCAGTCGCTCGACTTGCCTCGATTTCCATATATCAAGGGATCATCACAGTGCAACATTTTCAAAAAATTGATTTTTTTTTTCATTATCCGATAGTATAGACGGTTATAAACGGGCTGTTCATATACTTACATAAACGTAAGTAGACAATTCATATGAAAATGCCGTACTTGAAACTTTAAAAGGGTTTTTCTCAAAATATCGTTTTTCAAAACGGTGTACACTCTCGAAGGAAAAGTTTTCACGCCATTATTTATTTTGCTATGGAAGCGTTTTTTTTAAATCTTCATATTTATTGTAACGAAAAATTGTCAAAAAAATAGACTTAATTCGATACTTTTGTTTTAACTGACGCCGTTTCGTCAATTTTGATTTTAAAAAAATCTCCATAGCGGCTTTCATACTGATTAAGGGATAACACTACTCTAGGATTTGGGAAAAATCGTTTTTTTTTGCTTAAGGGGCTATACCAGTGTGGCACTTCAAAAAATCGAGTTTTTTGCCTTTTTCGATAGTTTATACTTTCAAGAATATCATTATGATTTATGTCATTTATATCATTATCATTTTATCTTGCAAAAATCGATAGTTAAATCTATAAACGCGTTTTTCTCGAAATGAGATTTTTCAAATTTGCTGACATTGTAACTCAAAGAGCAATTAACCGATTGTCTTGAAATTTAATCTGAGTACTCTGGAATATATTTAATCTCCAATGACGTAGGATATTGTTGAATGGATGAAAATGGACGATTTGGCATTGAAAAAAACGACCATTTTATAGGCAAGAAAACAGACTTTTTTCATAACTACGCCATTTTGTTAGATTTTCATATTTTTTCGAAAATCCTAAGTCATCGTACAAGAAATACCTTCCAGTTTAACGACATTTTTTCCTTTTTCGGTTTCAGCTACTCAATCGGTAGGAATCATGTCAGCAGTGGAGGAACTTTTTTTTTGGCGCTTCCGAAGGCAGCGCACAAGTCGCTTGGATATCAATATTTTTCTATGAAAAAATTATGTCATACAGGTCAAACATAGCCAAATATATTCTTAACTTTCCGAAACATTTAATTAAGTACTTTTCTTCCAAAAAATTCCCGAAAATCATTCAAATTTTCAGCGTTCACACTGGTATAGCCACTTAAAAATACTTTGGGGTCATAAAAACATTATGCAATTGGTCCTGTAGCGAATTTTTTTTTTAAGGGTCAATTATCGATTTTGCCGCAACGCCTTGGACTTTTTTCAGGCGTCTCGTGCAACTTTAAACGCGTTTTTTTTCGAAACCACTTTTTCCAAACTCGGAGGACGGATTACTCGAACACCTTTGCATGGATCGATTTGAAATTTTGATAGTAACTTCACAATTACATTCTTTGGGAGTACGTAGCCGTTTTTGATTAAATGTAAGCTTTTTTTATAAACAATTTACTGCTAATTTTTGGACGAACAATCGATCAATTTCTCTCAAAGTGCGCATTATTTTTCAAAATTTTATTTAAAAAATCCCTACGTCCATAGCCTATAATATATAAATTATAATTTTTTTTGGTTCTTCCAGGTCTTATACTTTACGAGAAAACCGTTCTCCCGTGAAGCTATTTGTAAAAACACACGTTTTCAAGATGAGCTCTGTCGCCGCCATTTTGTATGAAAATTATAATAATTTTTTTATACTTTAATATGTGTTAAACAAACCCTCTCAAAAGAAATCCTATTCCTTGTTTCATACTCCCAAAATAAATTGTCAAAGTTATGCCTTATTTTCTGTCGCTAGAGTGGTGTTATCCTATAACAATCTTTTTACAAATTTTGTTTCAGATAATATTTACGGCCACAACCGTGTACACCGTAAAGACTCGTTTTTTAAACACATTTTCAACCGTTAAAAAAATGTAAAAAAAATAAATAAAAAGAAACGATTAAAAGTATATTCTGTTTTTCATGAGTGCTTTGATTTGACATTAAAAAATCAGACTAGCGTATTTTGACAATTCAAAAAAAATCGCGAAAATCGGCTATTTTTCAACCCGATACACTGAGATGATTCTTTAAGGTAGTACGAGCGCACAATCTTGATTTCTATAGTTTTTGTTCAAATTTTAACCAGACATTGTTCATATCATCATGCATGTTGAGTGAAATTTCAGAACAGGCGACTATTTAGATTGGGCGATAATGGATTTTAAAATTGCAACTTTTGACACGGCAGGGTCTGCATTGAAGTTTAGACAGAATAATTTTCCGTAAAAAAGATTTGTCCCCTATAATAAGAAGACATATGGCAACACCGCAGAACAGTATTGGTCAATATTTCGAGAAAAAAATAATTATCGTGTACCTGAAGTTAAAAATGTTGTCATAAAAAATATTAGCATTATAAATATCTTCATTAATATCTTCATAAATATCTTCATTAACAAATAAAAGTGTTGGTTCATTCATAACTAATTAAAAACTTGGTTCAATTACAAATTACTTCAAAATGAAAAGGCCGTAGCCGGGTAGTAGGGAAAAATTGCCCCCGCATTTTTTCCAGCGAAATTTGGAGCATATTCTGAGGTATAAAAAAAAACAAATTTTCCGAAAATTTCATGCCCGTCAACGCAATGGTTTTAGAAAAATGAATTTTTTTTAAATATAAAAAAAAAAATCCGAAACGGTACAGTAGATCGATTTTTTTTTTTTTGGTACGTGTTCGGATCAAACGTATTACAAAATAAAACTATAGAACATTTTGCGAAAGATTAAGGTTTGAAAAAAAATGTTCCTTGTTTTATTATTTTTTACTATAATCCACTTGGGGTACAATAGCGAATTTTTTTTCATATAATCTTTGGGCACCTTATTAGATTATATAATTTTTTCAAAATTATCGGTTTGGTACGCCACACTGAGAAAAAAATTTCGTTATTGTACCCCAAGTGGATTATAGTAAAAAAAAAAAAAAAAAAAAACAAGCAACATAATTTTTTTTAATCCTTAATCTTTCGCAAGATGTTCTATAATTTTATTTCGTAATACGTTTGATCGTAACAAGTAACAAAAAAAATCGAATCGATCCACTGAAGCGTTTCCGGAATTTTTATTTTTTTTTACTAAAAAAAAATTCATTTTTCCAAAACCATTGCGTTAACGGGGATGAAATTTTCAGAAAATTTGTTTTTCTTTATACCTCAAAATATACTCCTAATTTCGCTGGAGAAAATGCGGGGGCAATTGTTCCCTACGTACTCGGCTATGGCCTTTGTGTTGCAGTATTATTTTTAAAATGCCGCGCAAACTCACGTCATTGGATACGTGGAAAGATGCGGTGTTGCCATATGTCTTCTTATTATAGGGGACAAATATTTTTCACGGAAAACTGTTCTGTCCAAATTTCAATGCAGACCCTGCAGTGTTAAAAGTTGCAATTTCAAAACCCATTATCTCCCAATCTAAATAGTCGACTGTTCTGAAATTTCACTCAAACATGCATAATAATATGAACAATGTCCGGTTAAAATTTGAACAAAATCTATAGAAATCAAGATTGCGCGCTCTTACTACCTTAAAGTTAATTAATTCGTTCGATCGTGAATACTAACAACGTGTTGTCCCAGGATCCGGCGACGATGATATTTCGTTCTGTCGAGGTTTGATAGGAGATGCACGAGGACAACGGTAGCGAGGAAAGATTCACACTCCTCGTGGACTTTCCAGTTTTAACGGAGTACAACTTGAGAACACCGTCGTGGCCAACCGAAGCGATGTCGTCGCCCAAGCCTCCGTTCATCAGACAAATACTGGAAACTGTCTCCTTGTGCGATGGAAAGGTCGTCAACTGTTGCAACGTTCTTCTTTTCGGTAAACTCTCGGTTCCTGTCGAATTATTTGGGAAAAAGTTCTCAAGGGCTTACACTACAGTGAACGTCTAAAATTAAGCGATCTTTCGCGATTTTTTTTTGGTTGGAAGGACAAAAGGATAATGATATTAAAGCAAGTTATTAGTCATATCTTCAAGAGAACAAAAAGAAAATTGTATTCAAAAATTATACAAAATAGTGA
The DNA here is from genome assembly GCA_964007375.1 of Ophion obscuratus. Lineage (NCBI taxonomy): Eukaryota > Metazoa > Arthropoda > Insecta > Hymenoptera > Ichneumonidae > Ophion > Ophion obscuratus. The sequence goes on along the minus strand of OZ023320.1, from coordinate 27,604,867 downwards.
CGCTGGAGCCACGCAGTATAACTGACGCAAATTTGAATGTGGGATGAAATTTAAAAAATTCTATTAATTTACATGAACATAGCTAGAGAAATACGTAGGGGATTTCGAAAAACGTGAATTTTTGTGTAATTGGCAAGCATTTAAAGAAAAGAACTCAATTTACGACAGAAAAAAAGGACAATAATTTGTTGATAAATAATGTCATAATTAACTCATGGAAAATCTCGTACGCATTTCACTTCAGAATGTTATTTCAAAGATGTGCTCAAAATTTCGGATTAAAAGAATGCAAATTGTTGGAGTTATGCTGCGTGCCGTTTTGAAAAATTGTGTTCCGAGAAAAACGGTCGACCCCTCGCAAACGCAGCAGCCAGTGACATCCCAAACCTAATTAGCGCAATTGATGTGTGTCGGCAAGCAATATTAAGGTGCTCCTTTCACGAACCACAATATTTAAGAATTAACTAATTTTCGTCTATAATCAAGTCAAAATACATCCCAGTATACTGGTAAAATTTCAAGCCAAGTTACCAGACATTTAACGAAAATTTACTACTCTAAAAAACATCTCATTTATACGGTACTTATGGAGATGCCACGCATTTTTATCTAATTATTTATGCACTGAATAACTACACGACTGGTATAAACTGCTCAAGGCGTGTAAAAAATTCTAATGATTCCGTAACGATAATAAAAAGAGGGGCGTTACCGAATGTTCAAAGAAAAATTCATGATAAAACTTGGAAAAATGTGACTGGCCGAAGAATTTTCGCAGCCGCGACTTTTCAGAGAAAGCGTAGAAATGTCTGAATCTATTAAAGATGGGCGAAATTTTTTATTCCAGTTTGTCGTTGGATGTAATAATTGATCGTGACTTATTTTCATTAAGCTACGTGACGGTGGCGAAATTTATGGTTTTTTATGAAAACAGTCATAAACTGAGACTGTATTTTTCTTCTCAAAGTTCCATAAAGAACATATGCATTTCCAAACTTTGTGAAAATTATATAATTTTCATCGAACGTTACAATTACGTGCGTACTTGGCAACCTTCGGAACTGCATTTTTATGCGTGGTCCGACACTCACGCAATCGCTTTTAAGGGATAACACCACTCTAGGATTTTGGAAAAATCGTTTTTTTTTTGCTTAAAAATACTTTGGGGCATAAAAACAATATGCAATTAGTCCTGGAGCAATTTTTTTTTAAATATTCAATTATTGATTTTGCCGCCACACTTTGGGCTTCTTTCAAGTGCCTCGTACAACTTTAAACGCGTTTTTCTCGAAACCACTTTTTTCAAACCGGAAGGATGAATTACTCGAACACGTTTGCATGGATCGATTTGAAATTTTGATAGTAGCTTCACAATTGCATTCTCTATGGGAGTACGTAGCCGTTTTTAAATGTAACTTTAGTGTAACTTTATTAAATGTAAACTTTTTTTTATAAACAATTTAATCCTTATTTTTTGGGCAAAAAATCGATTTAATTCTTTCAAAGTGCGCGATTTTTTTTAATTTGATTAAAAAAATCCCTACGTAGTCCCATAGCTAATAATATATAGATTATAATTTTTTGTTTGTTTTCGTTTCAGGTTTCATTCTTTACGAGAAAACTGTCCGCACGTGAAGCTATTTGTAAAAAACACGTTTTTCAGATGGGCTCTGTCGCCGCCATTATGAATGAAAATTATAAAAACACTTTTCTTTATACTTCAATATGTGTTGAGGGGTAAGGCCACAGTAGAATTTCCGAAAATCGATGTTTTTTCCGCTAAAACGGTGCTTTATCATCATAAGAATAAGTTACTATTCGATTTATAGCAAGAACATTTTTTTTCACCGCCTTTGAGCGTATAACGTAAGCCCACCTCTGGCACGGCCATCGAGTGCCTAAAACTTTAAACGCGTTTTTCTCGACACAGCTTTTTTCCAATTGGCGTGACAAATAACTTCAACAATTTTCACACGATTTACTCCAAATTTAAAAGTTATGTTCCTAATTGCATTTCGCAGAGAAGTACGTACAGAATTTCTGATTAATCAAAAACTTTTCATTTTATCAGCAGTTTTATACGAAATTTTTCACTGAAAATTCATTCAAATACCTACAACTCAATTCAAATACCTACAACTTTTGAATAAAACAATATTTTTTAAATTCCGTACGTACTTCTGTAGGTATTCTAATGTAGATTGACGAGAATTTTTGTTTTTTGTTCTAGGTAAAAAATTGTGGATGCTAAATGGCACCGCGGAGCGCCTAAAAAAAAGATAAAAGGAAATATTAGAAGTCGGCCATGTTGTACATCGAAAAAAACATTCCAACAGCTTGATATTCATACTAAATAGATGTGTAATTAATTTTATGAGGGAATCACTTTTTCATACGAAAAAAGTTGTTAAATTCGCACATGAATTTGTACCCGTTACTGTGGCCTAACCGTTAAATAAGCCCTCTGAAAATAAATCCCATTCCTTTTTCTTATACTCCCAAATTGTCAACGTTAGGCCTTATTTTCTGCCGCTAGAGTGATGTTATCTCTTAAAACATATTTCTCCTATGCTTCTTCGGCACTCAAATATGCCTAAAAAAACTTATGATGTCGGTTTCATCACAACAATTTGTCAATTTACAATGACGGAATAATTCCATTCTACCGATGCCCCTTCCCAGCATCGAAGTGTTTATAATTACCTATCGACGTAGTTTGTTGCGAAGCCAACAAGCTCTGGTCCACCGACAAGCTTTGCACGGACACCAAACGTTTCGGATGCGGAAGCGTAAAAACCTGCTTGGGTATTTGTCCAAATTCCATAATCTGTACCTCGAGACCATGGCGATCGTTGATATCGTGAATCGTGTCCAAATCCACCGCACCCTCGTAACACAAGTGAAAGAACACTGTGGGTCGACGAGAAACGAATTGCATTATTTCCTGTAAGTCTGCACAGGCGAGTGTGAAATTGTGCACTTTGCTCTCAAAATCAAACGATACAAATGGATTTTCGTTTCGACCAAGTATTCAATTTACGATTCCATTTTGAATGGCCAATGTAATCACCGTTGTCAGCTTTTTCAGCTTCGGCCCCTCGTTGCTTGTATCCGAATATCAAATCGATCCAATTATGCAGATTCAACGAGACCCAATCGCTTTCCAGAGCGTTGTGCAATTTTTGCACAAAATCCGCGGGTCCTGCAACAGTCGAGACGCATTAGAGAGGCAGAATAAAAAAAAAAGATTGTTTCAAAGATTGAAAACAAAAACTGTGTCAGTAAAATAAAGTCGATTGGATTTTAGTGAGCGATTGAGATGCGCTACGGGGACATCCCAAAAAATCGAAGGCAATTTGGGGAATCGTTTGTCGAAAAACCACTTGTGATTTAGTTTATCTTTGGTATGTATCGGTGTACGTATTTACGAGAATTTCGGTAGAATTTCAAGAAGGTATATAAATAATTAGCAAACGACAGTAGTGGGCACGCAGTTGGCGAATTCGGCGATTTTCCAGATCAAGCAGCGTCGGCCTGGGCCAACACTTGGATGGGTGAACGCTTCGCCCCGAACCGACTTGCACACTGAGCACTGAGGATCAGGCAGTTTTATTGGGTTTTCGATGGCAACACAACTGAAACTCAGTCAAATATGGCTTTCGTCGACTTAGGCTTTCTACAGTTTCCCTGTGCCCACGTGCAAATGTGATCATATGCATGACATATTGGGGGGTGTAACAAGCAACACCATTTTGGTGTCCTCCTCCGATTTTGTTGAAACTTTTTGATGTGGAAGCGTATCAAAAACTAAAAGACACTTTTTTTTTTTGATCGGCGGAAAACTGTATTTATGGGGTGAAACGTACCCTAAAAAATGCGGATGTTTTTCGTCGATAACGTTTTAACGGTAGGAGATATAAAAAATTTCAAATTGCAACATATTTATTTTTTGTGTACTATTGTACATTGGAGATGAGAACGATAACGTATCGACGAAAAACGAAGATCACCCCTATTTTCGAGGGTGCGTTTCACCCCTTGAAACTATTTTTCCACCGATAAAAAAATACGTGTCTCTTAGTTTTTGATACTTTTCCACATAAAAAAGTTTCAACAAAATCGAAGGACACCACAGTGATGTTCCTTGTAAGGAACTGGATAGAGGAAAATGACAATTGTGGAGTGAACGTAAAAAATAACGGTTTTAAAGTTTGCGTCGTTGGAATGCTCCGCAAATATTTTTTCCCCTTATTGTCCACCTTTTTTCGGCGCATTTAGCCTAGAAAAATCACTGGCACATTTTTGAAGATCCGTACTAGGGATGCATAAATTAAATCTGCAAAAAAGAGTTCTGGGAGTACTCAAATTAAAGAATTTTCGTTGCATTCCAATGATGCAAACTTCAATACAGTAAAAGGGATGTGGTCGAAAAACGCCGCAAGGGTGTCTGAAAGAACATTAACGGATTATCCCAGTGTGAAGTTTTCAAAAATTCGATTTTTTCCTCATTATCCCATAGTATAGACGGTTGTAAACATGCTGTTCAATTTTTGGGGCTAAATTCGAATTATTACAGTTGCTACAGCCTTTCTCAGAAAACGGGATTCGACCAACTGCGTGATATCTGGCGCGGATGAACGCGTTTTTCTCGAAATGTCGTTTTTCATAACGGTTCATAACGGTTCTTTATCTTGCTATGGAAGCTTTTCATTAATCTTCATATTTTTTTTAAACGAAAAACTGTCAAAAAAATAGGCTTAATTCGATACTTTTTATTCAAACCGCCGCCATTTTGTCAATTTTGATTTAAAAAAACTGCATAGCAAGATAATGGCTTTCATGCAGATTAATAATCTTTTTACAAGTTTTGTTTCAGATGATATTTACGGCCACAACCGTGTACACCGTGACGACTCCCCTTTTTCGAAAACATTTTCAACCGTTAAAAATATGCAAAAAAAAGGTTTTAAACGTTTAAGAATGTCTTTTCTGTTCTTCATTAGTGCTTTAATTTGGGATTAAAAAATCAGACTGATTAGCGTATATTAAACATCGAAAAAAAACCGCGAACATCAGATATTTTTTCGGAGTGCTACACTGTGATGATGCTTTAAGGGGTTAGGCCACAGTAAGGGATATAAAATCATGTGCAAATTTAACAATTTAACAAAAGTGATTCACTCATAAAATTAATTACGCATCTATTTAGTATGATTATCAAGCAGGTTGAATTTTTTTTCCGATGTACAAAATGGCCGACTACTCGAAACTTCTCGAAACAGCTTTTTTCCAATTGGCGTGACAAATAACTGCAACAATTTTCACTCTATTTACTTAAATTTTTAAAGGTATGTCTAATTGCATTTTGCAGAGAAGTACGTACGGAATTTCTGATTAAACAAAAACTTTTCATTTTATGAGCAGTTTTATACGAAATTTTTCACTGAAAATTCATTTCTTAAGTTCAAATAGTACAACTTTTGAATAAAACAATATTTTTTAAATCTCGTACGTACTTCTCTCTGGGTATTTTAATGTAGATTGACGAGAATTTTTGTTTTTTCGTTCTAGGTAAAAAATTGTGGATGCCAAAAGTCACGCCGCGGAGCGCCTTAAAAATATAACAAAATAAAATATTAGTAGTCAGCCATTTTGTACATCGAAACAAAAAAAGATTCTAACAGCTTGATGTTCGTACTAAATAGATGTGTAAGTAATGTTATGAATGAATCACTTTTTCATACGAAAAAAAAATGGTTAAATTCGCATATGATTTTATACCCGTTACTGTGGCCTAACCCCTTAAAATATTTTGAAATATAAATATTTATAAATATTTAGCGAAGTCATTCAGCACACTTCGAAAAGAAGACAAATTTATTCATAAATTGTATCGTATTGGCTATGATCTGACGGAGCCGTTTTTATTACATATCTCGTTCGTTAGACGAAAAAAATTATTTTTTACTTTTTTTACGATTGCTCACGCAATATTCGAATTATCATTATTGAGTTAATAAATAATGTCACCGGGAAAATCGTCTGTCAGGCATGGCCAATACGATATCATTTGTAAACAAATTGCGCTCTTTCGGTTGAAACCAACCTGGCGGACAGATTAGTTTCACCATCCGACCGCACGCCTTCGCGCGATGCTAAACAAATTTTCTAATTAGTGTTTTTTTTTCAGTGATATTTTTGTTAATATATAAACTCATGACATACCAAAAATGTTATAAATTCCACAAGTGGTTTTATTACAGATAATTCCCAAAACCTTAACCGATTTTTGGAATGACACTGTCGAGTACCCCATTAAGTTCGCCTTTTGTATTATTCAATTGATTCATGCAGTCGACAAATCGATGCGCGGCCTTATTGAGACATTTAAGCTCGATTTGCGTACAAAATTCGGCAATTAAAATCCTTTTGTTAATAAACTTTACGTGTAAAAAATGGTATATCTCACCAGTAGCCCAAGGTGGCAATTGTACATCACCGATTTTCGTACCGTCATGTCGATATCCAAAATCGATTCCATAACTATTCACTAAAAAATCACCACTGTTGTTCGTGTCATAAAATTCGGGCACCAGCTCTTTAAAGTCCGACATGTTCATCAATACATTTTTCCACACGTCGGCTACACTGTTAGGTTTTTTCTCGTTAAGGAGCATAACAATAAATCGATTCTGCAGAGTTCGGTAAAGCAATGATATATATATATATATATATGTATATTTATATTGTCGATTCAAGCAGTGAAGCTTGGAGAAAGGGGGAACCTCGACCAGAAGGGATATGTAGCGAATGACGTCTTACATGCGTTTGCGAAGCGATGGATGTGTCTATGAGTGAAAGGGTACGTGGGTAGATGGGAAAAGCGAAACGTACTTGTTGAACATTCTGTCGGGATGATCGAATCTTCCGTTCTGGAGACAGAGCATATACTGAGGATATTTTCTAACTAGATAGAACAACACGAATCCCGGAGCACTGTAGTGAGATCCGTATAAAAATGCGTTCTCCGTCATCTCCTCGTATCGCTCCTGCAATTCAATACATCAGATTTTTCGGTCAGGGCAGCGGAGATTTTTACGGGGAGAGTTGGATCCTCGATAAACAGATTTTATTCACTTGGAGATGTTATAAACACAGTTTAGAATTTCGCGAACAATTTTCTGTTCGAAAATGTTTTACTACGAGACGGATAGAGATGCAAATAGAATAGATTTCGATGAGAATTATGCGGACTCTATCTATTGAATGTTAAGGGGCGTGCATAACCTTGAAATTAAAAAAAATCGATTTTTGCTCAATTTTATTTTCTTATTGCGTAGAGTCTTAACTTTGATTTGGCTCAAAGATTTTGTAAAAATCTCGACAAGGTATCCGGTGGTTTTGTAGTTTCACCATTGTACTAAAAGTATAGTTTTTTCATTTTTTGTTCTTCACTCCTGAAATTAAATGACAATGATTACGTATACTTTGATTGTTGATTATGTTGAATATCCAGCGCGCGCTATTTCTTATGATAGCGCCGAGCGAGATGCTAAAAAAAGTATTGTCCTCAAGATTATTGAACTAGAGATTTCAAGCTTCACAACGTTTTTTTGCCCCTCGGTACCATTTGTTTTCACGGAGTTACGGCTTTTCGAACATTACCGGAAAAATTAAAAAGTTCTCCTGGTCCTCTAATATTTTGGGTGAGAGCACATCGGTAGATAATTTTTTTTTAATTTTTCACGTCTTCCTAAGGACGAGTTCCGGGACTCGTCCAAGGCCGATACAGGATTTTTGTGCGTCGAACGAATGAATCGACTAGTTGATTATAAAAAATCGACAATTGAAAAAGAATCGCAGCACCGATGCTGACATCAACATCATGCAAATAATACACTCACCAAACAAAGTAGAGCAGACAGTTTATTTAAAAAATTATAGTGATTTTCGAAAACGCGTATCTCCATGAATAATGGTCGTACCGGGAAGCAAAAAAAGCGTTTTGAAGCGTGAAATCTCCAGTTTACGATCGCGTTGACCAAATGTTTTTACCATCACACCTGACGCTATTCTAAGAAATAGCTGAAAGAAAAAAATTCGAAACCTTTTATTTGTTTAAAAGCTTCCATGGGCTCAAAAAAAATCTGCCTCAATCAATGGTGGAATCATGTAGCGTGAAAAATCAAATATGAACAGTCGATTATGTATACTTTACAATTAAAAAAGGTGGCATGCCAAGACTATGTACTATCTGCGTGCAAAAGATCGACCTTATCATCCCAATACCTGACACGAAAAAAATATTGAAAATCGATCTGTTTTTTTTTTAACTTCGAGGTTATGTCTACCCCTTAAGGGATCATCAGTGTAGAATTTTGACAAAACCGTTTTTTTTGCATTATACGATAGTATAGGAAGTTATAAACATGAACCTGGCATCGCCGATTGATCGTAAGTAGACAATTTATATGAAAATTCAGCGCTCCAAACTTTAAATACGTTTTTCTCGAAATTCCGTTTTTCAAAACGGTGTACACTCTCAAAGGGAGCGTTTTCACGCTATCCGTCTCAAATTTTCACACAACATTCTTCACGCTATTCTTTATCTTGCTGAAAAAGCTTTTTTTCTGTTTGAAATCTTCATATTTTTTTTAACGACAAACTGTCGAAACAATAGGCTAAATTCGATACATTTTTTTTTAAACCGCCGCCATTTAGTAAATTTTTATTTAAAACACTCCATAGTAATATAGTAGCTTTCATACTGATTGATAATGTTTTTACAAATTATGTTTCAGATCATATTTACGGCCACTAACGGGTACACCGTGAGGACTCCTTTTTTAAAGACATTTTCAACCATTAAAAAAATGTAAAACAAAAATAAACATTTATTTTCTGTTCTTCGTGAGTGCTATAATTTTACATTAAAAAAAAACCGACTGATTAGCATATTTTAACCATCGGAAAAAAAAAAAAATCACAAAAATCGGCGATTTTTCGACCCGTTACACTGTCATAATCCCTTAAGAAAAACAATATTTACTTTCAATCTCTTCAATCTATTTGGTTCCAAGGCACCGATAGGTTTTGTAAGATCTCTGTAAACTTTGGGATCATTGAGATCCAACGTCGCAGAAGTGTAATCCTGAATGATCCAAGGCATTACGGGGTATTGAGTCAAGTCGTGAAACGTTCGATCAGCCAAGCTGAAAACAATAACGATAGTAGATTCGTTCTTTCAATTGGGGGATTCGAATATTTTTACATCAAAATTTCGGTTAACCCAAAGGGAAAACGTTTTTGAAACCTCGATAAGCTCGTCGTTACCTGTTGATGTACAAAAGATAATCGTAGTTCGACAGAGCACCGTTCTGCCACTGCATCGTCATCTGATTTTGTGGAATTGTGTCGAGACGAAGTGCCGACTGGCTCGTTAAATTCGCGAAAAAATTGTCTCTGCCCTCTTGATTTTTGAACGACAGAAACAGGCACTCCAATTTATTGTCGGGTTGACGATTCCACTTGATCTCCAGTCCCTGAAAAAATTCGAGCATTATGGAAAGACATTTTCGAATAAACACAGCGTCGTTTTGCATATCGGCGTGCACTCACCACCTGTCGCAATAGAAATCGCCGTTTGAGTACGCTTTTCACGCTTTTCAAATTAATCTTCAAGACCGGATGCTGAAAGAAAGATTCATGCGCCATTATCGATATATTGGGAATAAACGTTCACTGGATTTGGAAATTGGACAACTTTTTCTGATGTTGCTATGTTTGTCTGGATTGTTATTTACTCACCTGATCCATATTGCTGTAGGGTTGAAAGTATATCCTACTGTTGGTTAACAATATCCTGCCCGGATTGACGATAAGGGGCAGAATTTTATTCGCCTGAGTCTCGAGGACTACCTGTTCGTACAAATCTTCGAGCCAGGACGTATCGAACGATACCCTGGATTGTCTCGAATGAACAATCGCCATAATCTGTATATTTTAAGCAGACTTGAATGATCAAAATCGTCTCGAAGCCTCGGGATAAACAAAGCGTTGCAAGGAAATTCTGATCGGTACACAATTTCGTCATGCCACTCGATCGTATATGGAGACATGGAGACATGCAACAAAGAGTTTTAAAGTAGAATTGCACGAACATTGCAATATTGTCGTGTTAAAGTTTGCATCGTTGAAATTAAACAAAAATTATTTTTTATATTTTCGTTTACTCATTTTATATTATTATGCAAATCCTGTTTTCACAAATTTTGGGTATAGATCTCTAAACGAGCATACTGAAAAGTGTTTACATAATTTTTAGTAGCTCTAATGTGCTAGAATTTTTTCAAAAAATAGGGAAAAAATTGCACTTTGCAAACTTCAATCTCATGCTTATGATGCACTTTTGGTGATGAAGTATTGCAATATGTATATCAACAATGAGTAGCGAGATCGTTAAGGGGTTAGGCCACTGTTGATACGACGAATACGCGTTCGTCGCTTGAGGCAAATCAAATTGAAGAGGAAGGTCCAACATATGGTGCAAGGTCGGCATATTAAACGTAAACTTATAATTACGATTGAACTGCTCCTAAAATGTTAACGGAGACTTTGTCCTTGAAATTTAGCGGGAGATGTTAGCGGCTCAACATGAGCAGCTAGAAGAAGAGGGATGCCTCTATGGACCAGGCATTGCCGATTATCGGTAATTATAAACACATTTGTGTAAACATATTACAAAACTTTAAACCCGTTTTTCTCGAAAACACGTTTTTAAAAATGGCTGACATTCTCCTGACCGCTGTAATTAACATGTCGACCTGAAATTTGGAGAGCATAGTCAGAAAATATGTCTTCACGGAATGACGGATCGTTTTTTCGATAGATACATTTTTGCATTTATTATTTATCTTTTTATGCGAAAAAAACGCGAAAATTCGATTTATTTTAATTGCCGCCTTTTTCCGAAATTTGTACTAAACGAAAAACCTATCCGTCATTCCATGACCAAAGGGTCACAGATTGATAATATGCTTTGAATTTGTGTTTCAGATCGACAAAGAGGGGGCAGTGATGTCAGCCGTTTACCTCCCGCGATTTGAGGACCTGTTTTCGCGGAGCTGCAACGGCCGCTATTGTGGTTTGTTTTTAAAAAAAAAAAATTTTTTTTAACGTTCTGTATATCACGAATAAAAGCAAGAAAAAAAACGGATTCAAAAGCTTTACTCGTTTCCTTTAAAAAAAATAAAATGTAAACACCTGAAATATGGCACTCCAAGGACAAAGTCTCCCTTGAGCCCGTTTTTCTCGAAACTATGTTTTTCAAAACGGTGTACACGATTTCTCGATACCTGAAATTTGGTACACTTATTTAGTTTAATAGTAGTTTAGTCTTGAACGACGTTCTCCATCTTGACATTTTTCAAAATTAGTTATTAACAATGTCATTTTTCCTCGAAAAACCGAGAAAAAAATAATTTTTTGATGACTGAAACTCGATAATAAAAAACTCTCAGAAGGAACATCCCTCACGTGTCGTCATTCGATTTTGTTGAAAGGTATATGTTATGAAGTAATGAAAAATAAGCGACGTGTTTTTTTTATCGGTAGAAAAACGGTTTTAAGGGGTGAAACCAGCACTCGAATGGGGATAATTAACCCCTTTATTCTTTTTTTTTGCGGTAACTCTCAGGTGGATTTTTCATGGCTTTGGATTAGAAGAATTTTCGTTTTTGTTTCATTGCGATCGGTCGACTGCTTGTGGGTGAAACTGCAATATTCCTCTTGACATGCCTTTTTCAAAGCCTGGTTTCACCCCATAAAACTGTTTTTCCACAGATAAGAAAAATACGTGTCGCTTAGTTTTCAATACTTCATAATATATATGTGTCAACAAAATCGAAGCACGACACCTGAGGGATGTTCCTTGTCAGTCTTCAAGTCAGTCAAGTTTAGCCAAATGATTATCTATTTAAAAAAATACTCTTTTTTTGAGTTTAGATCAACCGAAACTTGGCCAAAATCAAGTACACCGTTGAGCCCCTCACGTTTAAAGGTTCTTCACGAGATTGTTTATACCATCGATAATTATTAATATTCTTTTATCATAATTGGTACACGACTTGGTTAAAGAGAGATATACACCTAGATGGTCGAGGTCGAGGATTTACAAGCTATGAACATTCCGTCGACCGTAGAAGACCTACACTATGGGCCTGGTATTGATGATTCCATGTAAGTTGACAAATTTCATGATTTATTCATTCCCAAATTTTCAAACGCGTTTTTCTCAAAACCACGTTTTTCAAATCGGTACCCAAAATTTCTCGAAAACCAATGAACCGAATGCCTTGAGGTTTTTTGTGGTTACTCTATACACCGTTATCTAGTACTTGTCATAGGATTTTTTTTTCCGTTACTTAGTTTTTGTTTTATAGGCAAAATAATAACTAATTTTTGGCCCAAAAATCACTATTTATGTTAAAACGTCCGCCATTTTGTCATAAATCGATATTGTCAAAATCGGCTGCGACAAGTACTCGATTATAGTATCCAATTTAATAATCTTTTTGGTTTTTTTTTTCAGATGATTTTTGAAGAAACGCCAGTGGGTACCGTATACGCAGATTTTTTTACGACACTCCAAGGATCATACAATATCCTTGTATATTTTTGATATTTTTAAATAAAGAAAATTCAACATCTTTTTTATGTATATACCTTTAGATAATTAAAACCCCAATCCGAAATTTCAAATAGTTTTCCTTGAAAAAATTCACAAAAATGACCTTTTTTCTAGCTCCTAGGTGTACATCTCCCCTTAATTAGTGTGTCGAACAGTCCAAGTATTTATACACTTGTCTGAATGAGTCGTTTTCACTTACAAGGAAACGTTGCGAGGTCGATGTCTCCGATTTCGATGAAATTTGGCATGCTTGTAGAATGGGTAAAAATAGGCGACACGTATTTTTTTATATCGGCGGAACCCGATTTTTAAGGGTTGAAAAGCACCTTCAAAAATTGGGGTGTTTTTCGTTTTTCGTCGATAACGTTTTAACCGTACGAGATATGAAAAAACTTCAAATAGCAACAATGGTTATTTTTTCGTGTACTATACATTGGAGATGAGAACGATGCAGATACCAACAAATTTCATATTGTTTATTGCAAAAATGCATTTTTTTCAACCGAATCTCCGAGAATTTTTAATCGATTGGGATGTAAATTTGCATACACGTAGAGAATGGAACAGTGCGGATACGGATTTTTTTTTCTTTTTCCGATATCTCACAATTGAGGGGGTTGAAACTGCCCGTCGACTTTTTTACCGATCGTACAATCAGCTAGCCTTTTGGCATTTCGGTCTAATTTAACGTCAATATATGTTCATGTTATGACGTAATGGCATATTTGTAACATTCCAATCCCCCGCCCCAACGGTCCACCTCTCGAAAGGCAAACGTTCAAAGTTCTTGCCGTGCGGCATGGACGAAAATTTGTAGAAATAAAAGTGGGTTACTAAGAAAGTACAGTACTACCTCCCTAAGAGAGCGGTCTAGGGCGGTTAGGGGAAGTAATTCTCGAGAAATTCGTCGCCGAAGCCTTCCCCCACCGCTAGGTTAGCGCGCTCGAAAATCGCGCATGTGGTAGCGTGTATGTGTTTCTCCACTCGACCTCTATGAGAGAGCGCGAACGAAAGTGTTGAGAAAACTGTAAACAAGTTGCGGAAAGTGTACTGGCGTTTCGTCGTTTCATGCGTAAGTATATCTCATTGAATATTGATGTGTAAATCTTTCTTTTTCTTCGCGTTTTTTTTATTCTGCTGTTTGGTATATTTTGTTGTTGCAATATTATAACACATATGAAGGAAACATTTGTAAAACTTTCAATAATTGTTGAATTATCTTATTGTTCGCAAAAATATACGTAGTATATTCGTTATCGAAACTCGAACATATACAGTAGAACCTCGTTTATCCGAACCAATTGGGACCGAGACTAGTTCGGATAATCAAAAGTTCGCATAATCGAAACGTGGGTTTTTTGGGACGAGATCATAAACAACACCTTTTTATATAAAAACAGTACATACATATATATTATAATTTGACATATATGTTAACGTTGAATATATATATATATATATATATATATATATATATATATATATATATATATATATATATATATATATATATATATATATATATATATATATAATGTATTTGAAATACCTGAAAAAAGTTGAATGCTTTTTTTATATTTTTTAAAAATAAAATCGTCCATTTTTAATTGACGAACGGCTGTAACGCGTTTTTGAGCGGCTAAGTCTCGCAGCCGTTTGGGAAGGAGAGTTTGCGTTGGGTTGCTCATTGTTGCTCACGGCGGTGGCAGCGAGCAACAATGTATCTTTCGCGCCAACGTTCGGATAATTGAGAGTTCGGATAAACTAAGTCATCGTTCGGATAATTGAGGTTCTACTGTACAGTGTACAAAAAAAATGTAACTAACAATTTATCTTGTGTATATACTTCAAGTTGAAATATACAATGTATATATATGTATAAATATTTCATTTTTAGATAAAACGGGATGGCTGAATCGAAAATATATTTTACTTGCATTAAATTACTACTTGAAATTTAATTATGGTGCATGTTTTTTTCTCAGACTTTACGGCTTAAACGTATATATTATTATACAAAGGAATATTATCCATTTGACAATCGTGCGACGTGCGATTTTCTGAAATCGCTCGCGATCTCTTATGGAGGTGTCCGCGACAAACTCGGGAGGCCTCGGGTACACTGGACAGCTCGAGCTAGGTGGGGGAAGCCATAAAATGCGCTCAAGCGGAACGGCGGGGAAATTCTCTCTTAGGGAGGGCTCTCTTAGGGAGGTAGTACTGTATAATCAGTCAAAATAGTCGATAAACATTTTCTCGTTTTCGAAATAAAAACAAAGTTCGAAAGGAAAAAATGTTGTATTCTTCGACTACTAGACGTTCATGATGATAATGATGAGTACAGCAACAAATGGCATGTTGTTTATTGTAATAATTCGTGAATTACTTGTGAAAAATCACTCTTCAGTTTTCCACTCATATGGGCAGAGGCAAGGCTCGCAATCACGGACTGACTTCGTGCTTCGGAAAGCAACGGGATTACAATTGTATGTTTACGAAGAAATTCCACTCCGTTCACCGTATCGAAGGCATTATCTGCAGAGATTACAGCGTTTTTGGGTTGCCGCTGCAACCCATGAACAGAATGACGGCGAACATTTTTATTAGCTTATAACGCAGCATAATTTAATCTTTATCTTTAACTTTAATTTCATAAACAGCAGAACCAATGAACGAAAGAAATGAATCTTCGCAAAGAGCGACTACGGTGCAAATAGCGGCTCTCAACCATATGATAATAAGTAATTCCTGCAGGTACGACTGGAATGATACAGCCCTTTGATGTTTATGGCTTCTGGGTATGGAAAAACTTCGTCAAACACTTTTCTGACGCAGTAATCTTATACAATTACAACGCCAATCTGCATTTGAGAGAAAATATTGTTAAATTACAATCTCTTACACACAACCAGTTTTCTTCTCCGCGGTTTACAAACCTTTTCAAATATGCGTGGTACAAAAGCGGTCACGAAGAAAAAAGACCACCAAACTTCGAAAATCCAGTAGAATTTTGCTTTTCACAAAATGTACCGACATGCGAGATATGCGGCGAAGCAGCTATTATCACTTGTGCATGGTGTAAGAAATCTCTTTGTTTCAAACACTTTTATCATGACTATCATTATTGTAATAAGTATAATCCATAAAAAAACATAGAGTTGAAACGTTTCCTAAATGGGTAAGCGTGAGAACACTTTTGCGATTATGTTGTAATCTTCAAAGGCAGTACGTGGCGGGGTAGAATTTTTTCATAAATATACAATTGTAATCCAATTGCTTCCAGAAGCACGAAGTCAATCCGTGATTGCGATCCTTGCCTCTGCCCATATTAGTGGAAAACTGAAGAGTGATTTGTCACAAATAATTCACGAATTATTGCAATAAACAACACGCCATTTATTGCTGTACTCATCATTATCATCATGAACGTCTAGTAGTCGAATAATACAACATGTTTTCCTTTCGAACTTTATTTTTATTTCGGCCCGTTCACGACCTATAGAAGGAACGAAGTTTTTAAGGGTGCGTTGACCCCTTAAGACTGTCGTTCTGCCAAAACGAGAAAATGCGTGTCGACTATTTTAACTGATAGTACTTTCTTTGTAACCCATTTTTATTTCTATAAATTTTCGTCCATGCCGCACGGTAAGAGCTTTGAACGTTTGCCTTTCGAGAGGGGGACCGGGGGGCTGGAGTGTTACAAATATGCAATTGCATCATAACACGAACATATATTGACGTGAATTTAGACCGAAATGCCAAAAGGCTAGCTAATTATACGATGCTTTCGGCAAACATATCGACGGGCAGTTTCAACCCCTTAATTGTGAGATATCGGAAAAAGAAAAATTCCGTATCCACACTTTTCCATTCTCTACCTGTATGCAAATTTACGTCCCAATCGATTAAAAATTCTCGGAGATACGGTTGAAAAAATTGCATTTTTGCAATAAACAATATGAAATTTGTTGGTATCTGCACCGTTCTCATCTCCAATGTATAGTACACGAAAAAATAAACATTGTTACAATTTGAAGTTTTTTCATATCTCGTACCGTTAAAACGTTATCGACGAAAAACGAAATACATCCCAATTTTCGCGGGTGCTTTTCAACCCTTAAAAATCGGGTTCCGCCGATATAAAAAAATACGTGTCGCCTATTTTTACTTATTCTACAAGCATGCCAAATTTCATCGAAATCGGAGACATCGACCTTGCAACGTTTCCTTGTTAGTGCACTCATTTAGCCATGTGCAAAGCAGCTTTCAGAAATTAAAAATTCTACATGGAACCTGGATTTCATTTAGAAAGATCCATCCGATAACCTCCACTAGATGGAATACGCGAAATTTTTTTTTTCTCCTCCATTAGGGAAAGTCCTAAAAATATTTTTTTTCACGATTTCGTTACTTATCATCTGAGATCCCCATCTGAAGCGTCTACTTGTAAAATGTCGTGCATATAGGATTGAAACTACAGAAACTGTGAGGCTGCAATAGACGTAAAGAAATTATAAGCATTCTTTGTTTGCCGGAAAGAGCACGAGCATACAAACATAAAAAATGAAAGTAAATAAAACACGAATCGCAACAATAAAACCATTAAAACCGTAATTGACGCAGCTTTCTCACGAGAAGCTAGCAAAATATTTTGTGAAACATCTACGCTTCGTACATTACGATCGGAACATCGTTACGTCGATATATTCAAACCGAGACCAAGCTAAGCTGCAATGAGGGACAACGATCTTGTCCTCGTCCCTGTAATTACCATAGCGTTTTGTTCGGCAGTCGGCAGAGTGGCGGCTCTGAGAAGTTGCATTATATGGGGAAGGCAATCCTCGATATTAGCGTAATTGAAACTGAACAGGAGGCAGGCGCTTCTGTGAATAAATTTGTACGGCTCGAGTCGATTACCCTCGAGCATCTCAACGTATTGCTTGCAATGCACAGCCAGAATATCCGATCTAAGAGCCAAAATATCGCGAATTAACTGGAAGAAACGAAAAATTCCAGGAATGGTTGAAATATTGAGAATTCGGGGCTCAGCTGGGAGCGCGAAGCAATACCGACCCCGGCGCGTCATCGTCCGGAACTTTTTCGACCTTGGACGTTTCTCTGAGTTGAACCTTGACGAGGGGCTGATTGATGTCTTTGCTGACAAAGACGAGGGACTTGCAGCAAAGCTTCAAACGACCGTCCATCCATTCGGCGTTTCTGCCCGCCGATTTGTCCAGCCTCATACGAACGCTATAGTCCTCGAAAAAAATTTCTCCCGGCTCCAGCAAGAGCATCGTGAATCTGTCAACAATTGACAACCTGTCAAAATCATGATCGCCTTTTTTTTCCTCCCAATTTCATTGTCATTGTTTCGCTGAATGCCCGATGATTTCGGTTCGCCGTACTCGCCTCTCTTTGTCCATTGCTCCTTACAACCCACATATGCCGATAGATCGATTATTTTTCGAGCAATTATCGCTGAACTGTCAACTGTGTCTCGGCGCAATTGTTGCGCAACTACTGCGTGCGATGAAAATGATAACGTGGCGGGGACGAAAAAACAAAAGAACGGACGAAAGGAAATTCGGCCGGAAATTTGGAGGTTAACTATGCTAAAGTGCACGGTCGTATATACAGGTCTGGACACTCCGTTCAAAAATGCGTGACTCTAAAGTGACGCCTCTATTTGCGCATTCCACCGCGGCGCTAGTGAAGGGGAGGCACTTTTGTTTATACCGCGTTTACGGGGCATGGCATGCACGTTTGTGTGGTGACGGTCGTATGTACGTATGGCCTAACCTCGTTTTGGCGGGGTGATTTCGAGTGTACCGTAGCCAGGGTTTTTATTTAATACGGAATAACAAAAGATGAAGTGTCTATATATTGCGATGCCGAAGCGGTGCATGATTCCGGGATGCAGAAGTGGATACATAAACAACCCGGAGCACGTCTCATTATTTAAAATTCCCAATGATGACTACTGATATCTGCTACTACTTTTCAACTACTACTACTACTAATGAAAGGAATGCGTGCTACACGTAAATTTCGAATGTTCTTTTCCGTGAACGAAAAAAAATGTAATTGGATTGAGCGATAGTTCAATCGGCATATCCATGTCGAAGACGATGAGTATCATTAACTAATGGCTCATCGCTCATATTTTTGGCTTGTGCTTTTAGTTTTTGTGTTCGACTAATTATTTAGGATGTATTAATTTTTCATCAAAGCCACGTGAAGAGAAAGACAATTCGCATACGCGCATACATCGCGCTCTGTCGCACATGCCTCCGAGATAGCAGCGCTCCACGCTTTTGCGGCCAGTTCCGCAAAGAGAGGCGTCGGATAGAGGCACGCTTTGGGGTATACGGAATATACGGTAGTGCCCAGACCTGTATATACGACCGTGCTCTAGTCTCCCTGCACACAGGTCTGGAAACTCCCAGGGTGGACCGTGGGACTGACTCAGGTAATGAGGCAAACGGGCAGTTCTCGCTTCTGCCACCCGAAGCGCTGCTAGGTAGAAGTTAGCCAATCAAACGCAGGTCCGAACAGCTGTGCAAAGGCGCAGATTTTTCAAAATAACATAGCGTCTGTTCGGTTTAGCGACACTTTCTACAATTTCAATAGATACAGTAATAGAAAGTCCTCAGAAGGCGTAAGAAGTGTAAAAAAGTCTACCTAAAACAAAGAGAACCAATATTTGTAAAAGCGATATAAATGGAAAATGATTATTTTTTCACTCTTAAACCCCCGGGCAGAATGAAAATTATCATGTCAGTAGACTGTATTTCTCGTATGTTCGAACTTCCGTTATATTTTTATTTGATCTTTCGCCATTTGAGTAGGTGGGGTATGACCAAATTTGTGCGGTCTACATTTTTGTTCCTTATAATTAATGGTTATTCTTAGCATATTGCATTGCTTGTTTGTTTCTACAACTTTTATTTTTGCTTTTTTTTAACAATGTTAATGAGAACGTGAACAAAAATATAATGGAAGAGGAATAAAAAAAAGAAATTAACGCATTGTGTATGTTTAAAAGGAACCGTTGTTATTGATTTGTCAGTTCGGCGAGTTTGTTGTTTACAAACAATTGTTTTTGCTTTTGTTGATAGGCGAACTGACACTTCCTCAATCGAATAAAATAAAATATAGCAAAGGATAAGGCTAGGTCCACACTATTCGGTTCTACCGGAGCGTTTCAGGTAGTTTGGATTTCTATAAACGTTGTGAACACGTGTATAGACTGTCAGGAGATTATTTTCCATTGCTGTATATCTATATCTACAAGACTACTTCTACTTGACAGCGCTTCCAGTGGATAAATGAGGAACTACGTTTTTGCCTCACCAACGATGAAACTTTCCACCATGCAAAAACGCCGGAGTTTCCAGACCTGTATGTAAGACCGTGCTCGTAACGCATTTGGGGAAATGAAATTGTTTTTTTTTCGTTTAATTTTAAATGTGACGTCATCGCGGCTTTGGCGCCGCGACACAATTCTTTATTTTTCGGTTCTCGGCGCTCTCATAAATATATCTTACAACTATGCGATTTTATCTTCTTATTAGATCTTATCTAAAAAAGTTGATATCGTTACCGCTCCCGGTAACGAGATTACGTCTATTTTTTCCCCTCTTGCGACGGGGAACGCGATTGAGAAGGAATTGTCAAATTCACCGTTGCGATAAGTGTGACGTCACGTAGGTATTTACAGCTCTCACGCACGTAAATTTCGCAGTAAAACAAACCTTCCAAGCTTAAGAAAAAGATACATGAGAAATGAATTTTACAAAAGAGCCAGTTTTTTTTAATATAAAAAAGCCGTTGTATGTGTGCATAGCGTAGAAAAAAAGATCAACAAACGTGTCCTCCGATCGTAAAGTACTCGATGACGGCTTTTAGTCGCTTCGGGGAGAACTTTAATACACTAGTCTAGATCAAGTTTCATCATCGGATTACTCGTTTGTACTTTTGACATTCTCATTTTGTTGACCGAAGTAACGAGATCGTCCATCGTTATCGGGCGCACCGCGTCGTAAAATATTTCACCGTCTTCGTCCGTTTCCTTGCTATATTTCGATGTTGATCTGCAAAAAAAATACAAATGAATTCTCGGCCTACAATTGATTTGCGGGATTTTTTTTTCTTCATCATTCCGTTCTGCTACATCTCTTTTTTGGGTCCAAATTTCAAATTGACATTTCATGACTGACGGATCAAGTTCCATTGACGACGTTAAAATTTGCATGCTCATGATGCAGCAAAAATTATTATTTTTTTTATTCCTTATTTTTATTTTTATCCAAAATCTATGACGATCAAGTTTCTATCGTTGCGTTGCAACAATATTTTTTCCACTTTTTACATCTTCATTCTTATTATTATACGAAACGTTTTTTTTTTTGCAAATTAAGTTCGTCAATTTCTAATGACAATGCGTAGAAAACGTTTGAGCGACGCATGGACCCTGAATCAGCTAAAAAGAATTTGCGTATTTAAAAAGGATTGATTTAGCAGATCTCTAATAAGAAATCTGAAAAACGTTTGTAATATTTGTAACCAAAATTGGGCCCAAAAATTTCGTTGCGTTTCAACGACGCTAACTTCAATATCACGTTCTATTGCAACTCACTGGTTTTGATTGCGAAGATAGTCTCTGACTCGATAGACCGACGCGTTTCGACACAGCTCGTGCAAATCGGAGCTCGAGAAATTTTCGGTCATTTTCGCCAATCGTTCGACGTGCACGTCGTCGGCGGTGGGCTCGTTCGTGAGTATCAACTGCAGTACCTGCGAGCGTTGTTTTTCGCTCTGCAAAAATCATTGGGTATGTCAAACGAATGAATTATATTCGTTACGCCTTTACGAGACTTCGTGAAGAGGATATTTACGGGCAAGCCGACGTGAAAGGTTGCGGGCATTCGCCGTAAAATAGCTCTGTCGAGATCCTGAGGCCTGTTCGTGGCACCCATGATAATTACGGTGCACGTTGGATCCGTTATCAAGCCATCCCACAGGGACATGAATTGCGCCTTCATCATTGCCGTGGCTTCGTGGTCGGTCGAATTGCGGGCTCTCAGAAACGAATCTTCAACGTCAAACGATGATACACGAATATGAACAACCAATCAAACTTCGGAGGACATTGAAAAGAGGATACGCTTAATTATTCATCAGGACATTGAA
This sequence comes from Ophion obscuratus, assembly GCA_964007375.1. Classification (NCBI taxonomy): domain Eukaryota; kingdom Metazoa; phylum Arthropoda; class Insecta; order Hymenoptera; family Ichneumonidae; genus Ophion; species Ophion obscuratus. The sequence goes on along the minus strand of OZ023320.1, from coordinate 27,582,987 downwards.
TAAGTTCTCGCTGTTTTCCAACAGATGGCGTTACCAGAACTGCGTGCGCGTAGTTCAAGGGGCGATACCAGTGTGACACTTTAAAAAAATCGATATTTTTTGCCTTTTTCGACAGTTTATACTTTCAAGAATATCATTATCATTTATATAATTTATATCAATATCATTTTATCTTGCAAAAATCGATAGTTAAATCTTTAAACGCGTTTTTCTCGAAATCCGATTTTTCAAATTTGCTGACATTGTAACTCAAAGAGCAATTATCCGATTGACTTGAAATTTGAACGGAGTACTCTCGAATATATTTACTCTACATTGACGTAGGATATTTTTGATTGGATGAAAATTGACGATTTGGCATTGAAAAAACGACTATTTTATATGCAAGAAAACATACTTTTTTAATAACTACGCCATTTTGTTAGATTTTGATATTTTTCGAAAATCCTACGTCATTGTACAGGAAATACCTTCCAGTTTAACGACATTTTTTCGGTTTTAGCTGCTCAATCGGCCGGAATCATGTCAGCGGTGGAGGAACTTTTTTTTGGCGCTTCCGAAGGCAGCGCATAAGTAGCTTGGATCTCAATATTTTTCTATGAAAAAATGATGCAATATAGGTCAAATATAGCCAAATATATTCTTAATTTTCCGAAACATTGAATTGAATACTTTTCTTCCAAAAAAATCCCGAAAATCACTCAAATGTTCAGCGTTCACACAGGTACAGCCTCTTAAGGGGTTACCCCCACTTGCGATTTTGAAAAAATCGATTTTTTTTATTGCATTTTTTTGAAGTATAAGTATCTGAGAATATGTCCTGAAAATTTCAAGTCGATCCGAACAAAATTGACTGAGATATGAGCGTTAAAAGAGAAGAATCCGTCGTGTAAACGACCGGCTAATTGAAACTTTAAACGCGTTTTTCTCAAAATGGCAGGCTTATTTAATACATAAAAATGTAGTCTTTAATAGTTCGATTTTTTTCGGAAAAAAAAAAAAAAATGCCGTTTTATAGCTAAAAAAACGGCCGTTTTTTTTCGTTAAAATCGAACCAATAACTTTGACTGTTCGCCATTTTGCGAAAAATGAATATTTTTTAAAATCCTTCGATTAAAGACTAGTTTATACTTATATTTGACTAAACCCATCCGCATTTTTTTTTCAGATGATCCACTTCGCCGCAATGTCGGTCACCGCAAACCGTGTATATAAAAACATTACTTCATTGACGGCCATTTGCCACTAAACAATGTAATATTTTTCAATAAAAAAATTACAGAAAGTTCTTCAAGATGTGTTCTTTAAGATGGTATATTGATCGATTAAAAAAGTTTTGTAGTTTTCTTTAAAAAAATTCATGAAAAAGGCCTTTTTTGCGCTACACGTCGGGGTAACGCCTTAAGATGGTAACGCATGTATAATGAAGTACTATAAGCAAGTTCAAAATTCAGTGTATCATTTCGCCCAAGTGTAAACAACTTTTTTTTCACAGTCAAGTTGTCAAATTTCGTGCAAAAAAAGAGTATCCGCGATAAGATTTTCTTTGACAGATTCAAGTTACAAAAATAACGCATACATTTTTACGATTCTTATTTAACGATCTAGAGCATATTTGCAAAGTATGGTTTTGGATAATAATGAAAATAGGATATTGGAAAGAACTTCCGTTGCATCGCAAAGATGCAAACTTCAGCTCCATGATTTTTTAAGTGTTGCGAATGAGCGTCAGACTTAAATCATAAAGTCCAATGATTTTAAGACTCACCGATTTCGTCTATAAATATTATACACGGTTGCAGTTTGACAGCCAGGGAAAAGACAGCCGCTGTTAATTTCTGACTCTCGCCGTACCACTTGTCCGTCAGTATACTGACGTCCAAGTTTATGAAGTGCGTGTTCGTCTCTTTGGCGGTAGCTTTGGCTATCATGGTTTTGCCGCAACCCGGAGGTCCGTGCAACAGTACACCCTGCAAATAATTAATGATGATTGTGAATTTGGTCGTATCGAACAGAGTATTAGACGATTTTAGGCCTATGGCGATCATAAGGTCGGACGAGATTCACACGGCTGGATCCTACGGAGTACTCATTGATTCTTTTCGTTTATAACAAGAAACGCGACAAAAATTGGACAACGAGTAATCTTAAGGGGTCTGAATAAACTTGCAATTATACAAATTACGATTACGATTTTTCATCGCATAGTTCTGTAGCTTAGGCTCTTACTTCTAATGTGCGACAAAGATTTTGTAGGAATTCTAAAAGTAGAACGAGTTATTACGATTGTTCTGAAGAATCTGATCGCCCACTGCACTAAGGCGAACCAGCCCGCTGCAATTTACCTCAATCTCAACATTTATTCGTTCCATTCACTTCAAATATGGACAGAGCATGGTTCATAACATTTTCTATCATACGACCGGATGATTTTCCGATATGTCTGGCTATTTGTTAATAACAAATTATTGAAGTTTTTGTAGTTGAACTGAATTTCTTGTTGCTACTGCGCGTTATAGTGTAATTTTCAAAATTTCAAAAAAGTATCCTATCATGTAAAAATGTTATCATTATACTGAAAGTACATTTTATTTTTTGCTTCGGATTATCTTATTTGCCAGAGCCACTTACACCGATTGGCCTTACAGCAACGGCGGCACTGTCTAAATCATAACTTCATCGTATATCAATATTTCCTAAGGGGTTAGGCTACTGTGAAAATTTCAACCTCCCGTTCGCTACTTGAAGCAACTCAAATCGAAGAGGAAGGTCCAACATATGTTCGCAGGTCGAAGGTAAACTTATGATTGCAATGATGGAATTGCTGGTAAAACTTTGAACGTGTTCGCGAAACTATGTTTTTTTTAAACGGTGTACACGATTTCTCGACATCTAACTTAAATTTTTTTTTAACTTGATAACAAACTTAAAAATGTTTTTCTTAACATTTTTCATTATTATTCATAATTAATGAAAAAAGGTTTTCTAAACAATTCAATTGTTTTATTATTAAAAATGGAAAAAAAAACAAAGAAATTCATTATTGAAATACAATAACAAAAAAGCTCGGTCAAGTGTTAGCCAATATGATCTATTTTAAGAAAAAAACCTCGTTTGTTTTGTTACAGATTAACCGGGTGGCTAAAATCGAGTACATCGTTGTTCTCGATGTTTTTTAAACGTGGGGGCTTCTTTAATTTTTATTATTTTTGAATGAAATTTGGTATACAACCTTGTTAATGTATATACGAATAAACGTGCAAACGATTTTTCAATCATCTTGCTTATTCCTTCGAAATTAATTTCCTTTGAATAACGCTGATTTTTAAGTCGTCACAGTAGCCTAACTCCTTAATTAACCCGCAATAGTCACACTGGGTCCACGGGACTCAAACAAATTATTTTGATGCCGTACAACTTTTTTCCCCAATAAAACATACATTTTTTTATATGCGTAAGCGTTTCATTCTTTCCTTCTAAATCGCATCTGCATTGGATGAAATAAATATACTTTTTGAAAAGTCCACGGAACCCGCTTTGTATATTTCAAAGTACATTGTTTTCAGATTATAAAACCATTTATTTTGTCAATAATTACAAGAGTTAGTGCAATTTTTGTAAAAAAAATCATTTTTCACGTTTTTTTGCATATTTAAAATGTAATTGTTGATTTCTAACCAATATCCTTCTATTAAACAAGGTTCAAATTAAACCTCACTATTTTTTTTCATATCGCTCAATGCATTATTTCATTATTTATAACAATTTGAAAATGCCTGGGTCCCATGGACCCAGTATGACTATAACGTGATTGTAGCTACGTCTGACTACTAAGGGTTAAAGCAAACTCAAACCTGGCAAGATTATGTATTAATTTCCTGACTTTCAACGTATACTTTTCCAGATTTTCGCGTATTACCCTTCCCAATTGAACCCTATCCCATCACTTCCTACTCGCGCTTCGCTAATATTGTCCAATTTCCACAGCTGTCTCAAGCTACACATTTGCAACATTTGCCAAGGATACGGGGAAACTGTGGAAACCCATAGATGGCTCCATATTCTTCCGATTCTCTGGTGCACGGTTACTCAAGTATCTGCACCAAGGCTTCATAAGTTTCGGTCTTCGGCTCACTGGTTGATGTGCCAGCCGGTGCACGGCTAGCGGTCACCGCTCCGAGTATCGGCCATGTACACCGCTGCTTAACTAGAAATACAGCCAGAGCCGAGCTCCGACTGCCCATCTACCAGTGTCAGTTGGCAGGATTACCCATAATGTCTTAAATCTCAAACTCGTCTCAATACGCTCAACGGTAGAAAAGATTGAAAATCGACCTATCTTTTGGGTCTCAAAGCTTACGCATACCCGTTAAAACGAAGTTGACTATGCAAAGTACAAAATTAACATGTAAAAAGACAAATTAGTCGTTATAGGGGAAAATAAAGTACTTGGAGAAAAAAATGGATAAGCCGTCCGTAAGTCCAGTCAAATGTTTTGCACAGGAGGAGAATAAAAAGAATTAGTCGTTTATCAAATAATGTGGTAAAAAAGTGATATCTAAATGCATTTAAGCATTGTGTTGGGTTCTCTTACTCTTTTGAAAATTCTTATTTTATTCTTCCTTTGTGACGATATATTTGTCGCAATTGCGAAAATGATTGTTATGTCTCAAGGCCTTAGACCACGGGTAACGGGTATAAAATCATGTGCTAATTTAAAATTTTTTTTTCATATGCAAAAGTGAATCACTGACAAAATTAATTACACATCTATTTGGTATGAATATCAAGCTGTTAGAAAATATATATAGTTTTTTTCAATGTACAGAATGGCCGACTACTAATATTTTTTTATCTTCTTTTAGGCGCTCTGCGGTGTGACATTTAGCATCCATAATTTTTTAACTAGAACAAAAAACAAAAAATCTCGTCAATCTACATTAGAATACCTAGAGAGGTACGTACGGAATTTAAAAAACATTGTTTTATTCAAAAGTTGTAGGTATTTGCACTTAAGAAATGAATTTTCAGTGAAAATTTTTGTTATAACTGCTTATAGAATGAAAATTTTTTGATGAGACAGAAATTCCGTACGTACTTCTCTGCGAAATGCAACTAGGAAGGTAACTTTTAAATTTGAAGTAAATCGAGTGAGGATTGTTGAAGTTATTTGTCACACCAATTGGAAAAAAGCTGTTTCGAGAAGTTTCGAGTAACCGGCCATTTTGTACATAAAAAAAATATATATTTTTTAACAGCTTGATATTCATACTAAAAAGATGTGTAATTAATTTTATAACCGAATAACTTTTTCGTACGAAAAAAATTGTTGAGTTCGCACGTGATTTTATACCCATTGCTGTGGCCTAAGGCCTCAACGAGCAAAAAGGTCAACCTTGGGTGCATGAGTAAGCTGGGAATCCCTGAAGAGGTCTTTCCTCTGAATGGGCAGTACGACGGTTTCCTTGAGCTCTTGAATGACCGATTCCAGGCCAGCGATGCTGTCCCACGAGACGTTGATGTCGGTGGGATTAACGAGATGACTGGCGATCATCATTTCATGATCGGACAGCTGATCCATGTCAATGACACCCCCGGAGACATTGTTTTTGGCTATTCTCCTCAGCTGCTCCTCCGCCTTTGACAAACAAACGTACGAAGTTGGAAGTCGTGAAATTTGACAAGCGAAAGAGGTTAAGCCTTGCGGACTCGGCGAAATATCGGCGAATCATTACAAACGAACGTCGGAACAAAACAAACCTTTTTCTTGGCTTTTTTCTTTGCTGCGTTCGTCGGATCTATTTGACTGACGATCCATCGCATGCCGAGATATCCGACGGCCGTTACGAATGTGAGTCTAGCCACGAGGCTGAATATTTCGGAGCGTGAAAAACCGCTTCCATCGGCGATGTTCATTTTACGCCGTTCTCGCGAAAAAAAGAACGTGCCTCTTGAGGCCACGGCTGACGAGGGCACGTTCGTGCCCCGGAATCGAAAATAAACACGCTCACTTTTGTCACTTCACGATACTAACACCGTAACGCGAGAAATCGCACGAAATGTACGCTGTGAGTTTCGATACAACCAGAAATTGATAGACTAACGTACGTGCGTGCGAAATAATAAAAGCGACTGCAGCGCTAACCGTTAATTTCGCGAAGCGTGCCTGGGAATCCCCGAATTGTGTACTTCCCTTCTTCAACACATTGGCAATTCGCGATTCCCAAAAGTCTTGGCGCCTCTCGCGGCCTAAGGCAGTAGCTCTACTAATATAAGGTAAATGTCCCAATTATTAAACAGGTCCCAATTATTGAACACTTGTATTTTTATTATTTCTCATTCACCTGCATGCATTTACTTATTTATGAAAATTTAATTACATATATGGAACTTTTAGCTATCGAAATTTTAACTTACTTGTGCAAAAAATCTTTAATTAATAGAGAAAACAATTATTTAATCAGCAATGGTGAACCGATTTGACGTCTCGTGGTAACTGCTTATCGTCTTTGCTAAGACGGGCCGCTTCATGCGTAAGGGCATAAAAAGTTCAAAAACTGTCGCATCTCAAAAAGTAAAGGCGTTTCAGGTTCCTCGGAAAATTTCTTACAAGTAACAATTACATTTTTTTAAATTAATTTTTTATTAAAAAATACGGTGTTCGATCATTGGGAAATAGAAAATGCAGTGTGTCCCAATTATTGAACACTCGAATTCTCCAAGATGGCGTCATTAAACCCATCAAAACATCGAGACAGTTCACGTGTGAAAGATCGTGTGAATCGGATTTATTCAAACAAAAACTGTAAGTTCCTGAATAAACTTACTTTTATTCTTTTAATAATAACTCTAAGATCGTCATATATATTTTTTATTTGTATTTTCGTGCAATGCATATAAAAAGAAAAGTAAAAATAAAATATAACCTAAATGTAACCTAAAAATAGTATTGTAATGATCAATATTTTTTGCTCACCGATATTTCAGGGAGCCAAGCTGCGACAAAATCAAACAAAAACAGAACATAAAAACGAGGAAGCTGAAAAGAAATATAAAATAAAGCTCGAGTTGAAAAGCAAAAATAAACCAAATGCGAATGAACCAAAAACATGTCAAAAGAGACTAAATATATATTTTTGTATTTTTACATGATTAATAAAAGATTATTTAAGTGTTTGATTTTGCTTTTATTTTTTAATATTGTACCCAAAATAATATTTTCAGAACGGAAAAAGAATTCTCGAGAGTGTCCAATAACTGGGACATGCCTGTTCAATATTGGGGACATAGGCACTTCCAGTGTTCAATAATTGGGACATTTGCATGCTTCACATTGTTATTCTTTTTTTTTTCATTTGAAATCATTTAAAAATAATTTAACCCATTAACGCCCAAGAATCGCGATTTTTTCCTTCATTTTCAAGCCAGATTTTTATTATATAAAAAAATCATAAAAAATGAAGAGATACGTTCCCTAGTATTTTCGAGGGTGCTCTTTCAGAATCTGGGGTCAAAATCGGGTTTTGTTCATTAGGAAAAAAATATGGCGGCTTTTAAACAAAAAAACAGAAAAAATCGATGACACTTTTTTTTCAAAATTTTTTTTCACCTCGAAGCCGTTGAAAGTCCGGTTTTTTTTCAACCACGGGTGCATAGAATAGTGACGATTGAACAATCAAATTTTTAAATTCGTCGTTGTCAACATTTTCACCCGCAAAATGGCGCTTTTCACCCCCTGAGTGACACGAAAAATTTCACGCTCGGTGTCCCAAATGAAAGGTAGTTGGATTTGGACGAAAATTGGTACTCAGAGGTTTTTGAGGTCGCTGATTACGATTCTGTTCTCAAAATTCCGAAATTCAAAATGGCCGATCCAATATGGCGGACACAAATGCAAAAGTTCATTTGAATTGGATAAAACGTGGCACTCGGGGGTTTTCGAGGTCGCTGATTATGATTCTGCTCTCAAAATTCCGAAATTCAAATTGGCGGATCCAATATGGCGGACACAAATGCAAAAGTTCATTTGGATTGGATAAAACATGGCATTCGGGGGTTTTCGAGGTCGCTGATTATGATTCTGCTCTCAAAATTCCGAAATTAAAAATGGCGGCTCCAATATGGCGGACACAAATGCAAAAGTTCATTTGAATTGGATAAAACGTGGCACCCGAGGGTTTTCTAGGTCACTTATTATATTTCTGCTCTCAAAATTCAAAAGCCTTTGGGTATTTAAATACCTGGTATTTTCAGGTATTTAAATACCCAAAGGCTTTCAAATTTATCCAATTCAAATGAACTTTTGCATTTGTGTCCGCCATATTGGATCCGCCATTTTTAATTTCGGAATTTTGAGAGCAGAATCATAATCAGCGACCTTGCAAATCCCCGAGTGCCACATTCCATCCGATACAAATGAACTTTTGCATTTTTGTCCGCCATATTGGATCCGCCATTTTTAATTTCGGAACTTTGGGAGCAGAATCATAATCAGCGACTTCGAAAACCCCCGAGTGTCACGTTTTATCCAATTCAAATGAACTTTTGCTTTTGTGTCCGCCACATTGCATCCGCCATTTTGAATTTCGGAATTTTGAGAGCAGAATCATAATCAGCGACCTCGAAAACCCCCGAGTGCCACGTTTTATCCAATTCAAATGAACTTTTGCATTTGTGTCTGTCATATTGCATCCGCCATTTTGAATTTCGGAATTTTGAGAGCAGAATCATAATCAGCGACCTCGAAAACCCCCGAGTGCCACGTTTTATCCAATTCAAATGAACTTTTGCATTTATGTCCGCCATATTGGATCCGCCATTTTGAATTTCGGAATTTTGAGAGCAGAATCATAATCAGCGACCTCGAAAACCCCCGAATGCCACGTTTTATCCAATTCAAATGAACTTTTGCATTTGTGTCCGCCATATTGGATCCGCCATTTTGAATTTCGGAATTTTGAGAGCAGAATCATAATCAGCGACCTCGAAAACCCCCGAGTACCACGTTTTATCCAATTCAAATGAACTTTTGCATTTGTGTCCGCCATATTGGATCGGCCATTTTGAATTTCGGAATTTTGAGAACAGAATCGTAATCAGCGACCTCAAAAACCTCCGAGTACCAATTTTCCTGTAAATCCAACTACTTTCATTTGGGACACCGAGCGTGAAATTTTTCGTGTCACTCAGGGGGTGAAAAGCGCCATTTTGCGGGTGAAAATGTTGACAACGACGTATTTAAAAAATTGATTGTTCAATCGTCACTATTCTATGCACCCGTGGTTGAAAAAAAACCGGACCTTTCAACGGCTTTGAGGTGAAAAAAAATTTTGAAAAAAAAGTGTCATCGATTTTTCCTGTTTTTTTTTGTTTAAAAGCCGCCATATTTTTTTTCCTAATGGACAAAACTCGATTTTGACCCCAGATTCTGAAAGAGCACCCCCGAAAATACTAGGGAACGTATCTCTTCATTTTTTATGATTTTTTTTATATAATACAAATCTGGCTTGAAATTGAAGGAAAAAATCGCGATTCTTGGGCGTTAATGGGTTAAAGGGTGATTTTTCGAAAGTGAAAATGTCAAAGTATCATTTGAACATGAAAGCGATGGTCTTTTCTTGATTTTATATTTTTTTCTCACCGAATCCAATTCCCCAGATCCTTAGCTGTTCAATAATTGGGACATTCACCTTAGTAAATTTTGCCAAAATAAATTAATAACAATGGATAGAATTTAAGGTAAGAGTCTCGCTACAGTCGTTATTCGATAAATTCTTGATTTAAAAGTATATATGATTTTATGTGATACACTTTCATATAGTGAAAATATTTGATACTTCACCGAAGATTCCAACAAGTAATGTTATGTTGAAAATGGAAAAATTAACCGGTCGTTCTATGGGAAACCCGTTCCGTCAACATTGTAATTGCCGAATTCATCCCCCTATCGATTTGATAGCATTGATATTAAAGTTGCTACTTGTAAATTAGAATCTGAAGATTCCAACGTGATTATAAAAATATAGGTTGACCGAATTCTTCGTCGAGAACTTTTAAGATAATTTCGATAAAAACTTTATTAAATAGCAGAAGAGTTCGGTATATTTGGCAACATCGCCGCGAAGTAGTTCGGTATATTTGGCAACAACGAACGTGAGCGTGTCCCTGGTACACCTTTTGGGAGCTCTCGGCAATATACTATATATATTACCGAGAATGCCCGAAGTAGATTACATGTTTATCTTGCTCTGACAAGGGGACGGTACGGCAGTGGGATTTTTGTAATTTTTCGTACTCATGGTACGCGAAGTTCAGAGCTCGAATATTAATATCCCAAAGCAGTTCGACGCCATATTCAGAAATTTTCGAGAAAATTGACTTTGAAGTTTTCGAGCGCACTCTTATCCCACAAAGATGCAACGATATTCGAATCGTGCTCGTGGCGTACCCGGTAGCGCTCGAGTCTAGTAATCGCGGGGTCGCTGGTTCGAGTCTCACTACGAATTTTTTTTTTTTTTTTTTTTTTAAATGAAAAAACGCAAGTCATATTTTTAATTATCTCTTGATTATAAACATACATTTTCAAGTATCAATATTTATAACCAACAACATTTTTAGGATGAAAATGAAAAACGTCGGGTAAGGAATTGAATACTTCGAATACGCTTCGCAGGTAGTTGATCAGCTAGGAATTGAATACTTTTCAGGTAGGAATTGAATACTTTTGAATACGCTTCGCAGGTAGTTGATCAGGACAAAGGCAAACGATGTACGCAGAGCTGTTATTCACAATATCGACGGTTGCCAAAGCAAGCGTTATATTCACATATTTCAACATTTATTCTTCTATTTATATTCCTATTAATCTACAAGGGAGTTTATGTAAATATTATTACTGGATATTTTTACGTCGCCTATTCGCAATTTCAAGCAAGAGATAATCAAAAATAAGACTTGCATTTATCATTGGCAATTATAATTACATATATGTGAATTAGCATAGATTTTATGATTTTTATCCCGGGATTATTTATTTATTTTTTTTATAAATAATCACCTATTGTTATATATAAATAATATATGATCATATATGAGAAAATATATAAGTATGTATAAATATAACGAATTTTGTACATAAATAACTATATATGGATTTTGTCCATATATAAACATATATAGATATATTATATTAATTATATATAATAATATGTGATTATATACAACAAAAATTTATCGGGATATTTAAATGACGGAGGTATGCGAATTAAAAAAAAAAATTTCGAAGTGAGACTCGAACCAGCGACCCCGCGATTACTAGACTCGAGCGCTACCGGGTACGCCACGAGCCCGGTTCGAATATCGTTGCATCTTTGTGGGATAAGAGTGCGCTCGAAAACTTCAAAGTCAATTTTCTCGAAAATTTCTGAATATGGCGTCGAACTGCTTTGGGATATTAATATTGGAGCTCTGAACTTCGCGTACCATGAGTATGAAAAATTACAAAAATCCGACTGCCGTACTGTCCCCTTGTGAGCAAGTATACACATTTTTTTCTTTTTAATTATTATTCTACAGATATTGATTTTGTTTATTATGTGAATGAAGCAAATAGCACTCTTAAAGTACAATTGAAAACAAGTTACTTCATTGCATATATTTTATTTATAAAACATAATAATTTGTACATAACATACAAAAAACAAAAATTTATTAAATTCAACTACTTGATGCCCTGAGAAAATGTACTTTTCCGTCGTATCCACAACTTTTTTTTTTGTGCAAGCATATTTGCTCGTCACTGTTTTCGTTTTCGAGAAATAAACTGTCATTTGTCAATGCCGTGTTCGCACCGAATATTGTGTAGGTCCATTTGCAGATAACCGTCGTAAACTCATGCACCAACAACAATATAACCGGCGAGTACAGAGAGGTTAGGGTTGCTATTCGGTGGCGACGAATATACATATATGCAATATTGACAAAAGCGCTGCCAGATCAACGTCGTACCAGGAAACTTCCATATATATGGCTGTATACAGCTGATCGTAACCGAATCAAATCAGAAATTCTAAATTATTTCTAATAATAAATTACGAAATATAATTCAGGTTAAGTTTGTATGCGTGAAGTTATTATCGCTCAAAAATTTTTGCGATGCAGAAAACTTTTCTTACATTTTGTTTTGTTCCAACGAGTAATAAATCGTCATTTGAGTACCACGTAGCGCGACTCCTACCTAACAATAAACGACAAATTACTCGAGATTCTGATGTTCCAGGGTGCGAGATAGATGATAAGATTGTATTGTCGTGCCATAAGCCATCTCAAAAATATGAAGTCTTAAAAAAAGTGGTTGTTGGCTCTGAAAATGTCTCTTTAGGCCGTCAAGGCGAGTTTGTAGTCACTCCACAAGACTGCTTTTCTCCTGGTTTGTATCTTCATAAATAATAAATCGAGCAATATTAAAAGTGATTTCTGTTATATACAATGTATACATGTAATTTCAGACGTCCCTTGTGAAAAGTATTCTCTGAAAAATAGAATTATTCCTTCTCGCAACCTACGAGTGAATCTCATAACCTTAAAAATTCTAAATCTAGAGTTGACAGGGCTAAAAGAAGAGCGGAAAATAAATTATTCACTGCAGTGGCATCTTTACAATCTAGCATGGAGGTATATCCAATAACCGACTCGAAGGAAATCACGAACGAAGTAATTGTTTACGTTTGAGGCTGTACTCTGAGCGGCCATATTGAAATATCGCTACGCCACCTCTAGGACGTGAAAATCGCGAATCTCGAAACGATCGTTGAAAATACTAACGAGCTATGAGCCGAAGTAAAAGCTGTGTGGTATGAGATAGGTAGCTGAAATTTTGGAATACACATTTCTCCGGGATTAATTATATTTCGGGGAAGAAAAAAGCGTCAAGTCCTGCGCCAGTGAATTGTACAGGGCCTGATGCTGTGTTTTTGCGAGACAGCATGGAGACTAGCACCCGTATTCATAAATGCTCCCTGAAGAATCCTTATTCCTTGAGGAACATCTATGAATACGGGTGTAGGTACAAGAGACGAAACTCCGATAGGGAGACAGTAAATAAAGTGTACCCGATAGCCGAAAAAAATGTGACTATATAGTAATATATCGGTGAACGACGTGAAATTGATCGGACGAGGTTCAACCTCATAACAAACCGGTCGTGAAAGAATACTACTTTAAACAACTCTATTCGTTGTTATCAAAATGTCCACTTGAGAATTTCCGAAGAAAATCCGTTTCGAAAGCAAAAAGGGCGCCTTTTCAGAATTTTAATAATTTCTGCATTCTCAAGTTTCGTAATACTAGGTTGGTAAGAAAATCTTGCGACACTAGCGTGCTCGGTTAAATATTTTTCATAACAAGCATTAACTTTTCGATATAAAAAACTACGCATCTATGCGCAGCCCCTGAAAAAATTAAACTGCTTCATCAATACTGTATTCGTGCGACCGGTGTATCACTTAATCTTGAATTTTATTATAACACTAACAATTAATGGATAACACCACTCTAGGATGGTGTTATCCCTTATGGCGCAGGCATCACAGATTAAAGGGAAACAAAAATTCCTCTCGTATGCTGCAGACATCACAGATTAAAGGCAAACAAAAAGTTCAAGGATTTAAGTGCTCTTACAACTTTAAACGCGTTTTGCTCGAAACCACTATTTTCAAACTGGGAGGACGGATTATTCGACACCTTTGCATGGATTGATTTAAAATTTTAATAGTAGCTTCACAATTACATTACAATTACATGGGAGTACGTAGGCGTTTTATGATTAAATGTAAACTTTTTTTATAAACAATTTACTGCTTTTTTGGGCAAAAATTCGATTTATTAGTGCGCCATTGTTTCAAAATTTGATAAAAAATTCCGTGCGTAGTCCCATAGCTAATTATATATAAATTATATTTTTGTTTGTTTTTGTTCCAGGTCTTATACTTTACGAGAAAACCGTCCTCCCGTGAAGCTATTTGTAAAAAAACACGTTTTTCAAGATGGGCTTTGTCGCCGCCATTTGGTATGAAAATTATAATAAAAATTTCTTTTTTATACTTTAATATGTGTTAAGTAATCCATCTGTAAAGAAATCCTATTCCTTTTCTCATACTCCTGAAATAAATTGTTAAAGTTAGGCCTTATTTTCTGCCGCTAAAGTGGTGTAGGGGTGTACCCTTAATCATTTTTATGACTTCTCGTAATTTTGGGGACGCGTTGAAATGCCGAGTTTAAAGTCGAGTGTCCATGCTAGAAAGATTAACGATTTATAGGAAGACCTCGTGAAAGGGTTGTAATACATGCTTTCCGCTATCAAACAACCCACTAGTGCTTTATGCAAAAGTGAACCATTTTCGGGATATAATTTTTTTTTCCAAACAGAAAGGGTAGGCAACTTTGAAAAGTAATGAAAAAAAAAAATTTGTATGGAATCAAACGTTTCTATTATTTGTAGTTTGAAGGCACGATAACGAATAATTATGAACAATAAAATAAGAATAATATGCAAGCATTTCTTAATTAGGGGTCCAAAACTCTGTAAGTCTAATCATTATTTTTATTTTATTGTTGATAATTCTTTGTTACCATTACTAAAACTACAAATAATAGAAAAGTTTGATTGCATACAACAGTTTTCTTTAAATAAAATTCTAAAGTTGCCTATCTCAGACTCTAAAAAAACATAAAAATAATATCTCGAAAATGGTTCACTTTTGCACCAAGCATTACCGGGTTGCTGCACCATATGTTAGACCTTCCTCTTCAATTTGAGTTGTCTCAAGCAACGAATGGGTGTTCGTCATTTACACAGTAGCCTTTCGTTCCGCCGTTTCCGGTTTCCGCGTAGTACCACTTTTCGTCTTCACTGCCCCCTATTGTTCCATTTTAGTCCGCGGCGCGCGCCCTCTGGGACCACTTCGCCAATTTTTCCTTCTACATCCACGGTATGATATATGTTTATAAAACGCGATCCCAGCCGGAATTTTTCGTGCTATCTCGCTTTCTATTCATCGCGCGTGTTTTCGGTACCATTTAATGTCGATTTACATTGATATCGTTTATAAATCTTGGCCTGTAAAACTCGAATAACTCGTGGTATTCGTGATGATTGGCTCCTCTTGAATTTATTATTTCACGGTTCGAACGATTGAAAACCAACAATAACTAACGTCGTTCTGCAGGAAAGTACTTGGTTGGGTTCCAATTTCGCGACATAGATGTCGCTAGGTCAAACTGTTTTTTTTCGCCCTCGAATTTTCGCGACCGTCGACGCAATGTTGTTTCCGTCGCGCTACGGTTCACTACGAAGTTCGAGAAAATTCGGCTCTCGTCAACCGTTATTCGCCGCCGAACATGGCGCATCTCTCCACACCGCGATAGTCACGCTATCGCCTTGAAAAATGCCAGCATATCCGGGGGTGAGTTCGTACGTGATTGTGTTTTTCAATCTTCGGAATTTACCGTCTAAATTATTCCCGCGATTGCTGGAAGCCTCGCTTTGTGCGGAATTCGAGCGATCGGTAGGTATACGGAAGATGCGCGTTTTCTATCACGATATTGTTATTATTTCAAGTGAATCACTTGATTCCCCGAGGGGAAATCGTCGTGTAAACGTAATCGGAAAAATCCCGGAGTGGAAACGGATATAACCTCGATCACATAAATTCCACCGTACGTGGATTGTGTATATATATTGATATATGTACGTGTGTATGTGGGTCTAAAGGGAAGATACGTAGAAGGGTATAGTATAACTTTTGAAAAGCTGGAAATGAACGGAAAGGGACTATGCGGGAGACTTCCAAGATCTCAATCGGCAGAGTGCTCACTAGGACATTTCGATGTGATGTTTTTTTTTGTCACATGGGCGCCCATGTGTCTTCACGTACGTGTGGCTGTGTTTATATCTATATGTATGTATCAAGGGTACACCATTTTTAGAGGAATGATGAAATATCTGAAGGTCGATACTCCCGATGGAAATATTTTTTAAACAAAAGTTTTAAGGTTTTAAGGGGCCAATAACGTGATGATATTGTCAGCACTATCGGCCGAGGCGTCAAGGTAAAAAAGACGCCACTGTACGTTTTTCAAAAGAAAAGCCTAGATTTTTTAGAACATATTGTAGTCAGGTTGCAGATATATATTCTGCAACCTCACTACAATTAGTTCACAAAAAATGTAGGATTTCCTGTAGGGAAATGTAGGATATATATATATGTGTGTGTGTGTGTGTGTGTGTGTGTGTGTGTGTGTGTGTGTGTGTGTGTGTGTATGTATATGTATATATAACACGCACCCACACGCGCGCTGCGCGCACACACACGCACACACACGCACGCACACACACACACACACACACACACACACACACACACATACACACACACACACACACACACACACACACACACACACACGCGCGCGCGCGCGTCTCTTATTTCTGCCATCCGAAATAACTCGGTAATTATCGACATCACAAAAAAATATCCCAGACATAAGTTGTACGGTGTGAAGGGGGCCATCAGATGCGACCATTTTTTGTTTTTTTTTCAGTGGAGGCGCTGTTGCACAGTGAAGGTCACCTCTACTTTTTTAATAGAGTGGTACATTTTCTTCTATCTTGTGGAGCACCTCAAGGCGCATAAAAAACATTGGGAAGTCAAAGTCGTTCAAGGTCATTCAAGGTCACCTATTAAAATGAAATACAAATCTAAATATGTCGGATTCACTACTAAATATTTGGTAGTGATCCGAGATATTTAGATTTGTATTGCATTGTATTGTATTGTATTGTATTGTATTTTCCTCTTGTACAACGCTTTGCGCTTTTTACATACCCCTCGCCAGTGTATACATTGCACGCTTATATCTAGGTCCTTAATCCAATTGTTAATTCTTATTCCTCTGCCACCTCCCAAATATCCAGTGACTGCTAGTCTGTCTTGAGACTAATCCCCGCGGTCGTGGTTCTTCCGGGGGGAGGGGGGGGGGTCAAAATTGGGAAATTTTGCGTTACGTAATTTGTGTACGCCCCCTTATGATAAATTGGCAGGCGGAAAATATCTCGTCACTTTGTGATAAAAAATGCATGGTCAAGAAAACTGAAGAAAAAAATTTCGGAGACAATTCCAGTGTACCCAGTTAACAATGACAATTTTTTTGACGACCGGATGGCTGATGTCGGAAGGTTCAAATTAACACAGACGTCAGATAAAAAATTGCCTCTTGCACGAAGAAAAAAAAAGATTTGGAGACCATGCTTGACAGAGGTTTAATTTCAATCGAACATCAGCAAGATTACAGTACATCTGTTGAATGATATTTTCAATAACGTTATTTTTTTTAAATAGAAAATCACAACAAATTTTTCATTATATTTACAATGTCGTTAGGGGCCGTCCATAAATTACGTCATTTTAAAATAGGGGGGGGGGGGGTTCGTCTGCGGATGACGGTAAATGATGGATGAGGGGGGGGGGGGGGGGCGTTTCGAAATTGACGTCATTCTTGTGATACCAGTTGCTTCAAAATGTACAATAGTATATTGTACAACTAGAGTGGTTTCCCCGCATGAGTGATGAAAAATATTTTGCAAGTACCTAATGGTATTAATTATTGAACTCATTATTTATTTATTTATTACATAAAGTTTGTCTACATTATATTCGAGAACTTCAAATAACAGCGTACCTATGAAAATAGTTCGATCGAGCCAAAATGAATATGGGGAGGATACGGAGATATTACCCGTGATCCAGGATTTGCAAGAATGGGTGAAAACTCCGTGGGAGCTATCCAAAGAAAACTAAAGAATAGAGAAGAATAATATTATTATATTAATGAAAATTGCCAAAGTACAAAATAATAAAAGATGATTCTATAACAAAATGTGGGAGCTATCCAAAGAAAACTAAAGAATAGGGAAGAATAATATTATTATATTAATAAACATTGCCAAAGTACAAAATAATAAAAGATGATTCTATAACAAAATGTTTTAATGTTACCCAATTTTTCTCAAATCCGCAAATGTTTTAATTTTGCCAAACTGGTAATGACGTCAGTTTAGCGAGAGGGGGGGGGGGCGTCATTAGGAAATGACGATAGGATGATTGTAGGGGGGGGGGGGGGGGGTCGAAAATCAGCAAAAATCGATGACGTAATATATGGACGGCCCCTTATTATTTTTTAATAAAAATTACTATCATCGATTTTAATTGGTAATTATTGTTAAAATGTTAATAAAAGCAACGAGTATAAAATTAAAATGTCATCACGCAAAAAATTGTCATATTTAAAAAAAATACTAATGGTTTATTTTTCCAGATTTTTACCTGAGCACGAAAGACTTTAAATTCTCACCAAAACTCTTTTTGGTTAAGATTGTACGAGCGATGAAATCCTTAAGGTTTTAAATTTACTCCTTCTACACTAGTTTTTACAGTGAAAATCGGACCAACTAGTTTTCGCGGCGAAAGCCGAAACATGCTAGTTTTCGCGGTGAATATGGAAACGTGCTAGTTTTCGTGGCGAAAGCGTAATCATGCTAGTTTTCGAGGTGCAATTAAAAAAGTGTTACTTTTCATAAGAACTTTGAATCGTGCTACTTTTCGTAAGCGGCGTCGATATATTGAGAACCTTTAAAAAAAAGTCACCAAAAATACAGAAAAACAACAACAAACATGGCCGCAAATGATGAAATTATTTGCGCGACGTTTGGCGGTGGACACCCTCCACCGCCAAACGTCGAAATATGAAAACCAAACAGGTTATTCAAGTTAACAATAAGTACGAGTCGTTGACGATGTATCAAGAAAATCCTACGTACTTCCATGCAGAATGTAATTGTGAATATACAGTTAAAATTTCAAGTCAATCGGTCAAGATTTGTTCAAGTAATGAGTCCGACCGGCTTAAAAAATGTAGTTTCGAGAAAAACGCGTTTAAAGTTTTCGGTACGGATTGTATCGGCTGAGAGGGGCTGCGCCAAAATCCAAAATAGAAGTATTTAGACATTATCCCACCTTAATCCTTTAAGTATGTAATTTTTAAGATATTAAGGCATCTTTTAAGAAAAAAAATCGATTTTTTTAAATATCTACAGTGTCCTTACCCCTTAAAGTTTGAAGTACGGTGCTGCCACCGCTTCCCGCCCGACTGTTCGAAGTTGTAGTTCATTCAATTTTAGGATTATTCCAATGAAAATTTCAGGGAATAGGTATAGCTAGAAGATGATACTATTGAATACATTTTTTTTTGGAAAATGCATTTTTTTAACCACATAGGTAGCTTCTTAAACATTAAAAATCTCCGAAATTATGTTGTGGAACTGATTGATGTTTTTGACAATCAATGCATCTTAAATTAATCCCCCCGTGATACAAATTTCAGTAGTCTACAAACATTTCGATTTTAGTTTCGAAAAACCTTATTTTCAGTTTGAATAATTATTTTCGAGAATATCCGTGGTAGTTACTCACGAGTAAAAAAACATCGATTTGAATTGCTCTCACATCGTTAGAATTCACGTGTTAAACTGGGTTGCATGCATATAGGATGTAGGCGAAAAAAAGTTCTGGGAACACTCTGAAAACAAACGGGTCGCTCAGGGGGCTTGGGTTATTGGGAACTATTCGTTATACCGTCGACGTTGATAACGAATGAAGTTTTCAATTATTTATCATCGGCCAGAGAAGCGATCATTTCTGGTTGTTTTTCGTTGATTTTTTATTTTCCCATGGAGACATTGCGGTGCCGAGAATAAATCAAACGTTAGCCGTATTCGTTTTTTTTGTCTTTTACTTTTTCAATTAGAGGCGCGTTCTCCTCGAGCGTTGCGTTGAGCACATTCGAAGTTTCAATATTGATAATTAGTTTTTTCCACGAGGTCTTTCCTGAAAGTGCGTAAATAGATTATTTTCGGAAATTTCCGAAAATGATGAACACTGCAAATTTTGAGGACTTCGGAAATGTAAGAGTTGGCCGCGCGGATAAGTTTTTGCCACGCTTTGAATTTGTCAACTTCTGACTATTTTCGTCTTTTGCAATCGACGAAACATCGGATTTCAATTTTTGTTTTTTCTGATGAGAATATTGAGCTGACGAGGATAGGATTTTACTGAACAATTGATCCATGGTCTCGCCAAAAGTTCGGTGTTTTTTTAAATTGAAAATATCGATAACCAATAAAGTTATCATTATCCGAACAAAGTACTGCTGTTAACTAATTCTGGCAACTAGGGTGATCTGAAATAAAAAATGTACTTTTAGTATAATAATAGAACTTTCGTATGATCGGATACTTTTTAGCAGTTTTGAAAATTACAAAAGTGCCAAGTTTTACAAAAAATAATCGATTTTCGAATAACAAAAAAAAACAACTGCGATCATTTTTCATTGCCAAGTGGGTAAACGTATCAAAAAATTATTCCGTTATACGATAGAAAATCCTATGAACTATGTTCCGTCCGAATTTAAAGTGAATCGGACGAATAGGTTTTGAGATATGACTCACACCGTTTCTCAAAACATGGTTTCGAGAAAAAGGCAAATGAACAAAGGGTAATAAACGTCATAACACGATCAATTTTCGAAATTTCTACAAAATATTGCAAAAATTTAATTTTTGGAATTTCAAGCTTACCCCTTAAGAGGCGACTCTGGCTTTTTCCTACAGAAAAAGCCACTGTAACCACTGAACTCTCGCGATATCGATTCTCAAAACTCGGTGGATTTTCTCCTTTTTTTCCTCGACACGAGAATCTTGACGGTAAATACGCGGAAGGGCGAGCGAAGGGTGCTCGAAACAAAGCCGGTGAAAGTGCTTCTTATTTTTAGAGGCTTAAAACGCAACTTCGCCGTTATTCTATCTCTTTGGTCCTTCATGGTCCTCACCACCCGTGGACTTGTCATTTTTTTCTTGTCGTTTTGCACAGCCCCCTCTTCCGTATACAAATACATGTATCTGTAGCAGCATGCACATCTACACATCTATATGCCTTGTCGTTGAGACTGTTCGGAAAATACGCGAAATTTACTTTTCTCTCGCTCGTCCATTGATCCCCTTGCTACCGCTTCTTTTTTCCCTCTGGACATTAAGCGGGGAAATCCTTTCAGACGCTCGGAAATTAGTCATTTTTCATGAATTTTTTTAAAGGTGATAAAATTATCGTATGATTTTTTAAATTTTGACATTATCTTATTACAACTTTCAAGCGTTACATTTTTTTTGCCTTTTTAAACAAGACAAAATGGCGACATTATAAGGTATTCCTTTAGGCGTCTTTTGAAGAACTGCTCATGTCATAGCTCAAAAAGTTATTGATCGAACTGGCTGAAATTTCGGGAGGTTTCTCACATAACATTATTGGAAGAATATACTTGTATAAATATAAAAAAGTATAAAATTAAAAATAACGTAGGCTTTGTAATCAAATTTTCATATTTTTGACCATTTTCTCGACAATTTTTACCCCAAAAAAATAATTTATTTACGCGATAACGTTAAAACTTTAGGTATAGCCTTCTAATAATGATATAGTGAGAAACCTTCCAAAATTTCAGCCAGATCGATTAATAACTTTTTGAGCTATAACATGAGCAGTTTTGGAAAATGCACTTTGGGAAATGCACATTAGTTTTAGTGACTTACCGATTAATCAGCGATTCCAGGCGCGTGTAATGAACCTTCAGCTTCCTCAAAAAGCTGATTATCTTCTAGTTGCTGCTGTTTTCGAGCTGTGCGAGCTACTTTTGTCTCAGATAGACTCCCCCGGTTCTGCCTCGCTACCCGTGCTTCATCGGTGTTTTCGGCAAAGACTTTGGAGTAGGTGCCAACAGTTATATCCAAAGCGTTCATCATTTTCAAAATGGAGCTGTGGCCTTTATTAAATACCCCAGCAGCAACGAAGGCTGAGATTTCAACATTTTTTAGACCAGAATGCAGATGCTTCGGAGCCAATCGCCAAACTGTCACATTAAAACTTTCGTTAGCATTTTGGGTATGGCCACCGAAGCATCTTTGAAGCCCCTGGATGAATCTTCATAAATTGGTAGAAGATGCTGTTTCATCTCATCGCCAAGTAATGGAGTTAGATCTTGAAGTTTTGGATCTTTTTTTAAAGCGATAGCTTTCTATTACTTGCACCTGCTTTCGGCTCCAGTCGGGCAGTTTCCACGATACCGCTATTTTTGTTGTTGAAAAAATGTGAAAATAAATAGCCTTAATTATTTTTTTATAGTATAGTATAGTTTTATTCCATATGTCTTGCATTTGCTGTGACATGGCCCAACTTACAGACCTGCATTTTGCGTTACAAGTTTTCAATTTTTTGTATACATTTTGCCGTACATAAATAATCATAATATATAACAATTAATTATTTTTTAATATGTTCAACAGTTTTTTATACTTCCATCTGTACAGGGTCCTTCCCCCTTAATACATTCCCCACCATATTCCGCTTTCAGATTTTTCGATTTTCCAGTATAGTCTCAACATATACTTTCGAAATATGTGAAAAAATCGATTTTTTGAACATTATAAAGGGGCAACCCCCTTAATAGGGTTCTCCCCATCTGCCCTCTCAGCACCCCCGTAATAGGGTTGCTGAGAGGGGAGATGGATGTAAATATGTGTAATTTTAGGGAAATAGAAAGAGAGTGTACAAAAAGAAAAACGGTGGTAATGGAAAGCGAGAATGCAGAGCGTGACTAAAATTCAAAATAATAAAAGCGGGAAGATATAAGTTAGATTGTGAGAGAACGATATTTTAACGGTGTAACAGCTTTGTGAAAAGTTGGAAGGGTGATGCAAATGAAACTTACTACTACTACTATTACTACTACTACCACTGTATCAAGTATCTGGAATACCGTCAGTGGATCCCGACAAAAAAGGCTGAGGGCGTGAAATATTTTATAATTTGCTATACTATTGCCAATTATAGTGATAGCAAGTCGAAGTCATCAAGATTAGTAATGCAAGCCGAGGCGGAGATTAATTACTTTTCTTATCGGAAAACTATTAGCTTGTAGAAATCGATTTGGTTATTTAAGGTCTTTCATCATTTTTTTTCTATACGAAACCCGGCTAAATCTCCGTTGCTCTTGACAACAATACATTACCTTATTTCATTAAGGTGGTATTGTTGTCTAGACCGCACTTCTGGCGGTCATTATCAGGTTAGAATAACCCTTAAACTGTTCACGTTTTTTTCTGAAATTTTTACACATGTTTAGAGATTCTTAAAGAATATGTACGAATTTGAAAAAAAATGTATTATCATGTACTTTTGTACGTATGTTTACAAGGGTGCGCGGAAAACGCCCCAATTGGCGACTAGTGTTGTGGACGTCGTAAGAATCCGAAGGAAAACCAAACAACTTCGTCATCTGTATGAGTGTTGTGATGTTTGGCACCAGATTGAGCAAGAAAATAACAAAATCGCCACATGCTAAACTTTGATTATCATTTTTACCTATTTTTCTGACCACTTTTCGAGTTACATGTTAAAAAAAAAGATTTCTACTTAATTCTGCTACCAACGTCGAAAAAATTTCGAATTTGAAAAAAAAAAAAAAATATGATACATTTAGGTATAATAAAAATCATACTACGGAAAGGAATTATTTGAGAAGTGTGTGTGACAGCTGTGTGTATTATATTGAGAAAAGTGAAGTATACAAATAGGAATCAGATTTCACTTGAGTTTTCTCACCGGCCCCCATTTCATCATTTTGGCAATATCAGTGGCAACACTGTTGTACTCAAGCGTTTTCGATAATGTCCGATAAAAAACTCATGAAAGGGTTGCGGGGGAGCGTATCGATACACAATAGCGGGACGCGGTTTGCCACTGACGCGTAAGGCCAAGGTGGGAGCCATTGATTGCTGCATTTGGCGCGAATACACTGCGTCGGGTAAGATCGAGGTGAGTGTTACTGCTAAGTTTCTGTGTTTATGTCAATGTTTATTATACGTCGTGTTCCATAAGTATTCGAAGTTTGTGAAAGTTTTTCTTGGTTTCCCAAGGGGTTTTGGTATAAAACACGTAATTTTGGGGATTCTCTGTCCCCTGGTACCGGACACAAAGTGGTCCCTTAACGCCGGACAGTAAACATGCTGTTCTTTTCTCGTAAGCATTTATACTTTTAATTAAAAGTATAAATTAAAAGTACAACCGTTATAATTATAACGGTTGTACGTTGTTTTTCAGGACAGAAGAACGCAGCGAAATCAAAATGAAAGAGAAGAAAATGAAAGGACAATGAGACAAAAAATTGCTAACTGAGTTTGAGAGAAGCTTTGCTGCGCTACAATGTTCCGAAAAGGACTCTACATGACAAAACATCTTTATTAAACTGTGGAATAGCTTTTCTCCAGGTGTTGTGCAGATTCTCCATAATTTGTCGCCATTGCCAGATGCTGAAAAAAAACGATCAGTTGCTAGGAAGAGAAACACCGAAAGAAGTGAAATTCTGTCTTCATCACCGTGCAAAATTGTTGTCGAAAACGAGAAAATAAAAAGAACGTTAAGGAGAAACAGAAAGGAATTGGAAGGAAGTTTAAAACAGCGATAGAAGGAAATGAAAAAAAGGCGTAAATGCCAAAGGAAAAGGTGGAGCTAAAGCGAAGAAAAAGCAACCATTAACTCAAATATCGAATATAAAAACTACTTGCGTAGGGTGCCTGGAGGACCACGAAAAAGTCTATATGCAGTGCGCCAGCTGCCGTGGATGGGTTTATGAAGAATTTGCAGACATCCCTAAATGTTCGAAAACTTACATATGTGATTGATGCACAATTTTCTGAAGATGTCCGGCGCTAGGGGCTCGAAGTTAAGTCTGTCCGGTACTAGGTGCCACTTGCAGTAACGGCATTTTTTTGTACCAAAGTTTGAATTAAGTTTTTCATTGTGTGTATGCAGAGGTTGCATTTTTGTTAATTTACTTTGGGTTTAAACTTTGTTGACGTAATTATTTTTTTTTTAATGTAAATTTCTCGAAGCAGTTTTTTTTCATTGTCCGAAAATCTTAGGTGTGTGCCACTGGGGGACTTCCCCCTAATGTGCGTATTGTGACTTCGGTCTTTCATACATTGTAACAACAGATATCAATCGACATACCAATCGTTCGAATGTCGTACGTAATAAAATTGCTTTAAGAACCGACAACTTTTGTCGTTGCATTCAAATTGACCGGCTTGATTCGGCCTCCCGGATACGAGCTCAGCTGACGGCAGGCGACGTTGCAAAGTCTATGCCATCTCTGCCGTCATAGCAGACACGGCTAGCAAACGCGAAAATTAGTCGATTCAATCGATAATATCCGCTCGAACTGTCCCGTAAGCTATATTTTTTATGGAACATACTCGACCGCGATAGTCTTCTTGTTGTTTATCGCTTTCGCATAGCTCCGTATCTAATCGCGAACTATTATTATTTACGTCTCAAAGTTCTATCCGCCCGGATTCTCTAGATGGTGCGGGTTAAATGCATTGATTTAGTGAATTAATTACTATTGTATTTAGCCGGTAAGGCATGCGAACTTTTTGCGGACATTATTCTGTATGTCTGTAAGCAAATAAAAAAATATATTTTTTTTTATGCGGAGGTCTGTACACATACCACCTTAAAGTTGCTGCGTCTCGACCGCGCTCCCCGAGCGTACTCCTTATAATTTCTATAACTCAGCTAATTTTTCAAGTATCATTAAATGGTTTTCACAAGCGTATTCAAAAAGATCTGTAAAATAATAAAAGAAAATAAAAAACGTTTTTTTTTCTTCATTTTTTTAGACAACAGTACGGCCTTAAAATCCTTGGGGTCTTTTTTCAAGAAAACTTTTGGCAACATACTGCTCTTGATGATTCGTTTATACGATCTGTATAATACGATCGTTGAGTTTGGATAATAATTATTCCTATGATTATTATTATTAGTATTTCTATTATTATTATTATATTAACCAATTATAAACGACCGGTTGATAATAATTTCAATAATAATTATGGAAAAATTAATAAAAATAGTTGGAAGAATTATTATACGAATTAAAACGATACATCATATATTCTATATTGTTGTTGAATGATCAGGTATGAATATGGTCAACTTTTTCTCGCAATGATGCTTAAAATAGACTATTTATTCTCCATCATAAAACGCTCTGCGCTCTCTATAGCCCATTCACATGTGTACATAGATGGTCCTACATACCAGTCGTCATGCCTAATGCCTAATGCAACAAAAAAAATGGAACGTCCAGATCTTCCTTACAATTTTTTTTCTTGTACCGCCTCCTTCGTCACTCTAATGACTGCTAGTTTAGCTTTTCAAACTATTTGCCGCAGTCTGTTGTTCTCCCCTTGCTAGCCTACCAAATTGCCTTGCGTATTAGCATGTTTTACCTGATTATTTCCCCTTTTAGCGTTTCGATCCATCATTTTCCCCTCCTGAAAGATGCTTAAAGTAAGTAATCTAGCGATTAAAATAATATTATATATAAACATTATTATATTGATCAATGATAAATAATCGATTAATGACGATAACGATTATAATAATAATAACACGAATACTAATGATAATAATAATAATAATGACACAAATTCAAACATAATTTATATTATACCGCTAAAGGAGCAACAGTTATACGGTAGTAATTTTCTTCTTGAGAAGGCGCCCAAAGATGTTTACGGAATGGGACAGTTGATTGTTTTTGTCTATATAACCAGATAGAAAATCTTAATAACTAAGTAACTACCCAAATCCTAATTAGTATATCTAAATCCATCCGAATAACATTCTAAAGATCGAGAATGTTTGTTATACGTGGGCCAGACATTGCCACACTGATCGTGCAAAGAAAAGAAAAAAAGTATAATCATCGAGAAGAAAGAAGAAGGGTTGAAAGGAGCGGGAAAAAAAAGATGAAGAGTAAAGTGCAAAGACCTCAGATGAGGGAGGATGGGACAGGATGGGCAGGGGTGGTCGAAAAGCTCTGAATGAAATATTAACGAACTCGAGTCTGGCCGGTATTTCCGCTGGGAAGACCTGGAAAATATTCCGCCGTCCGGTCGAGGGTAATGGCGTTTTGGACCTTTTCGTACACGTGCCGCTTGCCAGAAAAAAAAATCAAGACAACGGGAAAAAAGAAAAACCTGATAATTCGCATACTTGCGAAAAATAACATTGACATTGATCCATTGATCTTCAATGGATTGCTATGCGATATAAAATTGTATAGACCTAGAAATCAGACTTTTTCCCCCTTTCTTGAATTTTTAGATTGATTTTCATGCCAATAGAACTTGCGGATGATAAAGTTATTTTCCTTTCTTCGTTTACTTTGCTGGCTATGAATTTATAAATTCGCTTAATTTTTTCGAGCGGTCAGGTCGCAAATTCGTATTCAGCGTCGTTCGAGATAATTCGCATGGCAAAATGTGACGGCATATTGGACAATATTAAGCCATTGTAAGGTTATGTAGTATAAGGCTCGCACTCCGGAGCCTCGTAACCGGCGTTTCAAGTGCACAAGGCTCCTCCTTGACTTCCGGTAAGCTTGAAACTAGTCTAATTAACGAACAGAGAGAGAAAGAGAGAGAAGGGGGGGAGAGGGTGAAAGAGAATAAGAGAGATGGCACAAAGGTGGGAGAGGACGTAACGAGGAGCCACGAAAACGCAAAAGGGGTTTAAGGGCTTCACCAATATATGCACACATTTATCCCGAAAATTAAGTGTGCGTGTTCCCCGAGCCAACAATATACACGCACGCTTTGCTTGCATCGTTGGAATACTCCGCAAATTTATTTCCTTTGATTCATCAATTTTTTGTTGCCCCTTTACTTACGAAAATTATTTAAACGTTTGATTCGTAGCCTCATTAAAGATCATGGACCTTGATCTATAAAGGAAGACTCGAATGATAATAATAAATGGAGATGGAAAAAGGAATTTTCGTTGCATTCGAACGATGCAAACTCCAACGTCACATACTGATGGCTTTGGGACCATGCTTACTTATTATCTATACATACATATACACATACATGAAACTTTTCGGCTTCTATTCTTTTGCGGATGGTGTAACAGCGGCTTGAAGTTTGTAGCTGTGTTGAGGAATTAGGCTGCTGAGACGACCTGAAAATCAGGTTTATTAAAAAAAAAACTTTGAAGAATATGAAAGATGACTGAAAAATCATTTGGACATTTATTCGCATGTACATTAACAAAGTTGCGTACGAAATTTCATTTTGAAGTATTAATAATTAAAGAGGTTATAAACAATCTCGTGAAGGACTTTTGAACGTGAGGGGCTCAACGGTGTAATTGATTTTGGCCACCTGGTTGATCTGCGATAAAAAAAACTTTTCTTTTTCTTAAGATAGATAATATTGGCCAAGACTTGACCGAGCTTTTTTTTATTATCGTGTATGAATTGTAAAAAAAAAATATTTTTCCATTTTTCGAGGAAAAATGACATTGTTAATAACTAATGGCACAAAATGTTAAGAAGAAGAACGTAGGTCAAGACTTAACTACTATTAAACTGAATAAATGTACCGTTTATTAAATTAGTTGATTAGATATTGAGAAATCGTGTACACCGTTTTGAAAAACATAGTTTCCAGAAAAGCGTGTTTAAAGTTTTATTAGCAGTTATATCATTGTAATCAAAAGTTTACCTTCAATCTGCGATTCCTGCACCATATGCCTTTCTCTCCAATTCGAGTTGCTTCAAGTGACGAGCAAGTGTTCATCTTTTTACCAGTAGTCCCTTTAAGGCCTTAGGCCACTCTAGAGGCCGAAAGCATAGGCTTTTTGGGATTTTTTTTTCAGAAAAACTATAACATAAATCGAGAGTACAAAATCTCGATTTATTATTTTTTAAAATTTAATATGATTTAATTTTTTTAATTTAAGATTTATCTAAAAATCTGACGATTTTTTAGGCACATTTTTAGAAAGAGAAAAATTTGGTTAAAAAATTGTCAGATAATTGTTAATAACAAATGAACTATGCAGTATAAAAAACAAATCCTACGTACTTCCATAGACAATGTATTTTTCAAGATATATTCAACATTTCAAGTGAATCGGTTGAAAATTGTCTGAGTTATGTTTCCGGCCAACTTAAAAAATGCAGTTTTGAGATAAACGCTGCACAGCCGCCATTTTGAAATGAATCGCTTCAAAAAAATTATTGTATACAGTTACTGATATGTATGATAAACACCCTTTTTTGTCATCTCGATTTATTTTGTAGTTTTTCTGAAAAAAAATCTCCAAAAAGCCTATTTTTTCGGCCTCTAGAGTGGCCTAACCCCTTAATGTAACTATATATATGTAGCGCTGCTGGCTGGATATGTAGCGGTCATGATCCCGTGAAAGGGTTGTAAGACATGTTTTCCTCAACCAAATAACCCAGTAATGCTTTATGCAAAAGTGAACCATTTTCGAGATATCATTATTTTTATGATTTTTTTATAAAGAGAACGGTAAGCAACTTTAAAAATTGATTTAAAAGAAACTGTTGTATGGCATCAAACTTCCCTATTATTTGTAGTTTGATGACACAGTACCAAAGAGTTATCAACAATAAAATAAGAATAATCTGCGCGCAATTTTGAGTTAGGAGTCCAAAACTCTGTAAGTCTCATAATCATTGTTATTTTATTGTTGATAATTCTTTGTTACTATTACTCAAACTACAAATAATAGGAAAGTTTGATTCCATACAATAGTTTTCTTCGAATACATTTTTTAAGTTGCCTATCCCTCACTACGGTAGACTGACCGCGCGATCTTGATTTCTATAGATTTTGTTGAAATTTTAACCAGACATTGTTCATATCATTATGCATGTTTGACTGAAATTCTAAAACAGTCGACTATTGAGACTTGGAGATAGTGGGTTTTAATATTGCAACTTTTAACACTGCAGGGTTTGCATTGACTGAAACTCAGGTCACACAATTCGCCGTACAATTCTATTGTGTTTATAAAGTTTGAAAAAAATGTTTAGATAGCAAAGTAGTTAGGGAAAGAATGAAAAAAGTTTGGATTGCGTTTTTTATTTAGTTTTGCTAAAAACGTTTAGTAAAGACAGAATGATTCTCCGTAAAAAATATTTGTCCCCTATAATAAGAAGATATATGGCAATACCACAGAACAGTATTGTTCAATAATGTATAACTAATTAAAAACTTTGTTTAATCAAAAATTACTTCCAAATAAAAGTTAGTGTTGCAGTATTATTTTAAATATGTCGCGCAAACTTACGTCACTGGTGAGTGGGACGATGTGGTGTTACTATATGTCTTCTTATTATAGGGGACAAATATTTTTTACGGAAAATTATTCTGTTTGAATTTCAATGCAGACCCTGCAGTGTTAAAAGTTACAATTTCAAAACCAATTATCTCCCAATTTAAATAGTCGACTGTTCAGGAACTTCTCTCAAAAATGCATAATGAAATGACCAATGTCTGGTTCAAGTTTGAACAAAATCTATAGAAATCAAAAGCGCGCGCCCATTTTACCTTTAAAAAATACTAAAAATAAGAATATCCCGAAAATAGTTCACATTTGCATGAAGCATTACTAGGTTATTTGATAGGAAATAACGTGTCCTCCAACCCTTCCACGGGATCGTGCCCAATAACCACTAGCTCTGTATATACACATAAGTCTAACCGTCCATCCATCAGTGTCGGTATTTTATATTCAATATATTCCATTCAACTTGGAAAACGGGGGCACAACATGAAATTTTCACGAGTTTGAAGTTTGCATCGTTACAATACAACGAACATTCGTTGTCGTTTCTTATTTTCATTATTATCCAAAATCATATTTTGTAGTTGGGACCGTCCATATATTACGTCATCGATTTTTGCTGATTTTTACCCCCCCCCCCCCCTGAAATCATCCTATCCTTCATATCGTTGTAATCAAATTATCGTTACCGTCATCTAACGGCCAGACCCCCCCCCCCCTATTTTAAAATGACGTAATTTATGGACGGCCCCGTTTCAGGTGGTAGAGCGCCAAGTGTGGATCCTACAAGAGGTTTGCGTGATTTTCGTAGCTCAAACCTATCAAAGGGAATTCGGAGAATAAAAAAAATCATTGTCGTTGGATTCTAACAATGAAAATGTCAATGTACTCAATTTTTTCAAATTTTTTAACCTGAACGGTGCAGTCGGGATGCCGTGGACTACTTCTGGTTTCGATTCAAATTTACTTTTACGTGATTAATGCTTCAGGAGAATTGGAAGCTTCTTCGAATTGTTCACCAGCAAACACAGAGTGTGAAACAAGAAGCACGAGGAAAAGCTCGAAAATGTAAAAAAAATAGGTTAAGTGCGCGGTAGAAATAACGAGTACTTTATATAGTCGAGGGACAAGCTAGCGGCGAATTTGCGCTAAATCAAAAGCCCAAGTGAGCGAGTATTCCGCGGGTATACTATGTTTACGGTGCAGGGGGAAGAAGCGAAAGGGTGGGCGGAGTAGGGTCTTAATTATAACGCGTTTCAAGCAACAGCGGTGGCGATGCTAGGTCTCTCTCTCTCTCTCTCTCTCTCGCTCTTTCTCTCGGTGCGGTGCGAAATTCGCCACTGTGCGTGTGTTCTGGTATGTATGTGTCTGTTCAGTCTATCAGGAAAGGGGAAAAGCTCTCCAATCTCTCCCGCAATATATGGCAGGGCCTAAACACCCTGATAGGCATTGTCTTTCGTTGTTTCTCTCCCTCTCGTTCTTTCTCTTCATTTTTCCTTTCTGTTTTGTATTTGTTTTCCCGTTTTCTCATTCTCTCTCATTTGATCTGTCTCTCCCTCTCTCATTCTCTTTATTTAGTTATCTTGGTCTTTTTCTTACGTTATCGTTTGTCCAGCTTTCTCAATCGCTCTTTCCTGCTCTTTGTCTTTAAGGGGTGAGATGCAGTCAGAGGCGTGAAAAAACGGGCATTTTTAATAATTCTTTTTTCATAGTAATTAAGCTTGTTTTACAAAAGTGGTGACACAGACTTTTTATGTTATATTTCAACATGACTTGTACAAATTTTCAACGAAAAATATTGATTATTTATAAAAATATCGCCATCTTTGTCGAACCCCCTTCGGCATGTAGTGCTTTGCGGTGACCATCACAAAATTTTACTGGTTCATCTGAAATAAAAAACCAAAAAAAAAATCATTAGTTTAATAATAAATCTAGTCCTTGATCGAAGCTTCTTTAAAAAATTAACAAAATGGCGGCTTCCGACAGATAACTTTCGATTTTCGACCAAAAATCGCTCGTTTATTGGTAAAAAAATAAAATTTTTCTACAAAAATGAAAATCCTTCGATTAAGGACTAGTTTTTAATGCTATCAATAAGAACACCAAATTTCATCAAAACCCATCGAGTGGTTTTTGAATTATCGTGGTCACCGACTTGAAAAACACAGTTTCGGAAAAACGCGTTGAAAGTTTTTCGATGTGAATACGGTATTATATGTTCGTAAAATGTTGAGCTCGATGGATGAAGCTAAATTTTTTTTGATGTATTTTGATCCGCTGAATCCGAATATCACATTTTTTTGCTGAAAAGTCAAGCTTTCAATTGTTTATAGCCAATCGTTAAAACAATTTTAAAAAAATTAAAGTTTTACGAGATGAATTATTTTTTAAAAATATTTTGGGTAATTTTAAAACGAAAGTATTCTTTATAAAATTTAGCTAAAGTTCATAGTTTTT
Organism: Ophion obscuratus; assembly: GCA_964007375.1. Lineage (NCBI taxonomy): Eukaryota > Metazoa > Arthropoda > Insecta > Hymenoptera > Ichneumonidae > Ophion > Ophion obscuratus. Next base: position 27,550,198 of record OZ023320.1, on the reverse strand, counting down.
GAGTAATAAATTTTTGAAGTTTTCTGAAAGAGTTTTCCAATTTTACACTTGATTTATGTATAGACTAATTAAAAAATTACTTACATCGAATCATCAATTCCTGGCTCATACAAAAGGGCTTCTGTCGATGTGGAAGCTTCCAAAATATCAATTTGTTGTTGCCTTCGAAGCATTCTGCCTTCCCGGGTATTATCGTTTGCGCGTTTGTCAGCCGCTACTTGCCATGGGGGACCGACGCCCCTTCACTAACTGTGGGATATCCCAGAAACTATTAGGAGTACAACTTTGCAGTGACCGTTTTACTTAGAGAGCCACTGCGGCCGAAGTAGTGGCCCTAGCTCAATAAAAAAGTGGCATTTTAAACTAGAGGCACTGCCAATGTAAACAATTTAAAAAAGCTAACGGATACGTGTATGCATTATAAAGTTATTGGCACTCAAACATGGCAACCTACGAGCCGAATTCTCAGCATTTGCGGGAACTGCTCCAAAGACAACAAAGGAAGGGATTTTTGCACCGGATTGTGACTGGAGATGAAAAGTGGGTTTACTACGATAATCCTAAACGCCGAAAATCATGGGGACGGCCTGGTCATATTTCGTCATCGACGCCCAAACCGAATATTCACGGATCCAAAGTGATGCTGTGTATGTGGTGGGACCAGCTGGGCGTTGTGTACTATGAGCTGCTCAAACCATCCGAAACCATCACAGGGGAACTCTACCGACGTCAGTTGATGCGCTTGAGTAAGGCACTCAAAGAGAAACGGCCACAATTCAACGAAAGACATGACAAGGTGATACTGCAGCATGACAATGCCCGACCCCATGTTGCAAATGTCGTGAAAAAGTACTTGGAAACGCTGAAATGGGAGGTTTTATCCCACCCGCCGTACTCTCCAGACATTGCCCCTTCCGACTATCACTTGTTCCGGTCAATGGCACACGATTTGGCTGACCAGCACTTCGGTACTTACGAAGAAGTCAAAAATTGGGTCGATTCCTGGATTGCCTCCAAGGACCAAGACTTTTATCGACGCGGGATTCGAATACTACCTGAAAGATGGGCCGAGGTCGTAGCTAGCGACGGGCAGTACTTTTATTAAAAAATATGTAGCCACTTTTTTATAATAAAGCCTTAAACTTTTGAAAAAAACGGTCACTGCAAAGTTGTACTCCCAATATTTATCGGATTGACTTGAAAATTTCAGGGAATATTTTCGAAACATCATACTGCAAGAAAATGTGTTTTTTTTAAATCGATTTTTTTGAAAATTCTGACTGCATCTCACCCCTTAACACACTATAAATGACTGTCTGACTGTGTCTCTCGCACTCTCTCTCTCTCTCTCTCTCTCTCTCTCTCTCTCTCTCTCTCTCTCTCGCTCTTTTTATAATGAACTTCCCCCAAGTATCATGTCTTTGAGGAAACCAGATTTCAATCAAATGGTTAATAAAATGCTTGCTGAGGGTACTATCAGGCAATGTAGGGTCTGATTGCGAGTGGTTTTCGCCTTTCTCTTGTCTCTCTTCTTTTCTTCTTTTATCTTCCTTAGTTTTGTACCTTATTCTTATTTTTATTTTATTTTATTTCACCGCGTATCATTTTTTCATATAGTGCTTCGGTGTCTTTCTTTTTATTTTTTTTTGTTATTTTGATATAGTTTTTGCATTATATACAATTACCTATTTTTGTTTTTGTATCTAGTTTTTCTTTTATTCTTCGTATTTTTTCCTGTTAGGTTATGAAATATGAGGATTGCGTGGGAGAGGACCTTGCTTGGTCCTAACGCACTAATAAATCTAGCTATATATCTATCTATCTATCTCTCTCCCTCCCTATCGAGCGAACTTTTTCTCCGTCTCCTTTGCTCTATTTGTCTACCCATCCATCTCTTTCCGTCTCTCCCTACCCCTCCCTCTTTCTCTCTCATCCGCTAACCATAGCATTAGTAGTCCCGAGGTGCATCCACGTACCCTAATTAACTCATGCGATCACCGAATTTTCAGCATGAAACGGGTACACCCAGCACTTAATCAGTTAGTCGTGTCCTAAAAGGACCTAAACAAATTTCCGCGTCGGTATAATTAATAAGTTGACAAAAAATTGAGCGCGTCTTCTTCCCTTTTCTAAAATATAAAATTCAGAGGACAGATAGGATAATTTACAAAAAGAAATGATGCTTACGTGTAGGCGTCATATCGAGGGTAGCGCGAGCGGAATGGGAAAAAATGTCTTCACGGTTTCCAGCTCACCGAAAGAATGTTTACGGTTCACAAACTCGCTATAGAATTCTTCACTGTTAATTGTTAGAACAAACAAAAGATTCACGAGTCTCTTCATTGTTATTATCATTACGTTTTTTCCCTTCTTTTTTCAAAGGAAGTAAAAGTTGCGTGAAATCTTTACGATCAAAGTGGAATACTTTTTCGCCCGTATTGTACGACCCTCTCGACGGTTCTTTCGTCAGTCTTCCCTTCTCTCTTTCTCTCCTCACCCACTCGTGACCCAATGCGCGATTACACTCTGGTGCACTCGTAAAAGCGTGAAACAGCTTCTCTAATGAAATCCCGGGTAAACGCTTCTTTTTCTTCTTCCGGGAGGGCGGAAAAAAGTTTGCGCAAGAGAAGAATTGAAAAGCCTCGTATTTACTTTATTTTTCGCTCTTTCTTGCAAAGAGCAAGATAGAAATAAAGGTTCATTTCGCTTTCGTAAAAAGTCCGATAACATTTCGTGGATGGATTGAACGATCTGGCTCGTGAATATGTAAATCAGTAACTATTTAATCATCCGATGGTTTCTTTATAGCTAATATACACAGGATTTAAAAATAAAGATTTATATAAATGACCCATTTATTGGCGGATCGATAAATCTTTGGAATTACATGTAAATATAAAAATTGTATATTTTTTTTCTCATTTTAAGACATCAGTAAATAACAATTGATTCAAATACACGGTTGGATTTCTACAATTATTGTACTCCGTTGGGTTCTCCAGGCGATGTAACTTCTATGTTTAATATACATTTTGCGTAGTGTTAACAGTTTCAAGATGGACGTTTATTAAGGTACTTAATTATTACACATATACAAAATATCATGATGTTGCACTTCGCATTGTTGGAATGCAACGAAAATTTATCTTGACTTTCTCATTTTTATTATTATTTGAAATCTTTCTTTGCTGTTTTTGGTTATACGCATTTATTAAGGATTTTCAAAAATGTTGTCGTGACTTTAGTAGCCTAAATGTGCCAACTATAATTTGGCAATACGAAAAAAATATATTCTCGTTGCGTTGATTTATTTGTCGATGACGTATGGATTATCAAAATTTCTTAAAAATGTATAAAATTTCATTACAAGTTTGATTAAGGAGTAAGGCCACTGTAACGGCCCAAAAAAAAAAGGTTTTTTCACTAATTTTTTGCTCCCGAAATTGAAGGTATTTGAAAAAAAACTTTTAATGGTGTTATCGGGCATACATTAAACTTTATTATAAAATTTTTTTACAGTAAAAAAAAAACAAAATGGCGGTTCCACAGCTATCTTCCCGGGACATGTTTTCAAAATGGCACGCAGCATAACTCGAACAATTTTCATTTTTTTTACTTGAAATTTTAACCAGATGTGAACATTTACATTATCTTGAGAATTTCGATCGGAATTTTCAAGAACTTTATTTATTGATTTTTTATTAACAAAAAACTTGTCGTTTTTTTCGTCAAAAATCAATTTTTTTTTTCAAACGCACGCCAAATCCACAAAAATTGATACTTTTTAAAATCCGATCGACATTCTCTAGCTATAGCCCTCTAGATTAATGGTTTTTTTTTTTCTAGATTCAAAAGTGCACCAGTGGTGCTGCGTGCCGCGGAGCCCTGGAAGCAAAACATGTCCCGGGAAGATAGCTGTGGAACCGCCATTTTGTTTTTTTTTTACTGTAAAAAAATTTTATAATAAAGTGTAATGTATGCCCGATAACACCATTAAAAGTTTTTTTTCAAATACCTTCAATTTCGGGAGCAAAAAATTAGTGAAAAAACCTTTTTTTTTGGGCCGTTACAGTGGCCTTACTCCTTAATACGATATCTTTATAAAATGCACTTTTTCTCGCAAGCGCAAAGAAATAATGAATGCGTATTTAAGGAGCTATACCAGTGTGACACTTTCAAAAAATCGATTTTTTTGTGTCTTTTTCGAAAGTTTATACTTTCGAGAATATCCTGTAAAAATTTCAAGGCCGTATCTTTGATCATTTTATCTTGCAAAGCTCGCTAGTTCAATCTTTAAACGCGTTTTTCTCGAAATGCGATTTTTCAAATTTGCTGACATCGTAACTCAAAGAGCAATTAACCGATTGACTTGAAATTTACACTGAGTACTCTTGAATATATTTACTCTACAATGACGTAGGATATTTTTGATTGGACGAAAATTGACGATTTGGCATTGAAAAAAACGACCATTTCATAGGCAAGAAAACAGACTTTTTTTTCGTAAATACCCCATTTTGTTAGATTTTGATATTTTTCGAAAATCCTACGTCATTGTACAGGAAATACCTTACAGTTTAACGACATTTTTTCCTTTTTCGGTTTCAGCTACTCAATCGGCCTGAATCACGTCCGCAGTGGAGGAACTTTTTTTTTGCGCCTCCGAAGGCAGCGCCTAAGTCGCTTGGATCTCAATATTTTTCTATGAAAAAATTATGTAATATAGGTCAAATATAGCCAAATATATTCATAATTTTCCGAAACACTTAATTGAGTACTTTTCTTCAAAAAAATTCGCGAAAATCACCCAAACTTCCAGCGTTCACACTGGCATAGCCCCTTAACAATCTGCAAATACGCAATGGAGTCGTTCATTTTTACGCACGATCTTTTTCTTTCATTTTTAATAAATATATTATCAAAATTGGCTTGTATTACTAAGACGATGTTTTTCACGAGGTCCTCGTAAAAAGTAGTGGAAAATGAGTAGAAAAAAGACCTCAAAAAGCAAAATTGCGAGATTAGAAATTATGATCCATATTGGAACGCTAATGCCACTCAATTTTGTTCGACTGCCTGACATTTCGCGATACTTTCCAGCTGAGAAAGTAACCCGCAACCTGAATCCGTACAAAAATTGAATACAATGATGAAAATCAAGAATCAGAAAAATTTTCGTTGCAAGCTTTCAACTTACTGGCAGCGATTAAAATTGATATCGAGCTTTAACGCTTTCGAAAAAATGTATAAAAAATTGATGCAGGATTCGGTCCCTGCATACCTTCGTAGTATATACAAAATATCGTGGTTTATCCGTAATATTGAGATTCGATGAAGGACGTCCGAGAAAAAGATTGATGAATGGAGAGGGTAGTTTTCCTCGGAGTGCCATGAATTCTACGAGTGGCTCAAGCATTTTGTTGGCAGTCGAGATTGTGCAGGGACTTGAAAATCATGGAGAATAAGGGTAAGAAAGGGGAGAGGGGGGAGAGGGATGCTCTAACGAGCGTTTTAACGAGGGGTCATTGTCGGTGCACCTAAAAGCCACCCACACGATTGCCACTCGACTGAACTCCTCTCATCGAGTCTCAAAGACTCTTTTCTCATTTGTTCTTTTTCCTCTCACTACATATCGACTCAAAAAACGTGCTTTTCATGCGAATAACTCTTTTTTCGCGAGCCCAGCTTTTTTTCTTTTCGTTAACTACATAGCAATCGTGTTTTTTCAATTCAAGTCGATGCGATCTAAGATTATTCCAAATCTTCGAGGATTTAGATTCATTCCCAGGTTCAAAGACATCAAAACGGTGATCGGGATGTTGATAAAAAGGGGACGAAAATTATCAAAAATGTCATGGAATGGACGGAATTGAAACCCAATTTTTTGGGACTCCTCACAATAATCGAATTTAAAAAAACCAACAAAACGACAATGTTTTTCGTTAGTAATCTAGAGAGGATGATTATGATTAAAAACCTCATTAAAAATTGTGAGCGGAACTGAAACACTATTCGGAGACTTCTCGCGATAACTGATTGGGAGATTCGTCGTCTCCGGAGGAAAAAATCGTTGAAATTGCATTTCGCTGACTTTTTGCTAAGCTGTGCAACTTTTGTAGCTGTTATGAGGCTAAAAAATGGACGGAACGGAGTTTTCGATCTATTTCGAGTTTTTACGTCTTGTTCTCGCGTAGGCGAGTTTCGATATTGTTGCGGTTACGTGAGTCACTTTAAAGGCCCGTGAATATCGCGCATAGAATGCCCGAAGTGATGAGAAATATCGTCGACGTGCCATATATGTTGGATGCACCGTTGCATCCGTCCTCGGAACACGAACACTCCTCCCAATAAACACCGTTTTCTTCGACACCCCAGTTGCAAACCCCGGTTACACCGGTACTCGTAACCGAGGCACATCTTCGTATCACCTGTCGCCATCTTCCGTCCCCTGGAAAAAAGAAATAGTTTCTACAACATTATTTTACGAAGAACGCTCTTCAATAAGTTCCAAAAAAGCTACAGATTTTTTTACTTCAATAATTGCCTATAATAAAGTACCAATTTATAAAATAGTTAATTAGTAATCAATCAACCTGTACCTATTCAACTAATCATGTAGCATGTAGATGGCTTCCAATAACCGTAAAACAATTTAACGATTTGATTTCGAATAATTTATGAAGCGATTAATACATTAGTTAATTAGCAATTAATTAACACGTAGCTATTGAGTAAATCATGTGACATGCAGATAATTGCTACATTTGTTGCTACATGATTATGAATTGAGTAGCGAAGTAATGAATCATGTAGCAAATAAAGTATTACCAATAACCGCGTAGACGTATAATAATTTTCGAATAACTACTAATATATAATGATATTAATATGATACTAATATATTTTTTTCCATAGACAAATCGCAAATGTTAATAATTATCTGGTTACTTCAATACGATATAATTGTTAATAATTATACAGCTAATCTGTAATTGCTCGTTGATAGCGAGTATATAACTAACAATAATTACTTTGTCTTGTTACTGATGCAATTGCTAATAATAACAAGCGTTTATTTAACTTGACTTGGTGTAAGATGCAAAATGGAGAATCGATATTTCACCCACTTCCCGACTACTTAGAGCTCTGAAATTCAGCAAACATGCATCTAAGAGGTGACAAGATCTGGAAAGTGCATGGGAACATATGAATTCGGTCTAAGTGCTCTCGGATTGCACAATCGTTAAAAGGGTCCAGTAGGTAAAATAGTTAAAAGGTGGTGAGCCGATATCTATGATAGATGCCACCTATCACAGTTCTCCGGGATTTTTCCTGACAATTTGGTTCGTTTGGAAGAATTAATCCCTCTTTGCAAAAATTTCAGAGCTCTAGTAAAATCAATTGAAGACTGAACAGTACACACTAATTTATATGTAAACATTTTTTTAAAATACGTTATTATTTAATTTACTTAAAAGTAGAATATAGTGAGTTTTACCAAGTCACCTATATGTGACTATAAATAACAGCTTGGGATGCTCAGAATTGAGACATAACATCTTTAATTTACATAAATCTGTTAACATATCCACTGTATTTAATTTACTGTAAAACAACCTTAAATTTTTTTAATAAAAATCCTGAAACTGAGTATAAACGTGTGACAATAATTTCTCTCATTACTATTGTACCGAATTAAATACGGTTAATGAAACTGAATTGATCAAATTTTTGGTGACTTAGTGAAACAAAATATTTTTTACTTTTTAGTGCATTGAATAAAAGTTTTTTATTTTATTTTACATACAAATTTTAGGCTCATATTCAATTGAGAATGATTATACTGCCGCATTATAATTGACAAAAAATAGCTCCAATGTTATTAATGATAATCATTTGGCGATGTTAATAATACAATCGCTGATAATTCTATTAAAAAAATATAACTGATAATACTTATGCCGCGGAACTTCAATGGATAATCGATACCCAAATTATAATTAATAATTAGTAGCCAAATTATGATTAATAATAATCGTTGGGTCGCGATAATAATACAATTTCAAACATCTTGCAGCCGCACATAATTAATAAGAACAATTTAATATTGTTCCAGGACCACAAACTTTAAGATTCTCAGCGAAGAAAATAATTGAGACGATAAATCATTCATTTAGCGCACAGAATGGACAATGACCTTAATTTCAGTGTATACGAGTTTTTTTTATGCCGTGTTGATGATCCGTCGGTTATAGTGAATTACAAATTAAGTACGATATTTCGTATACCTAAACGCTATTTTTGAGTTTTGTCATTTTCATAAAAGAATTACTCATTCAAAAATTCTTTTATAATAATAACAAAACTTAAAAATAGCGTTTAGGTATGCGAAATATCGCGCTTAATTTGTAATTCACTATAACCGACGGATCATCAATACGGCATAAAAAAAGACTCACCCTTCCCGACCCGGAGGGAATAAAAGGGTTAACTATTGGAGAAAAATGTCGTCACACGCAAGACTTCAAATAAACAAGAGAAAAAGAAGCGGCGATTGGAGATGGGAGAATGGCGGTTGCAAAAAGACTAGTATAAAAGGCTGTGCAGAGCAAGCATCGCCCTCTTTCAGCGTGTTCCTCAGCTCAACATGCTCCTTCCTTTAACCTTTTCGGAAGAAGTTGGTAGCCAGAGCCAGATTTATCTAGGGCAAGCCGTGGCGGATTCCTCCTTCACCACCCTTTAGACCTCGGTTGGTAGGCAGAGCCAGATTGACCTGGGCAAAGCCGAGGCCAGGATGAACATACACAGATAGGTACAGCGCATGGAGACTACATAAACGAGTCCAAGCTCCAATGAAAGGGGTATGGCAAAAGTGACCACAAAATCGAGGAACGGAAGGGTTCCCGAAACCGCCACTTCGTGGCCATGATTGTTAGGAGCGAAGGCTTGAATTTAGCTATGCGTGAGAGAGATCGATCGATGAAGCGTTATCAATCGTTCGGCCATATTGAATTGTTGAACTGTTGTCATGGAGACCACACACCACTAGCTCATTTCAAGCTGTTGCTCCTAACTATCAGCGCTACGAAGTGGCGCTTTTGGGAACCCTTCCGTTCCTCGATTTTGTGGTCACTTTCCTAATACACAGTTCGGACTCCTTTATGTAGCCTCCATGGTGTACAGCGCTTGGATTTGAGTGGGAGAAGGGGCGTAGAAGCATGAGGGCCACGGTCACGGTCTTACATACAGGTTTGCCAATGGCGGTAGTGGGGCTAAGCACCCTTAGCGGCTCTCTTCTTTATTCCGATTATTGCCGCTTGGTGCGTGACGGCAAGGGAAAGTGGTGTGCGACGAAGAGAGAAACAGCTCTTCTGTCCTTTGCCCTCCTGACCGCAGCGCATGCGCCGTTTGCCTTATCTTAATTTACCGTACTGTCGTCTAAAACATAATGTGCTGATTAAAAAAAAGATGACTACTTTAGTCTAAAAAAACTGAAAACTTTCTGATTACATGAATTTATAACAGCACATATCTGTTCATTTTGCATTAAATTTGATTTTGGGTGTTTATTGATGTAAGTAAGTAGCACTATAAAGATAGTTTTCGGCTGTAGGTACACTTTTTTCCTTGTGATTTTATGAATTTATATCAATATTTAGATGACTGCGTTATTCCTCTAAATTTTAATTCCAGCTCAGGCATTTTGAAGCTAATTCGAAATGGTGATGCAGTTATTGAACAAACTGTTTTTTAACATAATGATCTTTTAATTGTCGCAATAACTAACTTTTTGGTCTAGACATTTTACGTTTTCCAGGGTATCATCAAAGAGGTAAGTGTCTATTACTGTTTTTCTCACAATTTATTAGGATAAGGGGCAAATATGCGAATTATCATTTTTTCACATGACCTAATTTACGACCATTTACATCCTTTTTTCTCCAATGTCTCACAATACATTGTTCTTCGAAATGTTTTTCACTCACGTACTGAGACCGCGGTCTTACATACAGGTCTGGAAACTCGATGAAATTCGGGCGGTGGGGATGGTTCCACTATTGAAACAGAAATCGTGGTGTCGCTAGTATCGAGGAGTCAGTTTTGACAGCGAACACATTACCTGAATATGGTCGTCGAGTAACCGTAAAGTAATGCCGAAGTCCTGCGAAGTACCGGAGTGCAATAAGGCTTACAGAAGCCCAAAAGTGAAACTATCAATGTTTTGCAGCTATATAAACTGCTGTCAGTATAAAGGAGTATAAAGGAGAGTGGGAGACCGACGATGTCATCGAGTACCCTGTCGATCACGATTATACCCTTCCTCTGGCTATAGACTGTATAGTTTATTACGCGACAGGTTTTTTAAAATTTTAACTAGTGTTTCATGAAGCAGGCTTCTTATTAACTCAACGTAGGTAGCCGTAGAATAAACTAACAACTCTCATGGCACGATGGTAGAATCGTCGAAATCATCATCCCAGTACGAATAATTGTTTTCAATTCTTTCGCTACTATTAATGACAGGTGATAATTTAAATAATATATATTTATCTAACATTATCAGTTTTATGTCTATCACGTTTGATGCGTTCCTTTTTACTGGGACGTAAGTTAAATTTAAATAGGATCTTAGATTTAGATGCAATTTTTTGCACTTCGCAGTGTTTATGTTCTGTGTTTCTCAATAAATTAAATAATAAAACCATAACGTGAATACTTTCAGGGTACTTATGTAGGCAAGTTCTGAAGAGATATGATGCGTGCGTCATCTGTCGCGAAGGGGTCTGCTTGAGTTCTAATAGCTCACCTGCTCTTTCTAAATTGGTGTATATGAAATCTTGTGGCGGGTTAATCTATGCCAATTAAAAATTCTTCAATCTAATACACTACGTTGAAACATGTTTTGCGAAGCATTCCTCAAAGGTTAACGTGTATGATTTAACGCTCGAAGATATATTAACGGGATAAAGTTTTCCTTTCCATGTGAAAAACATGGTTCGGATATATTATTATACATGATAATTTATTACATTAGGTTGCGCATGAGGCAAAACGCCTTTCAAGAAAAAAAGAAAAAAAGATGTCTAAATTGACAAACCAATGAACGAACGATCAACAAAAAGTAAATAAAGGTTTGGTTTTTTTCGTTATTTTGTACATTCCACCGCCCCCCCTCCCTGCAGAACGATAATGACTAAAAATGTTCCTTATTGCCATTATAAGACACCCTTATTTGAATTCTAAGGGATAAATAATTGTTATTGTATGATTGTTATTGTATAAACGCGAAATTATATTTGCGCTGTAATATAAAATGTTATCTCCATATATAGTGTAAGAAAAAACAACAGATGATGAACACGTATACGTAGAAATATTTGCAATTAGTAACTCCGATAAGTACTGCTTGCAAGGATTGGTGAGTAGAGTGAGTATTGTTGTCTCTCTCGCACACTGACTCCTCGATTGCAGCGCCTCTCGCGGCGAACTTCAGCAAAGGAACCATGTGAACCAACGGAGTTTCCAGACCCGTATGTAAGACCGTGACTGAGACTCTTTCACTCTCGGATCAGCATGGAGCCATTTTTTGTATCGTACGACGTTTCTGGGCACTCGCAACACGGAGCATTTTTGCTTAAAACTTTTGTACTCCGTTTTATAATTGCGAACCGCGCAACCCTTAATATGTAAATCTTTTGGGTTGTGGTACTGAGGTTATGTCACGCACCGGGTCTCATCGTACCGATCAATAGCAGCGACGCGCAGTGGTGTTGAGGCGAATTAAAATCTCGGTCAATAAGGGTACTACTCCCAACCATCAAAATTCGCCTTCATTTCCAGACCCGAATGTAAGACCGTGGTGAGGGCGCTAGGAGCGAGCAAGCACGTAACGATTGAGCGACGTGAGACGAGGAGATCGTGCTAGGAATAGGGGAAGCGATCTCTAGCGAGCGATCAATACCATTACCCGACGGTCGGTATTGCGCGTGCGGCCGTACCCGCGGTGGGGACGCCGTGTTCAACCGAGAGAGCTGGACAAGGAATTCGAAGAGCGAAGGCGCTGGCCACGGAGACTATATTAAAGGAGTCCCAACTCTAATGGGAGGGATAGAGGAAAAGTGGTAGGCAAATCTGTTGGATTTAAGTAGTACCTGATTGAGCCACCTGCAGCGCTGGGTAGAAGCTATCGCATGGCCACGATTCCACGATTATATTAAGAATTTGTTATAAATAATCAGCAGTAATTACCATCGTCTGGTTCACGTACGCATGAGCATGGGGCGTCTGAATATTTAGTTTTTGGTTATGTACTTTTTAATTTTTGCTCAATGGAATGAAGTTTCTCGCGATTTATCCCCACCGCCGATGTGTCAGCTATCACGGCACCGCATAGTGGCCGCAATGGAAACTGTCTATTTCCAACAGATTCGTATACCGTTTCTGTAGTACATAGTTCGGACTCCTTTAGTATATAGTCTACCTAGCGCTGGCTGCGAGGGCTGCGAGCGAGTGCGAACGGGCGACAGAGGGAAAGGCGGGACGCGGAACCAGCTTGTTAGGAGTGGGGGAAGCGATCCCGAACGAAGATCAATAAGACGCGAGCGCTCACCTGGTATAGCGGACACTGCCATACCATTCGAGCAAGTTATAAATTGTCCAGCGAAAAACTGATCCAAGAATGATTTGTCGAATGAAAATGAGTAATGAGCGCTATTAATAAAGACAAGCAACACATTTATAGATTAAGGAAGCTTTGTGAGATTAGGGTTCAGTAAAATAAGAGTTTTCCTTAACATAGCGAGAAATTAAGCGTTATTTCTGTATTATTGATTTTTTTACTTTATATAACATAGCGAGTAAACGGAGCGTTGTTTTATTTGTATTATTTGAATTTATGGATGAATAAGTTTTGTAAATCGTAATTTCGAGTATAAAAAGATTCCTTCTAGCCCCCGTTCGAGCCCAGTGACCCGACCCTCTGGAACTCAGATTAACGAGTCGGAATAATTGAGGAAAGGGGTTGAAATTAATGCGAAATCGCCATTACTCCATTATGTCATTACATATACAGTACTCCAAAAATTAAAGGTACAGAAAATTTCTTAAATTTTTCAAGTGTTGTTTTGAATTGCTGTATCCGTGTTAAAAAATTTCGTATCGAGATGAAAAAAGGCGTTTCAAAGCTTCAAGTTTCTAGTTTCGAGATGCTTCGCCAAACATTTTTGTCACCTGCGGTTACCGCGTAATTATGAGAAATACCGCGAGAAATAATTTCAAAATATTTTTGTTTTTTCCAAGGGTCTACGGGCTCGGATTTTTTTTCTTCAGTTAAGTCAATGCATAGGTCAGTTAGCTTGCTTATTCAGCTTCAATTTGGTTTTTTTGGTCTCTTTACGTCAAGTTCTTGCTGAGGTATCCGACTTTTAATGAAAAAGGATTCTTTTGTCTTTGATCATCGATATCTCAGGAACCAATGATCGCACAGGGATTTAAAGGGTAGCTTTGAAAACTTTAATACATTTCCTACAAGACCCTCCGTTTTTGAGAAGTTTTTTTCACCCTTAACGTTAATTTGAAGAAGGTAGAAAAAAATGACTTTTTATGGTTTTTTTAAAGTAAATCTACCACTAAGCTACAAATGTTGATGGAAAGACCAAAGTTTCCAGGTATTTTGTTTCACCTTAATGTACCTTTAATGTTGTACATTCGCAAATCGATCCATCGGACTGTTTTTCCGGACCGATTGATCAAAGTTTTACAAAACATTTAAAGGAAAAAGTGTTTTGTTCCTAAACATCGTGTAATCATTATCAAAATGAAAAGACCAATTTTTTTTCCGAGTTTTTTTTACAACTTTGCACAATTTACTAGTTAAATTTGAGAAAAAAAATCGAATTCCCAGTGCGATCATTGGTTGCTGCGATATCGATGATCAAACATGAACGAATCTTTTTTCACTCAAAGTCGAATATCTCAGCACAAAATTGACGTAGAGAGACCAAAAAAAAACCAAATTGAAGCTGAATAAACTAGCTACCTCACCTATGCATTGCTTCAACTAAAAAAATCCCCGAGGCCGTGGACCCTTGGAAAAAAACAAAAAAAAATTCTCGCGTTATTTCTTATGATTGCGCGATAACGGTTGCTCCCAAAAATTGTTTGCCAAAAGATCTCAAAAGTAGAAACTTGAAGCTACAAAATGTTTTTTTTTGTTCATCTCGATACGACGATTTTCACACAGCTACAGCGCTTGAAAAAAAAACACTAAAAAATCGAAGAAATGTTCTGTCCCTTTAATTTTTTGGAGTAGTGTATGTCCATATATAGAATTTAAAAACATACGAATTATTTAAATAATATTATATGATAATAAGTAATTCATACCAATTTATCGTAAAAGCTTTTCGAAACGCTAGCACCGCGCATTTTCGTGCCAAATATTCTTTATCAATCGATTTATGTTTGTAAAAATGATTAAAAAATCTTTATACTTATTTGCCTAACGTTTGACGCTGCCAATGACACTAAAGAGAAAAAGAGAATAATATTCTTTGCCAAAACTTACAAATAAATCCTTTGGGACTTTGTTTGGTGACTTTGACGCAAAATGTGCCGGGCGTCACGGAGTCTTGGCTATTGCACTCGACCGGTATATTCTTGTACGTGTCGAATTTGTGGTAAGATCCGCATATATCTTGTCCTTTGGGATCAGTGTCGCTGCTGCATTGATAGCAACGAATAGCGTTACATCCTGGAAAGAGACGTTAATTCGTCATTAAGTTAATTGTCTCCTCTGTGTAAAACATGTAACTGTAAACAAGCCAATTATCGATAAATCCGATACGAATCGAAAGCTGAAATTTCTTTCGCAGATATTGACGAAAGAATAATCGTCAAGTTTATTAGATTATCGACGAGTATGATAAACCAGAACCAAACACCGCAAAAATCTCGCGAAACACGCAAATCTTACGGACTCGCGATGCACATCACTTTTTACGATGCAGCAATATTTTTACGGACGCATCGACGACAAAAAAAAAGAAATGATCCCACGTTTTTCGAAGACTATTGAAACGAAGTTGAGAACGAAAAATCCAAGATGTCGACGCCCATAGTGATCGAGCGCAGTGTGTTGCCGAATGGGGTTATAGCTTCGATTCAACCTTTTCCTCACCTATCGTAGCAGAGCAGAGCACCGCAATCAGAAGGCAAACCGTTCTCTTGGTCAGAACCATCTTGTATCGACGCTACGTTTGTTTGTTTTTCAATTCGTTTTATTTTCTCCGTAAAAACGAAAAATAAATATAGAACTGTGCACAGCGATCACGACACTTGTTGTTGGCGTACTGATGCTCCGTCTACCTGACGTCATTCATTGGGCGTTGGTGGACTCGGCCAGTGTGCGTTTCCACCTCCCACCATTCGCTGCGAACGAACGAGGAAAGGGCCGTAAGAAATGACTTGAAAAGCGGGTACCGAGATCGGTGCCCCCCTTCCCGGGACCTAAGGGCATGCGAAAGAGAAATGGGTGCGAGAGTGATAGCAATAGCAGCGTTTTCGGCAGCACGAGGGAGACAGAGATTGTGATGTAACACTTGTTCAGTCGGTAACAAAACCTGGAATCAACTATTGTCGAAAGTTTTCGATTTTTGGAGTAAGGACTGCGTGCTAAACCCTGCTTTGATTTGGTTTTTTTTTAAATTGCATACAATCGAAAACTTTTTTGTCCCGTAAAATGTATCCACTCCACAAAATAGGTGGCTTTAAGTTTTAGATTGAAGATAAAGGATCCATGAAAATGTTGGGTCTCGTTAAGGGGGAACACCGATACTGTTAAGGGTAAAAGATATCAACTTTTGGGATTTTTTACATGGGTAGGGGAAGGTGTGGTAAGACGGGGACTTTAAGGTTTTTCAGTAAATAAAACTAGAAATTCTATTAGCAGAGCTTACAAACTTTAAGGGGTCATCACAGTGTAACGGGTTGAGAAATAGCTGATTTTCGCGACTTTTTTTTCGATGATTAAAACACGCTGATCAGTCTCATTTTTTTTATGTCAAATCAAAGGACTCCTGAAGAACAGAAAGTAATTTTTTAAACGTTGATTGTTATTTATTTTTACATTTTTTTAACGTTTGAAAATGTCTTCGAAAAAAAGGAATCCTCACGGTGTACACGGTTGAGCATACACCGTGTACACGCCGTAAATAGTATCGGAAACAAAATTTGTAAAAAAATTATTAATCAGTATGAAAGCTGCTATCCTGCAATGGAGGTTTTTTAAAAATAAAAATTGACAAAATGACGGTGGTTTGGAAAAAAAGTATCGAGTTTAGCCTACTTTTTTCGAGCTTTTCGTTAAAAAAAATATGAAGAGCGAAAAAAAGGAAGAGCAAAAAAAGAATGTTGTGTCGAAATTTGAGACGGATAGCTTGAAAACTCTCCCTTTAAGAGTGTACACCATTTTGAAAAAACAACATTTCGAGAAAAACGCGTCCGTCCGCGCCAGGTCACATGCAACTGGTCGAATCCTTTTTTCTGAGGAAGGCTGTAGCAACCGTACAAATTTGCACTTTGCCCCAAAAATTGAACAGCACGTTTATAACCGTCTATACTATCGGATAATGCGAAAATCGATCTTTTCAAATTTTACACTATGATCCCTTAAGGGGTTAGGCCACAGTAACGGGTATAAAATCATGTGCGAATTTGACAATTTTTTTTCGTATGAATAAGTGATTCACTCATAAAATTAATTACACATCTATTTAGTATGAATATCAAGCTGTTAGATTTTTTTTTCGTTGTACAAAATGGCCGACTACTCGAAACTTCTCGAAACAGCGTTTTTCCAATTGGCGTGACAAATAACTTCAACAATTTTCACTCGATTCACTTCAAATTTAAAAGTTATGTTCCTAATTGCATTTCGCAGAGAAGTACGTACGGCATTTCTGATTAATCGAAAACTTTTCATTTTATGAGCAGTTTTATACGAAATTTTGCACTGAAAATTCATTCCTTAAGTTCAAAAACCTACAACTTTTGAATGAAACAATATTTTTTAAATTCCGTTTGTACTTCTCTAGATATTCTAATGTAGATTGACGAAAATTAATTTTTTTTTAATTTTAGATAAAAAATTGTGGATGCTAAATGTTACGTCGCGGAGCGCCTAAAAAGAAATAATAAAGAAAATATTAGTAGTCGGCCATTTTGTATGTCGAAAAAAATATATATATTTTCTAACAGCTCGATATTCATACTAAATAGATGTGATTTCACGAGTGAATTACTTTTTTATACGGAAAAATGGTTAAATTCGTACAGGATTTCATACCCGTTACTGTGGCCTAACCCCTTAATTCAAATAATCAACAGACTCTTTCGTAACCTAATGAATTAAAGCAGCAAAATACCACTCTTCTTATGATAATAATTAAATTAGAAAATAATCTCTCTTCCCCCATCATGCCATCCCATTTATATCCATGCCATAACCATCCAATATTTTCCCTAGTAACTCAAAGAATTTCCCCACAGAGATCTTGTTGAAACCAGCAGCTCGAACTGCGGAGAAGTTTTCCGGTTTCCTAAGACTCAAATCAGGGTGACGTTACAAAAAGTCTCTAATCCAGTCGTTGTCAGATCTCCTTTTTTCTTCTTTAAATTCGTGATGTTTGTTGTTGCGGACGGCTAACTGATATACAAGCTTCTGTAGTTCCAAAGTAGTCAAGCCAAATAATCGACTCTCCACCTCCTCTCAATAGACAACGATTTTTTATTCTTCTTCTTTAGTGAAAGTAATTTAAGTAGGGCTTAAAGGAACTTTGACGCTGCAGTTTTGGGTTTCATTGTTGCTAGCTTATTTCTATTTCCGCCCTAGAGGAGTTTGAGGAATGCAATAAAACTTGCTAGCTAATTTACAACGATGTTGAAGTGGAATGCAACGAAAATTCTTTCTTAATTTTTATTGCTTTCTTTTTTTGTCATCCAAAATCTTGTTTTGAGATAATGCTATACAAAAAAAGATTAATAAATGTCACAATGAATAAAATCATTATAGGCTAATTTAGACAAATATTGATGTCACAGTGGCCTCACGGATGTGGAAAAAAATACGTTTTCCTCAGAACAGCGTTTTTCGTGTTTTGACAATTTTTTTTACGATGTTGAAGTTTGCATCCTTGGAATGCAGCGGAAAATCTTTCTTAATTTTTATTGCTCCATTTTCTTTATGATTAAAAATCTTGTCATGCAAATTTGGGGCCTAGATTTCTGATAAGAATCTTAATAAACGTTTGACTGATGTGTCGTAGCCCAAATTTGTCCGAAAAAAGTTCGGGCTACTTAACTTCCGTTTCGTTTCAACGATGCAAACTTCAATATTATAATTTACAACCTTTTTTGCCATCTAACACATCTTGAATCGTCTTTTTCATAGCTTCTTTCGCCCATTTGCCCCTATTTGTTTTTCTTTGGTGATATTGAACGATTTTTAGAAAGTAAATGAAACCAAAATATTAAAAGATGCGAAATGTTATAACAAAAATATGGTGTGGGGCAAGCCGCCCCAATCGTAACTTTTAAATACATACATTTTTTAAATGTTATTAAACGGACGCAACCGGTTCAATACTGCACCAATATTAAAGTTAATGGAGTTTTCTACGCGTTCTATGTACGCGACCAATTTAGACATACTATCAATAATACATATGCTACGAGCAACCACGTATCCTATATAGCCAGAAAATTCGAAAAAATAGTGACAAATATTTGTTTCCTCATCGAATAATAACGTGCACTTCCCAGTTTCCAACAATTGGTTCCCTGAAAACTTTTGTAGTAAGGCGACTAGATGGCGTTAGTAGCATCATCTAAGCACTGATGTAACATCGATATAACATGGGCCCATCTTACCTCGCTACCTTCCCCTATATCTAATTATTTAAGGGGCTATACCAGTATGACACTTTCAAAAAATCGATTTTTTTCCTTTTTCGATAGTTTATACTTTCAAGAACATCCTGTAAAAATTTCAAGTCCGTATCTGTATCATGTTATCTTGCAAAGATCGATAGTCAAATCTTTAAACGCGTTTTTTCTTGAAATGCGATTTTCCAAATTTGCTGACATTGTAACTCAAAGAGCAATTATCCGATTGACTTGAAATTTGAACTGAGTACTCTTGAACATATTTACTTTACAATGACGTAGGATATTTTTGATTGGATGAAAATTGACGATTCGGCATTGTAAAAAATGACCATTTTATAGGCAAGAAAACTGACTTTTTTCATAACTACGTCATTTTGTTAGATTTTGATATTTTTTGAACATCCTACGTCATTCTACAGGAAATGCCTTCCAGTTTAACGACATTTTTCTATTTTTCGGTTTCAGCTACTCAATCGGCCGGAGTCATGTCAGCAGTGGAGGAACTTTTTTTTGGCGCCTCCGAAGGCAGCACATAAGTCGCTAGGATCTCAATATTTTCTATGAAAAAATTATCTAATATAGGTAAAATATATTCTTAATTTTCCGAAACATTGAATTGAGTACTCTTCTTCGAAAAAATTCCCGAAAATCACCCAAATTTTAAGGGTTCACACTGGTATAGCCCCTTAAGGATCAGGTAAAGTCTCCTTTACCCCAATATACATTCGAATATTGCAATGCTATTTTTTATGGAAAAGTATTAAAAATTCACAAGGTTATGAGCTTCCATTTGACGACAAAAAAATCCTCTCCATTGCCCCATCGAAGTTTTGGGGAAGGGTTATCTGAAAATAGGAAGCTCAACATCTCTTAATATCTATACGAATGTAGCTAGCATGTTGCATGGCCCTTTTTCATAAACTCGCAGCCGTTTTTGATTTATTTCATTTTTAAAACTTTGTTTTGATTTAAGGCATGTTCAAAAATGGTAATTCCCAAAAATAAAAAAAGTCGGCAGCGCACAGACTTAGTTACTGCGATTACGAAACTAGCCATACAAATTTTTAGGTTGGTTCGTTAGTCTTCAAGTATTCGCTGGGACAAGGTCGAAAAAAGTCATTTCGAGGAAAACGCGTTCACAATTTTAATTCCGTTTTTCTTTATATAAGATAAAGTTTTATCTCGAATATTGATCCTCACATTAAACTATCTATTTCCGGGCCATGTGACTGTTCCTGTCGGGATCTCTAGTGTCCTTGGCTGTTTGCAATCTTTTATGGACAATATTCGTGCGGTTGTCAGCGGTTTCCACCCGCTTATTGTCTCGGTCGACGTAGTACGAGTGGAGTGTCTGCCCAACTTTGATTTCCAATAACTCCATAAATTTTGGTGTGACCCTAAAACTTCAGTTGTGCACCTTCGTTGAATGCTATTGTTGGAATATCCAAGGCAGTTTCAACAATAACAGAGCAACTCGAATTTGATTTTAGTACTAATTGCCGCACTAACGAATTGAAACATTTATTAATATTTTGGGTGAATTCTACACGTTAAAGAGGATCCATAAAATATTGCGTGATGCCATAATCCGACATGAAAGTTATTTCACAATAGGAAAAAACCTAACATTTCATCTATTGTGAAAGTGCGGCTACTTGTCTAGAACGGGACTGAGAGTCAAACCGGTCCCGCTACCTGTTTCCACCAAACTGACTGTACTTCATTCAGTACATTTTCGGAATTTTGGCATGAAATTTTTGCATATGTTCTTAAATATGTATACTTCAAGAAAATGTAAAGAAAATTCGATTTTTTTACCCGTTACAGTGGCGTTCCACTTTAAGATGATACGAAAGACATTTTCGTCTTACGTTTTCGCTCTGCCGTTAGCGTGATTTCTCTCTTGCACCCATTCTTGTTTCACATCACGTTAATTTTAATGAAACACTCATTTTTGTGCATGTGTATATACATGTTGCGACAGTTTCGTATTAAGGGGTAATACCAGTGTGACACTTTAAAAAAAATCGATTTTTTTTGCCTTTGTCGACAGTTTACACTTTCAAGATTTTTATACTTTCGAGAATATGATATGAGATTTTTCAAATGTGCTGACACTGTAACTCAAAGAGCAATTATCCGATTGACTTGAAATTTGAACTGAGTACTCTTGAATATATTTATTCTACAATGACGTAGGATATTTTTGATTGGATGAAAATTGACGGCTCGGCATTGAAAAAAACGACCATTTTATAGTCAAGAAAACAGACTTTTTTCCATAATTACGCCATTTCGTTAGATTTTGATATTTTTCGAAAACCCTACGTCATTGTACAGGAAATACCTTCCAGTTTAACGACATTTTTTTCTTTTTCGGTTTCAGCTACTCAATCGGCCAGAATCATGTCAGCAGTGGAGGAGCTTTTTTTTATGGCGGCTCCCAAGGCAGCTCATAAGTCGCTTGGATTTCAATATTTTTCTATGAAAAAATTATGTATTGGGAGTACAACTTTGCAGTGACCGTTTTACTTAGAGAGCCACTGCGGCCGAAGTAGTGGCCCTAGTGCAATAAAAAAAGTGGCATTTTAAACTAGAGGCTCTGCCAATGTAAACAATTTAAAAAAGCTAACGGATACGTGTATGCATTATAAAGTTATAGGCACTCAAACATGGCAACCTACGAGCCGAATTCTCAGCATTTGCGGGAGGTTATGATTTACTTCTTCAACATCAAGAAATCTGCGGCTGAGGCCCACCGTTTGCTTGTAGATGCTTACGGGGAGGATTCTATTAGTGAGAAAACGTGTCGGCGGTGGTTCGTCGACGCCCAAATCGAATATTCACGGATCCAAAGTGATGCTGTGTATCTGGTGGGACCAGCTGGGCGTTGTGAACTATGAGCTGCTCAAACCATCCGAAACCATCACAGGGGAACTCTACCGATGTCAGTTGATGCGCTTGAGTAAGGCACTCAAAGAGAAACGGCCACAATTCAACGAAAGACATGACAAGGTGATACTGCAGCATGACAATGCCCGACCCCATGTTGCAAATGTCGTGGAAAAGTACTTGGAAACGCTGAAATGGGAGGTTTTATCCCACCCGCCGTACTCTCCAGATATTGCCCCTTCCGACTATCACTTGTTCCGGTCAATGGCACACGATTTGGCTGACCAGCACTTCGGTACTTACGAAGAAGTCAAAAATTGAGTCGATTCCTGGATTGCCTCCAAGGACCAAGACTTTTATCGACGCGGGATTCGAATGCTACCTGAAAGATGGGCCGAGGTCGTAGCTAGCGACGGGCAATACTTTGATTAAAAAATATGTAGCCACTTTTTTATAATAAAGCCTTAAACTTTTGAAAAAAAACGGTCACTGCAAAGTTGTACTCCTAATAATATAGATCAAGTATAGCCAAATATATTCTTAATTTTTCGAAACATATAATTGAGTACTTTTCTTCCAAAAAAATCCTGAAAATCATCCAAATTTTCAGCGTTCACATTGGTATAGCCCCTTAATTTCAACTTCCCCTTGAATATTTCGATATTGGCAATCTGGTTATCCTAAGGATTGCGTCGCTGGACTCGAACGGGGGCTAGGAATAATTTTGGTACTCGAAAATACGTTTTACAAAATTTATTAACATAAAATCTCACAAGAATACAAATAAAAAAACACTTAATTTAATCGTAACGCTTCTTTTCATCGCAATTTTTCCAATAATTAACCCTTGGCCAACTTTTTAGTCGGACAGTACGAATTTTTTCGTGGGGCTAATCGTGCGAAATGCCTTAATTTATTGCTTAGATGCTTGCATTAATCAATTGCGCTCAATCTTTCATTTTTTCCGACGAATCTTAACGGTATCACCGTCTAGAAACTTAAAAAATCCGACTTTTTTGCTTTTCCTTATAGTTTGGGGTTCTGAGAATGTGTCTCGAAAATATTAATTTGAAATTCGTAGAAGTCCCATAGTTACACGTTTTGCTCGAAACCACAATTTTCAAGTCAAGCGCACGTTTTCCGCAAAAACTATTAGACCGATTGACTTTGGATTTTGCACGAATTTCGAGGGAACCTTCACCTGAATGATACCGAGTCTGAACTAGAATGATACCGATAGCTTGAATATTTTAGCCCCGATCTCATGTTTTAGTTGATAATTTTCCGGGGAAATTAAACCTTAATTTTCAAACAGCTGCGATTTCGATGAAAAAATTCGTACTTAGTTCTAGTTCAGACGATAACTACATTCATATAATTAAAAAAAAATTGTTCTTCGGTTTCCAACGATTAGGATCGCCGCAACCCCTGCGCCCGATTGGACGAGCGACCTGCATAACAGAACATAACCTGTATAAATTTCAATAAAGTATCTTATAAAAATTTGTGTTGCTAGTTGAAACATGTCTTAATATGCGTCAAAAACCCCGGCATTGTAGATTTGATAGTTTTCGCAAAATGAATTCCTAAAAATTACTTAAAAAAGAAGCTTCTAGGCCGTAATACCGCTTTAACTTGCATCACATATTTCCGCTGGCCAATGTATAATCCGCTCCGACGGTACAACAGTACCCTACGTACCGACTGTACGGTAGCGCGCTATCGGTTGCTCGCTTTGTGGATCGCTCCCCCATTCCTAGCACGATCTTCGCATCCCGCGTCGCTTAGCCGTAACGCGCTCTCCCAGTAGGCCTATTCTGTAACTCGTTAAGGCCCCGTTCCACAACTCTCGGTTAACCGAGTTAACCGAAGTTTAAGGGCGACTGCACCAATCAGAACCACGCTGAGAAGGCTCCGGTTAAATCGGCTAAACAAGAGTTGTGGAACCGGGCCTAAGACAACTTTCGTTCTCGTTCGCTAGCGACAACCAATAAGAGGCTCCCTTTCTTCTGTAATCGTGCATGCGATTGGCTGTCGCTAGCTAACGATAGCGAAAACTGTCGCTATCGTTAGCCCGAGCTCGTTAGCTCGAGCTGTGTGTGTGTGTAAGGTGGCTCGAGCGTTCTACCGATTAATGCTAAAGTTGTAAAGTTATACTTTTATCGTACACATGTATGCGTGCAAAAATGAAATCAGTACACTCTAATATATATTAAACAGATCAGTTTTATTTAAGGCCTTGGGCCACAGTAACGGGTATAAAATCATGTGCGAATTTAACAATTTTTTTTCGTATGAAAAAGTGATTGACTTATAAAATTAATTACAAATCTATTTACTATGAATATTAAGCTGTTAGAAAATATATTTTTTCTTTTTTCGATGTACAAAATGGCCGATTACTAATATTTTCTTTTGTTATCTTTTTTTTAGACGCTCCGCGGCGTGACATTTAGCATCTACAATTTTTGACCGAGAACAAAAAACAACAATTCTCGTCAATCTATATTAGAATACCTAGAGAAGTACGTACGGAATTTAAAAAATATTGTTTTATTCTAAAGTTATAGGTATATGAGGCCAACAAATAGATTTTCAGTAAAAAATGTTATAACTGCTTATAAAATGAAAAGTTTTCGATTAACGGGCCAGTCCACTTTGGAAATTTCAAAAAATCGAAAGCAAGCAAGACTTGAAGAAATCGACGATGACGAGCAATCAGAAGGGATCTGGTACGGTGCAGGAATTGCCGATTGAGTTTAGGTAAGAGTTTTTCATAGTATAAACTTCAAACGCGTTTTTCTGTAAATAACGTTTTCAAAATCTAGCTCCATGGTATCTCTAAAACTAATAAACCGATTCTCTTAAGATTTGAACCACATATTGTAATCATGATTCGCAACAAGATGACCCTCGATGGTTTTAAAATTTCGATTTTTACTCTTTTTTCTGTTGCGAAAAACTGCGGAAAACGCGTTTTTTTTTTACTTTTTTCGTTGCTCATCTTCCATTTTTTTATTTTTTGATACAACTTTATATCCGAGAGTCATTTTGTAGCTGGTGTCATACTGAATCTAATGGACTTTGATTTTTTTGTTTCAGACAAACCGTTGCCGAGTTGTGATGGAGCTACCTAGCCCACTTATTTTTGAGGCGTAACGTTAAACTATAGTTTTTGTACTTAAAAATGAATAAAAATGAATAATTTTTAAAAAAATGTATTTCAAGACTTTATTTATCAAGCCCAACAACTTATATATTTATATGTTTTATAAAATCCTAAAAAAAAAATCGCGAAAATAGCCCTTTTTTCGTGGCTCCAAAGTGGTATTGACTGGCCCCTTAATAAGAAATTCTGTACGTACTTCTCTGCGAATTAGGAACTTAACTTTTAAATTTGATTCGAGTGAAAATTGTTGAAGTTATTCGTCACGCTAATTGGGAAAAAGCTGTTTCGAGAAGTTTCGAGTCGTAGGCTATTTTGTACACAAAAAAGAAATATATATATATTTTCTAACAGCTTGATATTCATACTAAATAAATGTGTAATTAATTTTATGAGTGAATCACTTTTTCATACGAAAAAATGGTTAAATTCACACATGACTTCATACCCGTTACTGTGGCCTAAGGCCTTCATATTCACCGTTTATTGTTTAATATTTACGCTCAACCCTCCTTGAGGTCTCGAGAAACAAGTACTAAATAACGTAAGAAAATTATCATTAGAAAAATGATTAGTTTCCTTAGAGTTATTTCGACATAATGAGAAGTACCAATTACTTTTTTTCTTTTCTTTGAATGGTATTTGTATGGAGAAGTCATTAGATTTAACTTCCGTCATTTATCTTGCAGTGTTTTGTTCGTGTGCCCATGTGGGTTTTTATAATCCCATCCCTTTGACTTTTTGCTTCTCATTTGTCACTTCATTATATCCAGTTCCTCAATGACCCCAATAGCCACTTCTTCCTAAATCACTACTGTATCGCATTTGCACGAGGGCACAGCAAAACTGGTAAACCCGTGCCGATATTGGCGCCTGTATTTTACTAACTTTCAGTAGGGTCACCATCGTAATCTCAGTAAAACAACCCGTGCAGAAATTTTGGCAGGGATACAGCTGGATTCTGACTTGGATCCCGGGCTCCCAGTCGGGATCTAGTCCGATATCGGATCAGATTCGAAGACTAAATGTAAGATCCGTAAACTGGATTCCATTAGGGATCCAGAACCGGATCCTTTAATGACTCTAAATAGATTCCACATGGAATCATTGAGGAATCTGGGAAGGATCACGGATGAATACAGGCTGAAATAAAATGTCAAAAATGGAATTATGACATGTTAAATTTATTATAAAAATAAATAACATTTATAAAGTTTTGGTGCAATAAACTATCAATAAAAAAAAATGTGTCCAAAGATTCAAATGGCATATCGCGCTCATCGCGAGATTTTGATGTGAATAAAAAAAAATTTCACATCAAAATCTGTGAATGCAAATGTATTGACAAGAAATTATAAATACAAAAAAATTCACAAAATTAGTTGTGAATTTTTTTGTATTTAAGACAAATTAAAATCAAATTGTAAATGATTGGATTAAAATTTGCGCCAAAAGTGAGTTCGTACGTATTTTGAGAGAAAACATTGCCTCGAGGCAAAGAAATTTTTGCACATAACTTTTTGTGCGAACATTTCTTTGCCTCAACACAATGTTTTCTCTCAAAATACGTTTACACTTGTGGTGTAAATTTTAATATAACTGTCGTGAATTCGATTTTTATTTTCTTCATCTTGAGGAAATTCTCAACTCATTTTGTGATTTTTTTTCATATTTATAATGTAATATTTGAAACTCACGACTTTTTTTTGCAAAAATTTCTTTGCCTCGACGAAATGTTTTCTTTCGAAATACGTAAGAACTCACGGTTGGTGTAAATTTTAATCTAATCATTGTGAATTTGATTTTAATTTGTCTTAAATACATGTTTATACCCACCGACATGTCGGTGGGTATAAACAGAGACTTATTCTCCAAAACCGGTATCCCGGTTAGAATCCAACTTGCATCAGTATCGGAATATGTACGACGACGATGGCGTAATTTTGAAAATTTCGGCATCACGTGTATTTTCGGTGTTACTATGTAATTTCTATCTATAGATAGGAATTTTATAGATAGGAATCTATAGACAGAAATTCCTATCTATAGATAGGAATTCCATAGTAATACAGAAAATACACGTGACGCCAAAATTTTGTCAAAATGATGCCATCGTCGTCGTACATATGCCGATATTGATACAAGTTGGATTCTAACCGGGGTACCGGTTTTGGGGAATCCATGACAAATCCTGATCGGGATTTGATCGGACATAGGGTATCCCGGCCAAAACTTCTGCACGGGAACCTCTCGCTCAGTAGTTGGCGTGCAAGCCAGTGGTTGGTTGAGCGGTCACCGATGCAAGTATCAAAGCAGGCCAATGCGGCTAATATTTATATTACATATGAGTAAACATGAAGAATTGAATTTTGCGGGACTATATACATCTTCACATTTCAATTTCTCTTCCAAATTAGTTTCGCTATCCATTTAGTGGAAGATGTTCAACGCGATAATGCACGATAGAATACAGAGATAATATTCATAAAATAACGTAAATTTCTCACTTTAATGGATCGCTTGGGGCCCACCAAAAAAGGGTCGATTTTCAATATTTTTTTTTCTCATGAGTGTAATAGGATGACGAGGATGATCAGGATTTTACGGATAATTAATACAAAATGTTGCCAAGTCAGTGTTTCTTTTTAATTGAAGAATATTGAGGAATAATCAAGTTTTTATTATTTAAATAAAGTGCCGCGGTTGTGACATGGCCAATCGGTATAGGTGGTTCTGGTCACTAGGGTGATCTGAAATGGAAAGGTAAAAAAATGTGCTTTCAGTATAATAATGAAATATTCCTCTGACCTTATACTTTTTTGAAATTTTGACAATTACAATGGCAAGCTGTAGAATATTTTGTTCGACTTTTGAAAAGAAAACTGACCATTTTGTATCAACAAAGGGATAAACATATTAAAAAATTATTCGCACATCTTCAATCTTTGTTGCAAAATCTTTGTTGCAAACTGACATTAAGGTGCTATACCAGGGTGAACGCTGAAAATTTGGGTGATTTTCGGGATTTTTTTGGAAGAAAAGTACTCAATTAAATGTTTCGAAAAATGAAGAATATATTTGGCTATATTTTACCTATATTACATAATTTTTTTCATAGAAAAATATTGAGATCCAAGCGACTGATGCGCTGCTTTCGGAGGCGCCAAGGATTCTCGAAAAATATCAAAATCTAACAAAATGGCGTAGTTATGAAAAAAGTCTGTTTTCTTGCCTATAAAATGGTCGTTTTTTTTCAATGCCAAATCGTCAATTCTCATCCAATCAAAAATATCCTACGTCATTGTAGAGTACATATATTCAAAAGCACTCAGTTCAAATTTCAAGTCAATCAGATAATTGCTCTTTGAGTTACAATGTCAGCAAATTTGAAAAATCTCAGTTCATATTCTTGAAAGTATAAAAATCTTGAAAGTATAAAAATCTCATCTTATCTTCTTGAGAGTATAAACTGTCGAAAAAGGCAAAAAAAATCGATTTTTTTAAAGTGTCACACTGGTATAGCCCCTTAAGACTCTTGGCTATAAAATGCGATAAAAATAGTGCTTTTGAAATGTTTAGTTTTTGCAGACCTTTTAATAGCGTTGCGATACTCTCCATATAAATTTTCAAAGTTTTTTTTGGTCGTCGCTCGAACAATCTCCTCGCTAACGCATCGAATAAATTGTTTCGAGCAATTATCGTATACCCGAATCACGCCCGTGCTCCGCGATATGAAATAAAAATCTCCAGATAACACAAGTGACTGCAATAGGTTAGGTCCTAGGGGAACAAGGTCTCCCCGCGAAAGTTTCCGATAGTTACTCTAGAATCACGAAACTGAGGTGCAGGCCGTACGTCATCGCGAAAGTTTGCCCCGTTTAGATAGGGGGCAAAATCTCCAGCATTGTTAAATGTGTCTCGGCGAACTTTTGGTGAAGACGTTTGGGACTTCGAGATCTGCTGCATACGATCGGTCCTCGAATGCGGATTCGACAAACGTCCAAATGAACTTAAAAAAACGAAGGAACAAAACACGATCCCGAATTGAAGAAAGAAAAAACTACAGCCTCGGATTGATGAACATCCCTGTACGATTTTGACCCTCATCCTTTTTCACATAACGCGTCCATATCCCCGGTTAAAGACTATCGAGAAACGAGATGTATATTATAAAATTGGCCGAATCTCGCTCGGAGTAAAAAATTAAAGAAAAAACGCCATAATCACCCCATTGGAAGCAAAGCTCCGTCGCTTTATTCGCCATTTCTCAAAGCTTCAGATTAAAAATACGGGATATGGTGTTTTCAGGCTGCGAACAAAGTTTCAAAGGGTTTTTTTTTCGCGCGAACAACGATGAAATTCGCTACTTTCGAAAGTTCACGCTTTTGGTAACTGGGCCAAGTCACTCTCTCGTTCTTTCTCACCCGCTTAATTTGCTCTTTGCCTCTCTGTCTCTGTCTTTCTTCCAGCGACTATCTCGCCTAATTATTCTATATAGTTATGGTATGAAGAGATAAGAAGTTTTTACAGTACAGGCTCCGGTGTGACAAAGTACCGATGGGATGTACAATCGCTTGGTGTGTCCCTGGTCTACTATATGAACTCTCTAAAGGTAGAATATTCTGCCCAGTTGTGGATATACGTATCCATAACCGCATGCAGACACATTTATTTATGTTCATAATATAGGAAAGTACGATCTCTAGCAACAGTGGCTTCCACTTCATATCCGGTACCCCATATATATATATATATATATATATATATATATATATATATATGTATATGTACACTTCGCACAAAAATTTAGGGAGCAAGAAAAAAATCCAAATTTTTCGGGGATTTTCAACAGGCTGTAACTCATACAAAAATGGTCGTACAGCAAAAATAAAAAAAGCAAATTGTAGCTCTAAGTGTCTAGTTTTCGGATCTGAGTTTGAAAATTTTTTTTTGAAATTTTTTTTCGAATAATTAGAAGAAAACCACCGAAAAAAAAATGTTCGAAATTTTTTTGGTTCTTTTTTTTAATCTACGGACGTGGAATTTTTTTTTTCGACTTAACCTATATATGGACCGGATAGCTTGTTTATTCAGCTTTAATTTGGTTTTTTAAAAATCTCGATACAAGCGTTTCTCGCTGAGATATCGGTGTTTGAATGGAAAAAGATCATTTTGTCTTTGATTACCAATATCTCAGCAACCAATGATCGCACAGAAATTTTGAGGTTGGTTTCAAAAACTTGAATAAATTCTCTACAAGGATTGGCAATTGAATTTTGAAAAAAAATTTTTTTTTCAATCATTACATGAATTTGATAAAGCGACCAAAAAAGGGCTTTTTGTGGTTTTTTGGAAAATCAAGCGCCCAATCAAAAATATTGCGGAAACCACTAATGTTAAGTGTGCCTTTTACTGTTCAATATACCCACAAAAACCCTACGTAGTTTCAATTTAATCCAGCCAACCGTTTTTTTTTCCCACTTGATCGAATTTTTGAAAAAATTAAAGGAGCAAGAATTTCGCTCTGAAAATGTCACAATTTTTATCAAAAATGAAAAAAAAAAAAAAAATTCATTTTTCTCTCAATTCTGTATTAGTGACTTGGAAAATTTAAGAAAAAAAAAATCCAACATTTTTGAAAAAAAAACTTGCCTTGGGGGTCAACTTTTAATTTATTCAATTAATTTGTGACTAGGAAAATTAAAGTGCGGAAGAGGAAAATCGGTGAGAAAGTGAGTCGCTACATTTCTTTAATTTAGGGCCAATTGAAAAAAAAAAATTAAAAAAAAAATTTTTTTTCAACAATTTTGGAATTTTTTTTTTCAAAAATTTTCGATTTTTTTTTTTCTTAAATTTTCCAAGTCACTAATACAGAATTGAGAGAAAAATGAAATTTTTTTTTTTTTTTCATTTTTGATAAAAATTGTGACATTTTCAGAGCGAAATTCTTGCTCCTTTAATTTTTTCAAAAATTCGATCAAGTGGGAAAAAAAACGGTTGGCTGGATTAAATTGAAACTTCGTAGGGTTTTTGTGGGTATATTGAACAGTAAAAGGCACACTTAACATTAGTGGTTTCCGCAATATTTTTGATTGGGCGCTTGATTTTCCAAAAAACCACAAAAAGCCCTTTTTTGGTCGATTTTTCAAATTCATGTAATGATTGAAAAAAAAATTTTTTTTCAAAATTCAATTGCCAATCCTTGTAGAGAATTTATTCAAGTTTTTGAAACCAACCTCAAAATTTCTGTGCGATCATTGGTTGCTGAGATATTGGTAATCAAAGACAAAATGATCTTTTTCCATTCAAACACCGATATCTCAGCGAGAAACGCTCGTATCGAGAATTTTAAAAAACCAAATTAAAGCTGAATAAACAAGCTATCCGGTCCATATAGAGGTTAAGTCGAAAAAAAAAATTCCACGTCCGTAGATTAAAAAAAAGAACCAAAAAAATTTCGAACATTTTTTTTTCGGTGGTTTTCTTATGATTACTCGAAAAATATTTTCAAAAAAAAAATTTCAAACTCAGATCCGAAAACTAGACACTTAGAGCTACAATTTGCTTTTTTTATTTTTGCTGTACGACCATTTTTGTATGAGTTACAGCCTGTTGAAAATCCCCCAAAAATTTGGATTTTTTTCTTGCTCCCTAAATTTTTGTGCGAAGTGTATATGTGTGTGTGTGTGTATATATATATATATAGTAAAATAATAAATGAAATGAATTATATTAATCTAACAGTATTTTACAATTATCCATTATAATTATCCAGGTTTTGCACCTATCTGAAGTGTTCGAAGACTTTGGACTTATATATATATATATATATATATATATATATATATATATATATATATATATATATATATATATATATACAATACCGGTCAAAAGTCTTCGGACACTTCAGATAGGTGCAAAATCTGGATAATTATAATGGATAATTGTCAAATAATGTTAGATTAATATAATTTATTATTTTACGAAGATACTGTATGGCTCTATATAATGAACCATATTATTCTAATATCATTTTGCAATTATCGAAAGTGATTGAAAGTTTTGCAATTATATAAAGTGTCCGAAAACTTTTGACCGGTAATGTATATGTATAGGAAAAAGTACGTATTGAACCCGTCACATGTAGTGTTGGATACCAGCTTGCTTAGCAGTTTTGAGGACGTTCCTTGAAGTTGACTTAAACAAATAATTTATTTTAGGTACAGGACAGTCTTTGAAGTGACTTTTATGTAAATACTCTCTCGTTATACCGTCTTTATGTCCCCGTTGTCCCCATACTCAGCATCATGTCAGTCCCAATGACTTTAAAGTCACTATTAGATGCATCTAGGCATTTTCATATAAAAGTTGTTTCAGGGACCATCCTCAAACTGCAAAATTTGCTGATAGTCAAGATTACAAAGATGTGACGCGTTCAAAATATCACTTTTTCCGTGTATATATATATATATATATATATGTATGCAGTTCCAGCCATTGTTGCTGGAGGTCATGTCTACTTATATGATATGAATATATCATATAAGATAAATATGTACATATATATACATACACACCCACAACAACGAGAAATACATGCATGTACGTATGCAGATATAGCGGAACCATTGTTCTCTCAACTACTTTGGGTAATTGGCTGTTTTTCTTAATTGCTCGACAAGTTTGCCGTGCCTGAGCAACTCGACCTATCTGCATCTCATCTTGCAATATCCTGTAACCGTTATCGCAACGGTTGCGTTATCCGTGCAATGATATTAAGCGGACCTGAGTAAACGGCGAGAAAAACAGGTAAACTTCGGGAATCTTTATCTCAAAAACTAATGTTTCGATTGGATCCGGGTTTGTTAAATTGGAAAATATGCACATTGAGGTATGTGTAGGAATTATTAAAATTAAATTCGTTGACTGGAAGCGATTTAAACGCGATTATCTCGAAACATAGTTTTCCAAGTTGGTGCCAGATGTATCTCGAAAACGGCTTGTCTGATTTTATCCAAATTTGGATACAATATTCTTCGATAGTTTTTCTCGTTCGCCACCTAAGGGTTTTTCATTTGATTGAACCATTGCTTTTTTATGCAATGTGTATGCAATCCAAAATCGTCGGAAATTGCGAACGAAAAACGAATGTTAAACTAAAACGGTCGCAATTCCGTCAAAAATGAAAATTAAGAAAAATCCTACGTGGCGAACGGGAAAAACTATCGAAGAATATTGTATCCAAATTTGGACAAAATCGGACAAGCCGTTTTCGAGATACATCTGGCACCGACTTTGAAAACTATGTTTCGAGATAATCGCGTTTGAATCGCTTTCAATAAACGAATTCATTTAAAAAATTCCTAAACATACCTCACTGTACATATTTTCCAATAAAAAAATCCGGATCCAATCGAAACATTAGTTTGGGAGATAAAAATTCCCGAAGTTTACCTGTTTTCCTCGCCGTTTACTCAGGTACCTCCCCTTAACGTATAATGGCGAGAAAGCCTCATTCCTCCTCCTTACCTCTTACCTCGTCGAAACTGAGACGAATTTGTCGCTCTTCAGATTTTCCCAAACGTTTTAAAAGCCCACTCTCAGATTTTTTTTTCACTTTTTATGGTGTGTGTTTATTTTTGTACCTATCAGGAACAATAAGATGTATAAAGATGAGTGGGCTTTAAATTATCGAAATTTTTTACCCTTACTGAGTTTACGAAAAAAAGAGGATAATTGGGGATTTGTAAAACTCTGGTAAATGTGGTGTCTGATAATGCAGAAAGAGTCACAACGGGCAGTGAGAGAGAGAAGGAGCGAGCAAGAGTGGGAGGGGAGAGAGAGGCAGATGGAGCGAGAGATAGTTTTAATCAACTGGTCGGTCTAGCATCGATTGATATCGCGTATTTCAATAAAGCTCTCTTCTGTAGTTGTGTGCATCCAGTGGGAGCGAAAAAAGAGCGAGTGAAAAAAGCTGAATCTATAAAATTGTATATATAAATATTCTGTCTCGCAATTTTCCTCGATCTCTCTTTTGGCCAAGAGAAACAAAAAAAGGCAAACAAGTGAAAAAAAACGGCAGTTCAACTCGTGTCCAGTGTTGCGCTTTTCATGTAGCTCACGTTTTTATTAAACACCCCCTTCTCCGTCGATACGAACATCAGAGGGCGAGTTTTGGAGAGAGAGTAGGCGGGTGGGGGGGTTACATTACATGCTCGCCGAGGGCGGAGGTATGAAAATGTTATTGGGCTACTGAACGCAAGCGCCTTTCACATTGCTACAAATGAGTGATTTCATATTTTTCATCTTTTTTTCTGTCACAATAATTGCTGTATAAAAAACATGGTTTTTATTTACATATGTAGATGAAGTCGGTACATACGTTTCCAATTGTAGTTTTTGCCATCTTTTTTTTTCTAGACGTTAGTTGTTCTGGATAAACAAATGAATATACGCGCACCCACCTATGTATATATTGACTTTCAAAAAAATGATGCAGTGAAAAATAAATAACAAAACAATTCGGGCCGAGTGGCGTAAAAATGTTATTTTAGGTTACCTGTGGGTTATTGACCGGTCGAATTCAAGAGCCTCCCACAATGCTACGAATGAGTGATTTTATACCTCTGATGTTCTTTTATGTCAGAGAAAAAAACCTAAAGAATCTAGAAAAAAGGGTAAAAAGACATCACAAGGCACAAAAAATATTCGGTGTTTTACTCACATGTATAGGGTGTCTCAGAATGACCTGACATTTTGATTTATTAAGGCCTTAGGCCACTCGAGAGGTCGAAAAAATAGGCTTTGTGGGAATGTTTTTTTTTTTTTCAGAAAAACTACAAAATAAATCGAAAATACAAAAAATGGTTTTTATCATACATATTAGTGACGGTATACAATAATTTTTTTTAGCGATTAATTTCAAAATGGCTGCTGTGTAGCGTTTATCTCAAAACTGCATTTTTTAAGTTGGTCGAAAAAAAATCCTACGTACTTCTATAGACAATGTATTTTTCAAGATATATTCAACATTTCAAGTGAATCTGTTGAAAATTGTCTGAGTTATGCTCCCGGCCAACTTAAAAAATGCAGTTTTCAGATAAACGCTGCACAGCCGCCATTTTGAATTAATCGCTTCGAAAAAATTATTGTATACAGTCACTGATATGTATGATAAACACCTTTTTTGTAATCTCGATTTATTTTGTAGTTTTTCTGGAAAAAAATCCCCAAAAAGCCTATTTTTTCGGTCTGAAGAGTAGCCTAACCCCTTAACAAAACGTATTATTTACTTGAAAAGTACGACATTTTTTATTTTCATATAAGGTACAAACATGGAGGTTATGTGTGGAACAAAATATCCGATAAATGGCCGCCTCGTCCCTGATCGCAAACGTTCACTCTTTTAAGAAAATTTTGAGTAACATTTTGGCATAATTGCAGACTAATTTCATTAATGGTGCGTCCAATCGCTTCCTTGAGCTCAGGAATGGTCTGTGGATCATTGGCATACACTTTTCCTTTCAGAAAACCCCAAAGAAGTTTAATGGTGTCCAATCGCACGATCTTGGTGGTCAGTTCACATCGGCGCCGTGCGAGATAACACAACCATGAAACTTCGTCTGCAATAACTGCATTGTTTCGTCTGCGGTGAGGCAGATTGCGCCATCTTGTTGCAAGAATATGTCTTTCAAGCCCATGCCGTTTATGCCATTTATCGGATATTGTGTTCCACACATAACCTCCATGTTTGTATCTTATATAAAAATAAAAATATTCGTACTTTTCAAATAAATAATACGTTTTGTTAATAAATTTAAATGTCAGGTCATTTTGAGACACCCTCTATAAATGTAATCGGTACAGTCTTTATATTTAAGTTTTTTCATGCTTTGTTTTTTTAAATATATGAGTATATGAACACACGCACACACACGCGTGCGCAACTCTCAATTTAAGAAATCGCAAAACGTAGCCTTTATTTTTTCAAAAATATGTGATATGGGGACAAACACAACGGAAAAAATTCTCTAGATAGAAAATCAAGAAAGTTATGGCTGTTTGAAGTTTTTGGAAATATCGCAGGCTGTTTCCGTATTCTCGGCATCTCCTCTTTGTGCGATACTTCGTTCGCTCCCCAATCCTTTGTTACTGGTGAGTTGCTAGAGCCATGCGAGGAGGCCACGTTCAGCGCACACACCGGGGCACATGCCATTTTAGCATCTCGTATTTATCAATAGAATCACGTTGCTCCGAAATTTTTGCGATCCGGTTATTCCGATTGAAGAAGAGTTCAGTTCGACTGTTCAGAACGGTCTTTTGCAAAACAGATTCTTATCTGCAGAGACGGTTTATACAATAGGCCCGCTAGGCCCGGGTCTAGGCCGCAGCGGAGAAAGGGGGCGCCACGCGTCGGCAAGATCCGTAAGTACGCACGCCTCCTTCTCTCCTCTGCCCATACCGATCTTATACGTTAAGGCCCTCGTCTCGTGTGATGGGTCAGAAAAACCATGTTCTTAAATTGCATTCTATCAAAGTATAATTTCTACCGAATATTTTCATTTTTGAGCCATTAAAAAAATTCGAAGAATTACCCGAGTTATCGGCCTTTATAGGGGTCGCGGCGATCGGAGTAACCTGCCGCTCGACTACCTAACCTGCACGGCGCGCACGACCTTTTTCGAGCCCCCTATTCGCCTGTTGTCGATTGAGATTTATTATTATTATTCAGGGTATCCGACAATCGTAATCTTCAAATATTAATGAGCTCTTTGAGCAAGAAGAAGGTGCGATGTATGGCCCTGGAATCGCAAACTGAGTGTAAGTTTAAAGCTTTTATTATATTTGTGCATGTAGTACAGTCGTACTGTATATTGGAATCGGAAAAAATTAGAAGGAGGCTAGTTTTTTGACAGGTAATTTTATAGGTGCCGCGGATGCTAAACCCAAGTTTGCCTAAAAATCGGGGTGTAGGGTTTTTTTTAGGGGATAAAAGGGGATGGAAGTGGATTAATGCCAAACTACAACCCCCACGAGGTCGGCGCCGGGAGATAAAATGTTCAGAAAAATCCGGGCTTTATTTTTGTTCACAGCGCCGAAGTCGTGGAAGTCCATGTTGGGGGTGAAAAGGTGGGGTGAAATTTTGAAAAATCAGTTTTCATTGGATAACTCTTTAGGAAAAATTCATACAATTGTTGTTCAAATGGGAACGTTGTAGCTCTTGAAAAGACGTGTCGGTCGGGTTATTTGTTCAACCCCCTCCGAAAATATCTTCACCCCGAAAAGAATTGTTGAAGTATAAAAAAAAATGTTTATTGAATAACTAAAAACGATCGATTTTTCGGGGATGGTTTAAATGTACGAAATATAGAGAATCATTTTCTCTATATTTTGTTCCTATGGACCACTCTTGAATTTTGCTTTTTCGAACCCCTCTCAGAGGTTGAAAATTCAAAATGAAATTCCGGGACATCTATTGACCGAAAATAAACAGACACGAGCTTGGCGCTGTGGACAAAAATGTAGCTGAGGGTTCAAGCTACAAATTCTTCTGCAGCGCCGAATTCGTACGGTCAATAGTTTTTCCAGAATTTCACTTTGAATTTCCACCCCCCCCCCTCCCGGGGAGTGGTCAGAAAATCAAAATTCACGGGTGGTCCACAGAAACGAAAATATAGAGAAAATGATTCTTTACATTTCGTACATTTGAACCATACCCGAAAAATCGATTGTTTTTGAGTTATTCAATAAAGAATTTATTTTTGTATTTTAACCATTTTTTTGAGGGTGAACATATTATCGGAGAGTGATGATCAAATACTTGATCAACGCGTCTTTTCAAGGGCTACAACCCCGAGCAGAAATATGTTCAGGGTGAAATCCGGACCAGATCAGGCTGCCAAATAGCAAATCCGGGCCGGGTCAGGCAAATTTAGTCCGGCCCTGATCAGGGATGTAACGCTTTTGTATATTCAGGTCCGGATCAGGCACCTTATCAGGCTCTGATCAGGCCCGGATCAAGCAACTTATCTGGCCCGGATCAGGCATCTTATCAGACCCGCGTCAGGCTCCGTATCCGGCTCGGATCAGGCACTATATCTGGCCCGGATCAGGCACCTTACCAGGCTCGGATTAGGCTCCATATCTGGCTCGGATCAAGCAACTTATCTGGCTCGGATCAGGTGCCTCATCCAGCCTGAGACATGCGTGTCATCTGGCTCAATCATTTGATTAATTTTTTGTTTAACAATAGATCAACATTTATTAAATTATTATCGCAGTTACACGTTATCAAGTTTACTAACGTTATTAAAAATATGAAAACATTTTTTTTAAGTTTAAGTTTTTATTTTATTTGACTTGATCGTTTAGTTTTTGTTCCGGTTTTGGCGATGACCGTTCCAATCTTTCGCACTGTTTATGACCGCCGCTAGCCCATCCGAAATTTGTTTCTCTTTGATAGAACCTGCGTGGGGAGTACCATCATACTTTGTCAAGATTGCATCTGAAATATTTTGAATACATAGAAAAATTAGTAAATATACATAGAAAAATCACATCTTTACATTAAGAGCATATATCAGTCGGACCTAGGGAGCGCCACCGCTCCCCCGTCGGGTATATCTATATTTATCATAAGTATAGATATATTCGACCAGGGAAAAGTGAGCGATATAGGCTCCGACTCATATATCCTCTTGTGATAATTGAATAATTAATAATTATTTAAAAATGGTGTACCTCGTAGTAGCGTAGCTCAATCTCTTTTCGTCGTTCTCGCATCATTTGTATATATATAGTGTTGTATATATATTATTGAGAAAAAAATGTTCGACGGTACAAAATGCAATTTGCGCAATTATTTCTCGTCATCTGGTCGTTGCACGTATGTATGAGTACATTTATGTACATATACGTATGTTTGTACTGTTGAACATTTTTTCTTGATACGAAATATATCACACTATATATATACAAATGGTGCGAAAGTGACAAAGTGAGGTTAAGCTACGCCGCATAGTCTTCGCCGATCAAGTCGTATTTTATATATTATCACTGTTCATGTGTAGATAATCCATAGTATAATCGCAAATATACTTTACCTGAGATTTTGTATGCACTGCACTTTATTGAAGGGCTTGCCTTTCTTCGGGAGAAATTGATGAACCGAACGAGATGTGTCGATGTCGCTACGGCGTGGCTGTTGCGCTTTCTTCTACGTATATAATACGGGACTGGCTGCCAGTATTATATACAAAAGTTTTGATTCCATATAACAATAATACAAAAAAATTAACATAAATATTTATTTATGATAAAAAAGATTTTGAAACAAATTTTGACGACACGCACTTTCGGTTGATAACCATTGTTTTCATATATTTCGCGTGCCTGCGTGTGCAGCTGTCAAAATATTTCGTGAGGCTTCGCCGACAGAGGCACTGTCTAGTCCTAGAGAGGAGAGGTTACGGAGTGACGAGCTTCATGCGAGATAAGGCTTTTATCCGGCGCAAATCAGGCGTGCCTGACTAGGGTGCCTTATCGATGCCTGATAAGGCTCCTATCCGGCGCAAATCATGCGTGCCTGATCAGGGCGCCTTATTGATGCCTGATAAGGCTCCTATCCGGCGCAAATCAGGCGTGCCTGATCAGGGCGCTTTATTAATGCCTGATCAGGCTCCTGTCCGGCGCAAATCAGGCGTGCCTGATCAGAGCGCCTTATTGATCCCTGCTTAGGCCCCTGTCTGGCGCAAATCAGGCGTGCCTGGTCAGGGCGCCTTATTGATCCCTGCTCAGGCCCCTGTCTGGCTCAAATCAGGCGTGCCTGATCAGGGCTCCTTATTGATCCCTGATCCGGGCCTGATGGATCCTCAGGCAGCCTGATTAGATTTCTGCTCGGGACGTTCCCATTTGAACAAAAAGTGTACGATTTTTTTCTAAAGAGTTATTGAATTAAAACGGATTGTTCAAAATTTCACCCCACTTTTTTACTCCCAAAATGAACTTCCACGACTCCGGCGCTCTGGAAAAAACTAGAGCCTGGATTTTCCTGCAGATTTCGTCTCACGGTGCCGACCTTGTAGGGGTTGTAGTTTGTCATTAATCCACTCCCATCCCCTTTCATCCCCTAAAAAGAACCCTACACCCCGATTTTGAGGCAAACTTGGATTTAGCACCCGCGGCACCTAAAAAATCACCTATCAAAAAATTAGCCTTCTAATTTTATCCGATTACGGGTTTTTTTTCAGCGACAGCACGACTGTACTAATGTACGGTTCTTCAGACTTAAATGCGTTTTTCTCAAAATTATATTTTTCAATTTTTTGGGCAAGATATTTCGAAAACTAATCGACTGATTTACTTCAAATGTAAACCACATGTAGTGTATACTGGTGTCTATTACGTATACTAGCATCAACTCGAGAACAATATATTAACTCTTTTTAACATGCATCACAATTCATAATCATTACATGAAAAATCGTTATGTTCGGTTACACCGTCGCCATTCTTCCAATTTTTTCTCCTCTTTCATTCTAGTAAGCGTAATAGTGACATGCTTGCAGATTATAACATTTTTCTAATATTTGTTTCAGGCCACTGGAAGCTGAGATATCTTGCCCAAAAAACGGCGGCATCCATTTTTTCTAGCCTCATTAATATACGTGTAGCTTTGTTAATAATTGTTTTATTTTGTTAATAAACCTCAAAAACCCGAAATGTTTTATGTCCAATGGTTTTCGAGAAAAAAAATTCAAACCATGACATTTCATTATCTTTGCACTACACGACGGCCTTAATGCATAAAGGGGGCGCTAATTCCGTCAGGCCTAAGGCGCCAGTTTTCGTAAACCGCCCTCGGGTCCAAGTCGGTGCGGCACAAAACCTAAACATGTAGCAATTTTCATTTCTCACTAAAACCGGCTGAGCAAGGTTTTGCTCTATGCAACATCGTTTGGTGGTTACGAATTTCCTAGTCCCAACTTTGCCCAGGTCTTATTTAGCCCAGGAGAACGAATCTAAAGCATTATTTTATGTAAAGGAGTGTGAAGAAAGAATAGAGGCCTTTTCCCGGCAGTTGAAAGTAACATTGCAAGCTCATAATAATAATAATAATAATAATGATACCAATTATATTGTTATTTTATTTTATTATATATTATTTACTAAGAAGGAAAACGGACAATGTCTGAATGACCCATCCAAAACATTGTCCTTTTTCCTTGTTAAAAAACAATATATAATAAAATATAATAACAATATAATTGGCATTATTATTATTATTATTATGAGACTGCAATGTCACTTGCCACTTTCGCGGCAGTGAAGCGAAACGGTGAAAGAAGTCGCAGGATTTTTTTTAATTGACATATATTTTTGTTCCGATTGATAGAGCTATATAACCCGATAAGAAATGTTATATTTCATTTTTTCTAAAAAATAATATTTAACAACAAAATGGCCAATATTCCAAATTTTTGTATGGAGCGGCACCAATCATGCTCTGTATCTTCGAATTTACGACCGATACACCTTTGCCCCTTTAAAAGTACATTATCTGGCGATTCGTCTCTCATTTGAAACTATGCACCCGCAACTTTGTCTGATAAATGTGTCAGGAGAGTGGTACTTTTTGTCGTACCCCAAAACGAATTTAAAACATTACTTTATGGAAAGGAGGGTAAAGAAGGAATGGAGGCCTTTTCCCGGTAGCGGCAACTGACATTTCAGGCTCATAATAATAATAATACCAATTATATTGTTATTATTTTTATATTATATTTTTTATATTATATATATTAGTTCACACACACACACACACACACACACACACTAAATTTCAAGATGATCGGTCAAGATTTAAGCGAGAAATGAAAAAGGTCAATTTTCAGGCCGTGCATTCCGTTGACTAGGGCCAATTTCAATCCGGCGGTTCAATCGAGTTTCCCGTACCCTTGATGATGCAAAATCATCCGTTGATTACGAATTTCCTAGGTAGAATTCGATCGGACCAAAACTCGTGGTCCGGCACACGTTCATATTTAAAAAATCGATCTCTTGGGCTAAATGACTAAATGAGGCCTAGACGAGAATGGGACTTGGAAATACGTTATCAACGAATGACTTTGCATGGATTGAGAGCCTCTCCAATCCATTTGAGCGCGAATAGAAAAAGGTCCATGTTAGAGAGAAGAAAAAGGTCCATTATAGCGAGAATGAAAAAAGGTTCGTTCTTCAGGTTTTCCGTTGCATTGATTACGGACAATTTCAATCTAGCGGTCTAATCGAGTGCCCTTGCGTGTCGCAAAACAAAATTAGTTGAGTCCATGCGAAGAAGATTGCAAGCAATTTTAGATAGTAATGGAATGCATACTGAATATTAAAGACCATTAAGACGAAGATGTATCCTAAAAGCTTCAATGTACAAATATTTATTTGAATATGGAATTTCTGTTATTATGGAATATTTTTTTTTGTAAATGACTTTACTGGATTTTCATTACCGGGCACGCTTTCTATTCGATATAGGCTGTCGAATAAAATTGTTTTCCAAACAATTCTGCTTTTTTCGAAGCGGTTTTTCAGAAAAACGAAGTGTACAAATACTGTTTGTACCCACTATATGCAGGGTGTACCTTTTATCTTTACCACTCGAAATAACTCGGTAATTATCGACGTCACAGAAAAATGTTCCAGACAAAAGTTGTACCGTGTGAAGGGGGTCATCAAATGTGATCAATTTTTTTTTATTTTTGTGGAGGCGCTGACGCACAGTGAAGGTCACCACTACTTTTTTAAATGGCATGGTACATTTTTTTCAGGGGGTCAACATCAGGGAGTCGAAGTCGTTCAAGGTCAGTCAAGGTCAGTATCGACGATACAAATCTAAATATCTCAGATCACTACCAAATATTTCGTAGTGATCCGCTAAATATTTAGATTTGCATTTCATTTTAATAGGTGACCTTGAATGACCTTGGACGACTTTGACCCCCTAATGTTTTTTATGCGGCTTCAGGTGCTCCACAAGATGCTTGGAAAAAATGTACCATTCCATTTTAAAAAGTGGAGGTGACCTTCACTGTGCGTAAGCGCCTTCACGGAAATAAAAAAAATTGGTCGCATTTCATGGCCCCCCTTCACACCGTACAACTTTTGTCTGGAACATTTTTTTGTAACGTCAATAATTACCGAGTTGTTTCGGGTGGCAGAGATAAGAGGGACACCCTGTGTATGGTTAAACTGATGTGCGACGCAGTTGCGACGTTTTCGTTTTTACCTGCTCGCCAAGGTACTCTTGAAAATAAATATCGATTCACGAGAGCAATGTAATATTCCCGGAAGAGAGCACACGCAAACAAGAGACTGGATGGCTCACTCCTGTGTGTCTCTCCCTGCTATACATATACACACGAGACTCCCAGCTTTAAAAGGATTTAATAAAAGTAATTGGATTTTATCGCTCGTAACGTTTTTGCCCTGAAGTAGCGAAGCCCTTGATACAAGCTGGAATGCACGATCGTGTACGCAAAATTCACGATCATTCATTAACTCGTGCGGCAATGTATTGATAAACGTATATAAATCGAGCGCTTCTGAACGTTCGGGAACGTCCTCATATTCCACTTCCAGTTTAAATCGTGTAAAAACATTTCCCCATTATCGTTGTTGCAACTTTGTTTAAGGTTGTTATGGGCTCTAGCCGGCGGTGGTGAAGTACGAAGGAAGCGCCCTATGCTTATCTACAGAGTGGATTGATGATTACCAACTGTTAGCTATCAAATAATCGTCATTTTAAACGTAGGTTTCCGAAGTATTTTTCTACATCTATTTGTAAAAATATCCATTTTTAAACATTCCGTGATTACATCAAGTGTTTTCGCAACTTTGTATAATTATTGTCTATAACTTTTTCTTGCTCAATTAACGCGAGATGAATTGGCAACGTCGTAAATCGTGGTATATCGTACTGCCCATGTTGGCAGAAGTGTCCCGAAGTTAGAGGCATACGCACCCCGTTCGTAACTTGAATATCGGCCCAAGGAGCTGTCAAAAATGAATATCGGTCCGATTAAAAAAAAATTCCGCTGGAAAGAAAAGGTGTGTACTAAAGCTGTCTATAATCTCGAAGAAATAAAAAACTTTAATAATTTTTCGATATTTTGCATATAAATTTATGTATAAAAAGAATGCGCGTCATTTTGTCTTTGCCGAGAAATGTCTAGAAATGTATAATTTCTGAACATAGTTATCAAATTAATATTGAGTAATTATTACTAATTAAGAGAATAAGTACGAATAATATTCGTACTTTTATCTTATATAAAAATCAAAATGTTCGTACTTTTCAATTAAATAATACGTTATATTAATAAATTTAAATATCCGGTAATTTTAAGACACCCTATATTATAGGGGATATACACAAATTACGTAATGTCATATGGGCAGTGGAGAGATTGCTAGAGCAAATCGGGGTACAGGGAGTGGTAGAGAGCGTGAGAGAGATAGGGAAGAGGACAGAGCAAGGAGGAGAGATGATGGTGATGGTAAGGATGGAAAAAGTAGAAGGGAAGAGAGAAATTAT
The DNA here is from genome assembly GCA_964007375.1 of Ophion obscuratus. Lineage (NCBI taxonomy): Eukaryota > Metazoa > Arthropoda > Insecta > Hymenoptera > Ichneumonidae > Ophion > Ophion obscuratus. Next base: position 27,505,604 of record OZ023320.1, on the reverse strand, counting down.
GGAAAAGAAAAAAGAGTTAAGGGGAAGGAAAGAGAGGATAGAGGACGACCTTACGTGGGAAGAGAGGAGGATGCAATGGAGGCTGAAAAGATTGGGGGAGGAGGAGGAAGAGAGAGGAAAGAGAGTGAGGGTAACGCACGGAAAGATAACGGTAGATGGAGTCACATGGTTTTGGGATGAGGAGGAGGAAGAGAGAGGAAAGAGAGTGAGGGTAACGCACGGAAAGATAACGGTGGATGGAGTCACATGGTTTTGGGATGAGGAGGAGGAAAAGTTGAGGGACTGGAGGGGAAGGGAAAGGGGGCAGGAGAGGGAAGGGGGAGAGAAGCAGGAAGAAATGGGAAGAAGGGGGGAGGAAGGGAGGGGAAAAAACTGAGAAAAAGGGCTTTGCGGGGGGAGGGGAGAGGGAGAAACAAGGAGGGGAAGGAAAAGAGTTGGACAGTGACATTCTGGAACGTAGCGGGACTGTCAAACAAGGACAGGGATTTCTGGAAGGAGATAGAAAAGTGGGACGTGATAGCGTGGGTGGAGACGTGGATAGAGGAGAAGGGATGGGAAAGGGTAAGACAGAGGCTACCGAAGGGGTACGTGTGGTATAAGCAGTGGGCGAAGAAAAGGAATAGGAAGGGGAGAGCAATAGGGGGGATGATAATGGGGGTAAGAGAGGAAATGAAACCGGTAAGAAGGAGGGAGGGAAGGGAGGAAGAGGGAGTAATGAGCGTGAAGGTGGAATCGGGGGTGGAGGCATGGACCATAACGGCGGTGTACGTCAATGGAGATATGGAGGAAAAGATAAGGCAACTGAAAGGATATATGGAGGAGAGAGGGGGGGAAGGGAGGAGGTTGATGGGGGGGGGGGGGGACTTTAACGCGAGGACGGGGAGAAAGGCGGGAGAGTGGAGAGGGGAGCAGGAGGAGGAACAGGAGGGAAGAAGATCAAGAGACGAGAGGATAAACGCGGAAGGAAGGAAATTGGTGAACTTGGTGGAGGAGATGGGATGGGAGATTTTTAACGGGAACATAGAGGGCGACGAAGAGGGAGAGTTCACGTATACAGGGGGGAGGGGGGCGACGGTAATCGACTACGTCATGGGGGATAGAAGAGCAAAGGAGGGAGTGGAGAGTATGAGGGTAGGAGACAGGGCAGAGTGGGACCATCACCCGCTGATAGCAAAGGTAAGAAGGGGAGGAAAGGAGAGAAGGAAGGAGAAGGAGAAGGGGAGAACAGCGGGAAAAGGAAGATGGACGCAGAGGAGAAAGGAGGGATTTGCAAGGGCAATGGAAGCATTGGAGGTAGAGGAAGAGGAGGGGCAAGCAAGGGTAAGGGAGATGCTGGGAAAGGTGAGGGGAGTGATGAAGGAGAATGAGGAAAAAGGGTATGATGAGGGGGGAAGAGGGAAGAAAGGGTGGTGGGATGAGGAATGTAGGGAAAGGAAGGAGGGGGTGAGAAGGGAGTTAAGGAGGTGGAGGAGGGGGAACGGAGAGGGAAAAGAAGAGAGCTACAGAGAAAGGAAGAGAGAATATAAGGAATTATGCGAGAAAAAGAAGGAGGAGGAGAGGAAGAGATGGATAAGGGAGGTAGCAGAGGCTAAAACGGAAAACAAGGTATGGGAGATAGTGAATAAGGGCAGGAAGGTAAGAAAGAGTGTAAATGAGGAAATCGGGGCAGAGGAATGGAGGAACTACTTTATGAGGCTGTTGGGGGGGGGGGGGTAGAGAGAAGAGGGAGGAGAGAGGAAGGGGAGGAGAGAGGAAGGGGAGGGAAGAAGGGCAGATGAAGAGGAGGAAATAACGGAAGAAGAGGTTAGGAAAGCGGTGGAAAGGAGCAAGGAAGGAAAGGCAATGGGAGGGGACGAAATACCAAACGAAGCATGGAAGTGGCGGGGAAGGAAGGCGCAAGAGTGGGCGGGGGAGGTGTGCAGGAGGACATGGAGAGGAGAGGGATGGCCGGCGGAATGGAAGGAGGGGTTGATAGTGCCGATTGTCAAGAAAGGAGAGGGGAAGAGCGTGGAGGAGTATAGGGGGGTGACTCTGATGCCCTCCCTATACAAACTGTACGCGGGGATTTTAACGAAGAGGCTGGAGGAGGAGGTAGAAACGGGGAGGAAAGTGCCGCACAACCAGACGGGCTTTAGGAAGGGGATGGGGACGGTGGACAATATATATGTGCTGAATTATGTGATCGGGCGACAGATAGAGGGGAGAAAGGGGAAGTTAGTGGCAGTTTTTGTGGATTTGAAGGCGGCATTTGATTCGGTGGACAGGAAGGTACTGTGGGAGGCGTTGAGGAAAAGAGGGATAAGGAAGGGTTTGAGAGACAGGATAGAGGAAATGTATGGGGAAACGAAGAGCAGGGTAAGGATAGGGGGGGAAGTGGGGGAGAGCTTCTGGACGGAGAGGGGAGTGAGACAAGGGTGCCCGTTAAGCCCGTTGCTTTTCAACATCCTGACGGCGGACCTGGAAGAGGAATTAGGTAAGGGGGAGTGGGGGGGCGTGAAAGTGGGGAGGGAAAAAATATACTCCTTGGCGTACGCGGACGACATAGTGGTGTTGGCAGAAAGGGAGGAGGAGATGGAGAACTTGATTAAGAGGATGGAAAGATATTTTGAGGGGAAAAAGTTGGAGGTGAATGTGGGGAAGACAAAGATAATGAGGTTTAGGAAAGGAGGAGGGCGCTTTAAGAAGAAGGAATGGAAATGGAAGGGGGAAGGGATGGAAGAGGTGAGGGAATTTAAATACTTGGGGTTTGTCTTCCAAAGGAACGGGGGACAGGAAGCGCAAGTGAGGGATAGGGTGAGGAAAGCGGGGGGGGGGGGGGGGTGATGAAGCAGGTTTGGGGCATCGGGAAAAGGTTGTTCGGGAATGATGTGCTAAGAAGGTGGTGGCTGTTCGACACGCTAGTATGGACGGTGATGGGGTACGGGGCGGAGGTGTGGGGCTGGGAGGAGAGGGAGAAAATGGAGGGAATGCAGGAGAGGTATTTGAGATGGACATTGGGACTGGACTGAAGGACGCCGGGGTACATGGTGAGAGAAGAGACGAAGAGGGTAAAGGTAAGGACAAGGGCAGGCAGGAGGGCATGGAATTTTGAGGAAAAGCTGAGGAAGGGGGAGGGGAGCGAACTGGCGAGGAGGTGCTGGGAAGAGATAGGGGAGAGAGAGCGAAGAGGGGCAAGAGAGAGGGGAAAATGGGAAAGGGGAAGGACAGATTTTAGGAGAGGGGGGGGCAGAGGGAGGGATACGTGCAGGACGAGGGGGAAGGGGGATACGAAAGGAAGGAAAGGGAGGATAGAAGGGAACAGGAAAGGGAGAGGGGAGAGAAAATAGCGGAATCTAGGTATAACAGATGGTATAGGGAGGTGAGAGTGGAGGGGTTACCAGGATACCTAAAGGCGGGGTGGGGAGAGAGAAGGTACGGAAGAGTAGCCAGGTTTAGGATGGGAAATGAGATAAGGGAAGGGAGGTACTGGGAGACGGAAGAGGAACGGGCGTGTAGGTGCTGTGGGGAAGAGATGGAATCGTGGGAGCACATTCTGGATAGGTGTGGAGGAGCAGAGGAGGTAGAAAGAGGAATAGGGGAAAGGATAAAGGAAATACTGGACGAAAAGGGAACGGGAGAGGACTGGATGAGGGCTCTGGAGGAAAAAAGGAAAAGAAGAGAAGAGGAGAGGAGGGCGGGAGAGGAGGATATGGATAGGGAATGGAATGAAAGAGGAATGGAATGAAAGGAGGAAACGGAAGTCGGGGAGAGGAGGAGGGGGAGAGAGACGGCAAGGTGGGAGGAGGCGTTGGAGCGTGGGGAGGGAGAGAGGGGAGAGGCGAGCGTGGCGAGGGGCGAGCGAGGGGGAGGCGGCGGTGGTTTAAGGATAAAGAGAAGGCATAGCATGTAAGAGCCCGGCGGTGTGTTTGTTAGTTTAAGTTACGTTAAGTGTAGTATAAGAGTTGTAAAACTTGTAAAAATGGCATTGTAAAGGGAAGAGAAATGGAAGGTCTTTGTAACCCTACGGGGAACAAATACAACAACATACATACGTAATGTGACATTTTTCCATTTTTTACCCCCTCCCTCCCCCCTCGTAACAGGGTAGCACCTGGCCTGAATACCGGCCCCCTCTAATCGGTTGCGTAACGGGTGCTTTGTCATCAATATTGCGATCTTTTCTTCAAAGAAATAACTAATTATGAATGGATCGGGTTTATACTCATTTTATGAAGTATATATTCATCTAGTTTCATACCAATTTTTATTTTAAAACCTTTAAAATTATCCGCGATATATGCCTTAATTTGACAACGAAAAAACAATTCTCTTCATTGGCCCAACGATATCTTTATGAAAGGTTATCAGTAAATAAAAAGTCACCAATTTATCAATATCTATACAAATGTAGCTATCGTTATGCGTAGCCTTTTGTCATTTTGGTTTTTTTTTTACAAAATGCCGACAGTTTGGACATTTTTTTCTATTTTCAAGGCCCATTTTTTGTATTCAAGCAGTCTTCAAAAATAGCAATTATCAAAATTTAAAAAATCGGCTACGTACAACCTTAGTCGCTGCCATTACAAAAATGTAAAAAAAATCGGAAATCGGTTGATAAGTTTTTGAGTATTCGCTGGGACAAGGTGGAAAAAAGTAGTTTCGAGAAAGACGCGTTCAAAGTTTTCGTTCCGTTTTTCTTGATATAAAGTTATGTTTCTTCTAGAATATTGATACTTACATTAAAGTATCCAGTCGCGGGCGATATGACGGTTCTTCATCTTCATTATATTTCACGAAATAATAAGAGCCTGCACTTCATCTATTATGAACGATGCTACACATGTAGGGACTGATGGCACTAACCGGTCGTGCTACCTGTTCTCACTAAAGTGACTGTAACTCCGTCAATTTTCGGAATTGTGAATAAAAATATTGCCAACATATTTTTCAAATATGTACTTTCAAGAATTACGAGAAACAAACAAAGAAAAATTGCCCCCCTCAACTGACTTTTCATATGGTAAAGCTGTCACCTTTCCGCGGTAAAATTGCGCGCGAACTTTAAATTAAAAACTTGAACTTGCAGACATTTTGCTTTTTCCGGCAGTATTAAAATCTTGACGTAACGCAAACACCGTAACGCCTGGCCCGACCCCCCCCCCCCCGCCCAATTGCGTTACGTAACCCGCGTAGAAATTTCGATGGGGCTCAAATCAGGGCCCGATCAGGCTGCTTGATCAGAAAGAAATTCATATAATATTTCAAAAATCCAAAATGGAATGAACCACTTAATTTAGAGTTCCACTACAATGATTTTGTATCATAATTCGTCATTCCCTGGCCTGCTGAAATGTTTTTGTTTGAAGAAAATATTTCGCTTATATGGGAATCGAACCTCGTACCTACCTACCCAAAGCTAGGCACGCTGCCCCTATGCTACCGAGTGCTTGTAACATCTTGGTCCCAGATATGGCATAAGAGACCAAATGAATTTCTATAATTATTTGTTGTATCACATAAAGTATACCAATTAGTTAATATCATTGTGACAATTAAAGAGGTTTATCGAATAACATGCTGTAGATTTTTGAAACTTAACCTTATATATATATTTTATATATATAATAAAAATAATTGATATATATATATAATTTCTCTCTCTCTCTCTTCGCCTTACAAAGCTGCCGAAATCTTCTAGCCCGCATCCGAGTTGCATAACGTTTTTTGTCGTGACAGTCTATAGCACCTTTTTTTAAATAGAATTCAGGAATACATCGAAACTGCGAAGCTACGATGCTTTAAAATCGAAGTTTCCATGTGGAAAATAAGAGGTTATGTGCATCTAGCGACTGCTGAAGCAGTTATAGGCCAAGCCTATTTATGGCCTCATTTTGGAAAGCCTTAGTAGGGCCTATCAGGGCAAGCCTTGGTAGGGCCCTATCGGGGAAAGCCTTAGTAGGGCCACATTAGGGACAGCCTTAGTAAGGCCCTATCATAGAAAGCCTTAGTAGGACCTATCAGGGCAAGCCTTGGTAGGGCGTTATCGGGGAAAGCCTTAGTAGGATCTTATCAGGGACGGCCTTAATAGGGCCATTTTAGTATAGCCTGATTTAGGGCCTAAATACTTCCGGCCCGATCGGGGTCGGATCAGGATGTCCGTAATAGGTGTTACCCGTATCACATCCCGATCGGGGCCGGATCCTGGTCAGGCTAACCCTAAGAAATTTTTACTGGGGAATTTGCGTAGGCTCCCAAATATAAAACGGGAGCCTCCCCTCTTCACCCCGCCTGGACCATAAGCGTATTATAATCGCGGATTATGGAATCAAATCGAAATCAGTATGCAAGAAATGATTCCGGTACATCATGCACAATAATAATAACGATACAGGGTGAGGCACATAAAGTGTTGCAGAGCAATAGCACTCAAACCATTGATCATATCCAAAAATGTTTCAGACAAAAGTTTCAGTGTTCGAGAAGGCCGTCATATTGGACCACCCTATTTTTTTATCTGTGGAGGCGCTGAAGCTACGTCAAGGTTAACTCCACTTTTTTAAAATGGAATGGTACATTTATTTTCAACCATCTTGTGGAGCACCTCAAGCCGCATAAGAAGCATTAGGTGGTCAAAGTCGTTCAAGGTCATTCAAGGTCACCTATTAAAATGAAATAAAAACCTAAATATCTCGGATCGCTACCAAATATTTGGTAGTGATCCGAGATATTTAGATTTCTATCATCGATACTGACCTTGAATGACCTTGAACGACTTTGCCCCCCTAGTATTTTTTATGCGGCTTGAGGTGCTCCAAATGGACGAAAAAATGTACCATTCCATTTGAAAAAGTGGAGTTCACCTTGCCGCAGCTTCAGCACCTACATCGATAAAAAAATAGGGTGGTCCAGTATGACGGCCTAATCGAACACTGAATCTTTTGTCTGAAACATTTTTGGATATGATCAATAGTTTGAGTGCTATTGCTCTGTAACACTTTATGTGTCTCACCCTGTATATTAGTTAAACTTTGATTCTTCAAATGTTTGCACGAACGTTGACCACGGAAGTACAGACTACAGAAAATTTCGGTATAAATCGAATACAGATGAAGGTATTTAAAAGGACGCACATACACACGCGCGAAATGTGTTACGGTGCAAAGTATGGGTGGATCGTTATCCTGTGGCTGGTGGTATAAGCATTTCGAGGCTAGTATCTACGATGCGTGTCGCTCATGTAAGCTCCCTTGAGCTAGGAGAGGGTTGCGGGAGTCGAAAGAGAGAACGGGGCAAGAAAGAGCGCGTACTTTTACTGCTCTCGAGAGTTTTCTTCCTGGGGCAATCGTTCGAGACGCGAATGGGACGTTCACCGACGGTAAATCTCTCTTTTCTCTTTATATATCTCTCTCCCTGTGATACCCTCTCCTACCCTTTTTCTTGGGGGTGTTACAACACGACGTCGCGACTAAGGGTAGTTTTATCGTCGTGAGCGGGCGCGTGAGTAAAGGATTGTGCATCATTGAATCTCGTTCTCGAGAAGTTTCAGTATCGTGGATAAACCGTTTCGTCGATACCATACAAATGCGACTCGTGCTGTTTCTCCCGTCTGGTAAAACGAAATATAAGTCGAGTATACGTTATCAGTTGTACCTGGTATAAAATTTACAACGTCGAATGAAAAATGTCGGGGAATTCTTGACTGACAAACACACCTTGTTTAAAATTATTCTGTTGAATTGAATGTTGGGAATCATTGAATTCGAATTGATTTGACAATTGGTTAGGGGTAACTGGTTATTTTTAAAATAATTTTATATTGTTTTATATCTTTTCAAAATTGTCTCGTATTCGTATCATTTAAGCGGCTATACCAGTGTGACACTTTCGAAAAATCGATGTTTTGCCTTTTTTGACAGTTTAAACTTTCAAGAATATCCTGTAAACATTTTAAGGCCGTATCTCTAATCATTTTATCTTGCAAAAATCGATAGTTGAATCTTTAAACGTGTTTTTCTCGAAATGCGATTTTTCAAATTCGCTGACATTGTAAGTCAAAGAGCAATTATCCGATTGGCTTGAAATTTGAACTGAGTACTCTTGAATATATTTACTCTACAGCGGCGTAGGATATTTTTGATTGGATGAAAATTGACGATTAGGCATTGAAAAAAAACGATCATTTTATAGGCAAGAAAACAGACTTTTTTTCATAACTATGCCATTTTGTTAGATTTTGATATTTTTCGAAAGTCCTACGTCATTGTACAAGAAATACCTTCAAGTTCAACGACATTTTTTCTTTTTTCGGTTTCAGCTACTCAATCGGCCGGAATCATGTCAGCAGTCGAGGAACTTTTTTTTTGGCGCCTCCGAAGGCAGCGCATAAGTCGCTTGGATCTGAATATTTTTCTATGAAAAAATTATGTAACATAGATCGAATATAGCCAAATACATTTTTAATTTTCCGAACCATTGAATTGAGTTTGTTTGGGTTTGTTTGGGTTGGGAAATATATTATTGGAAGATAGATTGATCAGAGATAACCGTTTATTTCTCGCTATGTTCTTTTTCTAAATACGATTAGTAGTTATTTTATTTGTGGAAATTCTTGACTGATGAACACGTAGCTCGAAATTGCTGTAGTTATAATGAATTCAATAACTACACGAGTTTGTTTGTTTTTTTTTTCAAAATATAATTTGGCCTTATTTGGTTCTACGATCAACGATATACAATATTCCCTTGTGCAAAAAAATACATATGCACAACATACTGCGCCTGTATTCGCTTTCTCATTACAGAATATCCAAGTAATATTATTGTGATGATCAATATAATATAATCAACTATACAATCAGTTTTTAACTAGATGGCCTAGAGAAGATTATCTGTTATCTAGGTGATCTATTATCTGGACATGAGGCCATTGCAAAGTTGACGTGACGGATCAAGAGAAAAATATATTAAATGATCGGCGGCGCGGGCAGGGTGGACGCGAGGATGTTCCTTCATAATGCAAGACAGTGGAAAAGCAATTTCACTATTACAATGTTATCTGGAAGAGTTTCCTTTCGCGACTCTTACTCTCCCTCCCTCGCACTTCTCCGTTTCCTTCTCGTCCACCGTCTCCCTTAATCTTTCTCTTGCTCTCGTCCTATTCCCGATTTTGCCATGCTGCCATGAAACAGAGCAAACGCTGAAGAAAAAGAAATTTGATCAAACAGATCCGTCGCTCGTTGCTCGTTTATGGAAAAGCATTTCCTTCTTCTCTCACGTTGCACATGCGAGACGAACATGCATGCGCAGCATCCTTCCCTGAAACGTCTCATGTGCATATCGAAAAGTCGAAATGTGGTATCACTTTTGCATGCACATACGAGACGCACGAGAACGTATTCCACAGAGTTTTGTAAATTATTCAACTCCCCCCCCCCCCCGCCCACGCTCCTCTTCTGTATGATCTACACCGTTGCCCTTACCAGTTGGCAGTGGCAATCTATCCTCTTCCTCTGAAGCACTTCGATTCTCACCTCTGCCTCTCTCTCCCTTGTCCCTCTTCCCTCCTGCCCTCTATCGCCCGTTCTTTTATTCTTTTTCCCCTTTTCCATATATTTCCCGTATTTTCCTTGCCACCTTTTTCTTCACTCTCTCCTTTCCGTTCATCCATGCTTTTTTTCCCTTGCCTTTTTGTTTCCCTTCGTCCCAACAACGCCTCCAGCAGGAAAGTGTCCCAAGGGAATTTCTACTTTTCTGACGGGAACTCCCGGGCGCAAGTCATACACGAATACACGCATCCCATTTATCCCATCCAGCATTTCCAGATGAGCTCACAAAGGAACCCAGAATCCAATAAGTCCGATAAGACTGGTCCTTCCCATATTTTCCTAGAATATTTATATATATATATATATACACACAAACACACACCCACACACACACACATATGGCCTGAAGTATACGAGGGGTTTGCCTTCGATATACCGCCCCGGGGCTATCGAAAACAACCCTTAACCATATCGGACTTATTAAAGCTTTTCTTCCCCCTTAAGTTTGTATCTCTCTCTCTTCTTTACTCCACTCTTCCTTTCTTCTTCACTCTCTTGCCCTCTCCCTGTCCCTTTTCTATCGCTCTCACCTTCTTTCTAGCCGTCAGTACGCCTAACATCGCGTACAAAGGGTGTCGATTATTAGTCGAAGAGGAAATCATTCTTTTCAAATATTCATCTTGCTTTGAGAGGTTTTGACGCGCTATTAGGAACCTTCATCGGCTCCGAGTCCGTATGTATATATATATTATGGTGGCACAATTTTGAGCTCTATTTTTTTCCTTTTTCTCACCATCCAATTATCTTCTTTAAGGGGTTAGGCCACTCTATAGGCCGAAAAGATAGGCTATTTGGGGATTTTATTTCAGAAAAACTACAAAAAGAATCGAAATTACAAAAAGGGTGTTTATCATACATACCGGTGACTGTATACAATAATTTTTTTGAAGCGATTAATTTCAAAATGGCGGCTGAGCAGCGTTTATCTCAAAACTGCATTTTTTACGTTGGCCGGAAACATAACTCAGACAATTTTCAACCGATTCACTTGAAATGTTTAATATGTCTTGAAAAATACATTGCGATTAATTTCAAAATGGCGGCTGTGGAGCGTTTATCTCAAAACTGAATAATATATACCTTGAAAAATACATTGTCTACGGAAGTACATAGGATTTTTTTTTTATATTGCATAGTTCATTTGTTATTAACAATTACCTGACGATTTCGTCAGATAATTGTTTTTTTTCACACATTGGTTTTTATTTTTGAATTGATCTTCCACACTTCTAACCCAAGAGTTATAATCTTTGTTCTCATTAAATAAGTATTTAAAGCTCTTGTCCGTGAACAAAATTATAGGTCGTTTTATTCGTGAAACTGAAATGGCAGCTATTTTCCGCACATCGTAATGCGTCCCGCAGTTGATCTCGTTAGTCAAACTGCGGACCAATCGTAACTGTACTCTGTGACGAGCAACCCCACAATACCATAATACATAATAACACATATCGTGTAATTTGTGCTTGTTACAAATTATTATAATAAATTATTCAGAAAATGTAACACTTCGCTGTTTATTTCGTTTTTATACTACAAGGAATTATAGTGCATGCCAAATTTATTCTTCGGCGGAAATTCTGAATTTCGAAAACCTTGAGAGACCACTAAATATTCATCGGCCAGTCAGAGGTTTCATGGGTGAAAAGTGGACGAAAAAAAATCGATATTTTAACGAAAGTTTAAATTTTTGGGAAGCTTGAGCGACCTGTAAATATTTTTTGCCCGCTCGCAGCTTCCGAGACAATTTTTTTTCCTTAAAGGAAAATAATTGGATGGCCAGAAAAAGGAGAAAAAATAGAGCTCAAAATTGTGTAACCCTAACACACACACACACACACGCGCACACACACACGCACACGCACACGCACACACACACACACAAACACACACACGCACGCACGCACGCACACGCACACGCACACACACGCACACGCACACACACACAAGCGGAAGTCAGCTCCCAAATCTTTTTTCCATCGTTTGTGAGTCTGACTTTGTGAGCCTTTATTTGCTCTCATTTTACTGATCATATTACTGCTTCTCATCCGTGTTTACGATTGATCTGATTATAAATCGGACGTAAGTCCTGACTGCCATTTATTTTTTAGGCGCGGTTTTTGCGATGTTGAAAAAAGAAATAGATTTCTTCATGACATTCCCAGTATTATATTTATTATTGTAGCAATGTAAGAAAATTGAGAAAGGCAGAGATAACATTTTAAATTGGAAAACTCCCTATACAAATATATATGTCGTAAGAAAAGCGAAAAGGATCATGGTACACGTTATCTGTAGAAACGACATGAATCCTTGTCCCTTTGCTTTTTTGAGGTCGAAAAAGAAGCTGAGCTCTTCCAATGAATGTCCGTCCAACCTCTATTGGAACGAACTCAAAAGAAAGAAAAATAAAATGGAATCCGTCGTTACGATCATTCCCTCAAACATAACATAATATGCGGCATAACATAATTGCCTTTCTGCAATCTGAAATTGACATTTGCAAGGGTCAAACAATCTAACTCTGGACACTTTTCCGTTTTTCTCTGTCATATCGTCGAGTAAAAAAAGACAAATGTAAGGAGAATAGAAGCATGAAAAAAACGCAGGAGGATTTGGAGGTAGGGAGCGTTCTAAAGTTTCAATCCCAATCCGTAATCCGTTTATTCCATTTGCTTTGAATGATGGGTGAACGAGGCTTCCCCTCTCCCTTTCTATTCTCGCAAGCACATATATACGTGCGCAGAGATTGAAGGATCTTTTTCCTACTTTCAACCCTCGCGGTTTTGCACCCTGTAGAGGGCTGCATTACGGTACAGCTGTGTATGTATGTATGTGTTTGATGCGCGATATAGATATTTATGGGGAAAAGTGATTCTGAAGACATTTAGTTCTGGAAACTGCCCTCACAACTGCCTGGTGAGTCGATACCTAATTTTACTAGGTGCGCAACTAAGTTTCCGGGTTACTCACATGGCTGACGCTAACGATGCATATAGTCGACACACACCTCTGAATTTGGGTTCTTTTTAGGTTGGACATCTGTCAACAATACAGTCAGTAATACCAACACATATCGCAATGCAAAGATATTTTTTCTAACAATGAAGAGGTCGAGTTTTGTGCCACATAAACAGCATTTGCGGGAAGCTCTGCTTTTTTGCTTTAACTTGAAAAAAAATGCAGCTGAAGCACGTCGTTTGCTTGAGGAGGCCTACGGCGAAAGTGCGCCACCGAAAGATATCCTTTTAAAGGCACAAAAATGCCAAGATATCACTGCCATCTAAAAGTCGTCCAATAGGCATCCGAATAATACATCACATGTTATGTGATTAGTCTTTAGGATATGTTTTGGACAACGTTTAATTAGCTACGATAGACAACAGCAGAAAGATAACTTGTTGATACCTGAAAATAGTCATCAAGTGGATATCAGTTTGTGATACCTTACAGACATTCGACTTCACCACCAAAACATATAAAACAGATAACATCACGATAACATTATAGTATAGTCGTGCTGGCGCCGAAAAACCCCGTAATCGGAAAAAGTTAGAAGGTCAGTTTTCTGACAGGTGATTCTGTAGGTGTCGCGGGTGCTAAATCCAAGTTTGCCTAAACATCGGGGTGTAAGGTTGTTTTACGGGATGAAGGGGAACTGGGTGGATTGATGCCAAACTATAACCCCTACGAGGTCGGCGCCGTGAGACAAAATGTTCAGAAAAATCCGGACATTATTTTTGTTCGCAGCGCCGAAGTCGTGGTAGTTCATTTTGAGAGTGAAAAAGTGGGGTGAACTTTTGTAAAATCAGTTTCAATTCAATAACTCTTTAGGATAAATTTGTACGATTTTTGTTCAAACGTGAACGTTGCGGCTCTTGAAAAGACGCGTCAATTGAGTATTTGATCATCCCTCTCCGATAATATCTTCACCCCCAAAAACCATTGTTGAAATATGAAAAAAAGATTGTTCATTGAAAAACTTCAAAACAATCGATTTTTTGGGTATGGGTTAAATGTACGAAACGTAGAGAACTTTTTTTTTCTATATTTTCGTTTGTATGGACCACCCTTGAATTTTGCTTTTTCCAACCCCTCTCAGGGGTTGAAAATTCAAAATGAAATTCTGAAGTTGTGTTCTTTTTAGGTTGGACATCTGTCAACAACAAAATCAGTAATACCAATACATATCGCAACGGAAAAATATTTTTTCTAACTGTGAAGAGGTCGAGTTTTGTGATAAATAAACAGGATTTGCAGGAAGCTCTGCTCTACTGCTTGAACTTGAAAAAAATGCAGCTGAAGCACGTCGTTTGCTTGAGGAAACCTACGGCGAACATGTGCCACCGAAAGATATCCTCTTAAAGGCACAAAAATGCCAAAATATCGCTGCCATCTAGAAGTCTTCCAACAGGCATCCGAATGAGGTTGACAAAATTACATCTGAACGGCATCGAAGCGTACTTTCGAAAGGATATCTATTTATTGGCGATATATACAGGGTGAGGGACATAAAGCGTTACAGAGCAATGTCACTCAAACTATTGATCATATCCAAAAATGTTTCAGACAAAATTTTCAGTGTTCGAGAAGGCGTCATGCTGGACCACCCTATTTTGTTATCGGTGGAGGCGCTGAATCTACGTCTTTTAAATCGGACCATGTATTTTTTTCGATTAGATTATTACCGATTTTAAGGAGAATTCAACGACCTACAACACGAGGTGATTCTAGTCACGCAAAGTATGAAAATAGTCGAAAAATCGAAAAGTATCGGAATAATCACTTTCAAAGGATCCACTAACCTTGGATTGGGTCTACCTACAGAAGATGCTGGAAGTGATGACCCTCGACTTGTAAACACTTGTTTGATCGCTGTTTTCATTTCTTACGATACCAATGTTTCTTATCGGCAGCAAGTACGCATTTTCCGTTGACATATCAGTTAGTCACGCATTACCTTCTAATGTGAGTACATCGGATCGCGAAAATGAAGGATTTTCAAGAATCTCAGCTACATTTCTCTCTCTCTCTCTCTCTCTTTCTTTCTTTCTCTCCCTCCCTCCCTCCCTCCTTCCTTTCTGTGTTGGCTTACATCAGGATAAAAGAATAATTTATCGGGAAGATTTGTCGGTTCACCCACGAACTTGCGGATTCTCGAAAATTCCTCCTGAACTTGTTCTCGAGCTCTCTCTTTCTCACTTTTCCTGTATCTTTTTTCTTATTTCGCCCACGTCACGATAACCCACTCATCGGAATTGTTATTTCAATGCAGCCACTTTTTTCCTTATTGGACTTACGCTCATTCGCGTCTACGAACGTTGAAGAGGATCTGCATCAACATTTGTCGTTCTCTTCCTCGTCTTTCGCTGTTTCTCTATCTTTCCCTACATTTTTTCTTGGCGGGCTCACCCCTATCAGATTGTCGCAGCAGAATGCCATCTTATTTCTTTTGGAGATGCACTTTTTGCTCTCTTTCCACACGCCGATGCCCTCGCAGTTTCCTCTTCTCTCCACTCGTTTTTCTTCCCTTTCGTTTGTCTTTCTCCTTCCGTTTTTTCTCCCTATTATCTATCTGTTGGACAAATCTCATTAAAATTATCTACCAGCAGGCTCCTCTCGTCGACTTTTTTCTTCCTCGTTTTTGTCCCTCTTTTCTCCCTACCTCGAGTTTTTTCTCTCTTGTTCGAGCACGATCGTGGTGGTGAATGGTACGAGAATATCAGGAAAGAGCGACAGAATACGACAAAACGGATTCAATATTTCATTCGAGATTTTGCATCGAGTCTCTTGCTTTCTTTATCCTCTCAGCAAGGAATAAAAACGATGCAATTTCGTACGTCGCTTAATGAATCAAAATATTACTTTTATTATTATATAATTTAGATTTATTTTTCCCTCATTTAGGGGAGAAAAAATTCACGTATATATACGTATATCAATCCGGTTGTTCTATTCGCGAAGGACTGGGTTTTCATAAGATCGATTTTACTGGAGACAAATGCAATTTAAAAAATGTCAAAAGCATTCCTCCAGCCTCAGAGAAACTTTGACTCCATTGGGAGTTAGTGGAGAGCATCTAAGGATGACTCAATGCCATTTTTCAAGTCTATCATAACCCTGCGAAATACGTATGTAGATCCCCAAATCGGTTAATTAGGTGCTGATAAATATTCACGATTTAACCAAATATGAGCACAAAATATACGAAGAATTTTGTTTGGAACGCTTTTCTACAGCAGTTGGTGGATACGCGTGCAACAAAATATTAAGTTGGAGTCCGAACTGTTGTAATGCCATGAAAATTGTTTTTTTTAATTACCCAAAAGTTTTTGTTATGAAATAGGTTGGTTAGGTCTCGGAGGTCACTTAAACTTTGTTGGACTCTTATTAGAAACTTGAAACTGAAATTGCAATCGAAAGTTGCAGAAGAAGAATGCAAAATACGCGAAGAAATAAAAACAGTCCAAATCGTTTGATGGGGTTAGTCCACTCTAGAGGCCGAAAAAATAGGCTTTGTGGAGATTTTTTTTCTCAGAAAAACTACAAAATAAATCGAGATTACAAAAAGGGTGCAAATTTTTGGCAAGTGAATTTGCCTAAAAAACCGTCAGATAATTGTTAATAACAAATGAACTAAGCAATACAAAAAAAATCCTACGTACTTCCATAGACAATGTATTTTCAAGATATATTTAACATTTCAAGCCAATCGGTTGAAAATTGTGTGAGTTATGTTCCCGACCAACTTAAAAAATGTAGTTTCGAGATAAACGCTGCACAGCCGCTATTTTGAAGTTAACCGCGTAAAAAAAATGATTGTATACAGTCACTGTATGATAAACACCCTTTTTTGTTATCTCGATTTGTTTTGTAGTTTTTCCGAAAAAAAATCCCCAAAAAGCCTATTTTTTCGGCCTGTAGAGTGGCCTAAGGCGTTAATGCAATCATAATAATTTTTTTGCAAATTTAGGTACCGAAGCTTACTTAAACATTTTTGGGATCCTAATTAAAGACCGGCAAGTGAAACTTTAACAGAACGGAATTTAAACAAATATAATAATAGAAAAAATATCGTGATCAAGTAACAAAGAATTTGGGTTGCATTCCAGCAATGCAATTTCTAATAACAACAACAAAGCTTCAAGTTAATTTCGTTTCGTAGCCCTTGGTGCATAAAACTCACTTACAACAATTTTATAGACTAGTCACTTATCAATCCAATGAGTCCCGTGCTATGATTACCTCAACGAACGGTAATATAGGATTTTCAAGCAGTTAGCAATTATAAATCCCCCCTCACCCTAATTTCACAATTTAGCTGAAACGTTTGAATCTGCAACTGTATACCTATAACGTCATATACGTACCCGGGAGATAGTGCATTCTCGTCGTTAGCCTTAACGAACCGAGCTATCAAGTTGTCGAGGAGTTTTCACCAATTTGCCCCCAATATTTGGACAATAAATTATATGCTCGTTGAAATTTCGCTTCTTCCACCCTTATCTCTCGGGATAAATAGCTACGAGAAGGAGAACTTCCTAAACAAGAAACCTTTCGTATTTTCTCTCAGACCCTGCTCTCTGTCTCTCTGCCCCGAGTTTTGCGAGTTTGTTACCAAGCGGAAGGGATGCGCGTTGTCCGGAAGACTTACAAGTTTCATGAACTGGCTGCCGCGAAACAACAACTATTTATCGATATATTTCCCGGGCATGGAGAGCAGCTTCTTCTGGCTCAGGCTACAAGGGAGATGCTTACATTTTTTTACTGTACACGACGGGGTTCCCGACGATGGGAACGTGCGCAATAAATTGGATAGGCACCATACAGTGCATGGATATGCAGTGGTTGCATTGAAACTCGGTGGGCAGTCCGATGTTGAATTGCAGAGTTTGCTGGTTGAAAACTTTTGTTCAGCGCTTAAGGGGGGAACCTCTTATCTAGATCAATTTTCTTTATTGCTTTAAAAATTCATTTAGTATCTGAAGAATATATTTCCAAAGTTCGAAGCCCAACAGAAAGTCCTAAGGGTCCCCAGGAAATCACCGAAGTGATGCCCTCCAAAAGTACCGAGAGTAGGTAAACGAGCGCGCGCCCTTTGCGGCCTCTACCTTTTAATTTCTTAGCCAAACAAGTTTGCTAGTTTACTTTTTGAATAATCGTTTGAATAATTTTGAATAATCGTCACTTCTGATGATTGTAAAAAAAAGTTTGGCCTGTGTAACCGTCGTTTTTCGTCTTCACATAAACAGTTTACACAAAAAAAGAAAAATGCAGTCCAGATTAGTGATTTCCTAGAAGAAGGCTTGCTTTATGGAAAACTTCAATCCAGTTTTTCTCGAAACGTATTTTTTTCGTGCCGAGGAATTTAACTCAAATAGTAATGAACCAATCAACTTGAAATTTTGTACAGACATTCTTTAACTTATCCGCCTTTGCACAAACCTAAAATTTCGTATAAATTGTTTTAATACATATTGTTTTTAAAGATTTGTTTATTTAAAAAAGTGTTTTTTTTCTTATTGTCCTCAAATTTTCAATTTTTTTTGCTGAATTTAGGTTCGTGCAAAGCGGAATGACTTATTTTAACGAAAAAAGTTGTTTCGTTGATTTTAGTTAACTACAGGACCTGGGCGTCCCACGGCGCAAATTCTAGGAGCCAAGTTCGAGCACCTCTAGCGCCGCCATTTTGTTTTTTTTCACTACTGAAATTTTTTTGTTGTATTCATTTGAACGTCAATATTTCATGTAATTCGATTCATTGCAATAAATGCTCTCAATTTTTTGTAAAAAAATATTGAAAAACCTGTTGTCTGGAGGAGCTCCCCCCCTTGAAGTGTTGTCTAAACAGCTAAATTTCGACGAGTCAACAGTGTCCCGACGTTTGCATGCCATGGAGAATATACAGAAAAACAGAAAATGGCTGCAACACGAACTGGGCGAGAACACCATTGCGAATCGGCTGAACGTTACCATTTCTTTACATGCATGGCACAGAAAAAAGAGTTCCTTGTAGCGCATTGTAAGTGTGGATGAACAATGCATTAATTTCGACAACGCTCAAGGCAGAAAATTATGGTTCGATCCTTGTCAACCGTCAACATCGACGCCAAAATGGAACATCCATGGTCACAAAGCCATGCTGTGTAGCTGTAAACAGTAGCTGAAGCGCGTGACCGATAATTGAATTGGCAAAAGGCTGACATTAGCATCAAATCGTCAAAAGGTGATTCTACTGAACGATGGAGCTCGGTCCGACGTCGCATTGGCGGTGTCAAAAATACTGATGGAATGGGAGGTCGTCCCGCACCATGTATTATCCGGACCTCGTCCCACGTGATTATCACTTGTCCCAGTCGATGCAACACGCCTCATAAGATGCACACTTGCCTAATTACAATAAATCCCAAAAATGAGTAAATCAGTGGATGGCGTCAAAAGAAAGACCACTTTTTTGCCGTGGGATTGAGTTTTTGTCAGAGAATAGCTCAATAGAAGTCAAAAAATGTTGTTGAAACAACTAGATTTGTAAATCATTAACATTGCATAGATGTGACAAATTCAACATATCCGTTTTTAAATATATTATGTGGTAGCATAGGAGCCTGCTTGTTTCATCTTTAAATAATTTATTTTGTAGAAACTTGTTGGATTACATTGATAAAAGTACTTTCCCTCAGATGTTGGAAATCACTTTTACAACAAGTACTTTTACTTGTTGGATTACATTGATAAAAGTACTTTCCCTCAGATGAGGGAAAGTACTTTTATCAATGTAACCCAACAAGTTTCTACAAAGTAAATTATTTAAAGATTACACAAGCAGGCTCCTATGCTACCACATAATATATTTAAAAACGGATAAGTTGAATTTGTCACATCTATACAATGTTAGTGATTTTGCAAATCCAGTTGTTTCAACAACATTTTTTGACTTCTATTGAGCTTGTCGTCGATTTTGGGGACACGAAGGTTCTTATAATGAGCTTTATATGCATATGCTCACATTAGGCAATAGGTTAAGGGGTTAGGCCACAGTAACGGATATAATATCATGTGCGAATTTAACAATTTTTTCGTATGTAAGTGATTCACTCATAAAATTAATTACACATCTATTTAGTATGAATATCAAGCTGTTAGAAAAAATATATTTTTTTTTTGATGTACCAAATGGCCGACTACTAATATTTTCTTTTGTTATCTTTTTTTTAGGCGCTCCGCGGCGTGACATTTGGCATCCACATATTTTGACCTAGAACAAAAAACAAAAATTCTCGTCAATCTACATTAGAATACCTACAGAAGTACGTACGGAATTAAAATAATATTGTTTATTCAAAAGTTGTAGGTATTTGAATTGAGTTGTTGGTATTTGAATGAATTTTCAGTGAAAAATTTCGTATAAAACTGCTCATAAAATGAAAAGATTTCGATTAATCAGAAATTCCGTACGTATTTCTCTGCGAAATGCAATTAGGAACATAACTTTTAAATTTGAAGTAAATCGAGTGCAAATTGTTTCACTCGAGTTACGTTATTTGTCACGCCAATTGGAAAAAGCTGTTTCGAGAAAAACGTGTTTGAAGTTTCAGGTACTCTATGGCCGTGCCAGAGGTGGGCTTACGTTATACGCTCAAAGTTGATGAGAAAAAATGTTCTCGCTATAAATCGAATATCAACTTATTCTTATGATGATAAAGCATCGTTTTAGCGAAAAAAAAATCAATTTTTTGACAATTCGACTGTGGTTTTACCCCTTAATGAGAGGTGAGTCCTCGAAGTCATCTATCTTCGAATCATCGTCGCCCACACACATCCGCATGCACGCACACACACACACAATATGTCCGTATGCATATAATATATTCGTCTGGCGGATTCGAAAAGCGTCGATGCTCTTCCATCTCGCTCGAATTTTTCTATCTTTTTGCTTCTCTCTCTCTCTACTCCTATAGCCCAGTGCACAAAGCTATATGACGAAGTGCCCGGGGCTCGTTGAATATTTCATGGGAGTAGCCGCACCATGGAAAACCACAGCATCCCCTTCGTCCATTCCCATCTTCATGCCCTTCGACCATATACATACATACATGCACATGTGTGTATAATATATATGTAGGCGTGTGTGTGTGTGTGTGTATATCTATTTAAATATACAAGTATATTTCACTGAATATATACTGCACCCTTTAGGTCTACGGGTTGCGTGGTACAGAGGCATGCATATAGAGGTCTCCTCGTCAATGTCCCGGCGTTCAAACGCCTCCTGCATAGGTATCGCAAAGTAGCTCTTCGGAAAATTTGCAATTCCGTCCCGTCGAGCTTTGGGGGGTTGAGCTGGAACTATGGGGTATGAAGGATGATGCGTGCTAGCTTCGGGATGAATTTTCAACAATTTGGACCGTTCGCGGCGCAGATATATCCCACGTATAACGTTGCGGTAAGCTCTCTTTCACGATACATATCGCTGCGCGAACACACTTAGCCGTTGTCACGCGGGAATACTGTAATCTCTGCGACGTCATCGTGCTGCACATCGATATATGGAGATTTCGGCGAGTGGTCGCGATATATATATATTTTTTTTCTTCGGCATTTCTCCTGCAAGTTGTCACTTGTGGGATATCAAATTTTATTGGTGAAGTATTTGTAATATGTGTTGTACACAAATATCTTTGCAAAAAAATGAAACAATAAATGTTTCTTAAAACAAATATAAATTGCATGAATATTATATGCTATATTTTATATGTTGCTAAAATCTATCCGCATTGGAAAAGAGTTCTGTTTTTCTAATGCCGTCATGTATTTTGCGCCCGAATCGATCCCGCGAGCCTGCAAGCTGAAAAATAAATCAAATAAAAAATGTTTGATTTTTCATTTGATTATATATAATGTTGGTATACACGATAAAAACAGTCGAGCCTTGCAATACTTTATTTTATATAATACAATATCGAAAATTCAAAGATTTAACGGGTCTGAATAATCTTGGGGCCGAGAATACAGACCGATCGAAAAAAAATTGTGATAAGAGTTTTGGGATGACGAGGTCAGGATTATAAACACGTCTTGCGACTTTTTTTTCCGTGAAAAATATTCATGAACAATGAAGTCATTATAAGTTGGACAAAGTGCTGCATAGCCAATCCGTGTACGTATTTCTGGCAACTGGAGTGGTGTAGAATGCAAAATACAAAATTTACCTTTTGGTATAATAATAACATTTTCGTATGATCGGATATTTTGGTGAAATTTTGACAATTACGAAGACCGCAAGCTGTAGAAAAAAGTTCGATTTCCAAAAAACGACCATAAGGCCTTAGGCCACAGTAACGGGTGTAAAATCATGTGCGAATTTAACAATTTTTTTTCGTATGAAAAAGTGATTTACTAATAAAATTCATTACACATCTATTTAGTATGAATATCAAGCTGTTAGAAAATGTTTTTTTTCCCGATGTACAAAATGGCCGACTACTAATATTTTCGTTTGTTATCTTTTTTTAGGCGCTCCGCGGCGTGACATTTAGCAACCACAATTTTTTACCTAAAACAAAAAACAAAAATTCTCATCAGTCTTCATTAGAATACCCAGAGAAGAACGTACGGAATTTAAAAAATATTGTTTTATTCCGAAGTTGTAGGTATTTGAACCAGAAAAATGAATTTTGAGTGAAAAATTTCGTTATAACTGCTCATAAACTGCTCATAAAATGAAAAGTTTTCGATTAATGAGAAATTTCGCACGTAATTCTCTGCGAAATGCAATTAGAAACATAACTTTCAAGGTTGAAGTAGATCGAGTGAAATCTGTCGAAGTTATTTGTCACGCCAATTAGAAAAAAGGGTAAATATTCGGAAGTGTCACTCCTGTCAGAATCGAGCTGATTTTTTTGTGTTTTCTTACAGTTAAAAAACATCATATTTAATATTATTATGACAGCGAATCAACAAGAAAAAATGGCAATAAATATTTTTTTAAAGATTTTTTAAAGATCACGTCGTCCGAATTTTGGGATATTACCACGAGCATCGCGCCACATTCTTTCAATATTTTGTATATATGCTCCCAAATCTGGATCGACCCAAACAAACAAACCCAAAAACATTATGCGCCATTAAAATATAACTTAATATAAGGTATAAAACCTGTTTAAATGTATATGTATAGGTATAGGTATAAAGTATAAATGTCTAGGTATAAAGTATAAATGTATAGGTATAAAAATGTTTTTATCAATTCTTTATGATTATAAAAATCATAAAGAATTGATGAAAACATTTGCAGCCTCTTTTCAGCGGGAGTGACACTTTCGAATATTTATCGAAAAAAGCTGTTTCGAGTAGTCGGCCATTTTGTACATCGAAAAATAAAAAAATATATATTTTCTGACAGCTTAATGTTCATACTAAAGAGATGTGTAATTAATTTTATGAGAGAATCACTTTTTCATACGAAAAAAATTGTTAAATTCGCACATGATTTTATACCATGACTGATTTTATAGCATGATTTTAACCCAAACAAATGGATAAACATCATCAAAAAATCATCCAGTCATACGATAGAAACGGTTATATATAAAGTATGCTCTGTCTAAATTTAAAGTAAATCGGACGCATGATTTTGCGATACGGCTTACACTATTTCATAAAACATATATCGAGAAGAACGAAGAAGAGAAAGGGGTAAATGACAGCGGGGCGTCTCGCTGAACCGCAGAGGGCGATCTGAACCTTCACAAAAATCTTCATAACTCTGTCAATTATTGGAACTTTTACAAAATCTTCATTATAAATTAAAGTTAAGACGGAATGTCACCTTATCACGGTCGGTATGGTAGAACAATTATAGATACCCAAAAATCTCTGAAACGGCTCCTCAGATCCCGTCGAAACTTTGCCAAACGACGTCAAATAGATCGACGAACAGCTGTCTGCCCCTCAAATTTTCTGAATTTGAGAAAATTCACCCCCCACTTTGAGTACCGTTTATGAGAATAAATGTTAGCACCATTTTTCAAAATCGATCTGAGGTTACAAACATTGAAATAAAATCGAAACGTTTTATCTTTTTTTTTTAACTTTAAATCTTGACAAATCGTCTTGAAATTCGGCGTGTAAACTTAATTTTAGATTTTCGATAATTTTTTTTTAATATTCGTTAAACACATAGGGATGGCCGTGAAATTTCCGAAGCGAACCTGGATGAACTTCTTAGCCCCCGACTCGATGACCCTCTTCGAACTGTGCTATTTTTGCACGAACCGTTTTCCCCCAAGGTTTAACATTATTTCTACTGGTAATCGTTTTCCCCGTATCCTGAATGTACATTTACAATATACTGAATTAGAGAAAGACAAAACAAACGTTAGTCTTTTTACAATCGCTTCAAGTTTCTTTCCAGTTGCGAATTGTTCCGGTTCCTGCATAAGAGCCCTTGCACGGATACCTGGGAAGATAGGAGTCGCTGCAGGCATCGTAGCTTTGTGATTGTCGCGAAGGGAGCACTTGAAATTGTCAGACTAGTATTTGGGACACATATATCCCTATATATTAAAATACATATATAGGTGTGTGTGTGGGTGTACATATATATGTATACATTTACATTTACATTTGTGTGTGTGTGTGTGTATATACGGACAGAGATGTACACGTGTCTGTGTCGACTTCGGTGTCGATGGTGTCAAGCCTTGTCCGCTGAACTCGCGATGCGAAGAGCAAGGGATTAGGTTGCCACTGCTGCGTTATTATTCCCTTGTGTCTGCTCTCAACCCCTTTTGAGTCCCGGCGCGGATCAAACGTCCGAATTTCGCGTGTTCCCTCGCTGCTAACCCTCTCCCTCGAATTTTCTTCCCTTCGCGCGGTTCGTACTCCGGCTAATCCTTGGACGTTGCACACGTACACATTATACATACGTACGCTAAAACTGCCGACGATAATCTCACGGTGGACGTTTCTCGCAGAATATTCGTATATGCGTGTTTACCGAACCCTCCGAGACAAAAAAGCCGGCTTGGCACAACTCGACCTATGCTAGCACGCCACAGTTACGCCCTTTCCTAATTTAGCAGTCCACGTGTTTTTTTTTGGGTCGCAAGTCGCGTGGCTTAAAAGTTATCCCATATATTTCGGGATGACGAGAACGCGACTGCACTACTACGCGCATGCGAATGTGTGCATGGACGAAGTGTCGGCGAGAGCTTTGCCAGGCGCGCGTGGTTTTTGAACTTTGTTATCGAACTTTCTCGTATTACTGTAACCCGCCGCTTTCCCCTGCACTCCTCTCTTCCTGCAACTTCTACAGTTTGCGTTATAGGAAAAACATTGTAGTATTTATCCATATATATATATATATAGGGTGTCTCTCTTGTCTCCGCCACCCGAAATAACTCAGTAATTATCGACGTCGCAAAAAAAATGTTCCAGACAAAAGTTGTAAGGTAACGGTACCAATGCTCGGACGGTTCCCACTGTTCGGACAGCAGTTCGAACATTTCACTATAATATAGTGAAACCCCCCTTCCCTTAATTATATAGCCAATAGCTATATAATTAAAGGGAAGGTCGGGGTTTCAGCATGAAAAAAAAACACTTTTTTTGCGATTTTTTTCATCTATATGGATAGAGTACATTTATTGAAACCTTTTGTACATTGTTAAGTGTCATTTCAAGAACATTCCGTGAAATTCGTACGCGAAAATATCCACAAACAAGCCGGTGACAAAGCTTTTCCAAGAACGCCTTTGGAAAAACACGATTTGCGGTGTTCACTGTATCTCAGCTGGGAATTATCGGTAATCAAGTACCATTAAAATTTAGTCAAAGGATCATCAAATTCTCCCCCCAACGGTCTTTGATATATTTTTTTTTTATTTCTAAATTTTTGGTGGTCATGTAAAGTGAAAAGTGCTATTTTTCACGAAAAATTCCGCCATTTTGGGGGTGGAAAACCCCCTGAATGTAAAAAAATCTCGAACTAACCGTTGGGGAGAGGTATTTCATATGTAGAAAGTGTGTACCAAGTTTCGAATAAATCGTTCATGTAGTTTTCAAATGGAAGTGAACACGGACTTTGAAAAAGTGGTTTCGAGAAAAACGCGGCACCGGCTTGTTTGTGGATATTTTCGCGTACAAATTTTACGGAATGTTCTTGAAATGACACTTAACAATGTACAAAAGGTTTCAATAAATTTAGTCTATCCATGTAGATGAAAAAAATCGCAAAAAAGTGTTTTTTTTTCACGGTTGCATTCTATTCAGCCTTCAATTATTAATTGATTGTTGGAAAATTGTACGCTAATAATGAGTTTTAGTAGTAAAATTGACGAGTTATGTAACGAGTCTGCGTTAGTCATGTCATGAATGCACTTTTCTAAACCGAAGAGCTACGGAGTTGCGATAATTTGTGATAATAATAGAGGTCTATTTTTGATCGATTTATAGACTAGACTTATGATCAATCGAAAGCGAATCGAACCGACTTTTCGACACCGTTCGTTACATTTTGGTTTGGATAAGGCTTTATATAATAAATTCAGCGTCTCATTCATTGGAACATCCATCCCACGCATGTACCACGGTCGAATCTCATGTCCGATTACTGGTACGAGAGAACGTAGCCGCAGAGACCGAATCGCCCGATGCCAAGCGTAGACAGTTCGTTTCGCTGTGTACCTCGCGATAAATGATTTATTAAGCTTCGTTTGTGATTTTGAAAAAAGAAGTGAAGAAGAAGATAAAATCAATCGTTAAGTACACGTGTCCCATATTTAGATAATATAATAGGTAACGCAACTAGTCGCGACGCAAACAAAGTTTGTGATTATGTACTTATAGCGACGTGTCCCATAATTGGGACATGATAGTGTCCGAACATAGGTACGTAACACTAACAGCTGTCTGAAAATTGGTACATTTGGTACTACTGAACATTTAAATCTATAAAAATAAAAATAATTAATTTTCCGGCAGTTGTATGTGGTTTGAAAACTAGAACTTACGAGCTTGGAGTTAGTTCCGGTCATTTTTGTTTTAAATGGTCCATAAATGAATAATAAACAAAGCCTAACAATGAATAATAAACAAACCATAAATGAATAATAAACAAAGGATGTTCTTAACCGTCCGAGCATTG
The DNA here is from genome assembly GCA_964007375.1 of Ophion obscuratus. Classification (NCBI taxonomy): domain Eukaryota; kingdom Metazoa; phylum Arthropoda; class Insecta; order Hymenoptera; family Ichneumonidae; genus Ophion; species Ophion obscuratus. Next base: position 27,478,874 of record OZ023320.1, on the reverse strand, counting down.
GTACACCTTGCGGTGTGACGGAGGCCATCAAATGCGACCAATTTGTTGTATTTCGGTGAAGACGCTGATGCACAGTGAATGTCGCCTCCACTTTTTTAAATGGAATGGTACATTTTTTTCAACCATCTTGTGGAGCACCTCAAGCCGCATAAAACATCAGGGGGTCAAAGTCATTCAAGGACATTCAAGGTCACCTATTAAAATGAAATACAAATCTAAATATCTCGTATCACGACCAAATATTTGGTAGTGATCCGAAATATTTAGATTTATATCATCGATACTAACCTTGAATGACCTTGAACGACTTTGACTCTGTAATGTTTGTTATACGGCTTGAGGTGGTCCACAAGATGGTTGAAAAAAATGTGCCATTCCATTTTAAAAAGTGGAGGTGATCTTCTTGTACAGAATTTTTGTACAGAAAAAACACGTTTATTGTAATGATATGATATAAAGGATCATATCATTACCGTAGGTACATCCGCCAGTTGTTGTTGTGTTTGAGCGTCGTCTTCGTCCAACAAGGCTTGCAGGTCAGCGTCTTCAAACTTTTTCGGTGGTCTTCCACGTTCTTCGTTTCTCACGTCAAAATCGCCACTTTTGAACCGTTTGAACCACTCGAAACACTGTGTTTTACCGAGAGCATGCTCACCAAACGCCTCCACAAGCATTCGATGCGATTCGGCTGCGGTTTTCTTCAGATGAAAACAGAAAAGTAGTGCTGTCGGCAAATCGTCATTTGTTGGCACAAAACTCGACATGTTTATCTCTAATAAACTAATGCTACTGAATGAAACTCGTGTTATTGTGAGTTGGAAATCTTTGTCGGATATCAATACAATAACAAGACACCGCTGACGTGATGTGTCGGTAACTGCATCGACATCTAGCGCCACCTATGGGCAAATTCCGGTTTCATACTTACACACCTGGTATATATATGCTTGCGTGCATACATATATGTGCATGTACAGGGTGACTCATTGGAAACTTGACAATCGAAAATAGGACGTGCAAAGGATCCGCACGTAATTAAGAAATCATATTAGAAAATGCGATTAGGGGAGAACATTGCGATTGCGTTAGGCTACTGTGACGACCCGAGAATCAGGGTTGTTAACAAAAATTAATTTCAAAGGGATAAGTAGGATAATTCAAGAGTCGTTTGCACATTTATTTTGATGTACATCAACAACGTTGTCTACCAAATGATATAAAAAAGTATTAACAAATAAAGAAGTTTTAAACAATCTTGTAAAGATTTTAGCCACCCGGTTGATCTGAAACAAAACAAAACGAGTTTTTTTTTTCAAATAAACATTATTGGCTGAGACTTGACCGAATCTTTTTTTGTTATCGTGTTTCAATCACCAAAAAATGTTTTTTTCTTTGATTTTTCGCGGACAAGTGGTCTCATGATTGTTAATAACTAATGAAATTTTTTTTAAAGAAAACCGTCTGTCATTGCTATTACACTGAATAAGTGTACCAAACTTCAAGTCAATCCGTGCATTAGATATCGAGGAACCGTCTACACCGTTGTGAAAAACATAGTTTCGAGAAAAACGCGTTTAAGGAGCTATACCAGTGTGATATATCGACCAGTGTTAAAAAATCGATTTTTTTGTTGCTATTTTCGACAGTTTGAACTTTTAAGAATACCCTGTGAAAATTTGAAGGCCGTATCTCTAATTATTTTATCTTGCAAAACTCGCTTGTTAAATCTTGAAAACGTGTTTTTCTCGAAATGATATTGTTCAAATTTGCTGACATTGTAACTCAAAAAGCAATTATCCGATTGACTTGAAATTTGAGCTGAGTACTCTTAAATATATTTACTTTGCAATGACGTGGGATATTTTTGATTGGATGAAAATGGACGATTTGGTATTTAAAAAAACGGCCATTTTATAGGCAAGAAAATATACTTTTTTCATAACTGATCCATTTTGTTAGATTTTGATATTTTTCGAAAATCCTATGTCATTGTACAGGAAATACCTTCCAGTTTAACGACATTTTTTCCTTTTTCGGATTCAGCTACTCAATCGGCCGCTTGGATCTCAATATTTTTCTATGAAAAAATTATGTAATATAGGTCAAATATAGCCAAATATATTCTTCATTTTCCGGAACATTTAATTGCGTACTTTTCTTCCAAAAAAATCCCGAAAATAATACAAATTTTCAGTGCTCACACTGGTATAGCCCCTTAAAGTCTTACTAGCAGTTGTATCGTTGTAGCCATAAATTTACATTCAATCTCCGACTCCTGCACCTTCTTCTTCAATTTCAGTTGTCTCAAGCGACGAGCGAGCGTTCATCGTTTTCACAGTAGCCCTAACGCTTTAAGCAGTCTGCATGAGGTTGGAACTTCACAAATACCTTTTTTTCATTGCATATTTTATAGCTTAGGGTCTCGACTTTAATTTGCAATAAAGCTTTTGGAAAAAAACAAACAATTTGCCGAGGTATGATGACTTGTGTGACGGGTCGCCGCCCCGTCACCTTTAGGGGAAGGTCGGTCAGCGCCAGATGGCGGGTACCCTCCGGCCACTATGAGTTCTAAAGAACTACGCGCCCATAGATAACTAAGCAATACGTCAAAACTACCGCAGCATCTAGCCGCACATACGTGTTAGCAGTGACGCTACCGCCGAGCGAACGAGACGTGATAATCGTTAAATGGCCTGTGACAGTATTTTCGTGTGCGCTGTTTACTTTTTGAATTCTGTTATTGTGTATTAAATGTGAGTACTTCACCTTGATTAACTTATGATCGTTTAAGACATTTATTCGAGTTTATGACTTGGGTTATATATTGATCTTGCTTTGACTGGTATTGTTGCTATAAGTATAAACATAGGAATTAGGCGGTCGGGTAACACCCCGCGTAGAAATTTCAGTGGGGCCCAAATCAGGGCCCGATCAGGTTGCCTGACTGCCCTGGTAGCGCACTAATAAGGCAGCCTGAAAGGGCCCTACTACGAAATGTAACGTTGTGTGACATATGGGCCTGACCTGGTTGCCTGATCAGGCCCCTATCAGGTTTCCTGATCAGAAAGAAATGCATATAATATTTCAAAAATCCAAAATGGAATGAACCACTTAATTTAGAGTTCCACTACAATGATTTTATATCATAATTCGTCATTCCCTGGCCTGCTGAAATGTCTTTGTTCGACGAAAATATTTCGCCTATATGGGAATCGAACCTCGTATCTACCTACCCAGATTAGTTAATATCATTGTGACAATTCAAGAGGTTTATCGAATAACATGCTATAGATTTCTGAAACTTAACCTTATATATATATATATATATATATATATATATATATATATATATATATATATATATATATATATATATATAATAAAAATAATTTAAAATATATGTGTGTGTGTGTGTATGTGTGTATATATATATATATATATATATATACACACACACATAATTCCTCTCTCTCTCTCTCTCTCTCTCTCTCTCTCTCTCTCTCTCTCTCTCTCTCCGCCTTACAAAGCTGCCGGAATATTCTAGTCCGCATCCGAGTTGCATAACGTTTTTTTGTCGTGACAGTCTATAGCGCCTTTTTAAAATAGAATTCAGGAATGCATCGAAACTGCGAAGCTACGATGCTTTAAAATCGAAGTTTCCATGTGGAAAATAAGAGGTTATGTGCATCTAGCGACTGCTGAAACAGTTATAGGGCAAGCCGATTTATGCCCTAATCAGGGAAAGCCACAGTAGGGCCTATCAGGGCAAGCCTTGGTAGGGCCACATTAGGGACAGCCTTAGTAAGGCCCTATCATGGAAAGCCGTAAGGCGTATCAGGACAAGCCTTGGTAGGGCGCTATCGGGGAAAGCCTTAGTAGGATCTTATCAGGGACGGCCTCAGTAGGGCCATTTTGGTATATGATTTTGGGCCTAAATACTTCCGGCCCGATCGGGGCCGGAACAGGATGTCCGTAATAGGTGTTACCCGTATCACATTCCGATCGGGGCCGGATCCTGGTCAGGCTAACCCTAATAAATTTCTACTGGGGACCGGACATAATTTCGTCGGGTATCCCCGGACATTTTTTCAATGGAGAATATTGATCAGAAACCAACCGTGACTGAAAATATTGCTAATCAGCCAACGATCGACGTAACACTGCAGTGATCAACTAAAAACAACCAGCAGCCTTCTCATTTCCCACCTATCAATCATGCGCAATAAGCAGCCAACTATGCCGATAAAAACGCCGAAAACTACACAATCAACTGCACCTAGTGCAAATGAATTGCTCACACAGTTGCGCCCTCTTCCAGTTGCATCTAAGAAACGGCTTGTGATCCGCTCACGAAAACACAAAAAAGCAGATTTTAACATTTTCGCCTTTCAAAAACAAGATAGCAGAGAAAAAAGGCTACAAACAGTAAAAACAAGGCTGCAACTCATAAAGAAATTAAGACAAAGCCGAATATTGAAAGTTCACTCAAGAAGTAAAAGATCGAAGGACGGAGTGCATCATTTGCGGAGAAACCCTTGAATAAGACTGGATCCAGTGGCATAAATGTAAAGACTGGGCTCAGGAAGCATGTGTGGACATTGTCCCATCGCAAGCGTATTCTTATTGCGACGTGTGTAAAGCCAAAAGATGCTTTGGACATCGTTGATATGTATGTCCGGGGCTACCCGACTAAAAATTAGTTTTCAACAATTAAAAAATTAATGAAACTATCTGATTGTTACTTGGTTCTAATTATGAGAAATATGTTGTGTTTCATTTTGAGTTTAAAAATAAACATATAATTCTGTTGATTTCTAAAATTTCATAAGTTTTATTTGTGTCCGTGGGCTACCCGATCTTCCTACAATTTTATTTAAAAAAAAACAAGAAAACCAAAAATGGTCGCGGTCACGGGCTAGCTGAAATGGCGTGGAATATCCCATATATATTAGGCAGGTATACGATATTTAGGCATACGATATTCGTATACCTGCCTATATTTAGGCAGGTATACGATATGAAGGCAGTTTCGAGAAGGAAGTTTCGAGAAAATAGGGGATGTTTCAAGCGCCGTCAGTCATCTCCCGAACAAAACGACGAGACGCTCATCGTAATTGATGTATCGTCGTGCCTTTCAACCCCTCCGTTCTTTTCTCCAGCCATTTTGCAACATTCATCAAGAAAATAAAATAACTGACGTCTACCTTCCGCCCCTCTTCACATTTCCTCGCGCATCAGGCTGAAGTATATAAAATCTTTTGCAAAATAATGAATACACGTTACGTATGCGTCCAGGAATCAATTTTTCCGACGGTTTTTTTGTCGTCGTACAGTCGTTAAAGGATTACGCATTGGTATACCTTTTTTCAAACATATTTCGTTAATTCTGAAAGGTTGTATTGTATTTATACCCGCGCGATATATTCGAGACGTGGTTTTTCGCGCTGTCATTTTCGCCATCGTTGTCGATGTTTCGATACCCTTTTCAATGCGGATTTCCCGGACGCACCTATGGATTTACATGTCCGGGAGGGAAATCGACTAGCTTGGTGGACGGAATCCGCGGGGGCTAGAGAAAAAAAAACACACACACCCATGCACATGTGAAAAGCTCATGTTTTTTTACTGTAAAGTTACTCTCGGCCCACGAAATGATGCATTGTTCGAAACGCGCGAGCAGCGTGAGGGGGGAGGGGCGTAGGAGGACGTATGAAGCTTGATAGGGATTGAAAAAACAAAAGAAACAGAAACAAATAGCGGAAAAAATCAGAGAAGCAGAAAAATTGAAATAATAATAACGCGAAAAAAACGCAGCGCGAATCCGTTGTGGAAACTGCTCGCCCGTTAGACATAAACGAGTCCACAGTTTATATTAATGTAAAGAAACTACATGTATGTGCATGGTAAAATATATACATATTTTGAATGACAATGGTGGATGCGCGGTGGGGGTTTTCGGCTCCGCCGGTACTTCGAGTAAGGCGAAATTACATTTATAACGATCAAAAAATCGATTTCTTTCTTTTTCTTTAAACGATAAAATTATATATGTAAAATATTTGTCCTAAGGTTCAAACCGAAATTCGAAAAACTTCAAACGTTACAGCCCGGCAAAGCTGTGTCTCAGCGCTTGGATTCGGAGGGGGCTTTAACTTTAAACGCTTTTTTCCTCAAAACTGCATTATCGAAATTGGCGTGCACGATTACTCAAAAACTATTAAGCTGATTAAGTCAAAACTGGGTAGAAATATCGATAATATTGCTACTTTCTAATTGACGAGAATTGCTTTTCAAAGATCCGAAAAAATCTACTTTTTTAATCCAAATTTTACAGAAATGTCAATGCGTGTAACTTTAAATTTGTATTTTCTTCATTTTAATTACCGTAAAATAGAAATTATACATGTTCCAACGGAACGAATGTTAGAATTTTTTGCTAATCAAAATCTACGGGAAGCGAGGCTGCACGTCGATTTGCAACTCCCGCGGCAACCTTGCTGTGTAACACTGCGACAGCTCCGCCATTTGATGATAAATGAATTTAAAAAATGGTTTTGTATACTTAAGGTCTTATATACGCAAAAAATTTCAAAATTTTTTATTTTTTAATTATTTTTTATTCTATTAGCCTGAACGGTTAGGGATATCTTGAGCTTTACAGAATTGAAACATTCCAAAAATAAAGTAAGATTGCATTTATGATAGATACCGCGCGGCGCGCCTGACCGCCAACTTCAAAGCCGTTTATGCACGATTCACTTTTTTGAACCTTGTGAAAGATCTAAGTCTTGAACGAAGGTTCAGATCGCTTTGAAATGTTTACAACAGATTCTTAGTATCATCACCTATCGTGTGAAGCACAGAAACATAAATTTCAATGACACCAAAAACTATAAAAAATAAAATACCGACAGAAAATTGAGTAAAAATTTTAAGTATCGAATTTTTATTTTAATAATTTTTTTTAATGATACTGTTGATTCACACCAAAGATACATTCATTATGCAATTATAAATATGTTCATTTTTTTCAGACGCCCACATCGATGCCGAGAACTTTCAACATCAACGCGCGCGAAAAAAAATACATTGCTTTATTATGTTATATCTCCGCCATATGTTAATATTTCTGATATATGTCTCAGAGGTACGGGGTCCTTCCCCTTTTACCATCCCCTCCTTTCTTCCTTCCATTCCTTCCAACATTCACAATCCTTCCAGAGTCCCCCTCCCCCCCCCAGAGTGTTGACGGCAGCCACTCTTTCCTAATGCGCTACTGCATCGCATTTGCACGAGGGCCCAGGGAAACTGCGGAAAACCTGGGCCGATACAGACGGCTTATTTGGCTGAGTGTTAGTTGTATTACCATCAGAAACTCAGACAAACTGCCTCCCGCTCAGAGGTTGATGCGCAAACCAGTGCACGGACAAGTCACCGCTCCAAGTATTGACAGCCTCCAATGCTACTTAACTTCAGTGACCGCCGCGGCCGAGCCCGCACACCGACCGCGCGCCCACCTCTGTCGGTTAATACTTCTGATTTTCTTTTCATATTCTCAATCATGTGCATGAATGAATGGGAAAAAAAATGTTGTCAATATATGCGTCATTTTTTTTAACCTCGGCGAGAAAAGTACCTTCGAAAATCGTCAAAATCGCGTATATAAGGCCTTAGATATACTATTAAAGTATACTCAAAATTTAATCGTTTTAAAATAATTATAGATTAGTTTAAAAAATCCCTCAAAATTGCTTAATTTTTTCCCGTCTAAATGTATATTCCGCCTCGAGCAGCGTTGTGGAGGTACGATACCCGGAGCGGTGATCGCTTAGTCGTCCACGGGTTGGCGCATCAACCAGAGAGCGGAAGGCCAATACTTCCAAGGCCTTGGTGTAGATACTTCAGTTAAAGTGTGTGCATCAAACAATCAGAAGAATATGGGGCCGTCTATACTCCTATGGGTTTTCCACAGTTTCTCTGTATTCTCAACAAATGCGGTATAGTGCAGCTTGCGACGGCAGTGGATGCAACGGAAGTTAGGTTTGATTAGGGAAGTGCTGATAGGGAGTGATAGGAATGAATTGAATTGGGACTGGTAATGAGTAGGTGAAAACCCGCAAGGGTATAATATATATGGGGTATATATTGTAACGTGTCGATGTGCGTCATGCCGGTAAAGATGAGGTGAATATGGAAGGAGAGCGTGAGGGAGTGGGGAGAAGGTCGAGAGAGTAGCGTGCGAAACGAAAATTTACAGAGCCGTGGAGATTTTGCAGAGAGGAGGTCTCGGGGACGTAATCTCCGATAACGGACAGAAGAAGACCGAGTGCTCATCAATCCACCCAAAATTTGGGATCCGAAGCCCGACACCAAACCGGCGGCATTAACCAGATGAAGGTGGTAATACAACAATCTGGCCCCGGAGGAAATGAACCCCTCGGTGCATCAGAAGAGCCTGCCCGCCTCCCGTATTTCGAATTTTGTCCAATCATCAAAGAAAGGAACGTATTCGCGAACATCGCCGGACGTAGCCCAGGAGAAATTCGGATCAGCCCTTCATCAGCTGACCTCTTGATTTTTCCGCATCCTCCCCAAAAAAACAAGTTATGTAAAAGACCTTTATGTCTAAAACTGCGGAATTATCGGTATCATTTAATGTGGCCATGTAAATATCATGGACAATCGTAAAAACCGTATTATGATTATGTCATATGTGAACCAATAAAAACATTGTAGCGAAATTATAATTAATTAATAAGAAATCGTTATAATAAGTATAATATTAATAAGAAATATATATATATATATATATATATATATATATATATACAGGGTGAGGCACATAAAGTGTTACAGAGCAATAGCATTCAAACTATTGATCATGTCCAAAAAAATTTCAGACAAAAGTTTCAGTGTTCGAGAAGGCCGTCATATTGGACCACCCTATTTTTTTATCGGTGGAGGCGCTGAAGTTACGTCAAGGTCCACTTTTCAAAATGGAATGGTACATTTTTGCTTCAACCATCTTGTGGAGTACCTCAAGCTGTATAAAAAACATTAGGGGGTCAAAGTCGTTCAAGTTAATTCAAGGTCAGTATCGATGATACAAATGTTAATAGGTGACCTTGAATGACCTTGAACGACTTTGACCCCCTAATGTTTTTATGCGGCTTGAGGTGCTGCACAAGATGGTTGAAGAAAAAATGTACTATTCGATTTAAAAAAGCGGGGTTGACCTTGACGTAGCTTCAGCGCCTCCACCGATAAAAAATAGGGTGGTCCAGTATGACGGCCTTCTCGGATGCTGAAACTTTTGTCTGGAACATTTTTGGATATGATCAATAGTTTGAGTGTTATTGCTCTGTAACCCTTTATGTGCCTCACCCTGTATGTATGTATGTGTATATATATATATATATATATATATATTGGGAGTACACATAAGTCCCTGTCGTTTTACAAAAGATGGCCCCACCAGGAGGTTATGGTTCAAATTGTCAGACGTGAAACGTCATATCGTAAGGTTGACGTTTGTTGACAAGACCATAACCTTGAAATATTAGCGATTTTGTATCAGCATTACATTATTTTTTTCGTGTCGAGTCGTTTTCGTCGAGTTTTGAGCCGAATAAGCGTCATTTGCAGGAAGTTTTGACTTATTACTTTTTTAATTTGAAGAAATGTGCAGCTGAAGCGCATCGATTTCTTGTAGAAGCATATGGTGAGGCTGTTTAAATGAGAGAAGTTGTCGTAAGTGGGTTTAAAAGTTGAAGAACGGTGCGTTTGACGTCGAAGACCAAGAACGTAGCGGAAGGCCAGCGGAAGGAAATCAAAAGTTCCCGCAAATGACGCTCAAAACTCGCCGTTTTCGCACGAAAAAATTATGTGATGCTGATACAAAATCGCTAATATTTCAAGGTTATGGGCTTGCCAGATGTCTAACCTTTAGGTATGACGTTTTACATTTGACAATTTCAACCATAACCTCCTGGTGGGGCCATCTGTTATCAAACGACGGCGACTTATTTGTACTCCCAATACATCTGTATGTGCAAAGATGTATGCACAAACAGTCATGATAATGAATGCGCATGAGTGCCAAATGCTCGACGGCAGAGATCGACGAATCTCTGTTTGGCGAACACCTAAATGAGACATATAAGGAGGAAGATAGAGAGAGACAACTTTCATTTTTCCGTTTCTTCGTGTAATGACACGGCATGCCTGATACGTCGTTGAACTTCATTCGCCATGTTAGAAAACGCGAAAGAAAATGGATTTATTTGATATATATCGGCAGACTGTATTCGGTTGAGGTTGTCCAGGAAAAAAGAGGAAACCCGGCTCACCCTACAAAAAATTCACTCGAGTCTCTCGAATCCACTGATTTATCGAATTTCTCCATACTCGAAGTAGCGAGTTCACCGTGACGTGTAATATCATTGCGAGAATTCTCGGGTGAGGGCCGCTCGTAAAAATCTAAAATTCATATCCTGGTCGTCTAATCGGCGGAAGGAAAAAAGCTCTCTTTTTTTTTTCGCTGCGAGCGCAATATCCGGGCTGGAATTTCGAAGCTGTGTATGTGTCCGTCGCGTGAGCCAGAGGGCGCTGTCTCGCTCGTTTACACCTTACTCCTTTCTTTGCCCTACCCCGCTCTTCTAGCTCTGTCGCACTCGATCGTCTACATCGTCGCGCGATTGCTCTCCTCCCTCACTCGGCGTTTCTCGCTCGCTGTCTCGTGGGCTCGCGGAATCGACGGAGTGTGCAATTTATGTTTATCGTAGTGCCAGTAGCGAGCGCACGTGTAGTAGCACACCAAGCCGAACGTAAACGCGTTCTCGATTTCGCATCGAAATAACTCACCGGATCAGACCCTCGGAATATTACCTATGCGGAAAACGATTACGTCGATCGAGGTGCCCAGGCTCGCTCGCGCCCCCGTGTGGTTACTAGTCCAGGAATTTTAGCACCAAAAATGGTTTCGCTCCGCAAAAAATCCTGATAATTGATTCTTCGATTGGATTATGTTAGAGGGTGTCCCCTAAGTATAAAACCAAGTTTGTGTCTTCCGAAACCCCGAGCGTTAGCCGCCATCTTGAAAAACGCCATTTTGCAAATATCTCGAAAACGGTGAGTTTTACGTTAAAAATCGTAAGGACCATTTCTGTAGAGGAAAAAATTTCCTATCTCCTTTCTTTGAAACTTTTTTTCTATTGTTAATTTTTGTCAAGATATAGTCGATTACAACACAAAATTTTTGTTTTTGGAAAATATCTCGATATTTTTTGAAAATACGAAAAAAATGTAATCATCAAAGTTGTAGAGCAAGGAATTTTCTATAATTTTTGTATAAAACTTTTTTTTTGTAAACTCAATAGTTGCTGAGTTCTAGCGCAATGAAAGTTGCCGTCAGGTAAATAAAAACAGCGATTAGTAGTAATACGTTACTCTAGCACGCAAACAAAAAGTGTAAGGAGACGCGACGTCTCGGCGGCAAGTATTGCAAGAGGTAATTAGTGCACGTCGGTGCGTTCTTTAACAATACGGGTATATGGATATTCATTTATATATATATATATATATATATATATATATATATATATATATATATATATGTATTCCTCAGAGGTACGGGGTCCTTCCCCTTTTACCATCCCCTCCTTTCCTCCATCCCTTCCTTTTATCATTCACAATTTTACCAGAGTTCCCCTCCAGAGTGTTCATCGCATTTGCACGAGGGCCCACGGAAACTACGGAAAACCTGGGCCGATACAGGCGACTATATTTGGCTGAGCTTCAGTTGTATTACCATCAGAAGCTCAGACAAACTGCCTCCCACTTAGAGGTTGACGCGCATACCAGTGCACGGGCAAGCGGTCACCGCTCCAAGTATTGGCAGCCTGCAATGCTGCTTAACTTCAGTGACCGCCGAGCCCGCACACCGACCGTGCACCCATCTCTGTCGGTTGGATATTCATTTATATATATTCATCGATTTATAACTATGTCGCGCCGAATCCACCACGTGGACGAGTCTAAACTGGTATGATTATTTGAATAGAATACAAGTATATAGAAAGATAAGCAGCAGCACGGTGCTGGGTTTCTCCTAACATTTTCTATGCCTTGTTTGTACCTGGACCCTTTGTGGCCAAACATGCGATAACGCAATCCCTACAGTGGACGACAGCGATGAAGAGGATGTTCAAAATGAATCTTTCATAGATTCTTTTGCTGTTCATGACTTGAACATGGAAGAAGAAAACTCGCAAACCATGGAAAATCGCCCTTCCTGCTCCAAACAAAGCAATTGTTTCAAATCTATCATCGACGTTTAAAATTTGACAAGAACAATTTTTTTTATTATTATGATGATGCGATCCTAATTTGTAAATCGCGACTCAAATCGCGCAAATGATAATGAATATGAATAAATGAATGAATTTTCATGTCTTTTTCAAACAAATCATCAAAATGTTTTTATTGCGCAAACTTTCCTCCTATCGCCCATATCCCCCCTTTTCGTGATAAATATTATTGTTACCGTCTCTATTATAACATTCTTCGATTACATTTTTTTGGCATGCTAGAGTAACGTATTACCACTAATCGCTGTTTTCTTTTACCTGATGGCAACTTTCATTGCGCTAGAACTCTGCAACTATTGATTTCACAAAAAAAGTTTTACACAAAAATTGTAGAAAATTTAATGCTCTACAACTTTGATTATTACATTTTTTTTCGTGTTTCCAAAAATTATCGAGATATTTTCCAAAAACAAAAGTTTGGTTTTTTAAATCGACTATACCTCGGCAAATATTAACAATAGAGAAAAAAGTTTTAAATAAAAAAGATGGGAACTTTTATCCTCTACAAAAAAGGTCCTTACGATTTTTAACGTAAAACTCACCGTTTCCGAGATATTTTCAAAAAGGCGTTTTTCAAGATGGCGGCTAACGCTCGCGATTTCGGACCACACAAACTTGGTTTTATACTCAGGGGACACTGACATAATCCAATCGAAAAATCGATTATCAGGATTTTTTGCGGAAAGAATGTCTAAAAATCCTGGACTACACCTCGAGGAGCTTCCTCGCGAGCTTTCACCCTCATCGTGTTCCCGCGACGAAGAGAAAAAGAAAGCAGAAAAAACGAGGATATCGCGACGAGTGTGTGCCAATATGGACCAGCCGTGAGATCTCGATCACTTCGCGCTTGCTTTCTCAATGTTTCCTGCACATTCTGGAATGCTAATTTGACGACCAGTTTTGAGATTGTGCCTTCACTAGTTCGCAATTCTTTTCTGTATTACGCAAGAGCCGCAGATCGTTCGTTAATCTTTTGTTTTTGTTTTGCACGGTATGGTATTAAGGAAGCTGCTCAGGGTCTTTGCGAGACAGGCGGCAAGGGGGGAACGCACATGCTTAAGGCCTTAGGCCACAGTAACGGGTATAAAATCATGTGCAAATTTAACAATCTTTGTTCGTATCAAAAAGTGGTTCACTCATAAAATTAATCACACATCTATTTAGTATGCACATAAAAACTGTTAAAGTAACTGTTAAATAAACTTTTTTTTTCGATGTACAAAATGGCCGACTACTCGAAACTTCTCGAAACAGCTTTTTTTTTCTAATTAGCGTGACAAATAACTTCAACAATTTTCACTCTATTTCCTTCAAATTTAAATGTTATGTTCGTAATTGCATTTCGCAGAGAAGTACGTACGGAATTTCTGATTAATCGAAAACTTTTTATTTTATGAGCAGTGTATGAGCAGTCATAACGAATTTTTCCACTGAAGATCCATTTCTTTAGCTCAAATACCTACAACTTTTGAGTAAAACAACATTTTTTAAATTCCGTACGTACTTCTCTAGGTAATCTAATGTAGATTGACGAGAATTTTTTTGTTCTAGGTAAAAAATTGTGGATGCTAAATGGCACGCCGCGGAGCGCCTAAAAAAGATAACAAAAGAAAATATTAGTAGTTTTTAGTAGGCCATTAGTACACAGGCCATTAATAGGCCATTTTGCACATAGAAGAAAAAAAATATATTTTCTAACAGCTTGATATTTATACTAAATTCATAAGTAGAGGGGCTAGGGCGGTTCTAATTCAAGTGGAGGGATCTCAGGAGGAGGGGGGGGTACGGCGGGGGAGGGGGGGGTGACCAGCGCGGGGAAACCAAGTGCGGGGGGGTGCGGCGGAGGGGGGGGGTGTCCAGCGCGGGGAAGCCAAGTGCGGGGGGGGTACGGCGGAGGGAGGGGGGTGTCCAGCGCGGGGAAGCCAAGTGCGGGGGGGGGGGTGGTCCAGTGCGGGGAAGCCCAGCGCGGGGGGTACGGGGGGGTGTCCAGCGCGGGAAGCGAAGTGCGGGGGGGGGGCGGCAGCGGGGGGGTGGTCCAGTGCGGGGAAGCCCAGTGCAGGGGGGGTGTCCAGCGCGGGAAGCGAAGTGGAGGGGGGGGGTACGGCGAACGGGCGGGGGGGGCGGTGTTCAGCGCGGGGAAGCCCAGTGCGGGGGGGGGTATGGCGGAAGGAAGGGGGGTCCAGCGCGGGGAAGCCAAGTGCGGAGGGGGGGTCCAGCACGGCGAAGCCAAGTGTGGCGGGAGGGGGGGGCGGATGCGTGTGACGTCACAGGATGTCCCTATGGAGGGGGTAGCCATGTCGTCCGAAGAGCGACTGGCGAGGAAGCGGCTGTCGATGAGTGTTGTGTGTGTGTGTGCGTGCGTGCGTGTGTGCGTGTGACAACCGCATATGGGTCGGAAAATTTTCGGTAATATGAAAACGTTAGGCGCCACATGAATGGTGACCTTTCAAAACCCATTATTTATGACATGCAGCTGGTTCCATGCCGAAAGACAATCTCTATTGCATGCGCCCCGTCTCAAAGCTCGTCTCGAGACAGGTCCTGACAGGTTTCTCGGGAAAAATCTTTAGGGATCAAAGGGACCGCAGGTGGACCACTTGAGCGCAGCTCTTGTCGAGGTCTCCATTCCAAAAGATAAAGTCAAGATGTGTGCATGCATGACCACTCCTGTCACGAGTCTCGCTAACACTTTAGACAGGTCTCGACCAGTCAGGATTTCTTGGGAAAACTATAAACTTTAGGGATCAAGGGCCGTTGGCGCCAATGGACCACTTGAGCTGCAGGACCCATAAAATCTTTTGATCCGATGCATTCCGACTTCCTGTTTTTTGTCTCATGTTCCCCGAACGATCTACGTGTTATCGGGAAACTCCGTTTTCCCGAGAGAGAGGGGCGATTTTTTCCCCCAAGAGCCTTTTTAAATGATCCGCTCCGCTCAAATCTGGCACTTTGCATGAAGCAGTCAGTCTGTTAAGGAGGTACGGTGATTAGAGCGAGTCCAAGATAAAAGCCCGATTTTTTTTAATAACATTGTCGAGAGCTTCGCCCATGCGTATGCGGAGTTTCCGCGAGATTTACCGTACAGTTTCCGAGTTATTAATTGTTAAAGTTGGTCAATTAGTCACACGTAGACGACAAAATGTGCCTGTCCTCTCATATATCGATTTTTTTGTGCTACTTGGAGCCAAGACACGCGTAAAAAAAACTGACGGTTTCGTTCGTTGGTTCGTTGTGATCAATAAGGCAACTTGAATTGGAAAGCTCACCGCAGAAATAAGCAATAAATTTAGAAATAAAGTCGCGAAAAACCGAAGTATTCGGCGAGAGAGACGTCTCGTGACGTAACCGCAGCCATCTTGCTCGAAGTGTGGCAACGCCGGATACCCGCGCAAATTTGATTCTTCTATCGGATATTTTCAACGCGAATTAAAAATATGGTTGTGTGAAGCCGTACGTTTTTTAATCGATTATAAAAGGCCTTTCGTCGATATTTACTCAAAGTTCTTTTATGTATAGCTAAGGCATCTCAATCTTTCTGGCGACATGCATACAACGCATTTATATGTAAAGTCAGCATGGAAAAACCGTCATATAAAATGAACGTTCGTTTTTATATCTGCAAATATTGTGAAAATTAGGAAAGCGAAAAATAACATAACAATCGATGAAATATGTTTTGACTTCGGACAGATTGGACATTGGATATTGAGGTTAACGTCAACGCGACGGTTTTCATTTGCATTCGCAATATCATCTTTTCACTCTCTAATTCTTGTCCGACAGAATCTACCTTTGTCTCTAAACTGGACTTCAGGTACAATCCTGTTACTCTCTTGATAAACTTCTACAGTACTTATTTTCATTCTCCATGTTTACCGGCTACCAAAAATAATAAGCCGAGCGCGTGGGACCGATGACAGCTATCGAAAATGCAACGATGCTAATCGTCAAAGATATGGCGTACTACTGAAGTCGAGTAGTAGATTATTACGTTTGTTTTCATATTATAAAAATAATAAGTAGCTTGAAATTCAATACTTAAAAAATATTTCTCGAAATATAGGCCACACACATATGTCTAAAACGTAGCGGTATTATGGCGAAAAAAAGACTCTTAGTTTACTAGCGTGGTCATCACCGTACCTCCTTAACATCGTGGAAGTTTTTTCATACTCATCAACATGGAGCAAATCTTGCATGACCAAGCCGTGCTTTTACGCTCGATCGAAGATTTTACCGCGTGGGAGCAATGATACGTCGAGTTCATCGAAGGGCTGGAAACGCAAAGCCGGATTAAGCGCCCGCGATTATTAATCGGACATCAACAGTCACTAATAGCCCAAATAGCGCGTCTGGAAGGATTGAGGAATTGTGTGCGGAATCGTTTCATACACACGGGCGCAGGACACGGCGATCATGAATTAATCTGGCGGGAGATTGAAACATCCTTCGAGAGTCGCATATTGACCGGTTCCATCATCAATCGCAGACACATCGAGCCGAGACACTTTCTAAATGATGCTCGCGTCCTGGTGCTTCATCATGTGCAAAATATTATCGGCAAGCACAACAGTGTTAAAATCAATACAGTGTTTAATGGTGAATTCGCGAGTGGAGACAAACATGCGAATAAAAGTGTCAACACGCGAAACTCTGAACTATTTACCACAAGCGATTTGAACGAGTGGTATGAACAGCGTGTTGTGGAGCCCACTTTAACCTTACTCGATGAATTTCAAGAACGTGATAGTGGCTGGACTCTGCAGAAAATACTTAACCTCACGATAAATGTGAATAAGTATAATCCGATGCGTGCCGGGTGCTCCATATCATTGCCGCGGGAAATAATGATGAAGAGGGCTGTGGTTAACGTCAAATCGGGCGGTAATGCATGTTTCGCATGGGCCGTTGTCGCTGCTCTATACCCAGCTGAAAGAAACAGTGACCGTCCATCTTCTTACCCTCATTATTCGACAGTACTGAATCTTCAGGATATCGAATTCCCGGTGACGATACATCAAATAAAGAAATTTGAAGCTCATAACGATGTATCGATCAACGTATATACCACCACCACCAAAAAGGACATTGTTCCGATACGCGTAACTCAACACAAGAAGGATAAGCACATCAATTTGCTGTACATGCAAGATACCGAGGACAGCAATGTGGGACACTTCGTATGGATCAAGAACCTGTCGCGACTCGTGAAAGCGCAACTGACCAAAAAGCAGCATAAAAAATACATATGCGATCGGTATGTAGCTACCATAATATATAGGTAATTAGATATGCTAGACGAATTAAACAAAACAATCTTTGTTTTTTTTTTACAGATGTTTGCACTACTTCGGTTCCGAGGAAAAATTGCAATCGCACGAGGTCGATTGTGGAGTGATAAACGACTGTGCGATCCGACTACCAAACGACACCAATAAGTGGCTCCAGTTCAGCAACTTTAGCCGGAAAGAGCGACATCCCTTCATCGTGTATGCTGATTTGGAGTGTGTGTTGGCAAAGACCGATGGGGAGAACCTAGCGAAAGACATGTATCAACACCATGAAGTATTTAGTATCGGATACTATGTGTGTTGTTCGTATGACGACTCATTATCTTCGTATCACTCGCGTCGCAGTGCCGATTGTATATCATGGTTTGTCGAAGAACTAAAAAATCTAGCACTGCAGATAAAAGAAACTTTCTGTGATAATGTACCAATGGTGCATTTAACACCGAGTGAGTGGGCTAGTTTTCGAACAGCGACTCAATGTCACTTATGTGAGAAACCATTTGCGCAAGAAGATGTATGCGTTCGAGATCATTGCCACCTGACTGGACGCTACAGAGGCCCTGCCCATTCCAACTGCAACCTAAATTACTAGCAGTCATTTTTCATTCCAGTAGTTTTCCATAATTTATCCGGTTACGATGCACATTTTATAATCAAGGAAGTAGCCACAGCGTTCGAAGGAAGAACCGATGTGCTTCCAATCACAAAGGAGAAATACATCTCATTCACGAAGCATGTTGAAATTACAGACGATTCAAAACACAAGATCCAATTGCGCTTTATCGACTCATACAAATTCCTCAACACCAGTCTCGACAAATTAGCCTCATTCTTCACCTCAACACACCGCCTCAACACACCGAGGACAAACTCAAAATTTTACGCACACAATTCCCAACTCTCTCGACAGACGATTTCAATTTGCTGACGCGAAAAGGGGTCTTCCCTTATGAGTATATTGACAACGTGAGCAGGTTGGACGACACTTGCCTACCACCACGTGACGCATTTTACAGTTCCCTGACAGATGCTACAGTATGTGAGAGCGAGTACGCACATGCTGAGAACGTTTGGGAGCGGTTCTCCATTCGAACGCTGGGTGAATATAGCGATTTGTACTTGAAGACAGATGTCTTGTTATTAGCCGATATTTTTGAAAACTTTCGAAATACATGCGTTGAGAGCTATGGCCTAGATCTCGCGTATTACTACACATTGCCCGGATACACCTGGGATGCAATGTTAAAACACTCGAATGTCAAGTTTGAATTACTAACTGACATCGACATGGTTTTATTCGTTGAGCGGGGTATACGCGGTGGTCTGAGTCAATGCTCGAACCGATATGCACGTGCCAATAACAAGTACATGGAGTCGTTTGATCCATCGAAAGCATCATCATACTTGATGTATTTTGACGTCAACAATTTGTATGGATGGGCAATGTGTCAACCCTTGCCATATGCAGATTTTCGATGGGTCGACGACGTGTCCCATTTTGATCCATCATGCATCGCGCTAGACTCACCTATAGGCTACATCCTTGAAGTCGACTTGGAATATCCCCAATCTCTTCATGATGTGCACAAAGACCTACCGTTTTGTCCAATACATGAAAAACCGCCGGGTAAGCGGGAAGAAAAGCTGTTGGCAACTGTTCGCGATAAAAAAACGCTACATCATACACTACCGGAATTTACAACAGTGCTTACGCCACGGGCTTCGCCTCATGAAAATCCACAGAGTCCTACAGTTTACACAATCCCCATGGCTGCGTTCGTATATTGAGTTGAATACCCAGTTTCGAACGCTTGCCAAAAACGATTTTGAAAAGAATTTGTTCAAATTAATGAATAATGCGGTCTTTGGCAAAACGATAGAGAATGTGCGTAATCATGTAAATGTAAAGCTTGTAACAAAATGGGAGGGCAGATATGGCGCAGAGGCAATGATTGCGAAGCCAAACTTCCACAACCGAAGTGTTTTTTCGGAAAACCTCGTTGCCATCGAATTGCGCAATCTCGAGGTGAAATTCAACAAGCCGATATATGTGGGTATGTGCATACTCGACATATCCAAAACGTGCTTGTATGGATTTCACCACGAGTATATGGTACCTCTGTATCGAGATAAATGTAAAGTCATGTATACCGATACGGACAGTCTCATATATGCCATTGAGAGCGATGATATATATGCCGACATGAAGCGCGACATTTTCAAATTCGATACAAGCGATTATTCGGCGGACAATAGGTATGGTATACCGCTCGTCAACAAGAAGGTACCCGGTCTCATGAAGGACGAATGTAATGGAGCAATTATGACAGAATTTATTGGACTTCGATCGACAATGTATGCGACACATGTCGAGGGTAAGAAGGACACGAAAAAAGTTAAAGGTGTCAAGAGTAGCGTTGTGGCGAGGACAATCACGATTGACGATTATGCTCAATGCTTGAAGGAAAATATTGAAATGGAGCGTAGTCAAACGTGCATTCGATCAAAATTACACCAAGTCTACACCATTCGCGAGACGAAAATTGCTCTGAGTCCTCATGACGATAAGCGGTATATCATACCTGGGACCTCTGATACCCTACCATGGGGGCATTATAGAATACCGTCGTAAAATGTATTGTACATTTTTTTTTCTACAACCGCGATGTAAAATTGTGCACATTTTTGTGAATATCGATGTATAAAACTCGTGAAAATTATGTATATATTGTGTTCACTCGATATTGTGTTCACCCGATGTAAAACTTTTTAAAATTATGTTTGTTGTTGTAAATATTTAATCGTGTAAGAATGGTCGTATTATTTTCTGTAAATAAAGAAACGCACATTTTATAATCCCATGTGTTTATTCACTCTATCCATCTCCTCGTACCCACGTTCCACGAAAAAACATGCATGTGGGGTTCAAAGAGTTTCAAAAGACTTTCTACGACGTCCATGAGACGTTTGAAGGTGTTCGTGAGACGTTCAAGAGTCTTTCGAAAATTTTCATAAGACGTTTGAAGACATTCATGAGAGGTTCGAAGACGTTCAAGAGATCTGTGACAATATCCATAATATGTTTGAAGACATCGATGATGGGGTTCGAAGACGTTTAAGAGACTTTCAAAGACATTCACGAGGGATTTGAAGATGTTCAAAAAACTTTCGACATCCTTCAAGAGGCTTTTGACGACATTCATAATACGTTTGAATACATTCATGAGGGGTTCGAAGACGCTTAAGAGACTTTCAAAGACATTCACGAGGGATTTGAAGATGTTCAAAAAACTTTCGAATTCGTTCAAGAGACTTTTGAGGACGCTTAAGAGAGACTTTCAAAGACATTCACGAGGGGTCTGTCCGAAGACGTTTGAAGACATTCATGACGTCATAATACGTTTGAATACATTCATGAGGGGTTCGAAGACGCTTGAGAGACTTTCAAAGACATTCACGAGGGGTCCGAAGACGTTCAAGAGAATTTCGACGGCATTCATAATACGTTTGAAGACATTCATGAGGTGTTCGAAGACGCTTAAGAGACGTTTGAAGACATTCATGAGAGGTGCGAAGACGTTCAGAGACTTTCGAAGACATTCAAGAGATCTTTGACAATATTCATATTACGTTAGAAGATATCGATGAGGGGTTCGACGATGTTTAGAGACTTTCAAAGAAATTCGCGAGGGTTTTGAAGACGTTAAAGAAACTTTCGAATACGTTCAAGAGACTATCGACGATATTCATAATACGTTTAAAGACATTCACGAGGGGTTCGAAGATGCTTGAGAGACTTTCAAAGACATTCACGAAGGGGTTCGAAGACGCTTAAGAGACTTTCAAAGACATTCACGAGAGGTGCGAAGACGTTCAGAGTCTTTCGAAGACATTCAAGAGATCTTTGACAATATCCATAATATGTTTGAAGACATCGATGATGGGGTTCGAAGACGTTTAAGAGACTTTCGAAGACATTCACGAGGGATTTGAACTCGGTGTGTTGAGGCGGTGTGTTGAGGTGAAGAATGAGGCTAATTTGTCGAGACTGGTGTTGAGAAATTTGTATGAGTCGATAAAGCGCAATTGGATCTTGTGTTTTGAATCGTCTGTAATTTCAACATGCTTCGTGAATGAGATGTATTTCTCCTTTGTGATTGGAAGCACATCGGTTCTTCCTTCGAACGCTGTGGCTACTTCCTTGATTATAAAATGTGCATCGTAACCGGATAAATTATGGAAAACTACTGGAATGAAAAATGACTGCTAGTAATTTAGGTTGCAGTTGGAATGGGCAGGGCCTCTGTAGCGTCCAGTCAGGTGGCAATGATCTCGAACGCATACATCTTCTTGCGCAAATGGTTTCTCACATAAGTGACATTGAGTCGCTGTTCGAAAACTAGCCCACTCACTCGGTGTTAAATGCACCATTGGTACATTATCACAGAAAGTTTCTTTTATCTGCAGTGCTAGATTTTTTAGTTCTTCGACAAACCATGATATACAATCGGCACTGCGACGCGAGTGATACGAAGATAATGAGTCGTCATACGAACAACACACATAGTATCCGATACTAAATACTTCATGGTGTTGATACATGTCTTTCGCTAGGTTCTCCCCATCGGTCTTTGCCAACACACACTCCAAATCAGCATACACGATGAAGGGATGTCGCTCTTTCCGGCTAAAGTTGCTGAACTGGAGCCACTTATTGGTGTCGTTTGGTAGTCGGATCGCACAGTCGTTTATCACTCCACAATCGACCTCGTGCGATTGCAATTTTCCCTCGGAACCGAAGTAGTGCAAACATCTGTAAAAAAAAAACAAAGATTGTTTTGTTTAATTCGTCTAGCATATCTAATTACCTATATATTATGGTAGCTACATACCGATCGCATATGTATTTTTTATGCTGCTTTTTGGTCAGTTGCGCTTTCACGAGTCTCGACAGGTTCTTGATCCATACGAAGTGTTCCACATTGCTGTCCTCGGTATCTTGCATGTACAGCAAATTGATGTGCTTATCCTTCTTGTGTTGAGTTACGCGTATCGGAACAATGTCCTTTTTGGTGGTGGTGGTATATACGTTGATCGATACATCGTTATGAGCTTCAAATTTCTTTATTTGATGTATCGTCACCGGGAATTCGATATCCTGAAGATTCAGTACTGTCGAATAATGAGGGTAAGAAGATGGACGGTCACTGTTTCTTTCAGCTGGGTGTAGAGCAGCGACAACGGCCCATGCGAAACATGCATTACCGCCCGATTTGACGTTAACCACAGCCCTCTTCATCATTATTTCCCGCGGCAATGATATGGAGCACCCGGCACGCATCGGATTATACTTATTCACATTTATCGTGAGGTTAAGTATTTTCTGCAGAGTCCAGCCACTATCACGTTCTTGAAATTCATCGAGTAAGGTTAAAGTGGGCTCCACAACACGCTGTTCATACCACTCGTTCAAATCGCTTGTGGTAAATAGTTCAGAGTTTCGCGTGTTGACACTTTTATTCGCATGTTTGTCTCCACTCGCGAATTCACCATTAAACACTGTATTGATTTTAACACTGTTGTGCTTGCCGATAATATTTTGCACCTGATGAAGCACCAGGACGCGAGCATCATTTAGAAAGTGTCTCGGCTCGATGTGTCTGCGATTGATGATGGAACCGGTCAATATGCGACTCTCGAAGGATGTTTCAATCTCCCGCCAGATTAATTCATGATCGCCGTGTCCTGCGCCCGTGTGTATGAAACGATTCCGCACACAATTCCTCAATCCTTCCAGACGCGCTATTTGGGCTATTAGTGACTGTTGATGTCCGATTAATAATCGCGGGCGCTTAATCCGGCTTTGCGTTTCCAGCCCTTCGATGAACTCGACGCATCGTTGCTCCCACGCGGTAAAATCTTCGATCGAGCGTAAAAGCACGGCTTGGTCATGCAAGATTTGCTCCATGTTGATGAGTATGAAAAAACTTCCACGATGTTAACAGACTGACTGCTTCATGCAAAGTGCGGCCAGATTTGAGCGGAGCGGATCATTTAAAAAGGCTCTTGGGGGAAAAAATCGGCCCTCTCTCTCGGGAAAACGGAGTTTCCCGATAACACGTAGATCGTTCGGGGAACATGAGACAAAAAACAGGAAGTCGGAATGCATCGGATCAAAAGATTTTATGGGTCCTGCAGCTCAAGTGGTCCATTGGCGCCAACGGCCCTTGATCCCTAAAGTTTATAGCTTTCCCAAGAAATCCTGACTGGTCGAGACCTGTCTAAAGTGTTAGCGAGACTCGTGACAGGAGTGGTCATGCATGCACACATCTTGACTTTATCTTTTGGAATGGAGACCTCGACAAGAGCTGCGCTCAAGTGGTCCACCTGCGGTCCCTTTGATCCCTAAAGATTTTTCCCGAGAAACCTGTCAGGACCTGTCTCGAGACGAGCTTTGAGACGGGGCGCATGCAATAGAGATTGTCTTTCGGCATGGAACCAGCTGCATGTCATAAATAATGGGTTTTGAAAGGTCACCATTCATGTGGCGCCTAACGTTTTCATATTACCGAAAATTTTCCAACCCATATGCGGTTGTCACACGCACACACGCACGCACGCACACACACACACAACACTCATCGACAGCCGCTTCCTCGCCAGTCGCTCTTCGGACGACATGGCTACCCCCTCCATAGGGACATCCTGTGACGTCACACGCATCCGCCCCCCCCTCCTGCCACACTTGGCTTCGCCGTGCTGGATCCCCCCTCCGCACTTGGCTTCCCCGCGCTGGACCCCCCTCCCTCCGCCATACCCCCCCCTGCACTGGGCTTCCCCGCGCTGGACACCGCCCCCCCCCCACTTCGCTTCCCCGCGCTGGACACCCCCCCGTACCCCCCGCACTTGACTCCCTCGCGCTGGACCCCCCTTCCTTCCGCCATACCCCCCCCCCCTGCACTGGGCTTCCCCGCGCTGGACACCGCCCCCCCCCACTTCGCTTCCCCGCGCTGGACACCCCCCCGTACCCCCCGCACTGGGCTTCCCCGCACTGGACCACCCCCCCGCTGCCGTCCCCCCCCCCGCACTTGGCTTCCCCGCGCTGGACACCCCCCCTCCGCCGCACCCCCCCGCACTTGGTTTCCCCGTGCTGGTCACCCCCCCCCCCCCCCCTCCCCCGCCATACCCCCCCCCCGCACTTGGCTTCCCCGCGCTGGACACCCCCCTCCCTCCGCCGTACCCCCCCCGCACTTGGCTTCCCCGCGCTGGACACCCCCCCCCCCCTCCGCCGCACCCCCCCGCACTTGGTTTCCCCGCGCTGGTCACCCCCCTCCCCCGCCGTACCCCCCCCTGAGATCCCTCCACTTGAGTTAGAACCGCCCTAGCCCCTCTACTTCCATACACATCTAGTGTAATTAATTTTATGAGTGAATCACTTTTTCATACGAAAAAAAATGATAAATTTGCACATGATTTTATACCCGTTACTATGGCCTGAGGCCTTAAACACAGGCGCCTGTAACGACTGCCAATCCCGAATAATCAAATTTTCGGTTAGGTAAAATAAATAAATTTTAGCTAATAAATACGTGGAATGCATATAATTGACTGTTCAGAAATGTTATTAATCTTTTTTGTTTATTTATATCGCGATTAAGTTATTAACCAAGTTGAAATGTGGCAAACGCGCAAATTAGTTCTCAGTAACTGTTATCACTGAGTTTAGATACGAACGCCATATCGTTAGCGCGTACCTGTCAAATATCCTTCGCGAATTCCGTTTTTTTTCTTCGGCGAAAATGAAAACATGGACGGGAACAATGCAAACCGAAAAACAGTACAATCGAAGGAAGAATGCTTATCCGAGGAATGATGCGTAATTGATTTGAACGTTATGTCGGAAGACATGCACTGCAGCTTCTGTAAAGAATGATTCAAAATATTTAAATACTCTTTATGACACTGCGGTAAGGAATTTATAGCAAGGAATCAATAGTTTGTGCGTTTCAAATTTTGGCGCCTATTCAAAATAGCCTACTTGGAAGCAGCGTTGCCACATGCCGTAGGGCGCTTTATCGTTTCACGCGAATCAGCTTAAATTTCCTGCTTTATTTCACGAATATCTCGATAACGAGACAGACAAAACGCTGTAGTCTTCGTTGAAATTATTCACAAAAATCTCAAGAATTTTTTCTGCCTATTCCCATTCAATTCTTACTACTTTTTATTATCTTGTGACAGTCATATTAGAGTTCTCATGAAGCTTTAGCTATGTCGCCCGTGCATAAGAGCCTAACTTCAATAATTAATTGCTCAACAATCACGCAGACGAAGCACTTGAAATTTGACACGGAGTCGTAACACCTGTTCGCAAATACCCTCAATGAATTTCAGAAAAATCTCACTATTTCTCCATAGCTCAGCAACTTCCTTAAATTATTAAGTATTTTCTTCCATGGTAGTGTGAATTTGGAAAAATGTATAAAAAGAAAATTTACACATATGAGGTATTCCACGTGAATCCGGCTGACCCCCGAAAATATTTAAGTATCCACCCAAAGTAAGCGGTTCTTGAATTTTTCGATTTTTTTTAACGTTAATCGCTCAGAAAGTACAGAAAAAATCATACTTTCACTGCAGCCGATAGCTTGAAATTTTTGACATATAATCACGCATTTTTGCGATTTCTTTTTCAGATTTTTCAGATTTTTCAGTTGGCATTGCAATCCACAACATTCCTGGTTTTTTACACGAGTATTCTTACATTTAGGAACAATACACCGATGCAAGGGATTGTAACTCACTTTTAACCAAAAGAAATTTACCTTTTCACATATGGCGCAGCGACGATGTTTACTATGCAAGTGACGTCACTAAGCGAAGCAGCATAGCGGCTAGCGATTTGGTGCGGAAATTTGAAATGTAAAATTTAAATGCATTCCGATGGCACTTATCGATTTCATAAAACGGAAATAAAAATTCTAGTAGTTTATTGCCACCAAAGGATCAAATTGAGACACCTTTCAAAAAAGGGTGTAATACCCTGTTGCTAGCATAATACGAACACAATTGACGAAACAGGTGTATTCTGAATAAATGCGAACACAACGAAGCTGGCTTCCGCCACTTTCCCCGTGCCCCCATTTGATTGTGACAGAGACAGGGTGCAGTGTGATGCAGCCGGCAGGGGTGACTTCCGGGCGAATCTTGAATACAAAGTCATACAAAGTCATACAAAGAATCACGATTATCCAGGCCCATGCCATCTTAAGGACATGCACGAGGTCGACGTAACCTCACAAATTTCCTAACTGCGTTTTCTCATAGACAATTAAGTTTTTTTTTCTCTCGAAAAATTGAAGGATCAGGCTTCGTAGAATTCACTGACGCAGAGATGGTGATTATTTTGCACTAATTATGATTAATCTTTGAGATCTATCTGTTCGAAAAAATCAGCTATATCTCTTGCACGCATATGTCACGTGGTATACTTTGCCTTAAGGAAGTAAGGATTGGCTGGGGTAATGATTAAAAACCGTTTTTGAAATGTTCAGTGCTGTCAAAGTATAACGAATTGGACCAGTTGCCGCCAATGAAATACTTTTTAGGGTTATCTAATTGGCGCTTTAGTAACATCCCCACAGTTTGTTTAGTATTTAGCTTTTTCTTTTTGTCTCGCTCTTCCGGTCGAAGGATTTTGTCGCCCACTTACCGCTTTCGATGGGCGGGGAGGGTTATCTCTCCGTGCCTCGTACAATTTCTCTAAGGCCGGTACACTGCTTTTTATCGTTCCTCGTACAATTGAGTGAAAAAAAGAAAGAAGAAGAGTGCGAGGTATTCAGAACTGGGATGCAATTAAAACCCCGGACGTCTTTGATTCGTAACACCGTAGCGCTTGTATATGTACATATGGCGCCTTTAAGGGGTCTGCTCAGTTTAGACGCTGAAAAAGGTTACTTTTATAGAAATTTTCTATTATCAATTAAGATTCCCCCTTTTAGATAACGCGGTACGCGGGCCTTTGCTCCCGTCGAGCCCACGTAGTGCGGAAAAAGGTAGGACTTTTTTGTGTAAGAACTTTTATTACAATAAAAGTATACAAATAAAAAAAAGAAAAGGTTTTCGACAGGACGTCTTTCTTCGCCGTCGTTCGTATTGCGAATGCCCCCGTGGGCTTTGCACACTCGCGTCTTCCCTCCACACAGCGCCCTTTGTTCTAGCGCGGCGCTCGCGGCGTATCACGCGGGAACATACAACTTTTTAAAAAAAGCTTTTTACGCGTTGCTTTCCGTTTCTACACTCGGCCGTCCTGAACATCCATCCGTCCTCGGAGGTGATCCTTCAATGGTGAATTCGTCATCGTCTGATTCGGCGTAGTCTCTCTATGGCTTAAGATGATCAGCTGCTGTCGACGTCTGGTTAGGGCCCTCGTGATCTCCGACCTTCCTAACGAGGTACCGATCATTGCGTGAAATACGAGAAACTTCATATGGCCCGAGGAACTTCGAGGCGAATTTTAAACCTGGTCCTTGTTGGGTTCTCTGGATGGCGAATACGTCCCTTTCTTAATATTTTATCGCTTTTCCACGCTTTCGATTAAATCCTTTTCGATTTTCGATCTGGATATGCTGCAATCTTACTTTGGCGTGGTCTCGTATCTCGTCGCGCTTCTCCTCGAACGAAGTTACAAATTCCTTCTCCGCCATTTCGCGGAGGGATGAGTTATCTCGGAAGCGCAAGCATACGCCAAACATTACCTGGAAAGGTGTGGTACCGATGCTTCGATGAAAAGTCGAGTTGAGATACTGTTATGCCACGTTGAGGTGCTTGTACCACTCTCCCACTTTTAGCGCTGTCAGTTTGGTGATTAACGGAATCAACGTCCGATTTGAGTCGGGAAAAAGTACTGCCCCTGATCTGCCTTCCTGCGATAATATCAGGCTCTGGTCGGGCCTTCCATCCCGGAATAGGTTTGCAATGTAACGGGTTTAAGGTTAGGTCCCGATCCGCTGTTCCCTTTCTTGGGAACTGATCAGGAACGGGCCGGGGAACAAGCGGAAAATGACCAGGAATGTAGTAGGGAGTAGATCGGGAACTGATCAGGAACGGGCCGGAGAACAAGCAGTAAATGACCAGGAAATGTCGATAAAACCAAACTCAAAATTACTTTTGTTGACATATAGAGGACAAGAAAAATGAAGAAAAAAATAACGTCGGCGTCGTACTATAGATATTCATAATTCACTGTGATAATGTGATTACATTTATTGTAATTATATCCTCCATCATATCAGCATATAATTTTCGTTGACTATCATAATTTATTGTTTATGATAGCATTGTCAGGCGTCGATTATTCTTAAAGAAAATCATATGATGATAAAACGGAGTATACAATGACAATAAATGTAATCATATTATTACAATCAATTATTAATATCTTTGATGACGCGAAAGTATTATTTAATAATAGGTTGGGATTTAATATTCAGGAAATGTCAATGTTCTCCCCAGGAAAAGAATTTGTGATATTCCTAGTCTGTTTCCACAAAAGGGCCCGGTTAGGTAAATCGGACGAGGCAAGCCAGGCCTGGACAGGTAGCTCTCGGTATACCTGTAGTTGTTAGTATATGTTCAATTTCTTCCTCTCGACAATATTCTGTGAATTATTTGGCACTAAATGCTGTTCCACGGTCTGAAATTATTCGACGAGGGGTGCCGAAAAACGCAGATTGTTTCCTGAGTCGATCCACAACTTCCGCCGCCGTTGCAGGTCGCGTTGCATAGAGCCACGTGGATTTCGTGAACCCATCAATGACGACCAAGATGTGTTTGTAGCTCTTTTTCGTGGGAGGCACGGGTCCTAGATGATCGACGTGAATGGTATCAAGTGACGCAGTTCCCTTTTCAATAGCGTTGAAGTAACCTTCTTGTTTCCCATGCTTTCGTTCCAGTAGTCCTTGCTGAGTATGGCTTCTGTTTTGGCATCCAAAAAATGCCCCTTTTCATGCGCGCGCTTGGCGATATGCGCACACAGCGATCGAGGAACCGCCAGACGCACGTCGTCATCGACTATTTTGAAAAGGCCCCCACGCATATCAAAGCCGGTCTTCGTTTTCTTTCCGACGTCTGCAGCGATTCTTCTTATTTCGTCATCTTCTTGTTGCGCTTTTCGCAAACGTGCAGCCAAGCCGTCTTCTTGCTTGTCGATTGGCAAACAGGTAGGCAGCGGGTTCCTGCTTAGTGCATCGACGTGAGCCATGTTTCGTTCCGGCCGGTGTTCGATCGTGTAGTTAAAATCTTCCAAGTAGAACGCCCATCGGGCGATGCGCAAACAAATGTCCTTTTTCTTCATTGTGAGCGTGAACGCACGACAGATGGTCACGATTTTGAACGGAATACCTAGAATATACACTCTGCATTTTTTAAGAGATTTTACAATCGCTAATACCTCCAACTCGTAACTAAAGTACTTTTCTTCAGCCGTGCTCGTTTTTCAGCTCGCGAAATACACGGGATGCCACGTGTCACAATCGCAGTCCTTTTGTAATAACATCGCACCGTATCCGTTTTTCGATGCATTTGTATGCAATTCGGTCGGGGCGTTGATTTTGTACAGGTTGAGCACCGGGCGTGTGGTCAAAGCGATCTTCAAGTTTTCGGAAGCATTTTTTTCTTCGTGTCCAAAGCGAAACTCTGTGTCGATTCTTGGCAGATTCATTAGCGGGCGTGCGATCAAAAAGTATTTGGGAATAAATTTCCGGAAATAGCCCGTGAGCCCCAAAAAAGTTTGAACTTGTTTGACGTTTGTTAATTCTGGAAATTTTCGAACCGCGTCCGTCTTTCTTTCTGATGGCTGTACTTTTCCGTCTTTGATTATATGACCTAAAAATTCGACGGCAGGTGTCAGAAAATTACACTTTGACCACGTAAAAACCAACCCGAACTCGCTCGCGACCCTGTACACACGCTCGAGCCCTTCGATTCCGCTTGCAACATCTTTCGACGGTATTATTAAATCATCCATGTACGTTAATACCACGCGCGCATTAATAAGTTCTCGGAAAACAGCGTTAATAAATTTCTGGAAGACAGCTGGTGAGTTGCAAAGTCCGAACGGTACTTGACAAAAGTCGTATTGCCCGTCGGGCACGATAAATGACGTGTATTTTCTCCTCGACTCTTCTACTTGCACATGGAAAAATCCATTGCGTAGATCTAGTGTCGTGAATTTCTTTGCGTCTTGCAACTGGTCCAGCTGATCTTCGATGAACGTTAACGGATAACGATCTTTGACGATTTTTGATTCAACAACCGGTAATCCACGCATAGTCTACTTGACGCGTCTTTTTTTCCTAACTAAGACGACGGGACTGGCATAATCCGAATGTGACTCGCGCACGATGCTGCCTTTTAGCCACCCTTGTACGAGTACATGCACGACTACCTCTTGCTTTTCAACCTCGCTTAACCTGCGCGCTCTCTGATACACCGGGGTGTCGTCTTTAAGGACAATCGTCATACTCACGCCCGACTCGTGACATTTTTTTGGTTCGTCCGTATCAATCAAACTTGCGACTTTCTCTCGACACTTACGATCAGCGATTCGTGACAGATCTACTCTATCTGCATCATTCGACTCTATGGCTTGAATTCTTAAAATTTCGGATATGCTTTCGCGTTCGTTTTGATCGTCCTTCAACGGCTGATCCCGCGCGATCGAATGAGTCGTACGCGATCGAGGAAGTCGATGCCAATCAAAAGCTTATGATCCAACAACTCATTCGCTACTACCCGCAACCGGATCTCGTATTCGTTACCGTCGACTTCTATTTTTGCGTCAAAGAAACCGTTATTTTTGTTTGTCACTTTTCCTACACCGCGGAATGGCGTCTGTTCGTTCACAAGATTCGGTCTATCTAGATCGACGTATTGGTCTTCGCGTATTACAGTGATACCGCTCGCCGTGTCAATGATCGCGTCTACTTCTCGTCTATTTACTAGTACGCGTTTCTGTCGTTTATGTTTTTCTATCGAGGTGTCAGCTAACACGCACGTATTTTTTTTCGGCTAGACTTTCTTGACACTGCGTCGCGATGTGCCCGTATTTATCGCACTTAAAACACTTTCGGCCTAAATCTTTAGATGGACATTTGAAACTTACATGGTCTCGGGTTCCGCAGTTAAAACAGCGTTTTACATTACCGCCATCCTTTTTATCGGTGCATGGCTTCGTTTCGCTGGAACGACTGGACTCGCTCTTCATCGATGTCTTCGTCGTGATGTTCTTACCGTCGCTTTTCCCCCCGTTCTTCGTCGGGTCGCTTCGATCTCGTAGCGAGATCTCTTCAAATGCTTGGAGAAGCGATTCCTTGGTTGTGAAGCCGTGAATTCCAATCGCATCTCGTAGATTCGAATCCGGGATTCCCTCGACGCCGTACTGCAGCATTTCATCTTCGGGCAGAGCTAACTTGTTTGTCATTATTTTTTTTCGTGAACTTTGTCGTTGAAGGTCTCAGTCCTTTTCTAGACACGCACCTCGAAACGTCGTTTCAATGCGATTTTGTTAATGCGCTTGCAAAACATTCCATGTAGCTCACCCAACAGTTGGTCCAATGACATCTCGATGTGCTCTGGTTTCGAATGAAACCATTGCAGCGCCTTGTCTTTGATCCTCATCCCTATTCTACTCGATACGTTTGTTCCAGGAAAATCACTTGCATCTCCCAAGTCTCGTACGTTTCAGCGTTCCCATCGAAGTAGTTCGCGAAATCGGCGATCATCGTCACGTTCATGCACATCGGATTTTGAACGAAAGTTGCACTTGAGGTTATACCGGACGCTTGCTGTCCGCCCGATTCACTTCCGCCAGCGCTGTCCGGCCGTGTGGTGGGCGCGACTTCCAGCTCGCGTCGTAACAATGCGATTTCGCGTTCCGCGAGTTCCTTCTCTTTTATGTATAGCTCCATTGTACGCTGGAGCGATGCTGCTTCATCGTGTATGTCTCGAGTCGTTTGAACGCTGTCTTCGTCATCTTGCACCGTTGTTTGTGCGCTTAATATGTTGATACTTGCGACTTCGCTGAGTCTCAGCACCAGCTCACTCTTATTACCAGTTGTAGGCAATCCCAACGATGACAGTAGAGTCTTTTAGAGTTTTGGTCTTATATTTCGACGCATCTAGCATAGTCCCTTTTTTAAAAATAATGTCTCAGTTCCACTGTACATTTCGCTCACTGTTTGTTTTGATGTCGACCGTTCTCGAACAGCTACACACAGTTCACGCGCGGCGTACGACCTATACGGGCCCTCTCTTTGTTTTCGGCTTAACGTTCGATTTCGCGCGCGTCTTCGCACACACCTCTCAACGCTTTTAACGTCTTTTCCTTAACGACTCCAAACTCATCCTCCAAAGAGTGTGTGCGTGTGTGTGTGTGCGTGCGTGCGTGTGTGTGTGTCTCTGTGTGTGTGCCTGTGTCTGTGTGTGTATCTGTGTGCGTTTGTCTGTATGTGTGTGTGTGTGTCTGAGTGTCTGTGTGTGTGTGTGTTTGTGTGTTTGTCCAGGAGGAATAAGACCCGGGGGTGGAAAACACGGTGGAACTGACGAACTACCGGGTCTCATTCCTCCTAAAGCACCGCATATGCACAACCACACACACACACACACGTGTATAAGCAGCGTAAATCCGACCGCGCAACCTCCACGTGGTACGCTTTGAATAACGCTAAAGCCGGCGATAGAAGGCAGCGATAAAAAAAATCAACTGATTTTTTTTTCATAATAATGAAGCATTGTGCAGACGCGGAGAAAAAAAAATTTCGAAATTTTTGTTTTCGAAAAAAATTGAAAAAAAAAATCCAGATTTTTTCAATAATCAATCTTTTTTTTTCAAAAGAATAAGGATTATCACCGAAAAAAAAAATTATTGGAAAAGTGAATAAGAATCGAAAAATTGCTCAAAATGGTGATTTTTGGCGAAAATTAAAAATTTAAAGCTTCGGGGCACTAAGAAAAAACATCGCAGCGTTTTGAAATTTTCAGGGGTTTTCCGGGACACTTTAAGGTTGAGAAATTACCGATGATATCCTTCGTTCATCCTTTATATCCAAAGTTATACCAAGTTATTCAAATGTCCTTAAATAGGCGAATTTTGATCGTTTTTTCAGTCGAAAGTATCGCGTCGAAAAAAAAATTTCATCAAAAGCCGCTCTTAGAGTCCTATAGGGAATGTTTTGCAGTTTTTAAAACCCTACTTTGATTCCATGTACGATCATTATTTCCGGAGTTATTGATTGTCAACGTTAAAAAGGACTTTTTTCCTTTGATCGACGATATCTTCGCAGCAAATCATCGTATACATTTTTTGAGGACGTCAAATTGAAGGGCATTGAATTGCCTAAAAGTGCGTTGCGGTGGAATTTCAAAAAAAAAATGGAAACCCTTAGTCCTTTTTGAAGAGAAGCAAAAATTTGGAATTTTTTTTTTCGCCAGTTGTCTTAGGATTACTTCGAAACCGTCCATGATAAAAAAATGTCATGGCCAGATCCGAAAACTAGACACTTGGAGCTACAATTTGCTTTTTTTTTGCTGTGCAACCATTTTCTTCCGAGTTACAGCCTGTTGAAAATCAACCAACAATTTGGAATTTTTGTTATCCCTTAATGACGATGAAATCTTTGTCGCTGCGTACGGGAGAACCGCGGGCGAAGTTGGGCGATTCCTTATCGCCTAGACCTAGACAAAGGCCAGAACAAGGGGCCGACTGTTGCTTGCCTGCACGTCATCATCGGGCGAGATGACGACATGTAACAGCGGAGGCATTCGAACGCCAGATTTCGACGACGACGGAATCATTTCCTCTAAAGGGCCACCTCATGGGCATAAATATAAAATAGTTCACTGAACCGTTATTCGGACATTATTGTATCGAACTATCATACTAAGTCTTCTACATACCTTACGCTTCGTGCGAAATAAATATTGTTAAAAATCTTTACTACGACAAATCAGAAGTGGGATCCACTCGCGCTTTCCAACATCGCGAGTTATACCGAATATTTAGTGACACTTAGGGTCTGTATTGGATAATCCATCTCGATTCGTGAAAAAGAAACTTTCGGCTGGTTATCACGAAAATGGGTCGCACCAAATCTGGCGAGACGAGCGACAGACGGGATCGGACGAAGGCCAAACGGAGGGACAAGGAACGCTCGACGGACAAAGGGACATCGAGGAGAAGTGGCTCGAAGCGATCTCACGGAAGTCAGGAGAGCCCAACGAGGGCTAAGAAAACGAGCTCGGATCCAGGACGCAGTGTCTCGCCTGCGAAATCTGCTGTGGGTGACACAAACTTTACCCAGCTCGCGGAGGTACTATCAGGTATCGTAAAAATGAACACTCAGAAGTCAGGCAGCAACTTCATAAATGATAAATTCCTACCTGAATTTGATCCGTCGGAAAAAAATCTGTCAGCGACGGATGGTTGGACAAAGTGAATACAAGTGCTGTATTGTATGGATGGGATGAAAAGACCAAACTTTACTTCGTGGCCGGTATTTACGCATGCTATTGTAAAACAATTCCCCGACGAACGTAGTTTTGGGGAATTAATGGAAGAAGCAGTTTTATACAAAAGTAAACCTGGTCTAGACCTTCAAACGTATTGCCTAAAAAAAGTAGGAAAGTTGAATAAGCTTACACTCGACTACATTCATACATACATTCTACTACGACTACATACATTCGTAAAAAGAATGTTTTCGTTTTATCGTACCATTATCGTACCGAGTGAAATAAAAATGATCACAAACGCGAGTTATGGAGCGGATATTTTCTAGCGCGATCGGTCAACGAAAATAATCACGCAAGGAAAATTAACACGAAAGACAATAGCAAAAAATCAAAACTGTAAGATCGATTTATCTGTACAGCGTGTCATAATATGCAAATATGATGTGTGATAATTTGTAAATCTTTTGTTTGAATTCAAAATTCTTATAAATTTTCTTGTGTCTATGTTTTTTCTGCTTCCGCAACGAAAAAAAAAAACATTGACTTAATATCTGTATTTCATTATTATTCTTTATTTGTACAGCGTATCATAATGTGTAAATATGAGATGTGAAAATTTGAAAAAAAATTGTCTGGATTAAAATTTCTTATGAATTTTCTTGTGTCTATAAATAAGTTTTGTTCGTTACGGTTTCTGCGAGGAAAAAAAACTGACTTTATTTCTGTTTGTCGTTATTATTCTTTATCTGTACAGCGTGTCACAATGTGTAAATATGGTGATAATCTGTCAATTTTTTGTCTAGATGCAAATTTCTTATGAATTTCCTTGTGTCTATAAATAAATTTTGTTTGTTACTGCTTCCGCATAAAAAAAACTGACTTAATTTCTGTATTTCGGTATTCTCCAAAACAATCTATATATAAGAATTCTGTCTATATAGAAATTGCCTTCACCAACTAGTTGAACAACTAATTTCATGAAATGATCGCTCCATATGAAGTGGCTAAGGGTGCTTTTTGCATGTCGTACGGCACTGCCGTTACAATTCATTTCATCAAATTATCGCTCCATATGAGGGAGCGTATCTTACGGCACTGGTTTGTTGCTGACTTTACTTCGGTGCGGTAGGAGAGCAGCGCCGCCCTTCTGGTCCTCACTTTTGCGGACGTTTCGACGACACGGCGTTCGTACTCCTTACCTCTAGTCTTCCTGGTTGTTGATTTCGTGGCATGCGGAATCCACGACGACGGAATTCGCACTACGGCTTTAGCATCTCGTTGTAAAACCCTTCACGACTTAGACGATTGCTTGAATATTTTCCGGGAACAAGATAATAGTAAGGCCAAAGAAGTTAAAAAAAATCAGTCGCGCAACAGCTCATCAGGAAAGTTGAAAGTCCTTGAGGAAAAGGAAAGTACTTGCTACCAGTGTGGCAAGAAGGGCCATAGAAGATACTGATGTCCCGAAAAGGAAAATATCCCAGCAACGAAAGCAAGCGAGAACCAAAGATTGAATGAAAAAAAAGGATGGTACGCCCATGTGCGGGTTCTGTAACAGGGCCGGTCACACACAGAGTCAGTGCTACAGTAGACGCGGAAAAAAAGGAGGGGGCAAAGACCCAATGACTAAGCCGTTCTAGAGGTACCTTAGAAGCCGCGAAGTTAATAAACTCGAAAACGACATTCGGTGCCCAACGACCGATACAAAGGTCATGACTAAACTAGTAGCGCTCTTCAACAAATACCGCTCGAGTATCGCGTTGAACATGGGGGAATTGGGCAAGGCTAAGGGTACAACAATGGAAATCAGATTACTAGATGACGAACCAGTGCATTATCGACCGCGAAGACTGTCGTATGCGGAACGTGAAAACGTCAAAGAGATTATTGGGGAACTGGAGGTTAACGGTATTATTCGGGAAAGTAATTTGCCGTATGCGAGTCCTATTTTACTTGTTTCGAAGAAAAACGGAGAAATTCGCATGTGCGTTGATTATCGAGCAGTTAACAAAAAAACGACACCTGACCCACACCTTTTACCGCACATTGATGACTAAATAGATGGATTGTCAGGCAAAAAGTTCTTTATTTCTCTGGATCTCAAGTCAGGGTTTTATCAAATTCCCATGGACGAAGAGTCGATCGAAATTACTGCATTCGGGACTCCGGATGGTCATTATGAATTTCTGCGCGTACCTTTCGGTCTCAAAAATTTGCCCTCGTTATTTCAGAGAGCTATCTGCTAACTCCGGTCGTTCCTCGGTCTCGCCAACTATTTTCGGAAATTTCCTTAGGCCTTTGCCGAGATAGTCGCCTCATTGATGAATCTACTTCGTAAAGGCGTTGAATTCAAGTGGGGGGAAGACCAGTCAGACGCGGTAAACAAGATCAAGAAATTATTTACGAACAGACCGATTCTATACATCTAGACCGTCTATGACCCTAAGCTTGAAATTGGTGTGCGTACAGATGTTAGCTCTATCGGATTAGAGGCAACATTGATACGAAAGAATGACAACGAAAAACGGGTCGTCTCGTACTACAGTTGTAAAACCTCCACGAAAGAACGAAAGTACGATTCCTATGACCTAGAGTTTATTTATTAGACCAAGTTTATTTATAAGGGATAAAATTTACCGTAGTTACCGTAGTTATTGCACAGCGGTCCGCGTGACAGCCGTAAAAAAAAGACACATTTAACCCCGGGTCGCTAAATGGTGGGTTTAAATGCAGGACTATTTAAGTCGTAATCCGGTCGACTGTATATTTCTAAACGTAACTGACAAATGGATCAAGGTATCTCAGATGTGAGACTCTGACATTGAGACGAATACGGAGAACAAGTATGTAGTACCACGTGCGTCACG
Source organism: Ophion obscuratus (assembly GCA_964007375.1). Classification (NCBI taxonomy): domain Eukaryota; kingdom Metazoa; phylum Arthropoda; class Insecta; order Hymenoptera; family Ichneumonidae; genus Ophion; species Ophion obscuratus. Next base: position 27,440,837 of record OZ023320.1, on the reverse strand, counting down.
CTTTAACATCGTCAGGATGTGTCATGACGACCAAGGACATTTTGCATTAGCAAAAAAAACCCTTGAGAAAGTCAAGGAACACTACTGGTTCAAGGGAATGCGGAGATTCGTTTCTAAATACGTTAAAGCATGTCTGAATTGTTTGTAATACAAATCTATATCTGGGCGTGAGCCAGGCTTATACACCCTATAGAAAAGGTCGCTATCCTATTCCATGCTATACACATTGATCACGTGGGCCCGTTCGTAAAGAGTAAACATAAAAGCGCTCACATATTGAACGTTTTAGACGGCTACACGAGGTTCTGTATTGTTGAACCTGTGTGAAATACGAATACCAAGTGCATGATGACACAAGGTTTATAAAGGCACTTGAGCAATTGTTTGCAATTTTTAAGTGCCCACCAGAATCATTGCAAATTAAGTGGCTCATTTGGCCGCCCACTGTTTTGCCATGTATTGTCAGGAATATGTTATCAAGCACACGTTGAATAATCTTGCAATTCCACGAGCAAACGGACAGGTCGAACGTGCAGATGTGACGGTTCAAAGTTCACCAGACGCAACTAGCTCTAGTGCACTAGAGTATGCACGGTGATGCTGCGTTAATTGCGTCAGTATAAGAGACATTCGATCAGGTGGACCTGAGCAAAGAAATCAAGCGTGCTATTGACGGAAACGAGCAAATCAAATGCACGGTTTGATGCATGAAGTTTCAAGCCACCGCAATATGCGATGGGGGTTTATCATCATGATAACGATTATCCAGCAGCTACAGGATAAAGTAAGCAATAGATAGCAAGCTGAAGGTCCTTCGAGGGTTACTGTGGCATGATCACAATGACGTTGAAGACCAGAGAGAATTTAAGAAAGTTCGGGGTAAAATAAGACCGTGGTTGCGGTAGGCGGTATGCGTAGATGGATTACGTTTGACGCCCTGAATTGATATCAGGAGAGATACCGTTTATTACTAATCTGTTCTTGTGCTCTCAGGGTTCTGAAGCTGAGTCGATGTACTTTCGAGAGTTTCAAACCTGATACGCGTTGCAGGTTTCCGAAGGGGCACGATTACAGGTCAGCTCAGGTGACTAGTAATGCAGTCGGTGGGCGCGATGAAAGAGAGCTTTCCTGAGGCACCGATGGTGGAGGCATTGACTAGCTGGGGTCTGATAAAGTAAGATGTCGTACTTGGTATCGTTGATCTATTGGGCAGCCCGATGACGGTGCTGTTTGGATCTTGCAAGGTTATGCCTTGGGCCGTAGTCAGAGGTATTCTGGTGCGATCCTTAGTCAGGGTTGTGTGGATGGAGTCCTCGTGGCGAGGTCGGGATCAATATTACAACGGCCTGATAGAGGAGAGTTTTCCTGAGGCGCCGACAGCGGAGGCATTCCCCAGCTGGAGTCTAACTTTCTCAGGCCTAGGGCGCTAATTTTCGTAAACCGGCCCTGTTCGTGCGAAACAAATATTGTTACAAAATCTTTACTACGACATTGATTTCTGTGTCTAGTGTATTATAGATATTGATATAAAAGTTTTTACAAATAATAAATACACTTTCGAAATACATTTAAAATTATTTTTTCATTTATTCAGGTCACTATTTATAGACGAAAATGGTAGTAAAAAAAAATGTCCTAACAAAATTGTAGGAGTGCGCTGTTGATGAAATCTCGGAGATGGATCATCCGAAACAAACAAAATCAACCGGTTTTAGATTCAGTACGTTAATGGCTACAGCGCATATCATACGATTTTTGATATATGCAAAAATAACCAAATGGCAGATGTCTTTAGAAAAAAACGTGTTTTTTCACCGTTTTTGGCATAAAAATAGTAAATATCAAAATTTAAAAAAAAATCTTGATATGCGCTCAGCTATAGTACACCTAATATATAAAGATAATGTAAAAGAATCGATATGTCGTCTTCAGGGACTTTCCCACGCCAAAATATTAGCATATGGTAAAGAAAAATCTGAAAAGGTTATTTTTAGATGGTGACCTAAGCCATTTTCGGATATCTTTCTAACTTTATCTTGAACTTGTAGTTTTGCACAACTTAATGAGAATAGTGGTTGCGAAATGTGTTAGAACGCTAATAAATATGATTATCATTAATCAAACGAATTTATGAACTTTTTTCACATTGAATGAGATCTATCACAATATCGTAATATTTTTCACCATATTTTCTGATAATTTTTCTTATTTGGCAGGTGGTAAACTATTATGTCAAGAAAAAATGAGGAAACTACGAAAAATTTGCTTCCACCACTTTTCAAAGTTGCGCTATAGGGCTTAATTGAACAAGCTTTTTTCATATCATATACAAACATGTTTTGCCATGGCAACGATGAAGAAGTATCGATTTTTGGTGTGAGTAGGTACTCAGTTTTATTAATTTACATAAATAGTCCATAGCCCGCGTGCGTGCGTGCGTGCGTGCGTGCGTGCGTGCGTGCGCGCGCGCGCGCGCGTGTGTGTGTGTGTGTGTGAACGGGTGTGTATATACACACGTACGTATGATATTCGCATATCAGTTGAGAACAAAAATTTCGTAACAGGAAAAAGTTTTTATGAACCAACCTCAGTTGAGGTGGAATGTAAAATGATCCTCGAGAATCGCGGCATTCAGATCGCAGGATCCGCGTGGAATATCGAATATGAAAATTCTTCCACGAGGGAACCTTCAGGGGAGTAAGAGGAAGTTCGAATTAGATTGCCGAACTCAAAATTTTTGGTTTTCGCGATCTTACTAACTGGTGTTTTTCTCCTTCCGGGAGCCCGAAAACTTGCTATAAGTTCGGGAATGTCGTTAAAGTATTCTACTTCAGCGTTTATTAATATTTTGAATAATGACCTTTTTTCGATCAAAACAATGCTATATTTTCGTAAAACGATTATTCGGTTTTCTCCGGAAGATGGTATTAGATGTTCGGAAAAGTTAAATGTTCGTAAAACATTTTTTTCCTTTGAAAACTACTACGTTTTTCTCTAAAAATTAATACAATTTTTTTGGAAAACTACTACGGCTTTTTAAAATAATTAAAATTAATTTTTTTCTAAAACTGTTATGTTTTTTGGTAAAAATTAATATTTATTTTTTGGAAAACGGAAACGTTTTTTCCAAAAAATGTATATCCATTTTTCGTAAAAATGATATTTCTCGCGCGATACAAAGGAAGAGGGTAGGATGGGGCACACGTGTCTTATTGGACGATGTCCGAGAGTTCTCGTTGTTGATACTGCACAGAAAGATTGGTCTTCTATCTTCATGCTGTCGACTATATTCCTGAGATGAGAGGGATACTTCCGGTATGAAGCCACGAGAGTGGAAACAGCAGCGCGGATAGTACGCTTATACATATATATAATATGGCAACGCACATAGTGGTATACGAGGTTTCCGAGATATTCATGCCCTGGGGAACTCGTATACCGTTATTGCTTCGAGTCGAACAGTTCGCCCGATTTCTTTGACGGGGTAAAACCCCGCAACCGTGCGCCATATGTAATATTATTGCTCCCATGGTCTCTGAGCTGTATCCCACTTCCGCCACTGTAAACACTACGCTCGAACGATTCGCAAAACTTTAATCGACTTCATTCTTCACACATATTTTTTATTCAAAAAACATTTTTATTCCTAATTTTGAAAAATTATTTTTGTACTATTTTTGTTATCAACTCGTGAGCGAGTTTTTAAATCACGCGTAGTTGGATTCTTTATTGTTCATAAATCATTTTATTACATGCATTCATGGCCATGACGACGTGTTTTCTCCGAGTTGTTCGAAAATCACGACGTTCGCCAGTGGGCCATTGCGGAAAATCCGCGCTGGTTGTACAAGAACAATCAACTTGTAGAGATTAAGGGGCTATACCAATGTGGCACTTAAAAAAAATCGATTTTCTTTTCCTTTTTCGACAGTTTATACTTTCAAGAATATCCTGTAAAAATTTCAAGGCCGTATCTCTAATACTCCCCGAATCTTCGATCGATAGTTGAATCTTTAAACGCGTTTTTCTCGAAATGAGATTTTTCAGATTTGCTGACATTGTAACTCAAAGAGCAATTATCCGATTGACTTGAAATTTGAATTGAGTACTCTTGAATATATTTACTCCACAATGACGTGGGATATTTTTGATTGGATGAAAATTGACGATTTGGCATTGAAAAAAATGACCATTTTTTAGGCAAGAAAACAGACTTTTTATTTCATAACGACGCCATTTTATTGGATTTTAATATTTTTCGAAAATCCTACGTTATTGTACAAGAAATTCCTTCCAGTTTAACATCTTTTCCTTTTTCGGTTTCAGCTACTCAATCGGCCGGAATCATGTCAGCAGGGGAGGAACTTTTTTTATGGCGCCTCCGAAGGCAGCGAATAAGTCGCTTGAATCTCAATATTTTTCTATGAAAAAATTATGTAATATAGGTCAAATATAGCCAAATATATTCTAAATTTTCCGAAACATTTAATTGAGTACTTTTCTTCCAAAAAATTTCCGAAAATCACCCAAATTTTCAGCGTTCAGACTGGTATAGCCCCTTAAAGACGATATTAAACAGGATAATGAAAAAAAGCCGTGTTGCTCGGACAGAGACGTACTAAATGCTTACCAAGGGAACGCTAGTTGTTCAGATACACCCTGTCCACATATATCTCTGTCTATACATACATACATATATATATATATATATGTGTAGATATATATATATATATATATATATATATATATATATATATATATATATATATAAGGTACCTGCGGGTAATAAGGCCTACCTGAGGGTTTTTTAATGATAATCGAACTTTCGTATCAATGATTATAAAATATAAACAAAAATGGCAACTTCCACCATGAACAAAAACAACATTAAATGTTTTTGAAAACCTCGACAATAGGCCTTATTTTACTATGGTAGGGTGATAAGGCCTACGGCTTTAACATACTTAAATAATTAATCTGGATGTTATGCATTTGGTATTTCCGATCAACAATCATAGAAACACACAAATTACATTTCAGAAACGCATATAAACTATACATTTGCATATTTAACAGCCATCAAGGCACTTAAAGTCAGCAGTATCTTCAAGCGACAAACTGATGCATTCTTCATAGTGCCACTTTCAGCATTTTGTGCACTGTATCATGTCAGCTGTCCTGTCCTCTTTACAGCCATGACAGTACCAACTCGCTTGTTTCTGTGAACCACGGTTGCCTTTGGCGGTGGAGGTATTTTTATTTTTTTTATCTTCATTATTTTTATTGAACTGAGCTTTCGTGACTGGAGTTGCTCAGTAATTTATGGCTTTTCGACTAACGGTAGGTTTTTTTTCTGTAACTTTTACTGGTGAGTGCATAATTTGACTAAATGCCGCTCTGAGCCGAACTCGAATTACGGTGAACCATACGGTAAAAGCTTCCCGTAGGCAATAGAAAAGGAGATGAATCAATCAGGAACCAAATTCGCACCTTATTTACATTTGTAGCAACTTCATAGTAATGAAAGATCCATTAAAAAACAACCAACCTTGTTACAAAAAGAGAGAGGATAATAAGGCCTATGGTGAAACTTGGTAGGCCTTAATACCCGTCGACTATGTCTGCTGAAAAATCAAAATGAAACATTTTCAGAACACGGTAGCTCATCCAAATATTTAATATCATAGAAGCATGAAATAATAAAGAAATGGACACCAAACTTATATAGCAAAGTTTAATATTCCAAGAAATACTTACGATTGATCCGGAACGATTTTCATTATTCGCACCGCGCGGCGGTCCCTTACAATGTATAATACAACACTGGAGGCGGGAAGCGGGTTATCGCGCATGCGCCAGCTTGTGGCGACATCTTCGTTCGTTATGCTCCTGTGTGTGTAGCCTTGAGCAAAAGTGCTGATTCAAAATACGATTTTCGTTCGATAGGCCTTATTAGCCGACATGCCTTATTACCCGTGGGTACGTTATATATATATATAATATATAGACTGAGAGAGAGAGAGAGAGAGAGAGAGAGAAATGCACACTACGCATGTCTATATATCTACATTTAATGTGCAGGTGGGGGAACTCGGGGCAAGATGATAACGTCATGTTTAAATACAATAATACTACATATATGAGTCAGTCCATTTCAATTATTCTTTCAAACTAATCAACATTAATTAATTTAAAAAATTTTTGAAGCAAAGTTAGTCTCTCTAATTGTTACCATACAATATATATTTTTAATTAAATCTTTGTTTTTCCCGTCTTGTGGGGCAAGAGGAAATAGCGCTGGGAGAATGATGGGACACGAATTATTCGCATCTTTCGCATATAAAAATGGTTTCATTCTCAATACCAGCAATTTGATACACCAGTCGTGTAAGTTCTGTGGTATTTAGTCCGAATAATCTTGCTTCCATATTATTTTAATTATTTGTAAGTTATTTTTCTTCCCCTGGTAGGAACACTGGTTGAAGAGGAACCAAAGGCTTTACTAGTTTCATTTCACCTTTTCTAACGTAAACAGTGGTACGTTGTAAACTATTGCGGCTTTGCGATAGCTTGGATTCATCTTGTGCCATTAGAAGGTTAACGAATTAACAAAAAATCACACAAAAACCCTAGAAAATTCTGACAAATCGTTCTTATTATATTAACCCGTAGACACCACACGGGTGCAAATTTGCACCAACAAAAATTTCAGGCGTCTAGAACTTTCTACCTACCTGGCCCAGCGACCTTCTCCCCCTACAACAAATATGACTAAGGGTACACGCTTCCATCGAGTAGGGCACCGATGCCAGTTGTGACCTAGTCTTTGTGCTAGCAACATCATAATCCCGAAAGAGTGCAAATCTGCACCCGTGTGGTTACAGTGTTAGCTCAGTGAGGTCTTCTTCTTTTTTTGACATAGTGTTTTTTCCATTATGAGTGAGTGGAATTTTCTTAGAAGTATCTACTATTATGAATAATAATCATAATTACTTTAGTAATGTTACACTGACATGTGCTCCGAAACATATACATGTTGTAATAACGGGTTTCCATCGTAGAAATTATATATTTTTTTGCTCGAATATATTATTCTAGTATAATATATTTTTTTAATCAATAATAATTATTATTTCTGCAGTATTACACAGATACGTGCCCTGAAATACACATATACTGGAACAACGCGTTTCTACTGTAGAAATAATTATTTTTGCTCAAATTATATTTTAATAGAAGCATTTTTTTAGGAAGCATGGCACAAGAAGAATCTCACGCTCGGTGCGCATTTTGTGATAGGCAAAACGCCACGCATACGCGTATGAAATGTCACACCGGTCTGCGACGAGTGTGTGACGTGCACCAATCGGCATTGTGTTTGGAGTGTGCCGCAAAATCAAATTAAAACAATTCTCAATGTTATTTTTATTTTTGTATTTCTTTATAATGTGATGAATAATCAGTAGTTATGTTCAATGAAATGAAAAAATTCATCCGAAAATATTTATCTAGACGTTGTTTTTCGCTAAAAAATTACTTCATTTCCTGGCACGCTTAAAAAATCGTTAATTTTTATAATCATTCCGTATTATTTTTTTTCTGAAAATATGAATCATTATCTTTCATTTCGCGTAAATTACATATAAATATTTCAATTAGTATTTAAATGGCATTAAAACAAAAAAAGCAGGTTTTTTTTAAACTTCTGTCTTCAATTTAGCTATTTTTTGTGGAAAAACTTTTTTTCGTTTTTTTTTAATGATTGTAATGAGTTACCCAGGATTTGCCACCCCTAAAAAGTACCCTATAAGTTCCCATTCCGTACAATTGTCGATGAGACAGAACGTTTTGAAAACTCGAAGTGCAAAATTGTACCCGTGTGGTAAGTGTGTAACCTTAAACAGGGTGTGGTGGCTACGGGTTAATAGTTAGTACTTTCGTTGTGTTTACCTACCTGTCTCTAATCAATATCAGCAACTCAAATGAACTGCAACGATGGTAAACTTTACCAAAAATTAGATCGTTTTGTCAAAAAATCTATATTGTTTTCTCGCTCGAGACGCGTGTGACCGCCAAAGTTAATACTTTCATACTCATTCACCTCCTCGCCTCCCCTGCGAAGTCCAACGGAGTGCTTGCACACACTGCTTAGTAGCTAGGCTCCTGATTCATCTTATCCCGCGTTCCCCTATACATGAACCCCCTAGCAAATCAAACGGCCGATAATAAGAATGATTTCAATGAACAAAGTATAACGTGTTTTAACAGCTTTCGGTTCTGAACGTTATATTTTCACGGTTCCTGCCCAAAGCTACCTTGAAATAGAGTCTGTGGGTCGCAAATATTCGTAGGCAAGATTTCCCGAAAATTCGACATAGTTTTCCCAGTCGACTAAATTTTAATCAGAGGTGCACTTTTTACAGGCTCAGCCTGCGTGTGTCCTTAAGTATGTCGGTGTGTATGTCAGTAGATATGCATATGTAATGAGAGAATATTTCCACTCTTACTCGCTTTCTCTCTCTGGTTGTGAGGGAGAAGATCTGGCGAGCAAGTCCTTATATTTCTCTAACATCCGTGACGGCACGTGTGCAAATTTATCGTTCGACATGTCAGCTTTGTTGTCAAGTATAGTCGTCGCGTTTGAATCTACGATGCAATACCTATGCGCTCGAGTACATGCTCGTTTCCAGGAGTCTGTTTTCCATTCTGTCTTTCTTTCTTAATCCGTGGCTCTTTTTCGTTGTCTCTCTGTCTGTCTCTCTCCCTCCCTCTCTCTTTCTCTTCCCCCTCTCTCTCTCTTCCTCTCTCCCTCTCCTCCCCCTTTCTTTCTCTCTCTCTCTCTGACCATCGCTCTCACTGATTTTTCGATGTCAGGAAAATATATTAGGAAGCGACAGCAAAGATAGGAGTGAGCGGGAGGGAGAGAGAGAGAGCGAGAGAGAGAGAGAGAAAGAGAGGGTGGGAGATTCTCTTGGGACAGATCAACCGGGACATGGAAATCCTCTTCGAATCCCCCTCCCTTTAGTACTGATAAATTCGCCATCGCATCGAAGTATGCAAAATGCAAGTGCCAAAAATCTGACAGGAACAAGATACATCGATTTCTCTTACCACTGGCCAAACCACATTACACATACATACAGTAGGTAAAAAGGCATTCACACACGTTGCTTGGAAAAAAAAAGTTGCGGAAAAGGCGAATATTTCTGCAGATTATATTTTTTTTAAATATTTGTATGTTATATGTATGATATTGTATGTTAATGTTCATATAAATAATGTATGTAATGGAAACCGCGGAAAGTCGACATGAAGTACTTATTAGATAATTTTATTTCAAACTGTCATCGACTTCAATCATGTCGAAACCATATGCCGTACTTATAAAATTTTCGCGGCCGATTCGTTCGTCTTCACCTTTTCCTATCCTGGCATAGCAGCTTTAAGCTCACTTCGATGATTTTTGAAAAGAACACTTTCGCAACCCTGAGAAAAAAATAAGTACGTGCTTATTTAATGTGCAAAGTGTTCATATATATTTTGTTTGTATTCAGTAGAAATTTCGCCTCTATAGAAGAAAATCGCTAAAAACCAGTAGTTGGGTGAGGGGGGCGGGGCATTGTGTGAGGGGGGGGGGGGGGGCATCCAATCTTAAATCGGATACTCAGTAGTTGACCAGCATAGAAAGTATATTTCCTAAGATTTAAATTCTACCCTATTTCATTTCCAATCGATTGCGTGCCGAGTCCTTCTTTGAGTCGCTTTTGGAATTACGAAAAATAGTTAACCAACTAAATTTGTCTTTTCAAAATCATTACTTGTTATTGAAAATGAATGATGATCGAAAAAACAAAAAAAACGTGTTATTTTCACCGTTTTTAGCAAAAAAAAGTAAATATCAAAATGTAAAAAAACCTTGACGTACGCTATAACTATAGTTGTAAAGAATATGTGCTTAAAATTTCATAACGATCGGTTCTGTAGCTTCGAAGATTTGATCAACAAGTCGTCGAAAAACGTTGTTTCGAGAAAAACGCTGTTTGAGTTACATAAATACATTAAATATTTTTTAAATGTATTCCGAAAGTGTATTTATGAAGTGTAACAACTTTCATATCAATATCTATAATATAAACCTATCAAAAAAAATCATGAAAATAGCCTTTTTTAGCGCCTAAAGTGCGAAGACCGCTTAATCGAGCGCAGACTTATGATGCTCGATCACAGATCAGTCTAGAAAAACCAACCCCTGACCAGTTTGCAATAAGAGCAGACCACCGAGTGAAGCGAAGCTGCTCTCACTTCCGACGTCTTGCCGTCGCGTTCAGAGGTAAGTCAGAGAGAAAAGGCGGACATAACGTCATTAGGGATAACCGCAATTGAATTGACGAAAGGTGAACCACCCAATAGTGATCTTCATCCGATGCGTGCTTTGTTCGCCTCTACGGCGAACGCGTGGTCCTACCTAGTCCAACGCATGACGGTTACTGAAAACTATCAGACCCGCTCCTTCGAATGCGACCATCCGCACCCTCGTTTTGTCGAAACAGCCAAATGCGCGATAGGTCTAAACGCAATCAAAAGAGGAGCTGCAACGACTTCAGCTAGGTTAGGCAGAAGTAGAAGGGCCTATGCAGGAGGTAAGCAGCAAAGGAAGAGCATGTTAGGACCAATAGTAGGACTTCTAGCAGCGAAAGAGGAACTGCAACGACTCCAGCTAGGTTAGGTTGGGGTACAAGGGCCTATGCAGGAGGTAAGCAGCAAAGGAAGAGCATGTTAGGAGCCCATAGTAGGAGTTCTAGCAATAAACAGACTCAAGTGAGGCTGACGTAGGATCAAAGGCCTTTAAAATAGGCTGACTATTTCGACTCGGGATATCACCGGTCAACAGGTACATGCAGTAGAAAGCAGAGCGTCACGGAGAATCGGAGGTAGACAGAGAAAGTTTGCACCCGAAATTACAAACGAAACGTATGCGTTGAAGAGAAAGGCTCGTTTCGAGGCAAAGTGACGTAGCTGATTGCTATGCCAACAGAGAGGAATCGAACCAAAGTATGGACCAACTTTTGATGATAACACACGATGGAAACGGCGGCTCCGCCGCTGCGACCCCCGTGCCCTCGGCGAGCGACCATCAATCCTTCAGCCATACGGCCAATCATCAAAACACTGGTAATCCATCAGTCAGACGGCTGGATTAGCTGGATTACCCGCGTTAGCACTCTTAGCAGCAATGACAACCGCATCAGTGACATTACCAACATCGGCAGTTGCAGCTGTAACGACAACCGCATCAGCAGCAGAAGTGGCTGCGACAATCACGACACCACCACGATGGACACCCGCAGCAGCCGCAGCAGCAGAGTCTGCTGCGATAAATGGCCCCGTCCCTGTTTGCAAATTTTCACTCACTTGACGAAATTTTCAATAACATTTCGGCATAATTTCGGACTAATTTCATTAATGATGTATATCCAATTGCTATCTTGAGCTCCGGAATGGTCTGTGGATCATTGGCATACACTTTTCCTTTCAGGAAATCCCAAAGAAAGAAGTCCATTGGCGTCAAATCGCACGATTTTAGTGGTCAATTCACATCGCCGCGGCGCGAGATAACACGACTATGAAACTTCATCTGCAATAACTGCATTGTTTCTCCCGTAGTATAGCAGGTTGCATCACCTTGTTGAAAGAATATCTTCCAAGTTCATGCCGTTTATGCCATTCATCGGATATTGTGTTCCACACATAACCTCCATGTTTGTACCTTATAATAAAATGGTATGCTATAGCGGGGAAAACACTGATATTTATTCAACCCATCTCTGGTAAACATTTTCTTGCGTGATAAACGTGGATGAGCATTTTTCTTTCTTCAATTTGTGAGAAGCTTGAAGGGATTTTTCCGTAGCGTGAATGACGGTCGCTCATCTCTCCATAGCGTGAATGACGTTTATACTTTTTTTAGCTAGGACACACGGAAATAAATAAACTACATTTCTTTTTATATCGATATACATTGTTGTTATTGGCGCTGTCGTTCGTTCATTTTTAGCTTGAGAGAAAGAGAGGGCAGTAGACAGTAGACGATACAGACCGTTGGAATGGCAAGCAGATATTTCCGGTGTCACGCAACAGTACAACTGGATGAACGCACGTGCCAACAAAAAAGGTGTTCGACGTGAATTTCACGAACATATCCTCCATGCAGATCGGTCGATAAATTTCCATTTCTACTTAGCACATATAATCCTCGTACACGGGCAAATTCAACTTACCGGATCTGCATAAGCTTGGGGCCCAAAAGCAGCTTGATTTTTATGAATTTCTTCGAATGAGAGCATTGGGATGACAAGGTCAAGATTTCAGAGGCGGATTCAGAGGCAAGCACGCTAACCACTAGACCAGCACATCGGTTTTAACAATGAAGTTGGTATTATTTAACCATAGTGCCGCCATTGCTGCACGTCCAATCGGTGTAGGTAGTACTGGAAAGTGGAGCGATCCAAAATGGAAAATTGAAAAATGTACTTTCAGTATGTTGTAATATTCTAACGAAGGATATAGATGGCGCTCATGGCGGCGAGTAGTTCGCGTAGAGAGATGGCGCGAGAGTAGAGAGACGAGAGCAGAGCTAGCGACCAACGTGTATGTAATTTTCATTGTTCTTCTATTCCAATTCTTCTTACGGAAATAAAAGGCATCATTAAGAGGCATCAGGCACGTAAGTTTTATTCTATCGAGGTTAAGTTTTTCAACAAGTACAAAATCAGTGAACTTTCGTATGACCCAGCAGATTTTAAAACGCTTTTTTGGCAACTAGGATAAAATTTATGAAATGAAATATAAAAAAAATGCACTATCACTATGCAATATCAAAATGGATTGTTGATATAGAACACACACACACACACACACACACACACACACACACACACACACACACACACACACACACACACACACACACACACACACACACACACACACACACACACACACACACACACACACACACACACACACACACACACACACACGCACACACGCACACACGCACACACGCACGCACGCACGCACGCACGCACGCACGCACACACAGAGATTCATCGCTTTTTCAAGTGATTCATACTTTTTTCAGCTACTATTTATACTTTTATAAGATCGACTCATTTTGTATATCAATGCACTATCACTATGCAATATCAAAATGGGTTGTTGATATAGAACACACACACACACACACACACACACACACACACACACACACACACACACACACACACACACACACACACACACACACACACACACACACACACACACACACACACACACACACACACACACACACACACACACACGCACGCACGCACACACACACACGCACGCACGCACGCACGCACGCACGCACGCACGCACGCACGCATACACACACACACACAGAGATTCATCGCTTTTTCAAGTGATTCATACTTTTTTCAGTTACTATTTATACTTTTATAAGATCGACTCATTTTGTATATCACTATATTCGGTTTAGAAGATTCAAAGTACAAAATGCGATGGGATCCATCAAGAATCGCATCGATTCCTGTTCGACAATGCGGGAATCCTTTAGGATTCGAATTGGACTCGTACATTGGATCCCAATGGGGAATCCCGATTAGAATCCAATGTACGAGCGCTACGTTATAGTATACAGCTCTAATGCGATAACCCATCGGATTCTTACACTGAGAGAAACAAATCATTGACCCAATATCATTGGTGTTATCGAATGAAGTTTCGTTGATTCAATTGTAAAATTGTTGGTGTAAATAATCGAATTTATTAGTCCAAACAAAACGCTATAGACTTTAATAACATGATAAAATTAAAAGTTTTGTTTTCATTCAAAAGATATATTGTTAGCCGAGAAAAATGAATTATTTAAACTATCTAAAAAATTATCGCGAACAAATGATATAGTTTTGAATGCATTTTCTGTAACGAACAAAAAAAGATTTTCAATTCATAACATGAATATTGTTGATTCGAGTACACAAGAAAAATTTAAATTCGCTCGTTTGATTCAGATAAAATTTCTATTGAGTAAATATGTTATTTAATTTTTTCCACCATATCCGATATTGATTTCCAAGTACATTATTCGTTAAAATATTAATATTTTATTATGATTGAAAAATATTAAAGAAATGACTGAATCGGTTAAAAAATTATGCGAAAATAAAATTTGTTTGTTGCGAATTTGGTTGAAAAAATTCAACCAAATCATGGCTGAGCGCCACCGAAATTATAGGTGTGAGGTAACCTGCAGTTCTCGGAGTAACCGCTAGAAGCCGCACGCGTGCTCGTTTCTCGTAAGCGTAGCGCGAACCGAAAATCTACTTAAACGCCGGAGAAACTCTAAAGAGTATCGCTTCTTGGCCTGTGGCTAAGATCAAAGTGTAGTATCTGTTGTTATCAGTTGGATATCTGATATTCTCTCCATGGATATTCCCTTGGATATTTGATATTCTCTTCACTATTATCGTGAATGATCATTCTAATCCTCAATTTTTATTTAAGATTTAAAATAAATTGAAAAACTTACGTCCCATGGCATATTCGTTTCGATGCACTAAATAAATAATTAATTCTATTGATTATATTTTTGTACGAAATAAAAAATGCTGTAGCAACCGCTTGATTATTTCACTCATAAATCTGCGGATTGTATATAGAATGATTTCAATAGAATATCATTTTATTTGAAGGATAGTGTAGATATTCAGAGAACAAAAGAGCTTTTTCAAGTAGAATAATATGTTATTTAAATCAATCACATCTTCCAATATTTTATAGTATTGTAACAATCTTATATATCGGTGGCACTCCGCAGCAGCACATTTATTTGGATCAACCAATATATTTTTTTTATTCAATTAGTTTTTTTTCTCAGTGTATAAATTAGTACGGACAAGTATGGAAATCCAATTGGATCCCTGCGACGATTTCTGCACGGAAATCCCCAGATTTAGTTACAGCACCGAATTCATACAATAAAAACAACAACTGCACCACAATCATTGTTTGATATATTCCCAATATGGACAAATGGCCTTCCTGAATATTTATGCTCGGATGCAACGCGTATTATTATTTTTCAAGGATATCCCACCGAAACGCCGCAGTATTCCGGTGGTGTGTCAAGCACTATAATCGTATACTTTGGTGCGGCTGTCGATCGAGCTACACTCGGGCGCGCGCGCGGCTACATTGATTAGTTCGTACAATCGTGCGTTTGAGCTGCCGAAATTCGTCGGCATATCATTAACGGAGAGGTCTGCCCCCGCTGCACCAATTTACACGGGCGCACCATACTCTAGAGTAGGTATATTGGCCACTCGCCATAGCGCACTATGGTTTCCCTTAACTTCGTTTCGAGTCGCGGCTCTTGTCGCACTCCACGACACGAAATTTATGACCTCAACAATTCGAGGATAGTCTCGTTCCAATAAATAAGCATCTTCCGATATAGGCGAATACCCACGCACGCCAATGGGTTCGCCAGTGCATGTGTGTGTGTATATATGAGCAACAGTGGGGCGTCATGCGGCCTAGTGGTGGCGAGAAATTACGGCCTTTTGTTTGCTATAAATCGGGATATCGAATAATCGAATGCGGAGAAGCGCTGACACGCTATTCACCGCGATCACTCTGCAATGAGAAATATGGTCGACGAATTTGGAGCATCGTGATATATCGAATATTGAATCCTTTTCCCATTTCTCTATCGTTCTCTCTCTCTCTCTCTCTCTCTCTCTCTCTCTCTCTCTCTCTCACACACTCCCTCTCTCGTACGTTCGCGCCTTTTCCGCCTCTGTTCCATCGACGTTGTTGCTGAATTTGCTTATCAAATTTTGATATCGATAAAGAAATCGTGGTCACTCGGCGAAACAATTTTTCACTCTGAGCTCCCTGCTCGTAATGCCTGAGAGAGAGAGAGAGAAAGAGAGAGAGAGAGAGAGAGAGAGAGAGATCTCTCTCTCTCTCTCTTTCTCTTAAGAGAGAGCAAAAGAGAGGGACAAAGAGAAAGATCGTTTACACTCGATTGGCTATATGAATTTCGTATGCAGTTGAATTTGCGCGTTGATGTGTGAATGTACCTGATCGGATAAGAAGCACCCGCGTATGTCTCATCATGAGCCGTGAACCAATTAAGCTCCCCTGTTATAGGAGGGCGTGCATTCATTACCAATTTCGTAGCTCGGCTGTGCACATGCTCTTTCAGTCTCTCTCTCTCTCTCTCTCTCTCTCTCTCTGCCTTCGTCCAGCAGCCGCACTCGATCTTGTTTTTACTCTCCCCCTTCTCTCGCTCTCTCCATTGTTCTTGAGAGCACTTTCACGGAATTTCAAGAGCGCGCCGCCCGCGCCGGAAACGCCATTCATTAATTCTCGATCGATTCCTCCGCATGCAAGATATATCATGCAATGAAGGAATTCGCGCGACTCGCTGCGCTTCTCGATCTGACAGACGATTAAGGGAAACCATGGGCAGCAAGTAGGGATATATATATATATATATATATATATATATATATATATATATATATATCGCTACATGATTCATATATCATTGAAATTCATCTCGTATATCTAAAGAGCGAACGAATGAGCCAAGCGAATTGGGCTCTTTGGGCCATAAAGCCAACCTCATTTCCCGTTAAATACGTACGCGTATTCATTGAATCGTACAGTTTTTTTTTTCTTCAATTGACTTTCGTTATACGCTTTCGCATATATTGAAAGTTCGCACTCGGAGAGGCGATTGTATAAAGGAACCGACAAAGTCATCGGAGAGTACGGGAGTAATTTTGTCACATTGCATTGGAGAAAAAGGAGAGACTGCCGTACAACGAATCCCATATACTATGATAATTGAGCCTTTCAATTATTTTCTTTTATGCAGCGACGAATAGAGAGCAGAACGCGATTAATTATTCACGAATCTCTCGTCCCCTTCGCCAGTTTCCCTCTCACTCTACCGATTAATTCGCTGGAACGACTTTTTCCGAGGTATATATATATATATATATATATATATATATATATATATATATATATATATATATAGGTATACAATGAATCCTTATGCATAGGCCCAGCCAAGTTCCGTGTGTACACGGGACAATGAGGTTCGCGAAACGCGCCAAAACGGAAAACAGAGTGGAATATTTAAAGAGGGAGACTATCGTGTCGTGTACAATGAGATTCGTCGCTGAAGGACGAAACTTGCTACGGAGGCGAGAGAAAACTCGGGTTGGAAGCTTTCGGTTGTTTCCGCGAGTCTCTCGACGACTTCCAAAAGGATTTGCTCTTAAATATCTCGAACAACGGGCGGTAGTAAGCACCGTTTCTCTCTCTCTCTCTCTCTCTCTCTCTCTCTCTCTCTCTCTCTCTCTCTCTCTCTCTCTCTCTCTCTCTCTCTCTCTCTCTCTCTCTCTCTC
Source organism: Ophion obscuratus (assembly GCA_964007375.1). Classification (NCBI taxonomy): domain Eukaryota; kingdom Metazoa; phylum Arthropoda; class Insecta; order Hymenoptera; family Ichneumonidae; genus Ophion; species Ophion obscuratus. Next base: position 27,423,345 of record OZ023320.1, on the reverse strand, counting down.
TCTCTCTCTCTCTATCTTGGTCTTTCCGTATTCTCGCACAAAAGTAACTTCCGGTTTTCCTTCTCGCGCTGGGCTTACGGGTAAAAATTGGACACGCACGTATACCTTGTTAGCAAACCGTTAAGCGAGTCAACTAGGAGACGAACGCCAAAATCGTTTTTAAGAAGGCTGGTCCGCGTACTCACATTCTTACGCTTTTATAAAGGGTGTCTCGAAATAGCCTGACATTTTAAACTGCGCGCCCTTTTTTTGGTGGTGGCGAACATACAGTATGGTTGAAGTGGGAACAGTGGCAACAGTGGGTACACTGAACCATTTCTGTTTCTCAAAAGTGAACCTGCATATATGTGCGTCTTTTTCACATTAGAACCGCCCTCGGATGCCAATAGGTTTGAACCTGTCTGTGAGTCGCTCCCGCGCAATTCGGTTGTGAGAGGTGATTTTATATTATTTTTGGTGTCAAAAGTTGAAAAACCAGTTGAGTGTGTATGTTTTTTGCTTCATTACCTATCGCAGTTATGTTCGAAGTCTTTGTTTTCCCGCAATATACAGCTATATTGCGATATTTGAGCATTGTGTTTGTTAACCTAACAAAAAAAGAAACTTGTCAGTACCCGCTTTAGAAAAAAAGAGCGGGCGGTACACAGTGGCTGAATTTTTCGAGGTACACAGAGGTAAGTCATAATATGAATATTTTTGCGTTGTGATTTGGATAGATACTGGTACTACCTAATTAGGTAGGTACTCATTGTTGATTAATATTCAATAAAAGATTGTGATTGATCTCATAATATGCTGTCTTTTTTAAATTAATTTTTCAATAGTTTACTGTACAATATTCCCCATTTTATAGAGAAAAGCACTCCATTAACTACAAGTGTACACTGAATCAGGGTAATTTTCTTCAAATTTTGCTTGATTTTGAAATTTTGTTTGACCATGAAATTAGGCATGTTTCACTGTGTACACCCCCAAGTACACAGTGGATCAAATCCCATTTTAAAAAAATGGTTACTATCTCACTATTTATTGGGTTAGGCCGTTCAGTGTCTTTTAACAAAATAAAGCCATTGAACACACCTCATCACGTTTAGTCAAGGTTTCATTGAGATTGTATGAACGGTTAGGCAGCTATAGAACTCTGATAAAAATGAGCCACTGATCCCACTCTGACCCTACTAATCTTTAACGACTGGTATCAGGAAGTAACGAGGTTTAGTTATGGAGAATTACACGATCGAGCAACGCATAGAAATTGTGAAAATTTACTACGAAAATGGTGAACATTTTGCAGAGACGGTTCGACAAGTGCGAAATTTGCCACACTGCGTGCGAAACAATGCACTTATTGCAGACGAAGTTTCATGGTCGTGTTATCTCGCGCCACGGCGATGTGAATTGGTCACCAAGATCGTGCGATTTGACGCCATGGGATTTCTTTCTTTGGAATACTTTTGAAAGGAAAAGTGTATGCCAATGATTCACGGACCGTTCCGGAGCTCGAGGAAGCAATTGGACGTACCATTAATAAAATTAGTCCGCAATTATGCCGAAATATTATTGAAAATTTCGTTAAAAGAGTGAACATTTGCAAAGAGGAACGAGGCGGCCATTTATCGGATATTGTGTTCCACACATAACCTCCATGTTTGTACCTTATATTAAAATGAAGATATTCGTAATTTTTAAATAAACAACACATTTTATTAATAAATTAAAATGTCAGGTCATTGTAAGACAGACTTCATATATATATCTACTTTCTACCGGAAATGGGCCTTGCGTTAGTAACTCGACTGTTTCTACGAAAGCCACGAGTGCACTCAACCTTTTCACGTGTTTGATCGAAAAGATGATGATCTACATGCTGATCTACTGGCAACCACAAAAAGCAACACCTATAGATGATTCGAATACACACGCACATACACATATTTATAGTACGGGATAATAAAGTACGCACCAGTTTAATTTCGATATTTGTGCTAACATGTACGTGAAAATGATAAATAGAATAGGCATTCAACAGTCCAGAGGGAAGTTAAGTAGTCCCCCCCTATGTTTTCACAGAAATAATATCGAAAACATTCGAAAACCGTGTAAGATTGGATAATACCCGTAGAGTGCCAATCGTACGTTGGTAAAAAAGTACAAGCCCAATACTTAATATTATGTAAATTCTAATAGCTTACAAATCACTAGTAGATTTTTGTAAGCCCGGGAAAAAAAGTTCATGTCTGAGTGGATATATTCATATATATTTCAGATATTGTCATATATGTATCAAATATATTTATATCTGACATTTTAAAGTATCATATATGATTAGTTCTGATCATATTCCACATCACATATGCATATAGAAGATCATATCTGATCAAATACAGTATCTGGCCTGACCATATATGAACTCATATCTGTTTATATCTGGCTAAGTACCAAGGCGAGTTGGTACCGTAAATTCGTGTCTGAACATACATGATGTGATATGTGAACGTATCTGTTCGTATAAGATCATATCCGATCAAATACGGTACCAGACTCCGCTATATAGATCTCATATATGTTTTTATCAGGTCAGGTACCAAGGCGAGTTGGCAGTGTGAAACTATATTTGAATAAATATGATGTGATATATGAGCAGGCACGTTCATATAAAATTTTATCCCCGTCAGATACGGTTCCAAACCTGGAAAATATACGAAGTCTTATACTCTCATACCTTATCGTATATGCAGTTCAGTTGTTGACACATGAAAACATCTGAATATATGAAACGATATATGAGGATATGAGACGATATCCGATCAGATATGGCACTTCACCTGACTGTATTATATGTGATCATGTGAGTTACTATAATATTATTAATTATTAACACGTCAAGTGATGACGTGTTAATAACCCCGCTTTATATAAGTAAACATTTTAATATCTTCATGACTGCACTAACAAGATATGATCTGTCTCAAGAGGGTAAGATTTGCTCTGATATAGTCGGAGTCATACCTGGTCTGATGGTACAGATAAACTATGATTCTACCATATGGACAGCTCTATTGTTCATAGATGTCCAGGTCTACTGGGATCCACGGTATTTTATTCTTATACGGACAGACAGATCTGGTCCAATAAGATTAGATTTGCCCGACATGATCAGATCTGGCCCAATAAAATCAGATCTACCTGACATGATCAGATCTGGCCCAATAAAATCAGATCTGGTCCAACAAGATCAGATCTTGCCTGGGGATTGGATCTGGTCAGACCTCCTGCGATATGGACGGGTCTGCTCTCAAAATTATCAAGATGGCTCTGATATGATCATACATGCTCAGATATAAGCATACATGATTTGTCATGACACTACATGAACAGATATGGCCATTTTTGTTGTCTGATCATATCTGATTCTACAGATATATTCAGATATGAACTTTTTTCTCGGGAGCATATTTATATAAAGCGCATTTTGCGGACTCTCTTGTCCCCAAAATCAACGATCCATTTGAAACAATTTGAAGGAACATCTTGTAACAAGTATATTTAACTTTCGCCCGTGCCATCCCTTCCACGATGACCAAGACCTACCGAAAGTTTGAGTACGTGTCGCTCCAATTTTCCGTAGCCAGGTACACTTCTCACTGGGACCCGTTGGCGAACGGATGCATTATTGATCTGCTCAATCGATATTTGAGAGCTAGATCGTCATAAGTCCATCCATAGTACAATGTGAAATATTACATTTTCTACGACTGCTTCGGCGTGACTATGCCTGAACGGACGTTTTAGAAGATAAGTATCCGATAAATAAGTATCGATGACAAAACATTGTTCGGTCTCGGTTATAAAATTCGTTGTGTATATGTATATATTATTATAAAATTCTTTATATATATTAGGTGTAGTAAAAAGAAATCCATTATTTTTGCCTTCAATATCATACAGACATAATGGATTTCTTTTTATTATACCTAATATATATAGTTTAAAGACATGTTCTTGCCTTTTTATATTTATAATCTAACGTTGTAAATAATCCTGTACTGAATAAATAAAGGAAAAATGTAATAAAAGCCAGTGAAAGGATTTCACAGTCTTTGACATTGCCAGGCGTGGTGATAACCAATTTCACATACATATAACAGATTCACAATATACTCACCCCACGTATATATTAGGTGGTTGAATACGAAACGGTCCTTTTTCGGGCAAAAGAAAAGTGGTTTGGTGGCAAATCGATAAAGTTGTTTCATTGAAAGTTCATTCAATCCATCGAAACAGACAACACTGGCCCATCTGTTGGACAATAGTCAGATTCCAGGCAGAAATAATTCGGGTTCACTAGAGGCAATCCAGCCATTTAACGGTTTTTTTACTCCTTCGTTTGGGGTGAAGTGCTGAGGAATGTGGCAGGTGGGAGAAGATTTCCCATTTTACTACTTTTAAGTTCTCCTTAGCCGGTCGGGCGTTGTTGTGCTGCCAACTCATCTTGTCATGGCGGTTCTTCCATTTCGGCCTCTTTTCGTGCAAAGCTCGTTTCAAATGCATCAGTTGCGGTCGATAACGATCCGCACTCATGCTTTCCCATGGTTTCAGAAACTCGTAATACATGACACCCCTCTTGTAGGTGGTTTTTCGCGGTCCCTTATTATTGTCCATCGAGAGATCGCCACTTTGGGAGCGGCGACACCACGCTTTTCACGTTCTACTCGTTTTTTGCCACGCAATAATGAATCTTAACTTTCCGCAAATTCGATGTATTTGGAACAAAACTTGCCATTGTAAACACAATCACAACAGGCGCTATATAGACATCGCACAAATGAGATCTACGGCGTTTCAGCGGGACTATGGACCTATCATCATGTGTATTGACTACTTTTAATTCGAAAAAATGTAGGGTTCAGGGCGCCAAATATAGGGGAACTCGGGACAAGAGGAATACGCGGGGTAAGACGAATCATATAGCCTAGCCACTAAACAGTGTGTGCCAGCACAGTGCTCCCGTTGGAGTTTGGAGGGTTGGTGATGAGGTAAATGAGTGTAAAAGTATCAACTGTGGCGGAAGCACGCGTCTCGAGTGAGAATACAATATCCATTTTTTGACAAAACCATGTAATTTTTGGTAAAGTTTAACATTGTTTCAGTTTATTTGAGTTCCAGATATTGATTAGAGACAGGTAGGCAAACACAATAAGAGTACTAATTATTAATATAATAAGAACAGTTTGTCAGAAATGTTCAAGTTCATTGCATGATTTTTTGCTAATTCGTTAACGGTCTAATGGGGCAAGATAAATACAAGCTATCGCAAACCCGGAATATTTTACAACGTACCACTATTTACGTTAAAAAGGGTAAAATGAACCTAGTAAAGCATTTGGTTCCTCTTCAACCGGTGTTTCTACCAGGGAAAGGAAAAAGTACTTACAAACGATCAAGATGATATGGAAGCAAGATTATTCGGACTAATCCTACGGAACTTAGACGATTGGCTTATCAAATTAATGGTATTGAGAATGAAACCACTTTTATATGCGAAAGATGCCAATAATTCGTGACCCATCATGATCCCAGCGCTGTTTCATCTTGCCCCGCATACGGGGTAAGATGGGAAAAATAAAGATTTAATTAAGAATATATATTGTATGGTAACAATGAGAGGAACTGACTTTGCTTCAAACATTCAAAGATTAATAAATGTTAATTAGTTTAAAGGAAAATTCAATTTGACTGACTCATATATGTAATGTATTAATTGAACGTGACCTCAGCGTTATCATCTTGCGCCGAATTCCCCTACGTCTACACTCCTTATATCATAACAACAATATATTATTTATGTAATACAATACAAAGAGAGATAGGTTTTAGAAAACGTGTTACTTACCCAAGCGGAGAACTCTGTACGGCATGTGGCCTTTAATACCCAGATGCCGTGTAGTACTCGTGCAGTTTAATATCCGTTGCGATCCTGCTTTTGGGCTTGATAGTGCAGACTAAAGTTTTTAGGCGTGCTCCCATAAAAATAGTGCACCTAACTTCATATATCGTCAGCGGGTGGTTTTACAATGTATGCAACCACCTAATACTATTCGACAAAAAAATGCGAATACAGTTTTCATCTTAGAAATTGTTACTTTCCTTGTTCTACTACATAGACTTTGTTATGCATATATGTGTACACATAAATATACATGCTTCTATACATACATATGTATATATAAAAGCTCGTCTTTACCTATTTTGGGTACGGAGAACTAATTCAAAATCGCTGCTCACGAGACGGAAATCTTTTCTTATACCTTCTCCTCATCCTCCCCTTTTCGTTCTTCCCTGCTTCTTTCTTTGTCTTCACCTCGTTATACAGTGTACGAAGAAACTTTCTTTGTACGGTATACACACCGAGGAAGTTTTTCATAAGGAGGAGGAGAAAATCACCCGAGAAGGATCGTAAAAACGGCTTTTGTTTCTTACAACGTACTATACTTTCTACCGGAACATGGTATTCCGCTTGCTGGAGGAAGTGACCTAGCTATACACCCCTCCTTTCATATATATAGGTATATGCACAACCCGAATATTACCACTAAAAATATCATCCCCTTTAAATCCTCGGTCGACCTCGTAGACGAAGTTAACAAGGGAAAACACGTGGCTCAAACTTTTCGCAAAATTGAGTTATTTTATGCAGGAAAAAAGGAAAGAACGGGTAAACGAAGGTAATTAGCGATATACAAAGTAGTTTGAGTGAGTCCTTTTTTAAATGAATATTTGACAATACATTTCCCAATTATTGTTCCAGGTAGTTTCAATTTTCGACCAATTTTATTTCCTGATCTCCATCAGCCTACAATAAATTCAATGACTTTTTAATCGTTCTTAAATTAGCTCTACGTTGACGGAACGATCGGGTATAAATGTGATGCATATCGACAGAATATTTGACGCGTGATCGCAATATGTTAGCGCGTTAGGAATAATTTCGTGAAAGGGCACACAAAGGAATATCGTAAGTCTTGCTACACGCATGATGCGATGACTTATCATGAATTTGCAACGATTCTTTTTTTTATGTGGGACATTTGCTTGGCCCCAAAAGACGGTAGCTCCCTTTTTGCAGAGCATACTCATACATATATAATTCTTTGTGAAAGTAAATAGGAAGCGGTGCGAATGAAGAAGGAAGTAAGGGAATAGGGAAGGCGGACGTGATCTCGGATTCTGTGTGTCGTTCCTGCCTGAAATGTATATCGATAGGAGCCAACGGAATCCAGATCTATTTTCAGGGCAGTAAGAGAAATATGGCGAATGGAATGTGATGCGAAGCGGTGGAATATCCACAGCCGCGATCTGTTTTAGTTTTCTTTCGTCGCCTGCATAACCTCTTTATATACGTATATGAACATCCTTTTTCCGGGGCACATGGAACACGAGGCGCACACAGGTTGCATTTTTATTCACATTTCACACTTAGATCCGTGACCGCCCAAATACATTTTTTCGTACAGCATATGAACGATACGAGCGTCTGCCGACTGATGTTTTTACCTCCTCAGGCAGCACAAAAGTCCAATTGACATCGATTAGTTACCGTTGTCAGGTTACCTTTAAGGCATGACTATAATGCTGCCATAAATATATATTTTTTATATCTTTCGGCGATGAAGACGGATATCTAAAAGGCATCCCAAAATATTATCCAATTGATGACTTTTTTAAGTTATCAAAAAGTTATCTATTTACTGTTATTTATTATATTTAGTTCAATATTGTCCAAAGGATATCATAAAGACGAATTACACAAGACGTCTTTTTCATGACATCTTTCAGATATCGTTAATATGCTGTCTTTTAAGATATTTGGTATTGGCGGGAAATAGTATAAAGTCATCTAAATGTTGTCCCAAAGATTACATCCAACGGATCACTTTTATCATAGTGCGAATGTAGCGTGTGACATTTCATTTCACCGGCAAAAAATTGCGTGTAACAAGTAGTTGAAAAAATAAAGCTGTTGAAATGTATATACCTGATTGCTTTTTATCCTACTATTCTTTTCGCCTCTATGTGTACATACATGTATTTGATGTACTGTCTTTTTATTCTAAAAGCGTACGTTTGCATTTGAGGTTATGCAAGGGATCGTTTGGAGCATGGCAACCAACAAAAGACATGTCCGTAACGGGAGAAAAGTCCAATGACGTGTACCATTTTTATAATATTAAATTATATTTCACTTATAATGCATTAATTGATGTTTTATTTATAATGATCTAGCCCACTTTGAAATCGACATAACAATATCTTATCAATTTCTTTATTATAAAAATTAACTTATCAACAGTCTTGTATAAGTCTTGTGTAAATTGAGCTGTACTAAATATTCTAGACTATCAGTAGGTTAATTTTTATAAATAAATGGATAGTATACTGTTAAGTGTATGTGTGTGTGTGTGTGTGTGTGTGTGTATATGTAGAAGAGAGACGATAGGTTCTTTAGGACAAGTGAAGAAGGCCTTGACCAGTATACGAGCGGAACGAGGATTCCGACGTTAACAGAAGAAGAAAGAGTAGAGGAAGATCGGAGGGACTCGGAAGATCAGTGTGAATCGAACGGTCATATCGGAAACCGATCCTCGGGAATAAAAGATTCGGTCGATAAAAGGATATCGGAATAAACTCGGATGATACTTCTGATTTCTGTCTATCTTATTCTCGCATTACCCGAAATGACGTCCACGCTGCTGAAAAGACAGGCCAACTTCGAAGCACGCGAATATATGTATGTGTGTGTGTGTATATATATATATATATATATACACACATACATATATATACACATACATACATACGGGGATATTACGATATCTGTGGCCCCAAGTTTTGGCCATGCAGTCTTTATATTTGGCCCAAAATAAGATTTTTTTCAAGAATACAAAAAATCGAATTTCGGCTTTTAAGGGGGTGAAACAGAGGTTTTAAATTTTTAATGAGGCGGAGTATTTTTTGGGTAGATTTCTTTAGAATTCGGCGTAAAAATTCTAGAAAACAAGTAATTTTCAAAGAGTTAGGTAGTTCATTGAAACACGATTTGTAACGGGATAAACGGGAGCTTGGAACGTTGTTAAACATTATATTTTTTCGTCAAATCCTCTGAAATTCAGCTTCCCAGTAGGGTGATTGCATCATTGTTCTTTGTCAATAATACAACAAAAGTAGGTTGTATTATTTTGGTTGGGTGGACATCGTAATCGTGCCCACCCAACGATTCCACACACACACACATTGAAGGTGCTCCAGACCCACCCAACGATTCCACACACACATCGAAGGTGCTCCAAACCCACCCAATGATTCCACACACACACATCGAAGGTGCTCCAGACCCACCCAACGATTCCACACACACATCGAAGGTGCTCCAGGCCCACCCAACGATTCCACACACACATCGAAGGTGCTCCAGACCCACCCAACGATTCCACACACACATCGAAGGTGCTCCAGACCCACCCAACGATTCCACACACACAAAAGTCGCATTTTCTATCGAATATGGCCGCTGCATGGTCAAAATTGGGAACCACAAACATAATAATGCTTCGACTTTCAACCCCCTGTTTCACCCCCTTAAAAGCCGAATTTCGATTTTTTGTATTCTTGAAAAAAGTCTTATTTTGGGCCAAATATGAAGACTGCATGACCAAAACTTGGGGCCACAGATATCGTAATACTGCCATACATACATATATAGCCAAGAAATAGATATCTGTTCAATGGTACTCTTCGATGCCGTTTAGATGTCGTTTTGTCAACCCCATTCGGATGCCTATTGGACGACTTTCAGATGGCCGTGGTATCTTGGCATTTTTGTGCCTTTAAGAATATATCTTTCAGATATATCGATTTGATGACTTCGCGCTAACGCACCGACAACCGAAAAGAGTTAACGTTTTGTTGACACATTGTTAATCATTAAAAGTTGCCGTATAGTTAACTATCGGACACAATTAAGTTATCTGCCAAGCGGACATATGTGATACGTTTTGTAATACAAAACGGCGTCTTTTTGGGCAACGAAAAAGTTATCCGTATCCGTTTCGCAATATCTTTCGGATGCCGTATAGATAACATTTTGCTACCTGGGTCCCCTAAGGAACGTTACACTTCGAAAAATCGGCACCCCAATTTAGTCAAATTTTTATTTCGCTGAAGGAGGTGCAATAAAATTTCAATTAATAAACTTGGGATCGTAATGATCTGAATAAATGAAGGCAATTAAAGGCATCAATGCGTAAAATTTGCGAGAGGAAAAAAAAGTTTTTGTTTGAGCTTACCTTAAAAGTAAACTTCACTCGAATATCTATACGAGTAGGTATTTAATTCGACTATAATAGTTTAAGTACAAACGAACTCTTTTGTGCGGTTGGGCGATTTCGTATAAATTGGAGTGGGTCGAATAAAGTTCACTGAGTCTATAAAAACTGCATCCAACTATAACTTGAGTAAATAACGGCCTAAATCACCCAGGAATACTCCGTACACATCCCCGAAACAAAACCTATCGACTTTGAAACCGGAAATTTATCGTTTGCGGCTGAAATGAATGGAAGTGAGAGAAAGCGCAAGAGAGAGGCAGAGAGAGAAAGAGAGAGATATAGGAAGAGAGAGAGAGAAGGCAGGGAAACCGGAACTTTTATATCCTGAAATCGAGGGCAATTCTCCTGTGTTTGGCTCTTCTCCTCTTCGGATATCTCTCGCTATACTCGCTTTCTTTCCATTCTCCTCCATTCATTTGATACCACACTGTATAGAAAATGCGAGAGAGAGAGAGAGAGAGAGAGAGTGTGTGTGTGTGTGTGTGTGTATGTCTGTGCCTAAAATATCGACAGCGAGGTTCCAGAGGAAATAAATTATTTTTCTATCATCGTAATTTCCCGCATGAGGCTAAACGGTTTTCACCACAATTTTCCGTGATACCTGGGTGCCAGTCGATGCAGAATTTCGTACTTTCGATATATTCCGTTTAACTATAGGGTAAGCCCGGGGTAGTTGGCCACAGTTTTTTCAAGGATCCGTCATAATAAAAGTACAGATGTTTCTTAACTTATCTTCATTTGTAATTAAACTTTGAACATTCAACTTTAAGATAATTAACGGAATTCAAACAAACTTCTATAAGATCATCTTTGAAATGACTATTTTAAAAAAATCACCATTGGCTATCTCTCCCGGAGTATCCGGATGTGACGGCCATAGGAGTAGAGATGGGTGGCCAGTTACCCAGGATTATGCTCTCGGTATTCTCTTTGGGCTTATGTTTTGATTTTTAATTTGTATTCCTTTTGGCCACATCAAGACCACATATCATCGAAATCAGTATAATTATGGTGTACCCAAAGTTGGCACACTATCCACTGAAGTCAATCTTCGATGGGACGAGTTTCGTTATAGTTTTCTCCGCAACATTTTTTGTCATTGTTCTTATATCGTCTTTCTAAGGTCTTCCTAGATATTTCTTAGGTCCTAGCGGCCGCACGAACCGACAATTCATCATTTTGTACAGCACTAATAGCTGCTTTTAATGATTCTTGAGTCTAGTTCCCTTGTAGAGCAATTGCTTTTCTCTTGTACTTATTAGGCGTCTAAAACAAATGCAGAAAAAATAAATTACTTGGACACATTGCGAATAATACTGTGGCCTTTATACACCGACTGTACATGGTCATCTCTCCTAATCTCCCGGGAGAGATGGCCACATCGAAAATGTAAACAAGTAGAAACAATACATGCGAAATCTTGAGGTTACAACAAAGCATTGTTGGTGAACTATTCAAGGCATACGAAAGTAACCATTACCTTTACAAAATAACATCACCACAATGAAAAACATGGAACCTTTAAAAAAATTAGCAGTAGACAGACTAATTAAACAGGATTTTACTCACTTAACGTTTTTTGCCAAACTTTTGCTCGTACACTTACACCTGCGCACGACGCGAAGCGAATTAAGGAGTAGCAGGTGAAATCTAGTGCGCGGTTCTATGAAACATTTCTATTGCTTATCTCTCCCTCATGGCCAACGCCCCCGGAATTACCCTAGTTAAATATAATAAACTATAGTTAAACGGAATATACACATATATATTTGTCGAATACACAAAAAAATGGGGCGGCATCCAGAGTAAAAATCAATTGAGAGCAATCAATTTCCTGCTACTTTTCCATAGATAATTTAATGGGCAACTCACATTTGTGGATTAGGCAACGATGATAACGTCAATAATCTACTATCAGAGTGTCCAACTTTGTCGACAGTTGCTAAAACTAGTTGTCTGGTTTGGCGTCACTGACTACATTGATCAGCCACTTGTACCCTGTTCAACTAGACTTTGCCATGATTATCCCTTCCGAAGGCTGATTACGCAAGGTAAATAGGGAGAATTGTGTTACCCTCCTTACGCAAAGAGATTGGTCGATGTTTGTTAAGTAGGATCAGTAAGTTGGAAAGCAAAAGCCAAAGGAATATTTCCATGTGTAGGTTATAAAGTACAATGTGGTATGAAACAAGCTCGAGAAACTAGCTTGTACCAACTAGTAAAAGATGGCACCTGTGAGTGCAAGGTAATACCCACAAAAACGGGCACGAGTGGTTGTCCCAATTCACTTTTGCTTTGTGCAGAATGAATGACGAGGCTTTCATCTGCGGATAAGTGTCGAAGAAAACAAGTTTCCTTATCTGAGTGACTCAACATTTCACATGGGTTAATTCTTTTCATATAATTTCTATGAAAATGGTGGCCCAGTATAAAACCTTCTACATAGTGTATTCTCAAACGGTATAAAATTGCACAGTGTTTTGTACCCGGTAAATCGTTTATAGGAGCTTTCAATCTCCGAGAGAGAATGCGCGAGAGAACAATCGATAAATTCCTCATCGATCGAACGTTGCGACATTCATTGGATTGACGAAGTTTCTGAAGCTTGTGGAAAGTTTTTTCCTGCTTTGTTGAACGGCTCAAAGGAGATGGCGAATTTTCTGCGCTTCGAGGATACCTCATGTAGAATCTCTTTCCGAGCCTGAATGTCCTCGGAAACGATGTTAAATTTGTCACCCAATGCTGAATGTCGTACCGTCGGAATACCTATTCACTTTCATCGGAACTGTTCCGAAATAAAGAAAATACACACGAGCTCTCACTGAGAGTATCGAACGCGTGGCCAATGTACGCCTTTCACAATTTTCCATCTTAAGGGACTATAGCAGTGTGAACGCAGACAATTTGGGTGCATGATTTTCGGGAATCTTTTGGAAGAAAAGTACTCAATTAAATGTTTCGGAAAATTAAGAATGTATTCGGCTATATTTGGCCTATATTACATAATTTTTTCATAGATAAATTTTGAGATCCAAGCGACTTATGCACTGCCTTCGGAGGTGCTAAAAAAAAGTTCCTCCACTGATGACATGAATCCGGCCGATTGAGTAGCTGAAACCGAAAAATGAAAAAAATGTCGTTAAACTGGAAGGTATTTCCTGTATAATGACGTAGGATTTTCGAAAAATGTCAATATCTAACAAAATGGCGTAGTTATGGGAAAAAAGTCTGTTTTCTTGCTTATAAAATGGTCGTTTTTTTTAATGCCAAATCATCAATTTTCATCCAGTCAAAAATATCCTACGTCATTGTGGAGTAAATATATTCAAGAGTACTCTGTTCAAATTTCAAGTCAATCCAATAATTGATTTTTTAGTAACAATATCAGCAAATTTGAAAAATCGCATTTCGAAAAAAAACCCGTTTAAAGATTTCACTATCGATTTTCGCAAGATAAAATGATAGAGATACTGCTTTGACATTTTGGCAGGATATTCTTGAAAGTATAAACTGTCGAAAAAGGCAAAAAAAATCGCTTTTTTGAAAGTGTCACACTGGTATAGCCCCTTAAGCAACACTGTTTGCCTTGGAAGATTTACGTCGCGTTCAAGGGTTTTCGTCCTTTGAGAACTTTGTTCTTGATGTGCTACAGCGAGTGATGAATTGTCCTCTAATCTCCAAATGTGATTAACTTGGGGATTCTTTACGATTGTACGAGTAAGATCTTTAGAGATTGCAGTAACTTTCGATCTTTAAATTGTATAGTAGATTCATTTTCAAAAAGAAACTTGTTTTTCAGTTTTCATATTTTTGTTCTTTGTTTTTGCATATTTGTTCAATAAGAAATAAACGGAAAACAGTAGACGCGCGATCGGCGTCTAGTTGTTGCGTTGGCCTGGACAACAGTTGAATGAATTACCACTTACAATTGCCGGGGCATTGGCTTGCTAATGGACCATCTAATGACTAACTAAGAGGCCGCTTCATTGAGTTGGCGTTGATGAAATGAAAGGAACTCACAAAGAACATCGCTCAAATTTTCAGCCTTGGATTTGTTGAAACTCATATATGTGATAAAGTATTGAAAACTAGTAGACACGTATTTTTTTATCTGCGAAAAAAAAATTGTTAAGGGGGAAAGGACTCCTCAAAGGAAGGCGTGTCACCCCTTAATATAATTAGAAAGAAAAAATATTCTATAGTGGATTATTTATAGCTTTATATTGGAAGAATTTTGGTTTTTGTTTCATTCAAAACGGGGGACTGCTTGGGGGTGAAACTGCAAAACCCCTCGCCCCCCCCCCCCCCCCGACACACCTTTGTTTGAGCGGTGGTTTCCCACCTTAAAACCCTTTTTCCGCAGATAAAAAAATACGAGTCTAATAGTTTTCAATGCTTTATTACATATATGAGTTTCAACAAAATCGACGGCGGACATTTAAGTGATGTTTCTTGTCAGTAGAACCTAGCCGCCAGTATCGGCGCAATTTTTGAGCTAATGGTAATGGAAACAGTGATTGTGAGCGACACTCTGGGGGTGTCTCAGGATCTGGAAATATCGATATGACATGTATGGTGTGAAGATAAAAATATTATTAGGATATTGAATAAGTTCTCGCTGTTTTCCAACAGATGGCGTTACTGGAACGATGTGCGTGTAGTTTAAGCGGCTATACTAGTGTGACACTTTGAAAAAATCGATTCTTTTTTTTTGCCTTTTTCGACAGTTTATATTTTCAAGAATATCCTGTTAAAATTTCAAGGCCGTCTCTCTATCATTTTATCTTGCAAAAATCGATAGTTAAATATTTCCACGCGTTTTTCTCGAAATGAGATTTTTCAAATTTGCTGACATTGTAACTCAAAGAGCAATTATCCTATTGACTTGAAATTTGAACTGAGTAATCTTGAATATATTTACTCTACAATGACGTAGGATATTTTTGATTGAATGAAAATTGGCGATTTGACATTGAAAAAACGACCGGCAAGAAAACAGACATTTTTTTTCATAATTGAGCCATTTTGTTAGATTTTGATATTTTTCGAAAATCCTACGTCATTGTGCAGGAAATACCTTCCAGTTTAACGACATTTTTCCTTTTTCAGTTTCAGCTACGCAATCGGCCGGAATCATGTCAGCAGTGGAAGAACTTTTTGTTTGCCTCCGAAGGCAGCACATAAGTGGCTTGGATCTCAATATTTTTATATAAAAAATACGTAATATAGGTCAAATATAACCAAATATATTCTTAATTTTCCGACACATTTAATTGAGTACTTTTCTTCCAAAAATTTCCCGAAAATCACCTAAATTTTAAGCGTACACGCTGCTATAGCCATTTAAGATGGCAACGCATCTATAAAGAAGTATGATAAGCCAGCTTGAAATTCAGTGTATGCTATTTCGTGGAAATGTAACCAACTTTTTTTTCATAGTGTTAAACATGTCAAATTAGGTGCCAAAAAAGTACTTGCGGGAAATGTTACTGCACTGCTTTATTTTTGAAAAATCGCAGCTGAAGCATACCGAATTTCACTTGAGACTTATGGCGACCATGCTGTGTTGGAAACAAAATGCAGATATTGGTTTAGACGCTTCAAAAATAATGATTTTGGTGTGTTGAATTCAAGGCATTACTTCATGAAGACTCATTGCAGACGTTAGCTGAATTTGCATAATCATTAGGAGTTGATCACACAACAGTTTCGAAACGTTTGAAAGCATTAGGAATGTTTTTTTTTAATTAAGCATTAATGTTCACGAAAAAACAGCGAAAACTTATACAACATCGAAATGGGTGGATGTCGCCAACTCGATCGATCAGTATTCAGAAGGACCGAAATTTCGAATTCATTAATGGCGAACGTTCCAATATAGATATATCAATCTCATGATAGTCTGCAAAATAGTTTATAACAATTGTCAATACAAATATCTCAAAGTTGATTTATAGCGAAGATAAACATAAGATTTCACAAAATAATGAGAGATATAATATCGACGTTCCGATATAAATACACCGAACAATTCGAGACTATAAATCATCGAATTGTAAATATTATGATGGTTTACAATATCGAATCCATTAAAGCGAAGGGCCAGAAAGTCGAACAGTTGAAATAGTGATAGGCCGGAAAGGCGAACCGTCCGGATAGCGAAGACTTATTATCGAGCAATACGTTACTTGCGCTTCAGAATGAAGCTGGCAGATGTTCGCTATTTAGGTAATCGCTATTTTGGACCATCGATCATTTGCGTATCTAAGATCTACACATTCGAAGATTGTATTCTCGATATATGGCTTTTTGCTACAGATGGTATTACCAATATTAGATACTCACTTTTTTCTATTTCGGAGATATGAATGTCGTAGGTTGTTCGAATCTGTATTTGTATGCCTCAAACTGCGGACTATCTGAATACATGTTCTCGAATAAATAATCCTTTGGTGTAATAGTTATTCGATTTCGTCAATGGTCGAAGGATTACATTTTGACTAATAATCTTCGTTATTTTGAGCTGATAATTCTGTCATTACGAAATCTTTGTCGTTCTATATTTGGCCATTCGCATCTTTCACCCTCACCAATCAAAATAGAGAAAATACACACAAGATCTCGTCCAATTTGTATTTCGATTGATTTTGAGAAAATAAAGATAAGAAAGCTCCAGAGCTCTCATTGGCAAAGTTGCTCTTGTTTTATTTCAAATTACCCGTGTTATTTATACACCGGGCATTCGCGTTTTTTTTTCAACCAGCCCTGCTCCATCCAAGCAATGAGACAGGGCCAACTCTCGCCCAATGACCGTTCACTCTCTATCGTCCCTATCGTTCGACCCTCTCGAGGATCCCTCTCGCGCTTTCTTATACCGTTTCGCATCTCCACAACAACTCACGTCTACGAGATAAAATAGCGGCGAGAGAGAGGTAAACAGAAAGAGGAAGGAAAAAAGAGGGAAAAAGGGAGAAAGAAAGGGCGCCGAGACTGTCTCTGTAGGCTTTTCGTCGGCTATCGAGCCGGCCCCGCGTGACTAGGGGTAGTTTTCTCACTCCCCTTTTATTTTACTCTGTCTTTGTATTTATGAGACGTGCGGTTATCTTCATGGTCCGTTATACGCTTTTTCCCCCTCTTTTCCTTTTGGGAATGCCATCTTTTATATGCCAGTCGATCGTCTTACGAGGCGCCCCCGTAGGTCTCACGGGTCAATTTTCTTCTTTCCTCGAACAATAAATGCTTCGGGATATCTTTCGTTCTCCACACACTCGCACGTATGGGTATATCCCATACCATTAAACAAGCAAGGGTTGTCTCTAGGTACGTTTATAAATTTTATTTTAACTGACTTGAGGATTTCGATGCGGTGAACTGCTGCTTTCGGTTGCCGAAAACAGCATTACTTAATCGTCCAATAACCAAATCGCTCTCTACGAACTATTAATATACTGATTATAAAATAGTTTTGATTCTGATTCATATTGTATGATTTTTTATCATACCGACGTGTTCAGAAACAGGTCGAAATGATCGAGAATAATATAAAAGTCAGTATTAAATCATTTAAGGGGAGATATACACCTAAGAGCCGGAAAAAAGGTCATCTTTGTGAATTTTTTCAAGGAAAACTATTTGAAATTTCGGATTGGGGTTTTAATTATCTAAAAGTATATACATTCAAAAATATGTTTAGTTTTCTTTATTTAAAAATATCAAAAATATACAAGGATATGGTATGATCCGTGAAGGGCCGTAAAAAAATCGGCATATACGGTACCCACTGCCGTTTCTTCAAAAATCATCTGAAAACGAAACCAAAAAGATTATTAAATTAGATACTATAATCTAGTACTTGTCATAGCCGACTTTGAAAATATCGATTTATGACAAAATGGCGGACGTTTGAACATAAATAGTGATTTTTGGGCCAAAAATTAGTTATTATTTTGCCTATAAAACAAAAACTAAGTAACGGAAAAAATCCTATGACAAGTACTAGATAAGGGTGGATAGAATAACCACAAAAAACCTCAAGGCAATCGGTTCATTGGTTTTCGAGAAATTTTGGGTACCGATTTGCAAAATGTGGTTTTGAGATAAACGCGTTTGAAAATTTGGGAATGAATAAATCATGAAATTTGTCAACTTACACGGAATCATCGATACCAGGCCCATAGTGTAGGTCTTCTACGGTCGACGGAATGTCCAGAGCTTCTGAATCCTCGACCTCGACCATCTAGGTGTATATCTGCCCTTAAAAAATCAGTATTTTTTTTAATCGTAGCAAAATATAACATTTACGTTCTCACGGATATTTTACTTGCACTTATGTTATATCGTAGCATGCAAAAAGCAAAGTCGTCATCTGTTCCGCCATATTATTTTTTTTTTGAAAAATTAAAAGTCGCGATTGCGAGGAGTTGAATAACGACAAAAAGTGCCATTATCGTCGGCAATCAGGTTTTGTGTCGAGAAGAGAGAAAAGCCCACGGACGCGAGTCCTAGGGGTGCTGATAGTTTTCAACTAATTTAGCACCCCATGGTTAAACACACGAAACCCGGTCGTTTGTCACCGTAACTCTCTCCCTTGCACCATCTCTCTCCTCGCTATCTCGTTCTTTCTCTTTCTCCCGCTCCTTGTCTCTCTTGGGATATATCCTGGAGCATCGAAGGCAGAAGGCCAGCAGAAGGTAGAGGGAAAAGTAACTCAGCGGGGACGAGAACAGACGCAAGACAAATTGCGTCGGGTCCGAGCGCCAGCAAGAGTATATCTTGGGCAATTGGCAAACCTTGGGACTATTCGCGCCAACCATTCTCTCTCTCTCTCTCTCTCTCTCTCTCTCTCTCTCTCTCTCTCTCTCTCTCTCTCTCTCTCTTTCTCTCTCGCTCTCGCATGTCGTCCCTTTATTGCGCTGATGCCTTCGGTGATTACAGATATATATATATATATATATATATATATATATATATATATATACCTATATTTATTTATTTACGATATACAAATCGTAAAGTTAAACAAAAAAAACTATTAATAATCAACGCGTGAATTGTTAGAAATTGCGCCATTTGCTTCATCAGCCATCGATACGTCCACATACAATCTGATTCGATATTCTTACATGGTGATAAACCACCGTGCCCTTATACCACTTGCATACGTGTGTGATTGCAGGAGAATCGCTCTTTTTCGCGTTTGTTTGCACCCTCGTCGCGAGGGAGGGTGCAAAAGAAGGCAAAAAACAGACAAACCCTCGTCTGTCTTTTTTTCGTTTCTTTTTCTTCTTCCATGGTCCGAAAGAATGGATGACTCCTTTCGGATGTCCAAACACACAGGCACAATTACACACGCGTGTGTTTCTTCAAGACACACGTACAGAGAAAGAGAGCGAGAGGGAATTAGAGGGGGGGGGGGGGGGGGAGCGCAATTTATTGCGAAAGAAGGAAAGCTTCGAGGAGGACAACGAAGAGATATCAAGTTCACGGGAGAGTTTCGTTGGCGATCTCCTCGACCGTGCTGTAATAAAGACGATGCTCCTTTAACTGCAACCGCATATGTACACATACTCGTGCAGAAGTTGTCGTAGGTATCCAATTGGATTCTCATACTTGCCCCCACTTTCCGATAGGGATCCGATCGGTCATCGCATGGAATCCCTATACTAAAACGTCACGCTCGTACATTCTATTCTAATCGGGGTTCCCCATTGAAATCTAATTTAAACCCTAAAGGATCCTACATTGTTGAACAGAATCCGATACGTTGATGGTCGCCGTACTCGTACATTCACCGTACGCCGTACCATACGCCGTACTGATACGGTAACACGTTACCGTACGCACGTACGTGGAGGTCAGGGTGACGTTACAGCGTACTTCACTAGAGCAGTACGCGAGTGGTACGTGTCTATCTGGGCCCTGGCACCTACAAAATCACCTGTCTAAAAAATAGCCTTCTTTTAATTTTCTCCGATTCCGGGGTTTTCAGCGACAGCACGACTAATTAATTTTAATTAATTAAAAATCGTGTCGATTAAATTTTATGCGTTTGGTGGGGTGCATTTCGTTATCGTTTTTCAATAAAAAATATGATCTACTTTGGGAGATAACATGGCTCTTACTTTCCACGAGTTAAAGATCGCAAGGTTGTTGAATTTATTTGAAGAAAATTAAATGAATGAGGATCTTTTGAAAATAAGGGTTCTCATTTTCAAAAGTAGAGTTGACCTTGTAATGGGTCCGTCCCTACTGAAGGTAGCTTATACGAGACAGTCCCATTCAAAAGCAACCATACGTTCAAGTTTTGCAATGTGCAATGATTTTGAGAAAGTAATGAATTTACCTACTTCCAACCTACATACGTAGAATATCTTACTATTTAAAAGTTGAAGAATGACATAGTAAATTAATTGGCAATAAGTTTTAGAGCGGTCTTTTGTCTGTGGTAGCAAATTTTTGGCAGGGCTTGCCTGGGGCATATGGTAAGACTTCGAATTTTTGTGTTTACGCATGCCTGCATACTAACCTCCGAACATACATGTGCAGATGTGGCAACGTCGTTGGCGAGCATAATTAATCCCTTATCCTAGTCACAGTTATTACCGTTGGTGCCAATGCAGTTCTTGCAACTCGTGCAGCTTACAAATCAAATATTCAATCCAATGGAAAATCATCTGCTCTTTAGCGGACGATTTGTATACAGACTAGAGTTTGAAAAAAGCAGTCGATGGAATGCGCATCGTTCGCAGTTTTGCATCAACTTATTCGGCCCATCACGTTTCGTCACGTATTTCATACTTTGGGCACTCATCAATTGAAAAGTTTACGGTTAAAAGTGATTCTATTTAATTGAAACTGATTCTATTTCATTATAATAATAAACCTGTATAAATATACGTACGCTTGGCTTTAAATTTATACAACGTAATTTATTTATATATTTAGGGTAAAAGAAAAAGTATGTCATCTTAAGCACAACTCCCCTATACTGGTAAAATTTCGAGCCAAGTTACCGAACTGTCACCGAAAAATTACGACCATAAAAATCATTTTAGTTATACGACACTTCATGGCGATGACATGTTGACCACATTTCTGTCTAATGATTTTAACACAAAATATCTCTAGATGCCTCATATAAACTGCTGAACACGTGTAAAAAATCTAAAGTAGTTATCATTTTCCAAAAATGTCCATTTCGGAAGTTTGCGAAACGTTTAAACGCTGATAACTCCTGAACTAATTGAGATATCTACAAATGTCACTATATAATTTGTTTTCTTTTTGAAGCATACGTTTATTAAAAAAATGAAGAAATGATCAGTTACCAATGTCAATGTTTTTTTTTCGTCTAAAGTGAAAATTATTTTTTTTAATGGTTGCCTCTTTTTATTTTTTTTTTCAAAAACGTCTCTAAAATAAAGTGACCCATTATTATTTTTAAGACTAGTCTCATCGTGGGCCCATTTTTTCTTCTATTTTTTTTCGAATTACCCATAGTTTTTTTTCAGAAGTCTTTATCATTTTAATCTCCAATAATGCTATTAATAATTGTGTGATATTTAATTCGGCTTCGTCAGACCCGGAATGTTTTATTTTTTATTTGCGCTGAATTTAACGAAAAAAAACAATTATTCAAAATATTTTTTTATTTACTCCTACATACCTAAAAATGTTTAAATGTCTAAACATATAGCGCAAAAAATAAACGAAATTAGCGCAAAAATTTTCATTCCACTTTATCATTGGGTATAATAATTGATTGTGACTTATTTTTACAAAGTCCCACTGTAATCTATTAATGATTTAGACGGGCCCTGCTTATGCCTCCACAAGATACGGCCTAATGTGAAAGGAATACCTTAAGCTTTGGAACGGTGAGTTGCGAAACAGTTTGGGAAAAAACGAACGAACGCTCCCTCTAGGACAGAGACGAAGAAGCTCGCTGATATTCGCGAGTGCATTTTATCCGTGTATTGAATAATGGAAATCTTAAGGGCTTTGGTATCTTATGCGGTTCAGTGCTCGAGAATTTGCCGGATACGCCTATATGACCCTGACAGTTGGTGATGTATGTATTTGTATATTTTGTGTGCGAGGTGTGCAAGATGAGGACCGTGGGAATGTAGGTGCTTCGCGTATATGTACATCCGGTTTTATAGGGCTTCACATTTCACCGACCTACCGAATGCTCGACGACTGAGGAAACGACCCAATTCTCGTCTTTCTTTGGTGCTTTTGGACGAGGGAGAGGGAGAAAAAGAGAGTGAGAGACAGAGGTGGAGAAAGGAAAAGGGAATAGAAAGGGAGCTTTAGAGTTGTGGAGCAATTTTATTAGGAGCTTTGCGCCCAACGATCTCCTATAAACGACGTATAGAGGTCGCCTCGAGTCTTCTTTCTCTCTCTGTCTCACGTTCTTTTTCTTGCTTTTTCAGTGAGAAAAAGCGGGGATTCTCCGGATCGTCTTCCGGGTCAAATCCATATTCTTTGGCTAGAGGGCTTTATCGATGGAGGATTGTTCTCTCTCTCTCGCCAATTTCGATATACATCCCTTTGATCCACTGTCTTTCGAGCTCTCTTCGCATCATTGTTTTTTTTTTCAATTTTACCTGTAAAGTTCTTGTACGAGTTTTTTGTTTGCTTGTGGCAACGCAACAAAGGTGCGATCATAATTCGCGACTATTGTTTTGAAGCCACAAAGCAAGGAAAACGTTTCATTTTAATCATTTGAAGCAATGATCAATTGAATTGATTGAAATAATCATAAATTTAATTATGTGACGGGTATGTACACGTAACTATTGAAATTAATGATCTGTTTTATTATTTTAAATAATTATCAATTCAATTATCAATAATTGGGCTAATGGACCGTGATCGATGGTCTTTTAATGTTCTAAATTGGAAATAAGAATTGAAGAGTGGAATGAGATGGTTAATTGATCTGTAAATACTTAAGGCCTTAGGCCACAGTAACGGGTATAAAATCATATGCGAATTTAACAATTTTTTTCGTATGCAAAAGTGATTCACTCATAGAATTAATTACACATCTATTTAGTATGAATATTGAGCTGCTAGAAAATATATAGATACTTTTTTTCGATGTACAAAATGGCCGACTACTCGAAACCTTTCGTAACAGCTTTTTTCCAATTGGCGTGACAAATAACTTCAACAATTTTACTCGATTTACTTCGAAATTAAAAGTTATGTTCCTAATTGCATTTCGCATAGAAGTACGAGTAGTAGAGCTATGCCGATTCTAACGCAAAAGGAGGTCACCGGGTCGAGGGGAGGTCGCCGGACGCATGTGACGTCACAGGGGAGGCCTCGGTGGAGGGCCATGTGGTCCGTATAGCGGCTGGCGGGAGGGGGAAGCCCGCGTCGATGAGTGTTTTGCATGTGTGTGTTCGCGCTCGTGCGTGCGCGCGTGTGTGTGTGTGTGTGTGTGTGTGTGCGCGTGTGTATGTGCGTGTACGTGCGTGTGTGCATGCGGGTGCGTGTGTGCGTGTGTATGCGTGCGTGCGTGCGTGCGTGCGTGCGTGCGTGCGTGCATGCGTGCGTGCGTGCGTGCATGCGTGTGTGTGTGTGTGTGTGTGTGTGTGTGTGTGTGTGTGTGTGTGTGTGTGTGTGTGTGTGTGTGTGTGTGTGTGTGTGTGTGTGTTTATGTTCAAGGAAGGGGGAGGAGACAAAAATAATGCTTTGAATCATATGACAATAAAACAATATTTTATTAATAATTAAATTGAGCAATGACGTTGCATAGAATGTATTATACATCAAATCTTTGGTGTGTGTGTGTGTGTGTGTGTGTGTGTGTATGTGTCAAATATCCGCAGTGGATCCGTTACCCTGAAACATAATAAAGCATGCATCTTATATTAACCTATCAAACATAATCATATTTTAAATCATACTAAAGATAATACGAACCATCGACCCAATATAAGTTTAAGCAGGTGGGGCACGTGTCGCGCATCGAAATTTGGTGGGTCGGCCCGCCGCAGTTGGTACAAAAGATCCCTCGAATGTTGTTGAATCGGTCGCTGAAGTGGCCACATCTTTGGATCAGTCGATCAACCGCGTCCCGCATATCGAAATAGCACGGCACACAAAATATCGCCCGATCGTTTTCGGTAAAATATTCATAGTTCACACAGCACATCACGTCCCGGTTCAACCGATTTATTTGCTGCTGGTCCACAATTATTACCCGCATATAATGAATTCCCTCGTCTGAGGCATCGCCCAACCCGCTATCCACTGATTCGGTATGACTTTCCAGTTCAGCCAATTCCATATCATCGTGTGCAAGCCGTTCAATTGCCGCCCACTCATCGTCGTCATCATCGGCGATATCAATGACCACTTCATCTGCCACAACTATCACTTCATCGTCATCAGCGATATTCACTACCACCTCCATGTCATCATCGACGAGATCAATCAATTCGATTTGACGCGACATTGTTCTTGAGTGATTTTTCGTTTTCAGACTCTTTCGCACTGACACCTCGGAGGTTGAAGACTGGAATGGCGAAAACTGCTGTTCCGATCCTTCTTCGGATTTCGATTTTCGGATCCTCATGGGCTTATAGTAGGGTGGGGGATGGTCAACAGGATGTGAAAATGGTTTTCAACATTAGTTGGGACTTGTAGAAAAAAAAAAAAACCTTGCAAGATGCTGCATCCTGGCCAGGGATAAACGAAAAGTTTTTTCTTAACTATCTCTATGGGGTAGACATCTGCTATCCAGAAGAGTGTGCACTCGTGGAGGTGAAAGCTGACCAGGCTCTCCAAGCATTGACTTTTATGATCTCTACAGAACAGCGTAAGGTCACGGAGACTAAACTGATGTAATATAAGGAGCATCTTAGAGTTTTCAGATTACCGTCTAGGCGCAACTTGACGTCGTTTTAAATATTCGGTCCAGATAGCGGGTGGTGATACATTTCACTCAAGAATGCAAAATCCCTAACAAAAATGCTTTATTGTTTGCAACTGCCCAAGGAAACGCTGTTTAAAAAAATTAAAAAAATAAAATAAAAATAAAAAAACTGAGGTCTTGGTTCCATTCCGAAAGACATTGCCAATTGCATCCGCCTTGTCTCAAAGCTCGACGACACTCGAGACAGGTCCCGACAGGTTTCTCGGGAAAAATCTTTAGGGATCAAAGGGACCGCGGATGGACCACTTGAGCGCAGCTCTTGTCGAGGTTTCCATTCTGAAAGATAATGTCAAGATGTTTGCATGCGTGTCCACTCCTGTCACGAGTCTCGCCAACACTTTAGACAGGTCTCGACAAGTCAGGATTTCTTGGAAAAACTATAAACTTTAGGGATCAAGGGCCGTTGGCGGCGATGGACCACTTGAGCTGCAGGACCCATACAATTTTTTGACCCGATGCATCCCGACTTCCTGTTTTTTGTCTAGCGTTCCTCGAGCAATCTACGTGTTATGGGAAAACTCCGTTTTTTCCCGAGAGAGGGCCGAACTTTTTTCCCCGAAGAGCCTTTTTAATGATCCGCTCCGCTCAAATCTGACCACACTTTGCATGAAGCAGTCAGTCTGTTAACATCGTGGAAGTTTTTTCGTACACATCAACATGGAGCAAATCTTACATGACCAAGCCGTGCTTTTACGCTCGATTGAAGATTTTACCGCATGGGAGCAACGATGCGTCGAGTTCATCGAAGGGCTGGAAACGCAAAGCCGGATTAAGCCCCCGCGATTATTAATTGGACATCAACAGTCCCTAATAGCCCAAATAGCGCGTCTGGAAGGATTGAGGAATTGTGTGCGCAGTCGTTTCATACACACGGGCGCAGGACATGGTGATCATGAGTTAACCTGGCGGGAGATTGAAACGTCCTTCGAGAGTCGGATATTGACTGGTTCCATCATCAATCGCAGCCACATCGAGCCGAGACACTTTCTAAATGATGCTCGCGTCCTAGTGCTTCAACATGTGCAAAATATTATCGGCAAGCACAACAGCGTTAAAATCAATATAGTGTTTAATGGTGAATTCGCGAGTGGTGACAAACATGCGAATAAAAGCGTCAACACCCGAAACTATGAACTATTTAGCACAAGCGATTTGAACGAGTGGTATGAACAGCGTGTTATTGAGCCCACTTTAACATTACTCGATGAATTTCAAGAACGTGAAAGTGGCTGGACTCTACAGAAAATACTTAACCTCACGATAAATGTGAATAAGTATAATCCGATGCGTGCCGGGTGCTCCATATCATTGCCGCGGGAAATAATGTTGAAGAGGTCTGTGGTTAACGTCAAATCTGAGGATAACACATGTTTCGCATGGGCAGTTGTCGCTGCTCTATACCCAGCCGAACGAGATAGTGCCCGTCCATCTTCTTACCCTTATTATTCGACAGTATTGAATCTGAAGGATATCGAATTCCCGGTGACGATACATCAAATTAAAAAATTTGAAGCTCATAACAATGTATCGATCAACGTGTATACCACCACCGCCAAAAAGGACATTGTTCCGATACGAGTCACTCAACATAAGAAGGAAAAGCACATCAACTTGCTGTACACGGAAGACAACGAGGACAACAATGTGGGACACTTCGTATGGATCAAGAACCTGTCGAGACTCGTGACGAAGCAACTGAGCAAAAACGGGCATAAAAAATATATCTGTGATCGGTATGTAGTTAACATTATATATATATATATATATATATATATATATAAAATCATATATGCTAGACGAATTAAACAAAACAATCTTGTTTTTTTTTTTTGCGGGTGTTTGCACCACTTTGGTTCCGAGGAAAAATTGCAGTCACACGAGATCGACTGTGGAGCAATAAATGACTGTGCGATCCGGCTACCAAATGACACCAACAAGTGGCTCCAGTTCAGCAACTTTAGCCGGAAAGAGCGACATCCCTTCATCGTGTATGCTGATTTGGAGTGTGTTCTGGCAAAGACCGATGGGGAGAACCTAGCGAAAGACATGTATCAACACCATGAAGTATTTAGTATCGGATACTATGTGTGTTGTTCGTATGACGACTCACTATCTTCGTATCGCTCACGCCGCAGTGCTGATTGCGTATCATGGTTTGTCGAAGAACTAAAAAATCTAGCACTGCGGATAAAAGAAACTTTCTGTGATAATGTACCAATGGTGTATTTAACAGCGTGTGAGTGGGCTAGTTTTCGCGCAGCGACTCAATGTCACATATGTGAAAAACCATTTGCGCAAGAAGATGTACGCGTTCGAGATCATTGTCATCTGACTGGGCGCTATAGAGGCCCCGCCCATTCCAACTGCAACCTAAATTACAAACAGTCATTTTTCATTCCAGTAGTTTTCCATAATTTATCCGGTTACGATGCACATTTTATAATCAAGGAAGTAGCCACAGCGTTCGAAGGAACAACCGATGTGCTTCCAATCACAAAGGAGAAATACATCTCCTTCACGAAGCATGTTAAAATTACAGACGATTCAAAACACAAGATCCAAATGCGCTTTATCGACTCATACAAATTCCTCAACACGAGTCTCGACAAATTAGCCTCATTTTTAACCGAGGACAAACTCAAAATTTTACGCACGCAATTCCCAACTCTCTCGACAGACGATTTCAATTTGCTGACGCGAAAAGGGGTCTTCCCTTATGAATATATTGATGATGTGACCAAGCTAGACGACACTTGCCTACCACCACGTGACGCATTTTACAGTTCCCTGACAGATGCTACAGTATGTGAGAGCGAGTACGCACATGCTGAGAAAGTTTGGGAGCGGTTCTCCATTCGAACGCTGGGTGAATATAGCGATTTGTACTTGAAGACAGATGTCTTGTTATTAGCCGATATTTTCGAAAACTTTCGAAATACATGCGTTGAGAGCTATGGCCTAGATCCCGCGTATTACTACACATTGCCAGGGTATACCTGGGATGCAATGTTAAAACACTCGAATGTCAAGTTTGAATTACTAACTGACATCGACATGGTTTTATTCGTTGAGCGGGGTATACGCGGTGGTCTGAGTCAATGCTCGAACCGATATGCATGCGCTAATAACAAGTACATGAAGTCGTTTGATCCATCGAAAGCATCATCATACTTGATGTATTTTGACGTCAACAATTTGTATGGATGGGCAATGTGTCAACCCTTGCCATATGCAGATTTTCGATGGGTCAACGACATGTCGAAGTTTGATCCATTATCCATCGCGCTAGACTCACCTATAGGCTACATCCTTGAAGTAGACTTGGAATATCCTCAATCTCTACATGATGCGCACAAAGACCTACCGTTTTGCCCAATACACGAAAAACCGCCGGGTAAGCGGGAAGAAAAGCTGTTAGCAACCGTCTGCGATAAAAAGCGCTACATCATACATTACCGGAATTTACAACAGTGCTTACGCCACGGGCTTCGCCTCACGAAAATCCACAGAGTCCTACAGTTTACACAATCCCCATGGCTGCGTTCGTATATTGAGTTGAATACCCAGTTTCGAACGCTTGCCAAAAACGATTTCGAAAAGAATTTGTTCAAATTAATGAATAATGCGGTCTTTGGCAAAACGATGGAGAATGTGCGCAACCATGTAGATGTTAAGCTTTTAACAAAATGGGAGGGCAGATATGGCGCAGAGGCAGTGATTGCGAAGCCAAACTTCCACAGCCGAAGTGTTTTTTCGGAAAACCTCGTGGCCGTGGAATTGCGCAATCTCGAGGTGAAATTCAACAAGCCGATATATGTGGGTATGTGCATACTCGACATATCCAAAACGTGCTTGTATGGATTTCATCACGAGTATATGGTACCTCTGTATCGAGATAGATGTAAAGTCATGTATACCGATACGGACAGTCTCATATATGCCATTGAGAGCGATGATATATATGCCGACATGAAGCGCGACATTGAAAAATTCGATACAAGCGATTATTCGGTGGACAATAGGTATGGTATACCGCTCGTCAACAAGAAGGTACCCGGTCTCATGAAGGACGAATGTAATGGAGCAATTATGACCGAGTTCATTGGACTTCGATCGAAAATGTACGCGACACGTGTCGAGGGTAAGAAGGACACGAAAAAAGTTAAAGGTGTCAAGAGTAGCGTTGTGGCTAGGACAATCACGTTTGACGATTATGCTCGATGCTTGAGGGAAGAAGTTGAAATGGAGCGGAGTCAAACGTGCATTCGATCAAAATTACACCAAGTATACACCATTCGCGAGACGAAAATTGCTCTGAGTCCTCATGACGATAAGCGGTATATCATACCTGGGACCTCGGATACCCTACCGTGGGGGCATTATAGAATACCGTCGTGAAAAGTTTTGTAATTTTTTTTCCCCAACCTTGATGTAAAATTGTGTACATTTTTTATGAATATCGATGTACAAATCTCATTAAAATTATGTATATATATATTTTGTTCACTCGATATTAAAATTATGTTTGTTATTGTATATATTTGATTGCGTAAGAATGGATCCATTATTTTCTGTAAATAAAGAAACGGAATTTGTATAATCCCATGTGTTTATTCTCTCTATTTCCTCGTACCCACGTTCCACGAAAAAAAAGGGATTATCGACGGCGGGAAGAGGGGGAAAAATGCAAGCCTGCTGTGGAGTCGGTCGGAGGCCTTCGAGGGATGCGGAGACGACCAACAGGTCAAGAGTCATAAAACATGCATATTTTCAATTTTCTGTATTATCGACTACAAATCGGATTTACTTATCCAACTATTGTAGCTATTATCGAACCCGAGCCATTCAACAATCATTCGATTACCGCGCTTCTTCAATACTGCTTCAATGAGATAGATATCGGGGTGCTTGACACTAAGAAACTCTTGTTCGTAAAAACCCCCGGCGATCGATTCATCTTTATGATCCTTCAAGTGGGACGTCACGGGATGAGTTTTTTTCCACACAATAGATTGTAAATATTTCTGTTGTGCAGTTTGGGGTGTAACCCTTTTCGAAAACAGTCTTAAATTTGTGGATTCTCACTTTATTACCAACGGTGAATTTCAGCGATCTTTCCATTGGAGGCTTATTGAAAATCTGCTGCAGTTGCTTCTCATTTTCCACGTTGACGCTTCTCGACTTCATCTTAATGGTGCGGTGTACAGAATCGTTATATTCGGCTACTAGATTATCAAGAATATCGATCCACTTATAATTACCATGAAGACTTAAAGGCATCCATTTGCAAGCGTTTCAATCGTGCATTGAAGAATAAGATGCGGATGCAATTTAGTCTTCATGGTAATTATAAGTGGATCGATATTCTTGATAATCTAGTAGCCGAATATAACGATTCTGTACACCGCACCATTAAGATGAAGTCGAGAAGCGTCAACGTGGAAAATGAGAAGCAACTGCAGCAGATTTTCAATAAGCCTCCAATGGAAAGATCGCTGAAATTCACCGTTGGTAATAAAGTGAGAATCCACAAATTTAAGACTGTTTTCGAAAAGGGTTACACCCCAAACTGCACAACAGAAATATTTACAATCTATTGTGTGGAAAAAAACTCATCCCGTGACGTCCCACTTGAAGGATCATAAAGATGAATCGATCGCCGGGGGTTTTTACGAACAAGAGTTTCTTAGTGTCAAGCACCCCGATATCTATCTCATTGAAGCAGTATTGAAGAAGCGCGGTAATCGAATGATTGTTGAATGGCTCGGGTTCGATAATAGCTACAATAGTTGGATAAGTAAATCCGATTTGTAGTCGATAATACAGAAAATTGAAAATATGCATGTTTTATGACTCTTGACCTGTTGGTCGTCTCCGCATCCCTCGAAGGCCTCCGACCGACTCCACAGCAGGCTTGCATTTTTCCCCCTCTTCCCGCCGTCGATAATCCCTTTTTTTTCGTGGAACGTGGGTACGAGGAAATAGAGAGAATAAACACATGGGATTATACAAATTCCGTTTCTTTATTTACAGAAAATAATGGATCCATTCTTACGCAATCAAATATATACAATAACAAACATAATTTTAATATCGAGTGAACAAAATATATATATACATAATTTTAATGAGATTTGTACATCGATATTCATAAAAAATGTACACAATTTTACATCAAGGTTGGGGAAAAAAAATTACAAAACTTTTCACGACGGTATTCTATAATGCCCCCACGGTAGGGTATCCGAGGTCCCAGGTATGATATACCGCTTATCGTCATGAGGACTCAGAGCAATTTTCGTCTCGCGAATGGTGTATACTTGGTGTAATTTTGATCGAATGCACGTTTGACTCCGCTCCATTTCAACTTCTTCCCTCAAGCATCGAGCATAATCGTCAAACGTGATTGTCCTAGCCACAACGCTACTCTTGACACCTTTAACTTTTTTCGTGTCCTTCTTACCCTCGACACGTGTCGCGTACATTTTCGATCGAAGTCCAATGAACTCGGTCATAATTGCTCCATTACATTCGTCCTTCATGAGACCGGGTACCTTCTTGTTGACGAGCGGTATACCATACCTATTGTCCACCGAATAATCGCTTGTATCGAATTTTTCAATGTCGCGCTTCATGTCGGCATATATATCATCGCTCTCAATGGCATATATGAGACTGTCCGTATCGGTATACATGACTTTACATCTATCTCGATACAGAGGTACCATATACTCGTGATGAAATCCATACAAGCACGTTTTGGATATGTCGAGTATGCACATACCCACATATATCGGCTTGTTGAATTTCACCTCGAGATTGCGCAATTCCACGGCCACGAGGTTTTCCGAAAAAACACTTCGGCTGTGGAAGTTTGGCTTCGCAATCACTGCCTCTGCGCCATATCTGCCCTCCCATTTTGTTAAAAGCTTAACATCTACATGGTTGCGCACATTCTCCATCGTTTTGCCAAAGACCGCATTATTCATTAATTTGAACAAATTCTTTTCGAAATCGTTTTTGGCAAGCGTTCGAAACTGGGTATTCAACTCAATATACGAACGCAGCCATGGGGATTGTGTAAACTGTAGGACTCTGTGGATTTTCGTGAGGCGAAGCCCGTGGCGTAAGCACTGTTGTAAATTCCGGTAATGTATGATGTAGCGCTTTTTATCGCAGACGGTTGCTAACAGCTTTTCTTCCCGCTTACCCGGCGGTTTTTCGTGTATTGGGCAAAACGGTAGGTCTTTGTGCGCATCATGTAGAGATTGAGGATATTCCAAGTCTACTTCAAGGATGTAGCCTATAGGTGAGTCTAGCGCGATGGATAATGGATCAAACTTCGACATGTCGTTGACCCATCGAAAATCTGCATATGGCAAGGGTTGACACATTGCCCATCCATACAAATTGTTGACGTCAAAATACATCAAGTATGATGATGCTTTCGATGGATCAAACGACTTCATGTACTTGTTATTAGCGCATGCATATCGGTTCGAGCATTGACTCAGACCACCGCGTATACCCCGCTCAACGAATAAAACCATGTCGATGTCAGTTAGTAATTCAAACTTGACATTCGAGTGTTTTAACATTGCATCCCAGGTATACCCTGGCAATGTGTAGTAATACGCGGGATCTAGGCCATAGCTCTCAACGCATGTATTTCGAAAGTTTTCGAAAATATCGGCTAATAACAAGACATCTGTCTTCAAGTACAAATCGCTATATTCACCCAGCGTTCGAATGGAGAACCGCTCCCAAACTTTCTCAGCATGTGCGTACTCGCTCTCACATACTGTAGCATCTGTCAGGGAACTGTAAAATGCGTCACGTGGTGGTAGGCAAGTGTCGTCTAGCTTGGTCACATCATCAATATATTCATAAGGGAAGACCCCTTTTCGCGTCAGCAAATTGAAATCGTCTGTCGAGAGAGTTGGGAATTGCGTGCGTAAAATTTTGAGTTTGTCCTCGGTTAAAAATGAGGCTAATTTGTCGAGACTCGTGTTGAGGAATTTGTATGAGTCGATAAAGCGCATTTGGATCTTGTGTTTTGAATCGTCTGTAATTTTAACATGCTTCGTGAAGGAGATGTATTTCTCCTTTGTGATTGGAAGCACATCGGTTGTTCCTTCGAACGCTGTGGCTACTTCCTTGATTATAAAATGTGCATCGTAACCGGATAAATTATGGAAAACTACTGGAATGAAAAATGACTGTTTGTAATTTAGGTTGCGGTTGGAATGGGCGGGGCCTCTATAGCGCCCAGTCAGATGACAATGATCTCGAACGCGTACATCTTCTTGCGCAAATGGTTTTTCACATATGTGACATTGAGTCGCTGCGCGAAAACTAGCCCACTCACACGCTGTTAAATACACCATTGGTACATTATCACAGAAAGTTTCTTTTATCCGCAGTGCTAGATTTTTTAGTTCTTCGACAAACCATGATACGCAATCAGCACTGCGGCGTGAGCGATACGAAGATAGTGAGTCGTCATACGAACAACACACATAGTATCCGATACTAAATACTTCATGGTGTTGATACATGTCTTTCGCTAGGTTCTCCCCATCGGTCTTTGCCAGAACACACTCCAAATCAGCATACACGATGAAGGGATGTCGCTCTTTCCGGCTAAAGTTGCTGAACTGGAGCCACTTGTTGGTGTCATTTGGTAGCCGGATCGCACAGTCATTTATTGCTCCACAGTCGATCTCGTGTGACTGCAATTTTTCCTCGGAACCAAAGTGGTGCAAACACCTGCAAAAAAAAAAAAAACAAGATTGTTTTGTTTAATTCGTCTAGCATATATGATTTTATATATATATATATATATATATATATATAATGTTAACTACATACCGATCACAGATATATTTTTTATGCCCGTTTTTGCTCAGTTGCTTCGTCACGAGTCTCGACAGGTTCTTGATCCATACGAAGTGTCCCACATTGTTGTCCTCGTTGTCTTCCGTGTACAGCAAGTTGATGTGCTTTTCCTTCTTATGTTGAGTGACTCGTATCGGAACAATGTCCTTTTTGGCGGTGGTGGTATACACGTTGATCGATACATTGTTATGAGCTTCAAATTTTTTAATTTGATGTATCGTCACCGGGAATTCGATATCCTTCAGATTCAATACTGTCGAATAATAAGGGTAAGAAGATGGACGGGCACTATCTCGTTCGGCTGGGTATAGAGCAGCGACAACTGCCCATGCGAAACATGTGTTATCCTCAGATTTGACGTTAACCACAGACCTCTTCAACATTATTTCCCGCGGCAATGATATGGAGCACCCGGCACGCATCGGATTATACTTATTCACATTTATCGTGAGGTTAAGTATTTTCTGTAGAGTCCAGCCACTTTCACGTTCTTGAAATTCATCGAGTAATGTTAAAGTGGGCTCAATAACACGCTGTTCATACCACTCGTTCAAATCGCTTGTGCTAAATAGTTCATAGTTTCGGGTGTTGACGCTTTTATTCGCATGTTTGTCACCACTCGCGAATTCACCATTAAACACTATATTGATTTTAACGCTGTTGTGCTTGCCGATAATATTTTGCACATGTTGAAGCACTAGGACGCGAGCATCATTTAGAAAGTGTCTCGGCTCGATGTGGCTGCGATTGATGATGGAACCAGTCAATATCCGACTCTCGAAGGACGTTTCAATCTCCCGCCAGGTTAACTCATGATCACCATGTCCTGCGCCCGTGTGTATGAAACGACTGCGCACACAATTCCTCAATCCTTCCAGACGCGCTATTTGGGCTATTAGGGACTGTTGATGTCCAATTAATAATCGCGGGCGCTTAATCCGGCTTTGCGTTTCCAGCCCTTCGATGAACTCGACGCATCGTTGCTCCCATGCGGTAAAATCTTCGATCGAGCGTAAAAGCACGGCTTGGTCATGTAAGATTTGC
Source organism: Ophion obscuratus (assembly GCA_964007375.1). Taxonomy (NCBI): domain Eukaryota; kingdom Metazoa; phylum Arthropoda; class Insecta; order Hymenoptera; family Ichneumonidae; genus Ophion; species Ophion obscuratus. The sequence continues at coordinate 27,388,068 of OZ023320.1, read as the reverse complement.
TCCATGTTGATGTGTACGAAAAAACTTCCACGATGTTAACAGACTGACTGCTTCATGCAAAGTGTGGTCAGATTTGAGCGGAGCGGATCATTAAAAAGGCTCTTCGGGGAAAAAAGTTCGGCCCTCTCTCGGGAAAAAACGGAGTTTTCCCATAACACGTAGATTGCTCGAGGAACGCTAGACAAAAAACAGGAAGTCGGGATGCATCGGGTCAAAAAATTGTATGGGTCCTGCAGCTCAAGTGGTCCATCGCCGCCAACGGCCCTTGATCCCTAAAGTTTATAGTTTTTCCAAGAAATCCTGACTTGTCGAGACCTGTCTAAAGTGTTGGCGAGACTCGTGACAGGAGTGGACACGCATGCAAACATCTTGACATTATCTTTCAGAATGGAAACCTCGACAAGAGCTGCGCTCAAGTGGTCCATCCGCGGTCCCTTTGATCCCTAAAGATTTTTCCCGAGAAACCTGTCGGGACCTGTCTCGAGTGTCGTCGAGCTTTGAGACAAGGCGGATGCAATTGGCAATGTCTTTCGGAATGGAACCAAGACCTCAGTTTTTTTATTTTTATTTTATTTTTTTAATTTTTTTAAACAGCGTTTCCTTGGGCAGTTGCAAACAATAAAGCATTTTTGTTAGGGATTTTGCATTCTTGAGTGAAATGTATCACCACCCGCTATCTGGACCGAATATTTAAAACGACGTCAAGTTGCGCCTAGACGGTAATCTGAAAACTCTAAGATGCTCCTTATATTACATCAGTTTAGTCTCCGTGACCTTACGCTGTTCTGTAGAGATCATAAAAGTCAATGCTTGGAGAGCCTGGTCAGCTTTCACCTCCACGAGTGCACACTCTTCTGGATAGCAGATGTCTACCCCATAGAGATAGTTAAGAAAAAACTTTTCGTTTATCCCTGGCCAGGATGCAGCATCTTGCAAGGTTTTTTTTTTTTTCTACAAGTCCCAACTAATGTTGAAAACCATTTTCACATCCTGTTGACCATCCCCCACCCTACTATAAGCCCATGAGGATCCGAAAATCGAAATCCGAAGAAGGATCGGAACAGCAGTTTTCGCCATTCCAGTCTTCAACCTCCGAGGTGTCAGTGCGAAAGAGTCTGAAAACGAAAAATCACTCAAGAACAATGTCGCGTCAAATCGAATTGATTGATCTCGTCGATGATGACATGGAGGTGGTAGTGAATATCGCTGATGACGATGAAGTGATAGTTGTGGCAGATGAAGTGGTCATTGATATCGCCGATGATGACGACGATGAGTGGGCGGCAATTGAACGGCTTGCACACGATGATATGGAATTGGCTGAACTGGAAAGTCATACCGAATCAGTGGATAGCGGGTTGGGCGATGCCTCAGACGAGGGAATTCATTATATGCGGGTAATAATTGTGGACCAGCAGCAAATAAATCGGTTGAACCGGGACGTGATGTGCTGTGTGAACTATGAATATTTTACCGAAAACGATCGGGCGATATTTTGTGTGCCGTGCTATTTCGATATGCGGGACGCGGTTGATCGACTGATCCAAAGATGTGGCCACTTCAGCGACCGATTCAACAACATTCGAGGGATCTTTTGTACCAACTGCGGCGGGCCGACCCACCAAATTTCGATGCGCGACACGTGCCCCACCTGCTTAAACTTATATTGGGTCGATGGTTCGTATTATCTTTAGTATGATTTAAAATATGATTATGTTTGATAGGTTAATATAAGATGCATGCTTTATTATGTTTCAGGGTAACGGATCCACTGCGGATATTTGACACATACACACACACACACACACACACACACACACCAAAGATTTGATGTATAATACATTCTATGCAACGTCATTGCTCAATTTAATTATTAATAAAATATTGTTTTATTGTCATATGATTCAAAGCATTATTTTTGTCTCCTCCCCCTTCCTTGAACATAAACACACACACACACACACACACACACACACACACACACACACACACACACACACACACACACACACACACACACACACACACACACACACACACACACACACACACACACGCATGCACGCACGCACGCACGCATGCACGCACGCACGCACGCACGCACGCACGCACGCATACACACGCACACACGCACCCGCATGCACACACGCACGTACACGCACATACACACGCGCACACACACACACACACACACACACACGCGCGCACGCACGAGCGCGAACACACACATGCAAAACACTCATCGACGCGGGCTTCCCCCTCCCGCCAGCCGCTATACGGACCACATGGCCCTCCACCGAGGCCTCCCCTGTGACGTCACATGCGTCCGGCGACCTCCCCTCGACCCGGTGACCTCCTTTTGCGTTAGAATCGGCATAGCTCTACTACTAGTACGTACGGAATTTCTGACTAATCGAAACCTTTTCATTTTATGAGCAGTTTATGAGTAGGTATAATAAAAATGTTCACTGAAACTTCATTTCTTAAGTTCAAATACCTACAACTTTTGAATAAAAGAATATTTTTTAAATTCCGTACGTGCTTCCTTAGGTATTCTAATGTAGATTGACGAGAATTTTTGGTTTTTGTTCTAGGTAAAAAATTGTGGATAATAAATGTCACGCCGCGGAGCGCTTAAAAAAAGATAACAAAATAACAAAATTAAAAAAAATATATAATAAATAAAAAATAAAAAACAAAAAAAAGTCATGGTGAATGCGATACAGAGGGGGAAGTCGGCTGCGGCCGCAAGGTGGGGATCGATTAGGGATGTGGATTGGAGAAAATGGTGAGAAATGTAAAAAGGGGGAAAATCCCTGTACATAGAAGCTAAAACTGGCGCATCGTTCGCCGCAGCACATACAATAAAAATAAATAATTAAAAAAGATTACAAAATAAAATATTAATAATCGGCCATTTTGTACATCGAAAAAAAATATATTTTTTCTAACAGCTCGATATTCATACTAAAAAGATGTGTAATTAATTTAATGAGTGAATCACTTTTTCATACGAAAAAAATTGTTAAATTCGCACATGATTTTATACCTATTACTGTGGCCTAAGGCCTCAACGGGTTATGCTAAGTTGTAACAGTTGGAAACAGCTCAGTTGTGGGATTTTTTGTTAGAAAATAGTGATGATACATTTCTACAAAAATTAGGTATTTGGAGAAGTATCATCTGAAGAACACTCTGTTATTTTTTTGTGTAAACATATTCAAATATCATCGATTTACAGCCAATGTCTGGAAAGTATATGAATTTGCGAAATATCAAATTAAAAAAAAATGGGCGTATTCAAAGAGAGATTCTCAATTTTTACGAAAATATACGTCGAAAAAAACCTTCGATCGAACACGATATTTTATCATCTAGAAAAAGCCCGAACATTTTTAGAAAGCTTGATGCAGTCATTTTATTAAATATTATATTGCTCATCGACTTTGAAAACGTACTGTTGAGAAAAAAGTGTTTAAACTTTCGAACGACGCTCCGAGCGTTGTGGCGGGCGTCAATATAATAGCCTATAAATCGGTTAATTTTGATCCGATAACCTTGAAATTTTCAGGGATCATTTATAAGATGACAGACTGTCAAGATATATTGGTTTTGACAAAAGTGATTTTTCGATTTCAACTAGGCGCAACCTCTTGATATATGTTAACGCAGTTCTGCTCCGATTGCAAACCAAATGCAGATGAATACTCAACGACTACTTACTTATCATTATGAATGACAAAGGCAAGGGAGGCTTCGAGCTCTGCGACAAATAATTATGAGCGTTGCCAATTAGGCTCGAGTATATTCAACGCACGATTCTCCTATTCACACGCTGATGGAATAGTCACCCTGTAAAAAAACGCTACCCATAAAGGCAGATTTTCCCAAATAAAAAAGTATATCTGGCGCCAATAATACGTGCTGGATGGAGAAAATCGTCGACTGCTTTTGCGATCTACGGCACGCTCCACGAGAGTTCCGGCCAATTTCTATCACAATGGACCGGAACTCTCCTTTAATTAAGATAAAGCGAGCGCGCGCTCTTGATTTCTATAGATTTTGTTCAAATTTTAACCAGACATTGTTCAGACCATTACGCATGTTTGAGGGAAATGTTTAAAAAGGGTTTTAAAAATGCAACTTTTAACACTGCAGGGTCTGCATTGACCGAAAGTCAGGTCGCATAAATCGTCGTACCATTTTATTGTGTTTATAAGTTACGAAAAAAATTATGTTTAGATAGTGAACTAGTTAGGGAAAGAGTGAAAAAAGTTTGGATTGCCTTTACTATTCAGCTTTGCTAAAAACGTTCGGTAAAGACAGCATAATTCTCTGTAAAAAATATTTGTCCCCTATAATAAGAAGGCATATGGCAACACCGCAGAACAGTATTGTTTAATATTTCGAGAAAAAAAAACTATCGTGTTCCTAAAATAAAAAAACTTTTATCATAACAAAAATGTTTGCTTTATAAATATGAATATTTTATATCGTTTATGTTATCTTCATCAACAAATAAAATGTGTTGGTTAATTCATAACTATTAGGAGTACAACTTTGCAGTGACCGTTTTACTTAGAGAGCCACTGCGGCCGAAGTAGTGGCCCTAGCTCAATAAAAAAATGGCATTTTAAACTAGAGGTTCTGCCAATGTGAACAATTTAAAAAAGCTAATGGATACGTGTATGCATTACAAAGTTATAGGCACTCAAACATGGCAACCTACGAGCCGAATTCTCAGCATTTGCGGGAGGTTATGATTTACTTCTTCAACATCAAGAAATCTGCGGCTGAGGCTCACCGTTTGCTTGTAGATGCTTACGGGGAGGATTCTATTAGTGAGAAAACGTGTCGGCGGTGGTTCATTGACGCCCAAACCGAATATTCACGGATCCAAAGTGATGCTGTGTATCTGGTGGGATCAGCTGGGCGTTGTGAACTGTGAGCTGCTCAAACCATCCGAAACCATCACAGGGGAACTCTACCGACGTCAGTTGATGCGCTTGAGTAAGGCACTCAAAGAGAAACGGCCACAATTCAACGAAAGACATGACAAGGTGATACTGCAGCATGACAATGCCCGACCCCATGTTGCAAATGTCGTGAAAAAGTACTTGGAAACGCTGAAATGGGAGGTTTTATCCCACCCGCCGTACTCTCCAGACATTGCCCCTTCCGACTATCACTTGTTCCGGTCAATGGCACACGATTTGGCTGACCAGCACTTCGGTACTTACGAAGAAGTCAAAAATTGGGTCGATTCCTGGATTGCCTCCAAGGACCAAGACTTTTATCGACGCGGGATTCGGATGCTACCTGAAAGATGGGCCGAGGTCGTAGCTAGCGACGGGCAGTACTTTGATTAAAAAATATGTAGCCACTTTTTTATAATAAAGCCTCAAACTTTTCAAAAAAAACGGTCACCGCAAAGTTGTACTCCTAATAATTCAAAACTTTGTTCGATTAAAAATTACTTTCAAATGATCATTTGTGTTGCACTATCATTTTAAATATGACGGGCAACCTTACGTCATTGGATATGTGGAACGATGCGATGTTGCCAAATGTCTGCTTATTATAGGAGACAAATATTTTTTTCGGCAAATTATTCTGTCTAAATTTCAATGCAGACCCTGTAGTGTTAAAAGTTGCAATGTTAAAACCCATTATATCCCAATCTAAATAGTCGACTGTTCTGAAATTTCACTCAAACATGTATAATTATATGAACAATATCTGGTTGATATTTGAGCAAAATCTATAGAAATCAAGAGCGCGCGGCTCGTTCTACCTTAAGGAGTCTTCTCACTTTAGACGCTAAAAAGGCTATTTTCATAAATTTTTTTGATTGGTTTATATTATAGATACCGATATAAAAGTTGTTACACTTAATAAATACACTTTTGAATTACATTTAAAAAATTGTATTATGTATTTATGTAACATAAACAAACTTTAAACGCGTTTTTCTCGAAACATCGTTTTTCGACGGCTTGTTGATGAAATCTTCGAACTTACTGAACCGATCCTTATGCAATTTTAACCACATATTCTTTACAACTATAGCTATAGCGCATATCAAGGATTTTTTTAAATTTTGATATTCACTATTTTTCTTTGCCAAAAACGGTGAAACAAACACGTCTTTTTTTGTTTTTTCGAAAATGTCCGCCATTTTGGTATTTTTGCATATATCAAAATCGTATGATATCCAATATAGCCATTAACTTACTGAATCTAAAACCTTTGATTTTCTTCTTTCGGATGATCCATCTCCGAGATTTCATCAACAGCGCAGACCTACAATATTTTTGGGACATTTTTTCAACTACCATTTTCGTCTATAAATAGTAACTTAAATAAACATATAATAAAAAAAATGTATTTCCAAAGTGTATTTATGCAACAACTTTTATACCAATATCTATAATACAAACCTATCCAAAAAGTTCATGAAAATAGCCTTTCTTAGCGTCGAAAATCAGAAGACCCCTGAAAGTAAAAAAAATCTGCATTTGTCGTGCTTATCCTTGACCGAAAAAAATAATGAATATTTTGGTAAAGGGTCCTTTGACACGATTCAGTATACGATACGTTGGAAACCGGCGGTTCGCATTGTGAAATAATGCGTTGATAAGGCTAGGGTAAAAGTGAAAGGGATCGCAAACTGGATTGGAGATTGGACATTTTCTTTAAATGGAGCCTCATGCGAATTACTCCCCATTACGCCAGACTTACGATGAAATTTTTTCATTATTTCTCGCAATTGAAAAGGGACCGTAAAATTGAGCATTCGAGCTGGAATAACTTGTATAAATGCGCGCTATTGGACCGAAAATTTCAGCCAGAAGAAACGAGGCACGTACGGAAAAATCGGTTCTAATGAAAAAAAATACGACTTCCGTGCAGAGTGTATAGAGGGGTAGAAAACAAAACGCGAACGGATGAGTCAGGGAGAGAGGCGGAGAGAGAGAGAGAGAGAGAGAGAGAGAGAGGGTGGGGGTGGGGGCATGTTGAAAGACAACGTGGGAGAAACGGCAGTAAAAAAACATAGTAAAGTATATTTTTAGGGAGAAAAAAAGGGAGGTCGGGGATGGACGGGACGAAAGAGAGCAAAATGTCTCTGTACCATTGAAATCTCGTCGGGCCTTTATCTATCCCGAAGAGGGTGAAGAGCCTGACCACCATCCGCGATATCGGTCCTCCTCGGCTATATTGGCCATTGGTCGATTCTGTACGACGGAAAATTGCCTCCGTTCTCGGTCCAGGGACCCTCTAGAATAATCTATTCCATTCTTCCTTCCTTCTCTCTCTCTCTCTCTCTCTCTCTCTCTCTCTCTCTCTCTCTCTTTCTCTATTCATCTCGCTCTTTCTTTCTCTTCGCATCCTCCCTTTCCCTATCCACCTTCATCCATAGCGATTTTCGCCTATTCAACGCGACAAAGACTTGTCCCATTTTTTTGTTTACCGATAATGATTTTAAAAAAGCCCAAGGGATGCTGGATGGGTAGTTACAGTAGAGAATATTTCGCGATAAAAATAAGGAGGCCACGTTCGCGAAACATTTCATCTTCACCCACGCACGAAATAGCCCTACCGGTCAATTTTATGAAGGGAATTTTGATTTAAAGTTCGAATGGGAGATATTCTCGTCGAAAGATTCAATGGAGGAAATTAGAAGAAGGCGCTATTTTAGAAAAAAATTGATTCGAGCGTTTAAGACGGGATATACATTTGGACGGAAAAAAAGTGAAGCAAATTTGAGGCATTTTTTAAACTAAGAAATAATTATTTTACAGTTATCAAACTGTATGTATACTTGAATAGTACATTTAAGTATATAATGTAATTTTAAAAAAATGTATCATCAAACTAGCGAAGCTGTGGCAGAGTGTTGCGAATCAGCGTGCAGTCGAGCTTCCCGTAAACTTTGTCAGCAAAAAAAAGTTTAGTTAGAACATGTATTGTTTCTATTTAACAGTACTCAAAATGAAGAAAATGCAAATTCAGGAGAATATCACGCATTTACAACAAAAAATCAACATTTTACGCAAACTTTCTGTAAAATTTGGATTAAAAGAGTCGTTTTTTCCCCAATTTTTCAAAAATTAGGAAAAACATACAAGAAATATTATCAATATTTCTACCAAGTTTCAACTCAATCGGCGTCCAGGATTACTCAAAAACTTAACAGGTTTTGAGTAATCCTGCACGCTAATTTCGAAAGGCACTTTCGAGAAAAAACGCATTTGAGGTTTACATATAATTTGAATCAGATTGCACCAGATACTTGTGGTAACTAATTACTGAAGTAATATGTTACAAAGTATTTAAACTACCAATTATAGAAGAAATTGTGATTTTAAGATGTTCATTTAATTACTTTTTGGCCATCTCTGCCTTCCCCTCTGCGCTCTCGCTTCCACCCGCCGCGCGCGGTTCGAATCCGAACGGCGAGGCACAGGCGAGGTACATATCCAGTTTTGTCGGTTAAAGAAAAGGAAAGAAATCGAGAATTCGATCGTTGTAAATGTATATCCCACCTTAAGAATTTTCAACAAATCGATTTTTTTTTCATTTTCTAAAAGTATAATATCTTACGGGTATTTTCCGACTAATTGAATGTAAATCAGACCGTTATTCGCCGAAATACATAACTTTGAAGGATGCCGTGGACGCTGCATGCAAATCGTACTCAAAACTTTAAACTCGTTTTTCTCAAAACCATGTTTTCGAAGTCGGTGATCAATGTAACTCGAGAACGGCTTTACTGATCGGGTTGAAATTTATATCACTTCTTCTATACATAGTTTTCCTCCGGACGAACGAAGGATTTTTTTTTTGGACAATTATTTTTTTTTATAGTCAATTTTTGTAAGTGAAATTTTGGTCAAAACAACACTTTTGACTTTCAACGTCCGCCATTTTGTGAAAAATGGAAATTTTTCAAAACCCTTCGTTTAACCGGAGCATTATATCATTAACTAAAGATTCCCCCCTGTTTTGTTGGTTTCAGATAATCCGTCACAGCGTGAGAGTAATCACCGCAAAACCTGTTTTTTTGCAGCGTCCTCGGCCATTGATACGTATCGGCTTATTTTGAAACATATTTCTTTTAAAAAATTATAATGTTTACATTAAATATATATCTTTTAAGCGGAAGAACTTTTGTTGTACATTATTTTATCGTTTGGCTGAGAAAAAATCGGAAAAAGCCCTTTTTTTTAACGTTCCAACTAGACCTCACTCCTTAACAAAAATACGTTTATGCTTAGATTTAAACTTTGGTTTTTGTTTAGGTTGGAAAATGTCTCGATTAAAAATAATTCGGGTATGGTTCCGAAAACCGCCTCCCTCTGATCGAGCTGAAGTTTTGCACAAACCTTCTTTTTAATATTTTAACGTGGTCGTCTAGTGTGAAGTTCGTTTTTAATGCTGTTTTGGAGAATTTTTTTTTGACAAACCATTAAAATAAAATAATTTATAAATTGTACATAATTTTTATTAACATTTAAACAAACTTTGTGAATTTTTTAAAGTCATTATATAGAATATATTCGGAGATACACCGCCCAACAGGAACACATATATAAAAAGAGGTGCTCCACTGTTGCCATGATTCCGGCCGTTCTGCTTATCTGAAATAAAAAAAAAACCAAACGCAATTTTAATCGTGAGACTTGAGGCACTACATGGAACTAAAATAAAGTTAGAATTCCAAAAAAATAGATATTTTTCACGCTTTAGAAAAAAAAATTGAATTTTTCGTTTTTTTTGGGGTCTATATGGCTGATAAAAAGAAAACTAACGAAGCAATCTCAATTATTTTAGTTCAACTTGTAGTTATATATCTACTAAAGATGCTGTATATATTTGAGCAGAATCAATCAAATAGTTATTGAGATATCATGGCAGCAGCTTGAAAAAATCGTGTTTTGAGAGAAACGCGTTTGAAAGTTGTTGTATATAATTCATAATAAAAAAATGGTCTCACCATCAATCTGCTATGCTTGGACCATAGAGTACACCTTCCTCTTCTTCAAAGAAGTCAGGCAAGGCCGTTTTCTCTTCTTTTGATCTGACACTCTAGACGACCCCCTTAAGGCAACCCCTAAAAGGATTTTTGGCAACGCGTAATAGTTTTTGTTTGGGTTTTTTGTTGGGATTGATTGGGTATTTTTGTTTTGACAAAACGGCGATAACATATATAAATATGAACGGAGACGTCGCAGATATATATGGGTCATTCCATGTCAAATCGACAAATTTTTTACCTGACCCCCTTTGATTTCGCTGAAAATTTTCTATCTTTTTCTACCCCCCGAAAGTTATTTTTCAGAATTTTTTCAAATTTTTTTTCCCGACTCAAAAAAAGTTATGAATTTTTGAAAAAAACCGCTCTTTTATTTTTAAATTGCCAGAACTTTTTCAAAAATTGACCGTTTGGGAACTTTTTTTTTTCAAAATTTTTGTTTTTAAATGTAGTTTTCGAAAAAAAATATGAAAAAATTTTCAGAATCCCAGATATATGAAATATTTTAGTTTTTTTGAAAAAACCGTAATTTTCTCAAAGTCCGACCGTTTTTTTTTTGTTTTTTTTTTGCTCTAAAAATACTTCAACTAATTCTGCAATGATCCCCGTTAATCAAAAGATGTGACGATAATCGCTTCTAATTTTTTTTCTTGATTATAAAAAAAATTTTGTTGAATTTTTGCTGATTTTATATAACTTTGTTATGAAATTTTTTTTATTTCCTCGTGAAACCTCAAAAGTTGAAAAATAAAATTTTATTGGAGAATTTCAAGTGATTATCGTCCAAGAAATTGTTATTTTTTTTCAAAAAAGTAAAAAAAAAGGACTTTTCTTACTCTTAAATAAATTCACCGTCTCTTAACATCTTTAAATAAATTAAAAACATTTTTTTGTATGTGTTCAAATTATATTATCTTTTATTTAACTTTCATCAGAAGTATTGTCAACAGAGGGCTGAAGCATTTTTTTATAACATGAACTACATATTCGCTCATCAGTCGACAAATTGTATCGAATTGCTAAATGCTCCGGTAAATTTCGCAGGGATATTTTTTTTCTATGCTTCTCCAAATTAAATGGATTGCAACATCGATCAAAAAACTTCGGCATTGTAATCACTCGTTAACAAAATATAAATTAACAGCACTTTATGATAAATAATAGGTACTTTATTTAGCAATAGTAAGTCTACGTGACACGATGAACACAACGACAATGTAATTATTCTGAAAACATAACCTCCATATTATTTAAATGAAATGTAGATGATATCTTTTTTACCGACAATCGATAGCTCTTAAATTATCACATTGTATCAACTGGAAGTAACTTTTAAACCCATTGTATTTTTGAAGTTGTCATATTTCAGTACCAAAAAAAAACGTCCATAAGAGTAAAAAAATAACGTCAATGAGAGAAAAAAATTATTTTTTTTTTTAAATAACAATTTCTTGGACGATAATCACTTGAAATTCTCCAATAAAATTTTATTTTTCAACTTTTGAGGTTTCACGAGGAAATAAAAAAAATTTCATAACAAAGTTATATAAAATCAGCAAAAATTCAACAAAATTTTTTTTATAATCAAGAAAAAAAATTAGAAGCGATTGTCGTCACATCTTTTGATTAACGGGGATCATTGCAGAATTAGTTGAAGTATTTTTAGAGCAAAAAAAAAAACAAAAAAAAACGGTCGGACTTTGAGAAAATTACGGTTTTTTCAAAAAAACTAAAATATTTCATATATCTGGGATTCTGAAAAATTTTTCATATTTTTTTTCGAAAACTACATTTAAAAACAAAAATTTTGAAAAAAAAAAGTTCCCAAACGGTCAATTTTTGAAAAAGTTCTGGCAATTTAAAAATAAAAGAGCGGTTTTTTTCAAAAATTCATAACTTTTTTTGAGTCGGGAAAAAAAATTTGAAAAAATTCTGAAAAATAACTTTCGGGGGGTAGAAAAAGATAGAAAATTTTCAGCGAAATCAAAGGGGGTCAGGTAAAAAATTTGTCGATTTGACATGGAATGACCCATATATTGTATATATATAGTCAGCGCGCGTTAAAAAAAAGTTTACAATTCAATATCTCCGGAATTTACCGAGAATAATAACTTTACGTAAAATTTAGTCATTTGACCCAACAAACAAAACTTCTTATTCGAATCTTCGATTAATATGGAATTCACCTGCAAATATTGTAGCTGATCCACCGTGTAATTTTTTCACAATAATGTATCAAATTTTGCTATGCGGCATCTGTCTCTCTCTAAACGGTGATCGGAGCGTCAGCTGTGATTGCTAGGGGAAATTCCTAGACGGCAATTCACGCAGAATGCGATATGAATGTCGTCAAATGCCTACGCTGCAGATCATGCTAAATGCAATGAGAATAAAATAAAAGTAGAAAAAACGAATGATTAAAAATGAATAAAAATATGTTGATTGTAGATCTCAATTTTTTTTTATTGATTATTACTTATACATATATATATGTATATGAAGAAGGGCTGTAAACATTTTTATTTAGAAAACTTTAACATTTCTTTAGGTTTTCGTTCTGTATATTTACCTGAAGATGAAACTTTAAAAACTGCCCAATCAATCTTTTATTATGTGAACAAAAGCAGATCAATTTTCTGTAAAAAAATAAAAGATCACTTGCACCTAATTGTGCCATGTTTTGACATTTGTCGAGTCGTTAAGAGGTGATGTTTGAATTCGTCTAAAGTGAGGTTATGTAGCGTTGTCAACTGCTTAAAATATGAACTCACTAGTAAAGACGATAATGATCAACCGAGTGCTCAATAACCAATGTCGATTGTCAGTATTTATAAAAATCATCATAAATTTTCATCCTAATGGGTACCGAAATAAAAATACTTTTTTATGAGATTAAATTCTATGTATTTTAAACATTCGAAAGAAAAATCTAAACATCGTTAAAATTGTCAGTTTTATTGTTTTCAATTGTCAGCCAAAAGTCCAAAATGACAGGCGAAGGAAGATGAGAAATAATGTTTAAAAATTATAATATAATAAGAATATTCAACGTTGATATTCTTAAGAGTAAGTTTTATTTTCCTGCCAATCAAGCCGATAATCAGATCCTATATTGTTTCGGCATTATCAGCGAAATATTGGGTTTCGGATGCACGAAAATGGCTGAGCTTGTGCAGGAAATTACAAGGGGAGAACAAGGACTATGTGAACGAACATGCTGACGGTAAGGCTTTATACTACTCGAGAGACTAAAGGAGAGTGAGAGAAAGAGAGAAAGAGAGAGAGAGAGAGAGAGGAGGCGCGTGTCAAACAAGGGAGGAAGGGCAAATGTAATGGGGGCTTTATATCAAGTTTGTAAACGACGTGTGTGACAAAGTTTGTGTTTCGCTGATGTTTGCTGCTTGACAAAGTTTCCCTAGGCTGGGAGATCACCATCGTCCCGAAGCGGCTCAAAGTCTATTCTGTCCCTACAGCGCTGGTACTCGTCATGGCTGTCTCACCACGCGTCGCTACACTTCGAAATTTATTATTAACGAGAATTCAACCGATCGGGATCCAAACTTAATTTGTGATACATGAAGAAACCGTAAACTCTTGCTCGGTGGTTTCAAACTGACGCGAAGCCACTGTGTTACAAGGGACGGGTGACATTTTATTGGAAGATACAAAACTAAAACAATTTGATCCAAGTTTGATAACCGACAGTGGTGGATAGGCGATCGGAGTTCGGCCTTTAGCGATTCTTTGAGTTGAGCAGCGTTGTACATGGCCAATACTCGGTGGGGTAAACGCTTAGCCGTGTACCGGCTGACGCACCAACCGGTGAGCGGAAGGCCAATACTTCTGAGACCTTAGTGTGGATACCTGAGTAAAAGTCTGTATAACAGAGGATAAAAACAATATGGGACGGCGTATACAGGTATGGGTTTCCTACAGTTTCCCCGTACCTATGGTAAGTGCTATATAGTGTAGCTTTACTCCTTGAGCGGCATTGACGCTTTTTTGTAGTGCCCGAAGCGGCATTGACGTCGTATGGCGCACATCGATTATTTTGTGATTGGCTCGAACGATTTTAGCGAAAATTGGTACGCGGGGGTTTTCGAGGTCGCTGATTACGAATCTGCCCTTGAATTCAGAAATTCCAAATGGTGGATCCAACATGACGGACCAAATTGTACAATTTACTTTATTCGCATAAAACTTGGTGTTTTGGGGTTTTTGAGGTCGCTGATTACGAAAATGCCCTCAAAACTTAGAACGTCAAAATGGCGGAGCCAATATGACGGATCAACATACAATTATTTCCCCAATTCGCATGATGGTTGGTATTATGAGGGTTTCGAGGTCGCTGATTACGGACCTCACCTCACAATTTAGAAATTCAGAAATTCAAAAATGTCGGTTCTAATAGACGGACCAAAATACAACAATTTACTTGATTCGCATGACAGTTGGTGTTTAGAGGTTTTCAAGGACGCTGAATACGAATCTCCCTTCAAAATTCAGAAGGCCAAAATGGCGGATCAAATATGACGGACCAATATACAATAATTTACTCGATTCGCATGATGGTTGGTATTATGAGGTTTTCGAGATCGTTGATTACGAATCTGCCCTCAAAGTTCAGTTATTCAATAATGTCGGGTCCAATATGACGGTCCAAAATACAGCGATTTACTCGATTCGCATGAAAATTGGTGTTATGAGGTTTTCGACGTTGCTGATTGCGAATCTGCCTCCAAAATTCAACACCAGTCAACTTGAAACTCGAAGAAAATTGAACAATGTAAGATTCATTTGACTAAAAACGGTTGGTTTTGGAATGGAGCAATCTCTTACAAATTTCGATAATTTCCGTGCAGAAATTTTCGTAGAGATCCGATTGGATTCCCATATACTTGTACCCACTTCCTGATAGGGATCCAATGGGTCATCACATTGGATCTCTATACTACAACGTCACGCTCGTACATTGTGCTCTAATCGGAAATTCCCATTGGAATCCAATCTACGAATCCAATTCGAATCCTAAAGGATTGCCACATTATCGAACAGAAGCCAATACGATTCTTGATGGATCCCATCGCTTTTTGTACGTTGAATTTTCTAAACAAAATATATATTCGGAGTACAAATAAGTCTCTTCCGTTCGACAAAAGATGACCCCACCAGGAGGTTATGGTTGAAATTGTCAGATGTAAAACGTCAGATAGTAAGGTTGGACATTTGACAAGATCGTAACCTTGAAATATTAGCGATTTTGTATGAGCATCACATTTTTTTTGTGCGAAAATGTCGAGTTTTGAGCCGAATAAACATCATTGGCGGGAACTTTTGATTTACTTCTTTAATTTGAAGAAATCTGCAGCTGAGGCGCATCGATTGCTCGTAGAAGCATATGGTGAGGCTGCTTTAAGTGAGAGAAGTTGTCTTGAGTGGTTTCAAAAGTTCAAGAACGGCGAGTTTGACATCGAAGACAACGGACGTAGCGGAAGGCCGAAAGTGTACGAAGACGCGGAATTGGAAGCATTATTGGAGGGATATTCGTACCAAACGCAAAAAGAACTTGCACTTACATTAGGAGTGACTCAACAAGCAATTTCACATTGTTTAAAATCGTTGAGAATGATTCAAAAGCAAGAAAATTGGGTTCCATATGCACTGAAGCCGAGAATGCCGTTGAACGTCGATTTTGCACATGTGAAATGCTGCTTGCCAGGCATAGGTCAAAACCTACTTGGAAATACTCAATTGGAAAGTTTTACTCCACCTGCCGTATGCACCAGACCACGGTCTTACATACAGGTTTGGAAACTCCGTTAGTTCGCATGGTTCCTTTGCTGAAGTTCGATAATGCAGAACGATAACGATAATATCGTTATCTTTCTGCATTCTGCAATCTGACAATTTTTTTTATTTCATATTTTCTTGAAAGGCCTTTTGCCTCATGCACAACCTAGTGTAATAAATTATCGCGTATAATAAGATATCCGAACCATGTTTTTCACATGGAAAGGAAAACTTATATCCCGTTAATACATCTTCGAGTGTTAAATCAAACACGTTAACCTTTGAGGAATGCTTCGCAAAACACGTTTCAACGTAGTGTATTAGATTAAAGAATTTTGAATCGGCATGGATTAACCCGCCACGAGATTTCATATCCACCAATTTAGAAAGAGCAGGTGAGCTATTAGAACTCAAGCAGACCCCTTCGCGTAGGATGACACACGCATCATACCTCTGCAGAACTTGCTTGCATAAGTACCCTGAAAGTATGCACGTTATGGTTTTATTAATTTATTGACAAACACAGAACATAAACACTGTGAAGTACAAAAAATTGCATTCAAATCTAAGATTCTATAAGGAGTACAACTTTGCAGTGACCGTTGTTTTCAAAAGTTTAAGGCTTTATTATAAAAAAATGGCTACATATTTTTTAATCAAAGTACTGCCCGTCGCTAGCTACGACCTCGGCCCATCTTTCAGGTAGCATTCGAATCCCGCGTCGATAAAAGTCTTGGTCCTTGGAGGCAATCCAGGAATCGACCCAATTTTTTACTTCTTCGTAAGTAACGAAGTGCTGGTCAGCCAAATCGTGTGCCATTGACCGGAACAAGTGATAGTCGGAAGGGGCAATGTCTGGAGAGTACGGCGGGTGGGATAAAACCTCCCATTTCAGCGTTTCCAAGTACTTTTTCACGACATTTGCAACATAGGGTCGGGCATTGTCATGCTGCAGTATCACCTTGTCATGTCTTTCGTTGAATTGTGGCCGTTTCTCTTTGAGTGCCTTACTCAAGCGCATCAACTGACGTCGGTAGAGTTCCCCTGTGATGGTTACGGATGGTTTGAGCAGGTTTTGATGGTTTGATGGTTTGTATCTGGTGGGACCAGCTGGGCGTACACAACGCCCAGCTGGTCCCACCAGATACACAGCATCACTTTGGATCCGTGAATATTCGGTTTGGGCGTCGATGACGGAATATGACCAGGCAATCCCCATGATTTTCGGCGTTTAGGATTATCGTAGTGAACCCACTTTTCATCTCCAGTCACAATCCGGTGCAAAAATCCCTTCCTTTGTTGTCTTTGGAGCAGTTGTTCACAGGTGAAAAATCGGCGCTCGATGTCTCTCGGCTTCAACTCATGCAGGACCCAGTTTCCTTGCTTTTGGATCATACCCATATCCCGGAGACATTTTGAAAAGAGCCTCTAGTTTAAAATGCCACTTTTTTATTGAGCTAGGGCCACTACTTCGGCCGCAGTGGCTCTCTAAGTAAAACGGTCACTGCAAAGTTGTACTCCTAATATTTAAATTTAACTTACGTCTCAGTAAAAAGGAACGCATCAAACGTGATAGACATAAAACCGATAATGTTAGATAAATATATATTATTTAAATTATCACATGTAATTAATAGTAGCGAAAGAATTAAAAACAATTCTTTGTACTGGGATGATGATTTAGATTCTACCATCGTGCTATGAGAGTTGTTAGTTTATTCCACGGCTACCTGCGTTGAGTTAATAAGAAGCCTGCTTCATGAAAAACTAGTTAAAATTTTAAAAAACCTGCCGTGTAATAAACTATACAGTCTATAGCCAGAGGAAGGGTATAATCGTGATCGACAGGGTACTCGATGACATCGTCGGCCTCCCAATCTTCTTTATCTGAAACGGCGTCTAATTTTCGTCGAACTTCGTCACGATACTTGACTATTTTGGGTTCTGATTTTTCGCCACTCAAAGCTTTCAGATCGCTTAGCGATATCAAAATCTGCGGCTCAGGTCGTTTTGTAATGGTACAATTACCATATTTTGGAGGCTTAATCACGCTATATACTGACAGCAGTTTATATAGCTGCAAAACATTGATAGTTTCACTTTTAGGCTTCTGTAAGCCTTATTGCACTCCGGTACTTCGCAGGACTTCGGCATTACTTTGCGGTTACTCGACGACCATATACAGGTAATGTGTTCGCTGTTAAAACTGACTCCTCGATACTAGCGACACCACGATTTCTGTTTCAATAGTGGAACCACCCCCACCGCCCTAATGTCATCGAGTTTCCAGACCTGTATGTAAGATCGTGCACCAGACATTGGATACCAGACTCTGACTATCATTTATTTCGATCGATGACGCACTGCCTGTCTGAGCAGCACTTAACATCATATGAAGATACCATAAATTGAGTCGATTTGTGGATAGCCTTAAAAGATGGAGCATTCTCCCGATGCGGTATGCACATGCTGCCAGAAAGATGGGAAAAGGTAGTGGCTCGCGATGGACAATACTTTGAATAAAACATAAAGTACCGTTCGTTCACAATGAATGCCCAATTATTGATAAACAAAATGGCGGAGACTTATTTGTACTCTCAATATATATATAAAATGAGTGGATCTTGAAAAAGTAAAAACCTTATCTTAAAAAAGTACGAACCTCTTAAAAAGTATATCTTAAAAATCGATTTGAATCACATCACTGAAAATCCACTGTAATTATCATTGGATATTTATTTTACTGCACTTTGACACAATATGACCACCCACGTACACGCTCGCGCAGCACGCAGTTTATGTTTCAACACGTCGAGAATTTTTTCTTGCGTTCATCGGGAACCACTGCAGAATCCATATGGATTCCAATAAGGACTCCCTATGTGCGGTGCCCCTAAAGAATTCCTGTGAAGGTGTAGGTGCATTGTGGGACTCCCTAACATATTTTTACACAGTATCACGAACGGATATATTTTTGGGAGATCCAACAAATTTCGATTGAGTATTTCAATTAAGAGGTTAGGGCACTCTAGAAATTTCGAAAAAATGATTTTTTTTTCATCAAGCAGAAAAGAAATGCAAGAGCACGATGATAATCTGTAAGGCCAATTGCATGATGCAGGCATTGCAGATTAAAGGTGTTGCCAAATTATTCACGATTGTCTACTACTCAAAACTTCAAATGCGTTTATCTCAAAATTGCATTTTCTAAGTTGGCCGGACATTTCAACCGATTCACTTGAAATGTTGAATATATCTTGAAAAATACATTGTCTATGGAAGTACGTAGGATTTTTTTTTATATTGCATAGTTCATTTGTTATTAACAATTATCCGACGATTTTTTAGGCAAATTTTTCACTTTCCACTTTACAAGTGCGCCACTTGGCCAAAAATCAATATATCGAAAAAATCCTATGTACTTCTATGGTAGTTATTATATATAAACGAAAAAAAATTCATTCGCTCATTATAATTGAAAAATTATAGGAGCTGTATGCAAATTATTGTATACAGTCACTGATATGTATGATAAACACCCTTTTTTCTAAACTCGATTTTTTTTGTAGTTTTTCTGAAAAAAAAAAATCCCCAAAAGGCCTATTTTGTCAGCATCTAGAGTGGCCTAAGGCCTTAAGGGGGGAGATACCTTTAGGCGAGGAAAAAATTTACTGATTTTCATATTTTTTCCCGATTGTATTGTTTTGTATTGGATACAAATCAATACAATCTTTCTCAACAGTACAATACAATACAGTCTCAACATTTCCAGTGATATGTTGAGACTCCCCAACATATTTGTGCAGGGGATCACAAGAGGATTTTTTTTGGAGATCCAACAAATTCCGTTTGAAAATTTCAAATAAAAAATTCTCAAACGACGTCAGCCGGGAAATAGCGCGGAATCCACTTGGATTCCAATGTGAATTCCCCACGTACGGAGTCCCTATCAAATTCCAATAGGGATGTGGTAGAATCTGGGGACATCTGCAGTCGCATTGAACTTTTCATTTACTCATAGCCAAGCGCACTAAGTTGGTTATTCTTCGACGATATTTAGTTAAGAAAAAATCCGTGTCGAGTTTGGGAAATACCTTTTACAATTTGCATCAATTCGATACAATTTCGATCAATCACTAGAGACTTCACACATACGCACTCCCTATATCAGGCTATTCATAAGAAGAGGGTAACTGGGTAAAATGTCGTCAATGTGGTGGCTAACGGAAAGAGCCGCAGTCGACCATGTGACCGCGCGCGCTTTCTCTGGCGCTGGAATTTATGATGAACGCGCTCTCGACGAGGTGCGAACTGCCTGACCCATGACACGAGAGCCTTTTACATTAAACCAGACCAAAACCATATTCAGGGGGCTGTACGAGGTTGGTCTCGCGATCTCGCGCCGACTATCGCACTTCAATCGCACTCTCCTTCCTCCCCTTTTCCCTCCGTTTCGCTCTTTCTCGCTTCCTCTCACTCGCTCTTTGTTTCTCTCTTCCTCTCATTCTTCACATAATATGGTCAGTGGCTCGCCCAAAGTGACCACAGAGTGTCGAGCCATGTACCCGTAAAATCGCTTCCCATCTCATAGGTGATAATGCATAAAAGTCGTGGTGTACACACACACACACACACACACACACACACACACACACACACACACACACACACACACACACACACACACACACACGCACACGCGCATACGCGCACACGCACACGCGCACACGCACACGCACACGCGCACACGCACACGCACACGCGCACACGCACACGCGCACACGCACACGCACACACGCATACGCACACACACGCACACACACACACACGCACGCACGCACACACACACACACGCACACACGCGCACGCACACACGCACGCACACACGCACGCACGCACGCACGCACGCACGCACGCGCACGCACACACGCACGCACACGCGCACACGCGCACACCTATCAAAATGAAATACAAATCTAAATATCTCAGATTACTAATAATATTTGGCAGTGATCCGAGATATTGAGATTTGTATCATCAAGCACCTCAAGCCGCATAAAAAACATTAGTGGGTCAAAATCTCGGGTCACTACCAAATATTTGGTAGTGATCCGAGATATTTAGATTTGTATTTCATTTTGATAGGTGACCTTGAATGACGTCGGACGACTTTGACTCCCAAATTTTTTTTATGCGGCTTGAGATGCTCCACAAGATGGTTGAAAAAATGTACCATTGCATTAAAAACGTGGAGGTGACCTTCACAGTACGTCAGCGCCTCCACCGATGAAAAATAGTCCAGTACGACGGCCTTTTAGAACACTGAAACTTTTGTCTGAAACATTTTTGGATATGATCAATAGTTTGAGCGCTATTGCTCTGTAACACTTTATGTGCCTCACCCTGTATACAAAAGAAATGGTTACACATATTTTTGTATTTGACTGTTTTTGAAAAGATTAATGTTACATTTATACGAAAATTGTAAATACTCCAAGGCATGGGGTATATTCTATTATCTATTCATACGTGCTCTATATACTATTGCACACGACGCTACGCGATTCTGTATTATCCACGCGTAAAATATAAAATTCTGTTGTCCTACATTACGGCATTCCTTACATTATTCCGAAAAAATGTCCGCCATTTTGTTATTTTTGCATTTATCAAAAATCGTATGATATGCGCTATAGCCATTAATATACTGAATCTAAAACCATTTGATTTTTTTTGTTTCGGATGATCCATCTCCGAGATTCATCAACAGCGCAGACCTACAATTTTTTTAGAACATTTTTTTAACTGCCATTTTCGTCTATAAATAGTGACTTCAGTAAATAATTTTTTTTTCAATGTATTTCGAAAGTGTATTTATTAAGTGTGACAACTTTTATATCAATAACGATAATACAAAACTATTTTAAAAAATCCATTAAAATAGTCTTGTTTTAGCGTCTAAAGTGAGGAGACGCCTTAAATGAAACGTATTTAGTTATTGAGTATTTGTTTTGGACTGAGCTGATTATCCGCACAACATTTCTAAAATTTCAAGCCTTCTTAGCCTCCATAAAATGAATACAAAATTTGAGATTAATTAAAAATGAAAATTTGATTTTTTTCAATTTTTCCTCTATTGCTGCAATTTTTGTTCAACAGCTACGTTCTTAAAAATGTCTAAAACGTCGTTCGTTAGATGATGTGTTATTGTTTTTCTAAAATGTAGCTGTTCAGATGAGATTTTATTATCTTCCATAAAACTTGTGCGAAGAGCGAAGCAATTGCTTGTAAAGAATCAACACAAAGTCTACGTGAGGGCAAATTAAATAGTGGGCGTAAAACGTCTTTTTAATAAATTTAAAAAATGTTTTTAGAGGAAAATATGTCATTATTAAATTAGAAGAAAATGTATCATTAATAAATGCGCATTTACATTGTTATTGCAAACCGTCGTTTGTGGTATGTACTGATGGACTATAGAGTCAATCGAAATAGCCCCTTTCGTCCATGAATAGCACTGACTTTTGCAGGATCTCTGTCGCAATCGGATTCTTAAAGATTTTCATCCGCGTCTCGCCCGACCCAACGAGCTCATCAAATGTTTCGACCTCCGTACTATCAGCTATCATTCGTGGATAAAATGCGAGCGCGGCCATTATGGCCCACATACGTCTCTTAACGATAGCTCTCTGCAGATCTTCGATCGTTGGTGGCCGTGTTCTGCATTTTAAAGTGGACATTGTTCTCCTCAGCACTTGCAGATAATTATCGAGAAATTCATCATGCTTGTCTCTTATATCGATGCTGGGACAAATGCTGAGAAAGTAAACGAGATCGATGGCGGGCGACGTATAAACGGACATCTGGAAGTCGATCTGAAAAACGAGTAGTGGATCATTAAATAAATCTATAGCTATATTTGTCACAATTATCACTGGATTGTAGTACCATTTAAGGGGTTATGCCTAGTAAGAATTTATGAAAAAATCGATTTTTTCGTTGTCGACGGATTTTTATAATATAACCTTTGAAAAATATTCTCTGAAAATTTCAAGTCGGTCCGTTAAAAATTCGGAGAGTTATGAGCGTTTACAAGTAGGTCCGCTTACCGCTTTACCGTTACAGGTTAAAACTTTAAACGCGTTTTTCTCGGAATTACTTTTTCAGAATCGGGGACCAAAATATCTCAAGAACAACTTAACCGATCTGGTTTAAATTTCACACACATTTTTTGTATATCAAAAAGCAGTCCTTAATTGAAGGATTTTTTTTTCTATGCATACTTTTTTTATAAAGGAAAATATAGTGTTTTTCTTTCACCGAAATTTCGACGATCACTTTCGATCGGCGACCATTTTTTCAAAAATAATTATTTTATTGAATCCTTCGATTAAGGGGTTAGGCCACTCTAGAGGCCGAAAAAATAGGCTTTTTGGGGATTTTTTTTTCAGAAAAACTACAAAATAAATCGAGATTACAAAATAGGGTGTTTATCATACATATCAGTGACTGTATACAACAATTTTTTTAAGCGATTAATTTCGAAATGGCGGCTGTGCAGCGTTGATCTCAAAACTGCATTTTTTAAGTTGGCCGGACACATAACTCAGACAATTTTCACCTGATTCACTTGAAATGTTGAATATATCTTGAAAAATACATTGTCTATGGAAGTACGTAGAATTTTTTTTTATGTTGCATCGTTCATTTGTTATTAACAATTATCTGACGATTTTTAGGCAAATTTTTCACTTTCGAAAAAAATCGTCAGATAATTGTTAATAACAAATGAACTATGCAATATAAATAAAAATCCTACGTACTTCCATAGACAATGTATTTTTCAAGATATATTTAACATTTCAAGATATATTTAACATTTTGAGATAAACCATGCACAGCCGCCATGTTGAGATTAATCGCTTCCAAAAAATTATTGTATACAGTCACTGATATGTATGCTAAACACCCTTTTTTGCAATCTCGATTTATTTTGTAATTTTTCGGAGAAAAAATCCCTAAAAAGTATTTTTTTCGGCCTCTAGAGTGGCCTAAGGCCTTAAAGGATAGATAATACGGTACAAAAACTAAATTCATTTGGTTTTTTGATTTCAGATGATTTGTTCCCGAGCAGGAGTGGTTACCGCGAAGGACCGTTTTTGCACAGCGCTCTGTGCAATTTACTGTATCTCCGTCGTTTATAAATATTACCCAATAAAAAATTGTCAAAGATACTTCAAATAATGCCCTTTACTATGAAAATAAAGTTAAAAACCTGCGCCCATGTCCCAAAAAAAAGTCTCGAAAACACATATTTTTTGCTGTCTTACCAGCCTAATGTCGCAGGGATTCCCGTTCTGATTCTCGCGAAACATGATATTGTTCACCCAACAATCGCCATGATTGAGAACGCAAAATTCCCCATCATCGTAGTTCACGACTTCAACGATCTCTTCGGCAAACCGGTCCTCGAGCCTACGTAGTTTATCGCCAATTATCCGATAGTGTGCACTGGGCCATTTTTTACATTCCTCGCTAACCATGCGCACAGTTTGCTCGAGCACCCGGAACATATTTTGCGGCGTCTTCTCGGACATCATTCCCTCATTGAAGGGATTCATAATGTTCGGGTCCTACAGACGTAAGAATGGAGTCAGAGAATAGGTAAAAATGTATGTATGTGCATTTATGGATATGCATCTAAACGGAGGCCTTTGCGGACTACCGTAAAACGGGGTTACTTTGAACAGGTTTTGAAAGTTTTTTGTAGGTAACTTTTTTTTGAACCTTCTAAATTCCAACTTTTATGCTCCAATAGAACAATGTGTCCTTTGGCCATCAAATGTATAAGAAAGTCAAGCCCCACCACCCACCCACAATGTTAGATTTTTTTTCAAAAGAAATGCAACTTGTGTCAAAGATTAAGGATTACTTTGACATCATTTTGATAACAAATTTTGATATTTTATGCATTATACATGGAATTAAATGAACAACAATGATTTTTTACAATCAAATTGTCATCTTTATTAGGGGAGGACACCACTGTGACAGGCTGAAAATAGGTCGTTTTACCGATTTTTTTTGTCTACTGGATTATTTATTTGGGATTTGGAAAGAAGATTCAGCATACATTGAACTTATTTCGAGTACATTTTTATTTTAAAAAAATTACAAGAAATTTAAAAAAAACGGCAAGGGGAAAAAAATCGACAGGCAGCAAAACTAGAATAATTTTCGTCCAATCGACTTGAAGTGGCTTCTTAGATTGCTTTAACAGTAAAGTACGAGCGTTTTTTTTTTTCGGTTAATTGAAAATTGTTAAAAATATATCGCTTTTGTTATGAAAATTATAGTAAAAAAACCAACTTTTTTTTCTAATTCGTCTGTTTTTTTTTTTTTTTTTCATTTGCCCCGTACTTGACTGCTGAAACTAATATAATTAACGAAAATATTTCACCCTTAGTTCCGGGACTAAATTTACGACAGTTCTACTGCGTGCCGCGGAGAGGGTTTGCTGAAAACCAGTAGTGCTACAGCGACGCGTGCGCCGCCATTTTGTATTCTTTTCACAAATACATTTTTTTTACATACTTCAATATATACCTTATAAAACCTAAGGTCCTTTCGACTATGTATTTTATTTCTTTGTTTAAAAAAAACCAAAGAAAACGGTCGAAAGTAGGCAGTTACAGTGGTGTCCTGGGGCATTTTTTGGGTTTTTAAAAAATATGTTGTGATATGAATGCTTTATGGGCCTGGCACTCGTTTATTGATCATTAATTTTTTGTTTTCTTGTGAAGCAATCTTTTAAACTTTTAAACGCGTTTTTCTCACACTTAGCATTTTCAAAGTCGGTGAACTTTTTTGCTCAAAATATCCTGCACCGATCCTTTTGAAATTTTACACATTCTTTCTACGCATAAATTACGAGGAAACGCTGTCGACTTAAAAAAAAATGTATAATTTTAATTTATTTTACAATAACAAAGTTTCCGATTTAAAAAATGTAAAATCGGTCTTTTAACTCCCAAGTGTAACCAAAAATAAATAAAAAATCAATTATAAAAGCAGACAGCGTTACCTTAAGGAACTTATCAACTAATAAAATCTTTTTAGTTTTCTTATTTCAGGTGATCTGGTGATGAGTTATCCGGTCCACCGCAATGTAACTTTTTTTTGAGGCGTCTCCCAAAATTTGCTGCCAATAGCTCATTTCTGCATAATTATAAATGAACATTTTACAGAATATTCTTCAAATGTCCTTTTATTATATACTAATTACACAAATAAATATATATTAACTGTGTCGTCAAACAAAATTATCGTAAACATGCTTTTTCTATAGCGAACTAACCTTACCCCCCCTTAAGGAAACATTGTATATAAAAATATCAAGTACCTAGGGTACTATTATAAGTACTTAATCAGTCTTATAATTATCATTGAGATCAAAATCAACTCCAGCAACATTACAATCAACTTTAGCAATATTATGATAAATTTGAACAACGAATTGTTGTTGCACACATTCAAACCGTATTTGGGCGCTCTGTTAAAGTAGCCCCAAAAACTGTCAAAGTTGCCCTTGATGTCAAAGTAACCCCGTTTCACGGTACATGACTTCAATGACAGTTCACAGTACATGACATCACTTCAATAAATGAAATTGTTCATTCACAAGTGACCAATAAAATTTTGGGACGAAACCCTACAATATTTGATTTTTCTGAGTATTCGGTAGTTCGATGGAATAAATCATTTGAAAAATAACCTAATCTTCATTTTTTTTCAATATATATAATAATTCGTGAGCACCCCCCAATGATGAATTTAGTAGCCCTATACAATTTTTTTCCGAACACGCGTGGCATAATACGTAGATGGATACTCACTTGTTCGTAAAGATAGACCGAGGCTGCGTGAAGATTTGCAATACTCTCGAGAACCATCGTGACGTGAGCCGTTGACAGACCAGGTAAACGATTTTTCGTTACAAAACCGAGAGGTTTGAGATCCTCAAGAATGATGCAACTGGGTCCTTTGTTGATTTCGTTGGTGAATAAGCATTTCGGACCTATGGGTTTCTCGAGTAGTTCCTCTATTTTGGGCAAAATGTGGGAGAGAATTCTGTTCTCAGTCTCGAAGAGATTCTGATCCTGCACCAAGGACAAGCAAGGACCCTCTTCTTCGGGCTCATTTTTTGCAACTAGGGTGATCTCCCTTTGAATCATGCCCTGAACCGGTTCGGTCGCGTCGCAACTTTTTTTCCGGCACGAATAACTCAATGTGATTCTGCACATATTGCTGAGGAAATTTTCACCCTTTCCAACAACTGGAGATCGATCCTTGATCATCACGTTAATTGCGCTTTCCTCGCCCAGTTTGAGGCGCAAAATGTTTTCGAAGAACTTTGCATCCATCAACATGCCGTTTGCTTCCACTTCCGCCATTATGCGCGCTATGTACCACATTATAAGGGGTACAAGTAAGTTATAAAGGATTTACAAGAGAGGGCGTTACTGGTATTAAGTCGTATCGGACGATAACCTAACCACCTTCATGTTACAGCGTCATCATTGAGTTTTAGTTTTCAGTACGTCTCATTTTGGCAAAATGTAAATAACATAGTTTTTTTGAACTCCAAATACGTCGACTTTTGTGCCAACGAAACGCAATTAGCGGGAAGCTTTACTTCTCTGCTTCCATTTGAAAAAGAGCAGCTAAGGGTAATCGATTGCTGTCTGAGGCTTATGGGGACCATGTTCTCTCAATCTCAACTCGTGAGTACTGGTTTTGGCCAGTGTTTTTCAACGTGTGGGTCGCGACCCCCGGGAAGTCGCGGTCGCATGCCAGGCAAAAGTAAAAAGCAAAGGTTGTAGGTTCTACACTACAATAAACAATATAACAGGCTGTGCTTGTTTATTTTTTAATAAGTTGTCGAGACATGGTTCTATTTTTGAGACGCAAATAACCAAATCATTTTCTCATTGGAGTCCATTTCTCTACTTGGTTTTTATGTTCACCATAAAGGGACAACACCACTGTGACGGCTTAAAAAAATCGATTTTTTGAAAACCATCTAGAAAAATCTAAAATACATTTAAGATTAAGATGCCGTTGGACCCAGGTCGAAAAAATAATTATTTTCGGAGATATTGAATATTTTGTGGAGCGGTGCAGCGCTCCGTGACGCTCGGGGTCCCGCGCAGCTGCGCGCCTCAGGGTCGGCAGGTATACCGAGCCTTTCCCAGGTCCTACGGGTCTTTCCCAGATATTCTTTTGTCTCCCTTCACAAAAACCGGCTATTGTTATAAATATAGTTTCGAAAAAAAGCCATAGGTGGCGATAATTGAAAAATTTTCAAGTCGTCAATCGTCAATCGTCGATATTGCAGCTGATATCGCGGTATTATTATTCAATGATGGCCTGAGAAGCCTCATGAAAGTTTTGGAGACGTTGGGTATAACTATCGGCCCAAATTGTTTCAATTTTTGCGTTGAAACCGACGCAGCGCGGATCGAGCTGGCGGAGCGCTCGCTCACAGACGCTGCAAAAGAGGCAAGAAGAGCCTCTACAAGTTCGAGAAAAGATGCTAGGGACAATGATTTGCTTCTTGAAGGCCAGCTATATGGTGCCGGCATCGCTGATTAAAGGTAAAAATTTTTTTTTCCAATTTATCGCATAAATTAACAAACCTAAAACTTTGAACGCGTTTTTCTCAAAACCACTTTTTTGATCGACTTCAAATTTGGACTGCATCAATAAAACTAGATTATCTAAAGAAGTACATAGGATTTTTTCGATATCTCAATAATAAAAAAAGTTATAGCTTATTTTCGACGAGAAATTTTGCTCGAAAATCGTCCTTTAATTTCAAAAGTGTCCCTACTTTTTAAAAATCAATATTTTTTCAAATCCCTATGTACTTCTCTTCAAAATATCATATTATTAACGAAAACACTCGGTATTTTTTTTCAGATCGATTTTGAAGAGAGTTCTGCTGCGTGCCGCGAACCACTGCAGAGGCAACAGTACCTGACGCGGGAGCTTCCCCAGCGTCACCATGGGGCGTGAAAAATTTGAAAATTTTTCTTTATGTATCTTCAATAAACAACGAACAAAACACAAATTTTTTTTTTCGAATATCTCTTTTTTTCCCACAAAAAAAATTCTTTAAAAATGGCAAAAAACAGGGGGTCACAGTGGTGTTGTCCCTTAAAGAGAACGTTATAGTTCAGTAAAAGAGACGAAAATCCAGCACTTTTAGCGTAGAATTAGTATTTTTTACTGAAGCTAGATGGTTGCATGCTGAAAGTAACCCCAATGAAAAATTGCCCCTTAACTCACCCCAACCCTAACGAATAGGGGTTGAAAACTTAAAAATCGGCGTATCTTGACAATTAATAGCCCGATCAAAAAATGTTTCAAACAATAGTTGTTGGGAAAAATAAAATACGTATCCCGTGCGGAAAATTGATAGGGCATCCCTCATAAAAATAAAGGCCTTATATTGAAGGCCCTTATATGGCAATCCCGACAGGGGTTGGCATAAGAGGGCCAGGTTTGGGCATTTTAATTACTACACTCAATTATTCGATAATAGGTAAAAATAGGATAAAAACGTGAGGGCATTAAAAATTATTATACATTACATTTACAAATCCTTCAAGAAATTACATATTATTCTTATTGCCTTATTCACTCATGGAGTGATGCCAGCGCGTATGTTTGAACAATCCCATTCGGTTTTTTTTTACATTTTTATAGTGACTATTTTCGCCGAATACTTTCCATATGAAAAATTATTTCGCGTTCTGATAGTTAATATCACAATGATATTAACTAGTAGTAGTAGTAGTAGTTTATTCCATGGTATACCCTCATGGGCGTTTACACTGAGTCCCCCCCTACATGTGGTTCCCCTTTTACAATATTTGCTTAAATCTAACTTACATTCTACTTTCTCCTATCCTCTTCCTTATCATACCTCAAAACCAATCGGCAATTTTATTTATTAATTTCCTTTTCCTTCATTTTTCCCTCTTTCTTCTACTTTTATTTATGCGCATCCTTCGTTATTTTTTCGAATTCTCTTATATAGGAGCAGAATTCTTTGACCGGGTTATTTCTTGTCAACTCTCCTATTTTTTGTCTGAGATCGTCCCCCCTCTTAAATTCCGTCACTTGCCTTTCACAGTTTCTGTTTTTAATTTTGCCTTTATTTTTCCGCAGCTGCATATATGCTCCAAACTCTCTTCCTTTTCCCCACAAAATCGACATTTCGTATCTCCATACCCCTTGTTCCCTTTTTTACCTATGTTCCCGCACCTTATTCTCGCCCAGACTTCTTTAGTTTCTCCTCGTATCTCCTTTGCTTTCCAGTATCCTTCCATTTCTGTGTTCTTTTTCCTACTTTTGTATTCAGGGCAGTACCTTGATTTATCGATGTTACACCAGTCGCCGTGCATCTCCTGCTGTACTTTGATTTTTATCCCTCTATCTATTATTTTTTCTATGCCTCTAACCTCCCCGTTCCGAATTAGCTGCCACACTCCTCCTTCTCCCACTCCTCCCATGGCTTTAACCATTTCCTCTCCCCATTTGGACGGATTTTTATTCATAACCCCTCTCACCTCCTCCTTCAGGCACACCTTCGGCCACCTTTCTTCCCCCATCTTCATCACTTCTGTTATGTATTTCGCCGCTCTTTTCCATGCTTCGCTTTCTAAGCCTCGGCACCCTGCTTCCATTCTCCATATGTAGTTGGGCGTGTTTGGACTAATACCCATGGCCATTTTAACGAACCTACCCCGCCATCTATCCAAGATTTTTCTCTTCCTCCATCCCCATACTTCTGCCCCGTACATTATTCCGCTTTTCATCATTGCCCCCATCAACTGTAGCCTCCTTTCGAGGCACCCTATCCTTGCCCGCTTAAAGATACCCCAGGTTGCATTGGTGACTTTCTTTATTTTCCCGGCCAATAATTTTAGGTGTTTCTCGAATGTGTTGCCCGTGGAGAACCACACTCCCAGATACTTGTATTCCTTGACCATTTCTAATTTCTTCCTGTATTCCCATTTTTCCCCCTGCTTCTTTCTTCCTCCCTTCTGGAACGTCATTATTTTTGTTTTAGTTATATTCACCGTAAGTTTGTTTTCCTCCACGTATTTCTCCAGAGCCAATAACATGCTCCTTAACCACAATGATATTAACTAATTGATATTGTTTATGTGATACAGAAAATAATTATAGGAATTAATTTGATCTCTTATGCCATATCTGCGACGAAGATGTTACAAGCACTGGGTAGCATAGGGGCAGCGTGCGTAGCTATGAGTACGTAGGTACTAGGTTCAATACCGATATAGGTGAAATATTTTCTTCGAAAAAAATCATTCCGAAAGGCCAGGGCATGACCAATTACAATACAAAATCGTTGTGGTAAACTCTCAATTGAGTGCTTAATTTCATTTTGGATTTATGAAATATTTTATGCACATGGTACACTTAGATTTACAGCAAATAAAGATTTATTTGAATCGAATCTTTGGTTATTCGATTTTAATATATTTGATATTTAAAAAGAATAGCTGAAACGAATAAAAAAATATCTTTGGAACAAATAAGATCGTAGTAGGCCGTGAGACGAGGAAAAAACCTATCTCATTTAAATAGATCCTATTTAAATAAATTTAAAAAATTTGGCAGTGTATCGTGACCTCATATAAACGGACACTATACGCAGAAACACATACATTTAGACACACGTGAGCATATCCATTGACAGGGATAACTTATGGGCACACAATGGCTTATATGAGGCGTCGATCAGGCATCCTTGAAGGCCCTCATTATTCTGCCTTTAATGGCCCCCAGTAGCAAACTGTGACCGGCCACTAAGGGCCCATGTGAGGCTACCCGATTAGGGCCCTATTAAAGTTAGGCAAATTCTATATGGGTCCGACCAAAGCCCTAGTTCAATTTCCGCACGGGATAAAGTTATCTGACGTCCGATTCCCTATCTGTGAAAATAGTGGCACAAAAGCGATATGTCTACTCCGCTCGCACACGCATCAAACCCGAATTTTCTAATCGTTTTTGTGCCGCTGTTTTCAAAGATAGGAGATTGGACGTCAAATAACTTTATACGTATTTTATTATTCCAAATAACTTTTGTTTGAAACATTTTTTGATCGGGCTATTAATTATCGAGATACGGCTATTTTTGAGTTTTCAATCCCTATTTCGTAGAGTTGAGACGAGTTGAGGGGCAACATTTTATTGGGGTTACTTTTAGTACGCAACCCTCTAGTTTTTGTCAAAAATTCTAATTCTACGTTAAAAGTGCTGGGTTTTCATCGCTTTTACTGGACTATTATTTCACATAGTTAGGAAGTGGCGAATGACACTAATAATTTCAAAGGTTCCCATGTCAGATAGGGGGGGGGGAGGATCGGCAGAATTTTTTTGCTTGTAAAGGGGTCGTGTATTTAAGAAGGTTGAAAAACACTGGTATAGACGGTTCGTGGTGTAGAAGGAACGTGAAGGAAGACCACAAACGTTTAAAGATGCACAATTGGAGACATAATTGAACGAAGACTCGTGTCAAACGTAAGAAGAACTTGCAGAATTGTTGGGAGTGATTCAACAAGCATTCTTACTATTTTTTTTAAGCTTCCATCTGTTCAGGGTCCTTCCTCCTTAATACATTCCCCACCATATTCCACTTTATATCCAAGGCACAAGCATTGTTACTATTTTTGCACAATACAGCCCCAATTTTCACGAAAAATCCGATAATCCTTACTTGTACCCCAATAAAAAGAATTATTTTATCACTAAAATTGATCTTTGAATTCATAGGAGCAGTTGAGATTTTTTTACACATATGGGCATATTCTTTTATTTTGCAACTTCAAACCTCTTTTGCGACGTAATACAAAGAAGTACAACAATGAGATTACGATAAAATTATTCTTCAAAAAGATGTTAAACAAGCATGCAATGAAATGTTTTATACTGATATGATTATATCGACGTCTGGTTGTGATTTTCATACTGAATTTTCGGAAAACAATCATAGTGAAGACTTGTGCCCTGTACTTGCCCAAAGTTAAGCTGAGTCACTTGACATTTTTACAAAGACTTATTGAAAAAATTGTGCATAGAAGTAAATAGGAACTTTTTAATTTGTTGAAACGTCTTCTTACAACTAATGTTTCGTAAATGTTTTTTTCTGAAAGAGATTATTTTTCAATTGCTTGCCATTTCTATGAAAACAACATTCTTGAAATTCTATGCATATTTCTTGAGCTATTTTTATGCGGATTAAAAATAATTGCAATATCAGAATTTGCGACACTTGTCCTGTCCCAAAGCATCTCCGGCGAAAAAAAGCACGTGTCTCATAACGGTTCAGCGTCACTGCTTTACAGGGACCGAAAAATGTGCTTGTACACTTTGATGTATGCACAATGGAATCGATTCCTTATATACTTTTATTGGAATCATCACAATGTAAAATTTTTTAAAAATCTATTTTTTTGCGTCATCCGATAGCAAAGACGGTTATAAACATGGACCTGGCATCACCGATTGATCGTAAGTAGACAATTTGTATGAAAATTCCGCACTCGAATCTTTAAACGCGTTTTTCTCGAAATGTCATGTTTCAAAACTGTGTACACTCTCAAAGGAAGAGTTTTCAAGCTACCCGTAGCAAATTTTGACACAACATTCTTCACACCATTCTTGATTTTGCCATGGAATTTTTTTTTAAATCTTCATATATTTTGTAAACGAAAAGCTGTCGGAAAAATATGCTAAATTCAATACGTTTTTTTTTCAAGCCGCCACCTTTTTGTCTAGTTTGATTTTTTTTAAATCTCCATAACAAGATAGCGGCTTTTATACTGATTATAATCTTTTTACAATTTTTTGTATATGTACAACTTTTATAAATACAAATGTACACAAATTTTGTTGAAAAACTAATTAATAATCTTTTTACAATTTTTTTCTAGATAATATTTACGGCCACAATCGTGCATATTTTTCAACGATTATTTTTTTTTACATTTTTAACCGTACAAAAAATGTTTAAAAGAATAAATGTTTAATAATTTATGTTCTGTTCTTCATGAGCGCTTTGATTTGACATTAGAAAATCAAACTGATTAGCGTATTTTGCCAATCGAAAAAAAAAATCGCTAAAATAAGCTACTTTTCGACCTGTTACACTGTGATGATTCCTTAAGGCCGTAGGCCACAGTAATAGGTATAAAATCATGTGCGAATTTCACAATTTTTTTTTCGTATGAAAAAGTGATTCACTCATGAAATTAGCTACACATCTATTTAGTATGAATATCAAGCTGTTATAATTTTTTTTTTTCGATGTACAAAATGGCCAACTACTCGAAACTTCTCGAAACCGCTTTTTTCCAATTGGCGTGGCAAATAACTTCAACAATTTTCACTCGATTTACTTCAAATTTAAAAGTTATGTTCCTAATTTCATTTCGCAGAGAAGTACGTACGGAATTTCTGATTAATCGAAAACTTTTCATTTAATGAGCAGTTTATGAGCAGTTAAAACGAAATTTTTCACTGAAAATTCATTTCATATGTTCATATACCTACAACTTTTGAATAAAGAAATATTTTTTAAATTCCGTACGTACTTCTCTAGGTATTCTAATGTAGATTGACGAGAATTTTTGTTTTTTGTTCTAGGTAAAAAATTGCGGATGCTAAACGTCACGCCGCGGAGCGCTTAAAAAAAAGATAACAAAATAAAATATTAGTAGTCGGCCATTTTGTACATAAAAAAATCCTAACAGCTTGATATTCACACTAAATACATGTGTAATTAATTTTATGAGTGAAACACTTTTTCATACGAGAAAAAATTATTAAATTCACTCATGATTTTATACCCGTTACTGTGGCCTAAGGCCTTAAGCACAAAAATCTCTCCACGACACATAAATTTGTTAGACCTCTCGTGAAGTTCAAAACATCAGCCAGCAATCAAGTGAAATAGTGACTGACTAATTTGATGAATGCCGTATGCAATTACTTGCATTAATACACATATTAACAACCCCCAAAAAAATATATAATTTTTCACCAACTACAAAAAGCCACAAACGAGAGAATAAAAACACACATCGATACATACACTGAAAAAAAATATTGTCGAGTCTTAACGTACAGTCGTGGCACTGCAATAAAACTTTCGTTCAAGATGATAATATTGTTCCCAGACCCAAATGATGCTTCTTTTCCTAAATGCGAAAAACTGCAAATTAAAATTTTTTCCGCACAAACCACACGTTTTGTTGCACACTCGTAACTGCAGAAGTCCAAAAGCAACGAAACGATTATTCGAATTATTTGAACACTGTTACCTTTTCCGTGGAAAAGACACGGGCACACGCTAATAAAACAATGCACGTACCAAATCAAATCGAGCTATCAAATATCAAATTTGACAACTAAAAAATGACGTTTACGTTTCACGGAGTGCTCCTATGTCTAAAACGTTGTGGCAACTAATGCAGCTCGCGGGACGCTGGCTTGAATCTTTATTAGAAATGTGATTCATACGTAGTCGGAGTACGGTCGGCGGCTCACTTATCGCTGATTTGACGATGTGGACAACATCAGTATAGCTTGTTTTCCATTGTCACACTTTCGTTCACACTGATTGGCATATAATCAATTGTTACTGCAGTTGTTATCAATGGCATACTTTCCTCTATACATTTTTGTATCGTTAGACAAATTAATACACCCATACAGACCCCAAAAAGTCTATTTCCATTTGGATACATTTTACTTTCATGTGGATCGCGTGTATTTACCATCCACAACATATATACATAAAAATACGGCAACGCAAAGCATTTACGGAATATCCCAGTAGAGAACAAGATAAGTAAAATATATTATTACGAGAGGAAATTAAAAAATTACGGATTATTTTTCATTGAAAACAAATTAATAATATTCACTGTTATTAATAAGGATGCATCGTAGACGTTTACAAATCGTCATAATTTAAGGGATCATCACAGTGTAACATTTTCGAAAAATCGTTTTTCTTTGCATTATCCGATAGTATACACGGTTATAAACGTTGTGTCCAATGTTTAGATCGAAATTCGAATTATTTCGGTCGCTACAGTCTTTCTTAGAAAAAGTGATTGGAGCGTGAGATCCCGCACCCCCAGTTTCAAACGCGTTTTTCTCGGAATGTTTTTTTTTCAAAACCATTTTTGAAGCCACTCTCAAAGGAAGAGTTTTTAGCTATCCATTTGAAATGTTAACAGAAGATTTTTCACGTCATTCCTTATGTTGCTATGGAGGCTTTTTTTAAATCTTCTTATTTTTTTTACCTTTTTGTTCAATTCGCCGCCATTTTTTCAAATTTCGCAAAAAAAGCTCCATAGGAACATAGCGGTTTTCCTACATATTAATAATAATTTTGAAATAATATTGAATAATTATTTTGAAATATTTGTTGCAGATAAAATTTGCGGCTGCAATTCTGGCCACCCTGGGACACTATTTTTGTCCGCGCAATTTTCCGGAAATAAAAACAATGTTAAACCGTAAATAAAGAAATAAAAAAAAATCATTTTGTATTCTTAATCGGCGCTCTAATTTGTGAAAAAGTTAGACCGATTAGCTTATCCTGTCCACCTAAAAAATATCGCGAAAATAGGCTATTTTTCGGGCAGTCACACTGTGATGATCCCTTAAGATAAAGCAAATTTCTGTGAAACGGGAATTCGAAAAACGTCCTCGAAGTTTAAGATTCAGCACGGAAGCATTTTATTATCCGAATACTTTGTTGAATGCAATTTGCGAAAAATTGAACAGCTTTGATAAACGCCTCTTTCTGCGTCTTATTTATATTATTAAAAATAATTGCAAAACATGCATTACTCGGTGCTGTTAATTTTTCATATCCAATACCCAATAAATACTGATATAAAAGTACCAATGAGAGTTTTCTTCGTACGCAAAGAATCGTGATAAAAGACTATCTTACGTCGTATTTCATACAATGTATATCGTACGTTGTAAGTTTGTATTTCATCTTGTGAGTAATAATCTTGTGATAAAATGATATTACACTTTGTTTTATGTCATCTCATTCTGTGAGAACATAAGGATATTAAATAGTTCACGTAATTTCATCTCGCGAGTATAAAATTGTATTAAGATTTCCATTTAAGGTAGTTCTGTAGTTTTAGTCAAATCTTAGTAACTGGCTGAAATCTAAGTATGGTGTAGATATGACCTTCATGGATTGATGACCAAAAATTCAATTCGATTCACCGTTTAGTTCATGAGATAATTGCAATTGAATATGGGTCTTTTTGTACGCGATCACTATACCTAACACGTAAACTGATAGGAGTTTGCTCGCATTTATCGATTTAGGTTCTAAACGGATCTTAGGATTTCAAAATAAAAACACATGCGTACGCAGTACTATTGTGGGATTGATTTAAAAAAAAATGACAAACTTTGACCGTTTAGTTTCGGAGATATCGACTTATGAAAAGTCGTAATTTTATTCCACATCAAACTCGGGCCCAACCATCTGTTCGGAATGGCAACAGTGTACGCTGCAGCCAGCTGATCGGGGCATGGTCTGGGAACTCGAAGCGTGTTTTTTTTTTCCCGAGTTCTAGTAATTCTGAGACGGATGTGAAATAAATTTATTCTGCAAACAAATTTTTTTTTTTCAATGTATGCATGTATTTGTGCATGTATTTGTCTTTGTTACAGCGAATACAATTTAAACTGTCGGCAAGATGTTGTAAATCCACGATCCGGCGTCCTCCGACAGCGAGTTTTTGTTGTTGATCGTTGAGGTTATGGTTATTCTCATCGCGTTTAGCCGCATTTGCTTGACACATGGCTGCCACAGCTTTCAGTCTTTTAGCAAGCGCCTTTTTTCTTGTAAACTTTCCTTTGTATCGCATTTGGGTTGACATTTTCACGCTTTTTTGTATTTATATAAAATATTTCGCGAAAGACGGATCGTAGGAAGCTCAACGCTATGACTGCGGGAACATCGCGCTGTTACCACGATTGCAGCGCCGCTCTCTTTACGAGTATGAGACCTATTTATGCACAAGGTGCGAATGTGTGGGATATACAGAGGGTACAAGCTCTGTCAAAATTTACAACCAACAGCATCGTATATGCATTGGATGTTACTATACGCGTCGACTGAAACTTTTGGCTCATACGTGTACCTACAGAACAACCTTAATTTCATCTAGTGAGTATGAAATTATATTGTATAGCATCTCGTCAGTATAAAGTTATATTAGACTGACTGCCTTTAGAACGCAAGAATGTGCTCGCAACTGCTACATCATTGTATAGACGTACAGTGCTCGTTTGTTCAATCGCCGAGCTCACATTACACGTGCTCAACGCGTTCAAGGACAGTTCTGCTGCGGAGTATTTGATCACAAAGACTTGTCTTATCGGAGGAAAAATATACGAGAGCGATTTTTCATTTGTTTTTCTCGTCGCAGATAAATATGCCTCAGTTTATGGAATTTAGCTCTAACTTGTTACGATATCAACACATTATTTATTCTATTTATAAAACGTTTCGTAATTACACGGCAATTTAGTATTACACAGTTGAACGATAAAAATACTATGTTGAAATTGTAGAGAGTGTGGCCATTTTTTCACGTCTGATACAGAATTGGGGCTGAAAAAAGTAGCAATAATAAACAAACAAAAATAATTTTTTGGAAGGAAAGTACTCACATAAATGTTTCGGAAAATTAATAATATATTTGGCTATATTTGACCTATATTACATAATTTTTTCATAGAAAAATATTGATATCCAAGCGACTTATGCGCTGCCTTCGGAGGCGCCAAAAAAAAGTTCCTCCACTGCTGACATGATTCCGGCCGATTAAGTAACTGAAGCCGAAAAAGGAAAAAAATTCGTTAAACTGTAAGGTATTTTCTGTACAATGACGTAGGATTTTCGAAAAATATCAAAATCTAACAAAACGGCGTAGTTATGAAAAAAAGTCTGTTTTCTTGCCTACAAAATGGTCGTTTTTTTCAATGCCAAATCGTCAGTGTTCATCCAATCAAAAACATCCTACGTCATTGTAGAGTAAATATATTCAAGAGTACTCAGTTCAAATTTCAAGTCAATACGAAAATTG
This sequence comes from Ophion obscuratus, assembly GCA_964007375.1. NCBI lineage: Eukaryota > Metazoa > Arthropoda > Insecta > Hymenoptera > Ichneumonidae > Ophion > Ophion obscuratus. Next base: position 27,349,008 of record OZ023320.1, on the reverse strand, counting down.
CTCTTTGAATGACAATGACAGCAAACTTGAAAAATCTCATTTCGAGAAAAACGCGTTTAAAGATTTAACTATCGATTTTTGCAAGATAAAATGATATTTACCATAAAAACTGCTAATCAGCTATACCTGGCCCATACAACGGACTCCCGAAAAATGAAAAAAAATCGATTTTTCAAAGTGTCACACACAATGGCTTTACCAGCCGCTTAAATAGTATTTTTTAAGCTTCCATCTATACAGGGTCCTTCTCTCTTAATACCTTGAACCTTGGTAATGTTAAAAAATGAACATTATCCGTGTGAACACCGAATGAACACTGAATGTTCAAAAATGCATATTTTTACAGATAGATGTAGGAAAATACTTCGAAAACCTACGTATAATATGTCGATTATTTGAAAGCTAACAGTTGATAAGAGTCAATCAGCTCTGTGCATAAGCATAGGGCGCTCCCTTTGTACTTCACCCCCAACGGCTAAACCCCATAACAACCTTAACATAAGCCTATCTCCAAGCATCCCTTACAGCTGGCGATGCACTTGTTTGAAAATCATCAGTAACATTTCTGTGCCATTTCAATTAAATTATGATTTCCCCGAGTTTCAAGCTTCTCGAAAACCCCATTTTTAATGGATTTATTATTGGATATTACGAACATTTTATAAACAACTACGGATATTTTTAAACAAACCTAATGTGTCTGTTTTTCGTTCAAGGGAATAGGCCACAGTAACGGGTATAAAATCATGTGCGAATTTAACAATTTTTTTTTCGTATGAAAAAGTGATTTACTCATAAAATTAATTCCACATCTATTTAGTATGAATATCAAGAAATTCTGAAATAAACTATTAGAAAATATACATATTTTTTTCGATGTACAAAATGGCCGACTACTAATATTTTCTTTTATCTTTTTTAGGCGCTCCGCGGCGTGACATTAAGGGGCCAGTCCACTTTGAAAATTTCAAAATATCGATTTTTTTTACTGTTTTCGAAAGTACATACATTCAGAAATATTGTGTCAAAATAGGTCCAGGAATTGCCGATCGAGTTTAGGTAAGAGTTTTTCATAGTATAAACTTCAAACGCGTTTTTCTCGTAACAATGTTTTCAAAGTCTAGCTCCATCGTATCTCTAAAACTAATAAACCGATTCTCTTGAAAGTTGAACCATATATTGTAAACTGATTCGCAACAAGATGACCCTCGATGGTTTTAAAATTTTGCTTTTTACTCTTATTTTGTTGCGAAAAACTACGAAAAAACGCTTTTTTTACTTTTTGCGTTTTTCATCTGCCATTTTTTTATTTTTTGATAAAACTTCATATCCGAGGGTCTTTTTGTAGCTGGTGTCATACTGAATCTAATGGACTTTGATTTTTTTGTTTCAGACAAGCCGTTGCCGAGTTGTCATGGAGCTACGTAGCCCACCTATTTTTGAGGTGTTACGTTAAACTATAGTTTTTGTACTTAAAAATGAATACAAATTCATTAAAATTTTGTTTTTAAAATGTATTTCAAGACTTTATTTATCAAGTCCAACAACTTTTATATTCATATCTTTTATAAAATCCTCAAAAAAAAAAAAATCGCGAAAATAGCCTTTTTTCGTGGCTCCAAAGTGGACTGGCCCCTTAAGCATCTACACTTTTTGACCTAGAACAAAAAACAAAAATTCTCGTCAATCTACATTAGAATACATAGAGAAGTGCGTACGCAATTTGAAAACTATTGTTTTATTCAAAAGTTGTAGGCATCTAAATTGAGTTGTAGGTATTTGATTGAATTTTCAGCGAAAAATTTCGTATAAAACTGCTCATAAAATGAAAAATTTTCTATTAATCAGAAATTCCGTACGTATTTCTTTGTGAGATGCAATTAGGAACATAACTTTTAAATTTGTAGTAAATCGAGTGAACATTTTTGATGTTACTTGTCACGTCAATTGGAAAAAATTTGTCGGAAAGTCGAGAAAACCGCGTCTAAGGTTTTAAGTACTCTATGGCTGTGCCAGAGGTGGGCATTCGTTATACGCTCAGTAAGTGAAAAAAGAAATTCTTCTTATAAATCGAATATTAACTTATTCTTATGATGATGAAGCACCATTTTAGCGAAAAAATCCATTTTTTGAAAATTCTACTGTGGCCTTACCCCTTAAGGAGATACATGTGTGTAGAAAGGTTGAAAACCATTGAAATTCGATCGAAATCGGTAACGAAATATTTGTTGCATATTGTTTCCACTGAAATATAATTTTTATAGAGTTTTTGTTCGTCACGGTTCTACACGATTCATATTTAGGACCTCGTTGTCTCTCCATCTGGTCTATCAATAGATTTCACATGTGTACCTCGGACCTCGGCCAGACCTAATCTCATTTTCCAGTAATCTTTATCTACAAACTTCCTGTCTCTTTGTCTTCTTATCCCTAGTCCCACGAGCTTCGTTACGTTCGCTTATGACATCCCATTCTTATTATGCCCTTTCATTTTATTCGCGCTCCTTTCTTCGCGACCCCTTTCATCTCTAATCTTCAATCAGTTCAGACGTGCATTCCCGGACGAATAAGAAGTACCATTAAATTCACCTCGACTTTCATCTTTGCAGTGTTCTTTTATCCGCCCGCTTGACTAACCCATTTGCAATAAGAGCTAAAGAAAGTATTTCTATGTCTGGGTATTCGTAACAACGGATTTCTTTGTGGCTTTCTCTTCTCATCAATTTGTAAATTCAAAAATCCTCAGGCACCGGATGTCTATCGGTTATCGCTTCTCCATTTCTTCGTGGAAACAATAAAAAATGTCAAGATAGTCCATCGTTACAAAATATTAAAACTTACAAATATTTTGTTCATCTGCCATTGCGAAAATCGCTGTACGAAATAAAAAACAGCAAAACGGAGAAATATAATTTAAATCGTGCGCATGCGTTGCGCCGTTTATATGAGAACTTTGGTTGCTATTTTGACAAGTTTTCTAGACAATGTTTAGTTTTTTCGCTGCAGAGTTATCTCGTCTATATTTACTTTTATAGTTTATATTTTATTTCGTTAAGAGATCAGAATTGAACAATTGACGATTGTTTTAGGGGCAAAGATCGGTGAGTGCAAAAGCATTCCTATATAACCTCACGTTTAATCCCAAATTTCGCAATTGCTGCAATGAGCGATAACAATCTGTACTTATTTTTTATGGCAAACATTATTTGAAGAAAAGAAAACGTATTTTATAAAAGCTTTCGAAATTACGCTAGAATGAAAATCAACAGTTTGAAGAAAAAAATATCGCACGTGAAACAAAACAGCGTAGCTTTATAGATATTGGGAAACCGAAAATATACATTTTTCTTGCAGTATTGAAATATAATGAAACATTCATATCGTTAGGTATCGAGAAACCAACAATATGAATTTTGCTTGCATCGATTGCGTGCATAAAAAATTCAGATTTTCAGGTAGCGGCATGCCATAAATATAGATTTTGTACATTGCTCAGAGATATTGAAAAATCTATATAATGGAATATTAAATGAAGAGCAATTGAAAGTCTGGCAAATATCTTTCTCTTCTGTCTCCATTGTTTTAATAAATTATGCACGACAGCTCACAACATGACATCTTGGCTGGTGTGATTTTACTTTTACTTTTATTATTTTTGAGAAGATATTCATAAACGTATAAGGGAACGATTCATACGTACATCGGTTTTTCAAATAAAATTTACAAAAATTGAATGTTTCACTTTTATTATTCACTTCGATCTGATTTCAATCAGTTTAATAATGCGTTTAAAGTTTCGAGTGCGCACGCCGCTGCTCACATCATTTTCTCTAAGAAAGGCTGTAGCGACTGAAATTATTCGAATTTCGCCCCAAAAATTGATCAGCTTGTTTATAACCGTCTATACTATCGGATAATGCAAAAAATCAAGCTTTTCGAAAATTTTACACTGTGATGATCCCTTAATAGTTACTTGAAATTGATGACTATTGACATAGATTTGGTATGCTCGAATTTCAAATAATCACCGCGTAGTTAAAAAAAATTATTAAAAAAATCGACGATAGTCAACGACTGGTATTTATTGTTAACTTGAATAACCTGTTTGGTTTTTATATTTCAAATGGACCGTTTAAGCTGGAGAGTGTCCACCGCCAAACGTCGCGAAAAAATTCATCATCTGCCGGCGGCCATGTTTTGGTTTTTTTCTGTATTTTTTAGTAATTTCTATTAAAAGCTCTCAATAAATGTCCCTTTGTGTTGAAAAAATGCGTTTCTTTCTCCCAACCGTTTCCCAGAAAAAAATCGCAATTTGGCCATTTTCTTCGGGCCTCTAGGCCCCTTAAGCAGTGTTGTGCACGGCCAATACTCGGAGCGGTGATCGCTTAACCGTGCACTGGCTTTCGCATCAACCGGTGAGCGGAAGGCCAATACTTCTGAGACCTTGGTGTGGATACCTGATTAAAGGTCTGTACATCAGAGAACATGAGGAATATGGTGCCGCCTATGCAGGTACGGGTTTCCTACAGTTTTCCCGTATCCTTGGCAATTGCGGTATAGTGTAGCTTAAGGTAGTACGAGCGCGCAATCTTGATTTCTATAGATTTTGTTAAATTTTAACCAGCCATTGTTCATATCATTATTCATGATCGAGTGAAATTTGAGAACAGTTGACCATTTAGATTGGGAGATAACGGGTTTTAAAAGTGCAACTTTTAACACTGCAGGGTCTGCATTGAAATTTAGACAAAATCATTTTCCGTAAAAAATATTTGTGCCGTATAATAAGAAGACATATGGCAACACCGCATCATTCCAACAAAAATTTTGATTTGGTAGTAATTATTAATCGAATACATTTTTTTATTAGTTATTAATTAACCAACACTTTTATTTGTTGATGAAGATAACATAAACAATATAAAATATTAATATTTATAACGCAAATATTATTTTTACGATAAAAGTTTTTAACTTTAGGAACACGATAATTTTTTTGTCTCGAAATATTGGAAATATTGAACAATACTGTTCTGCGGTGTTGCCACATGTCTTCTTATTATCGGGGACAAATATTTTTTACGGTAAATTATTCTGTCTTTACCGAACGTTTTTAATAAAACTGAATAGTAAAGTCTCTTTCCCTAACTAGTTTACTATCTAAATATAATTTTTTTTCAAAATTTATAAACACAATAGAATGGTACGTGGTTCTGAAATTTCACTGAAACATGCATAATGTTATGAACAATGTCTGGTTAAAATTTGAATAAAATCTATATAAATCAAGAGCTTAAGGGGCTATACCAGTGTGAACGCTGAAAATTTGGCTGATTTTCGGGAATTTTTTTGGAAGAAAAGTACTCAATTAAATGTCTCGGAAAATTAAGAATATATTCAGCTATATTTAACGTATATTATATAATTTTTTCATAGACAAATATTGAGGTCCAAGCCACTTATGCGCTGCCTTCGTACGCGCCAAAAAAAGTACCTCCACTGCTGACATGATTCCGGCCGATTGAGTAGCTGAAACCGAAAAAGGAAAAAAATGTCGTAGAACTGAAAGGTGTTTCCTGTACAATGACATAGGATTTTCGAAAAATATGAAAATCTAACAAAATGGCATTGTTATGAAAAAAGTCTGTTTTCTTATCCAATCAAAAATATCCTACGTTATTGTAGAGAAAATATATTCAAGAGTACTCAGTTCAAATTTCAAGTCAATCGGATAATTGCTCTCTGAGCTACAATGTCAGCAGATTTGAAAAATCTCATTTCGAGCAAAACGCGTTTAAAGATTTAACTATCGATTTTTGCAAGATAAAATTATGTTGATATACAGTCCGACCTCCGAATAATAAACCCGGCAATAAGAAACTTTCCCCAGTTTCTCACTCCAGCGCTTCCCCCACTCCGACTCGAACACCGAGCTCGAGAATTTTGTGCGTGGAACCCCTGGTTAAGAAACCAGCCTGGGAGAGATTATTCGAGCAAAATAGAGTGAACGTTGTAGTGTAAATTGATGTGTGCATGCGTGCATGAGTATGTGTATGTGCGTGTGTGAATGTAACAAAAATCTACATGTTTATTAGAAATTTTTTGTATTCATTAAAAAGATACATATATGTGTTGACAAGATTTCATATAAAATAAAAGCAAAGATAAGGGCGTTTAAAGATTTTCATATAAAACAGCAAAAGTTACCGAGACGTAAAGAAAAGCGTTTTCGTCTTGTTGCGTATTATTTTGATCCGCAACGCACTCAACTGACGGTGGAATATTTTCGAGAGAGTCGAACTCTGCCATTGAAAATGAATCCCCAGAGATATTGACTTCTTCTTCTTTTATATAAATGGGATAAAACAATATGGACATAAAGCTCTTTGTTTAAATTATCACCTTGTGGCGCAGATTCTGTAATATTTTCTTCGACTTGTATACTACAGTCTGATTTCTTACGCTTCTCTACAGTTTCGGTCATTTTATAACAGTTAATAGTAATTCAGATACAGTAGTACACAATAATATTCAATAGTATGTATATTAACGTGAAACAAAAATTCGCTAAATAAATGTCCACGCGCCGTCGAAACCGTTTTTGCATGGGCCATGTGAATACTAAGTTGCAACTCGTTCGACCGAGTTTCTTGTTGAGAGGATCGCATGCGGAAAAGAGTGAGAGAGACAGAGGTATCGAGCGCGGAGCGCGCGCCTGGTGGGGGTATGCGATGTATAAGAAAAACTCTTCCCCTTGGGGGCTTTTGGTTTCTTATTCGGAGGTCGGACTGTAAATGATATAAATGATAATGATATTCTTGAAAGTATAAACTCACGAAAAAGGCAAAAAATCGATTTTTTGAAAGTTTCACACTGGTATAGCCCCTTAAGACGACTATGGTCGCAACGGAAGTGAGGTTTGATTAGCGAATTGCGGGTAGGGAGTGACAGGAATGGGTTCAATTGGGACGGGTAATACATAAATTTCCTCAGAAGTATACGTTGGAACACGAAAAACAAAATAAAACTACTTTCTGAAGACTGAAATAAAGATATTTCATGTGCGCGAAGTTAACAAACAGCCAAATAAATACGCAAAGTTCTCAATTATTCAGAGCGACGCGAGACTCGCGGCACCCCTATATATAACTTCATTACCGCGTTGCGGTAAATCAGAATTAGCTAGTGGGGCAGAGAAAATACGAGTAATCCAGCTTATACAAAAAAACGAGCGAACGAAAGGGAGCAACTGAAAAGCGTGTTCTACTTTTTGTTCTTTTCTTTTTCTTTTCGTAGTCACATTGAGGTGGGAGGCCGACGAGGCTGGTAGCGCAAGGCTTGATTTCGATGTTGAGAATAAAAGTATAAAGAACTCTGAGCCGTTCACCGTTCGTGTGTTCTGCGGTGGTCATAAATAAATTAATTCGCGCTGCGGCTAATTGACAAATCGGTAATCTTGCGGTCCGTTACGTCCGAAATCGTAACTGATGGCGCAATAAAAGAGAGCCGTCCTGCTTCACGAAGGTGTACGAGAAACGTAAGAGGTATGAAAGCGTGGATGAAGCGCTGGAGAGAGTGAGAGCGAGGAAGGTAGAGAGACCCAGGGAGAGGCCAACCCTCGCCATAGGTGGTCGTTTCCGTTCAGGAAAAATCGAGCGAAAAGTACGTGATGGATCCCTAAGTGTTGATCGAAGGTACTATCCAGGTACAATGCTGTGTGCGTGCGTGCGTGCGTGCGTGCGTGTGTGTGTGTGTGTGTGTGTGTGTGTGTGTGTGTTTGTGTACTGAACAATAATAAATATATTACATAAACATATAATATGTTTATAATAATTATTATGAACAACGCGGTGTGTGCACGGAGAAAACAGGGGTCTCGAAGTTTAGAATTAATACTATGCGTATAAAAAAAATATCATTAAGGGGAGATATACACCTAGGAGTCGGAAAAAAGGTCATTTTTGTGAATTTTTTCAAGCAAAACTATTTGAACTTTCGGATTGGGGTTTTAATTATCTAAAAGTATATACATTCAAAAATATATTTAATATTCTTTATTCAAAAATATCAAATATATACAAGGATATTGTATGATCCTTGGAGCGTCGTAAAAAAAATCTGCGTATACGGCACCCACTGGCGTTTCTTCAAAAATCATCTGAAAAAAAAAACCAAAAAGACTATTAAATTAGATACTATAATCTAGTACTTGTCATAGCCGATTTTGAAAATATCGATTTATGACAAAATGGCGGACTTTTGAACATGAATAGTGATTTTTGGGCCAAAAATTAGTTATTATTTTGCCTATAAAACAAAAACTAACAAGGAACATCCCTCAGGTGTCCGCCTCCGATTTTGTTGAAACTCATATACTTGATAGAGCATCGAAAACTTTGAGACACGTATTTTTTTTTATCGGTGGAAAAACGGATTTAAGGGGGGAAACCGCCCCTCAAAGAAAGGCGAGTCGAGGGGTGATTTTGCAGTTTCACCCAGAAGAAATTCACCGATCTGAATGAAACAAAAACGAAAATTCTTCTCATGAAAAGCGATGAAAAATCCATTACGAAAATGTTAAGAAAAAATTAAATTAGGGGGTAAACCACCCCGCAATTTGCCTTTTTTTCACCCCACACTTAAGAAGCTTGTATGCAAATGAATAAAACAGGTATCATTTTGAAGGGCAATCAAAATTAAAGTTGACGGGTTTTTGCGTTTTGGCGGCATACCAAATTTAAGGGGGTAAACCACCCCGAACATAAATTTATTTATCATGGTCGTTTTTTCTGTGTTTAAAGTATATCCGCTGATTTTAAATATTTCTATAAGCTACAATTTAATGTTTCCCATATGTCAAAATTATTACATTCGTCTTAAGGGGTAACTACCCCTCTGACGAGAAACATCATTGAAGTATCCGCTTTCGATATCGTTGAAACTCATATATGTGGTAAAGCATTGCAAACTATTACACATGTTTTTTTTGTATCGGCAGAAAAACGGTGTTAGGGGATGAAACTACCCCTCAAAGTTTCTCCCACAAGCAGTCCACCGATCTGAATGAAACAAAATCGAAAATTCCTCTAATATTAAGCGATGAAAAATCCACTACAAGAGTGTTGATTAGAAATATAATTAAGGGGTAAACCACCCCTCCATTTGCCGTTTTTCACCCTACGCTTAAGAAGGTTGTATGAAAATTAATAAAACAGGTATCATTTTGAAGGGGAATCAAAATTCAAGTTGACGCGTTTTTGCGTTTCAGCGGGACAGCAAATTTAAGGGGGTAAACCACCCCTAACATAAATTTGTTCGTTTCCATTCATTTAAAAAACCAGAAGATTTTGAAAATCCTGTTACCTTTGGTTTTGGTAAATCGAACACACATTGTGAAATACCCGGTTGCAATAATTTGGCCATTATCAGATGTGCATGGTGCAAAAAATCTTTCTGTTTAAAGCATTTTTTTGACGATTATCATTACGGCAGGAATTATGAGCCATTATTGTTGATAGACTAGAAAAAAAAGTATATATCACAAGAAAATGATTTGACGGCATATGACTGCGATACTTTTCACAAGTACTATTAATTAAATCAGCTGATATGATTCCCAAATTAAATATGTCATAATATATTAAAAACATGTTCGTTAACCTACTGTAAAACCCTCAGGTTCATTAATATGTTTAATTGAATAAACGGTAAAATAATAAAAAGATACGTTCCTCCACAAAACTACGTCTCTGGCTAAATTATCGCTTGATCCAGGCGCATCATCGTTCCGAAATATACGAAGCGAGCCTTATAACTTATTCTGGAAATTATTATAATTAATGATTAGTAGAAGTGTATGTTTATTCCTATGGAGATGCTTAATGGACGTACATATTAAAATCGGAACCGTTTCGACACGGAAATATGATTCTTATGAGTAAGGGGTAGCCCCACGTCCCCGCTCCCAAAGTACCGCTCCTAAAGCTCAAAACGAATATGCCTGCACATAAAATTGATATTACCGATGAAATGAAAACAGTTTTAACGAAATTGGTGAAACTTTTCGCGAAACTTCAAACGAAAAGCAATTAGAGGAGGTAGTTTACCCTTACAATGTAAAAATTTAAAAACGTAGTAATTTATAAACGCGGGAGAATATTTTGAATCCGCGGATACATGTTAAACACAGAAAACACGAGGGTGATGAACAAATTTATGTTAGGGGTGGTTTACCCCCTTAAATTTAATGTCCCGCTGAAACGCAAAAACGCGTAAACTTGAATTTTGATTCCCCTTCAAAATGATACCTGTTTTATTTATTTGCATACAACCCTCTTAAGTGTGGGGTGAAAAAAGGCAAATTGAGGGGTGGTTTACCCCCTAATTTAATTTTTTCTTAATATTTTCATAGTGGATTTTTCATCGCTTTTCATTAGAAGAATTTTCGTTTTTGTTTCATTCAGATCGGTGGATTGCTTCTGGGTGAAACTGCTAAATCACCCCTCGACACGCCTTTCTTTGAGGGGCGGTTTCCCCCCTTAAATCCGTTTTTCCGCCGATAAAAAAAATACGTGTCTCAAAGTTTTTGATGCTCTATCACATATATGAGTTTCAACAAAATCGGAGGCGGACACCTGAGGGATGTTCCTTTTAAGTAACGGAAAAAAAATCCTCTGACAAGTACTCGATAATGGTGTATAGAATAATCACAAAAAACCTCAAGGCAATCGGTTCATTGGTTTTCGAATAATTTTGGGTACCAATTTGAAAAACCTGTCGGCTCGGCGCTGCAAAACACGTTTCACTTTGTCGGCTGTATACTGGCTTATTTATCGAAATATTAACTTGCCGTTTTCATATTCTGGAGACCTTAAAATTGAAGAAAATGCAACAACAAAAAAATCGGTTTTTTCGACCATCTAGGTGTATATCTCCCCTTAAATATCAAAAAGTATTGAAAGGAAGATAAAAATTGTAATTATGGTATAGTAGTAATGAAAAAATTTAAATTTTCACCTACGATATGGCACGTAAACTGATACAAATCATACATTTTATTCGGCATTTTGTGATTTTTTATAGTATTCAAAAAATATTTTGTCCACGTGATTGGAACAATTAGTTTCCAGTATTCCACAAAAAGTACGGTATGAAGAGTCAGATTTTACTAATAACTTCGTAATATTTTTCTCTATACGCCGAAGATTTATGCTATGCGTATAGTGAAATTTATCCATACACGAAGATTCATGCTACACGTAAAGTAAAATCCATATGAAGATATAGCATACAGGGCTCAGCATATAGGACTCCCGCCTATGCGAGAATAGTTTCAAATGTAATATGCACGAATTATTTTTACTATACAGCATATAGGACTCGCGCCTATACGAGAATAGTTTCAAATGTAATATGTACACATAAGTTTTACTATACGGTGTGAGAATCTTTTTTACACTTTTTTAACAACAAGTCTTAGAATTCCGAACTGGCAGTAAGCTGCTATACTTTTCTAGCACTGAATATTAGAATTCTGGCAACCAGTGTTAGAATTTGAGGCCATATTTTTATCCGTGTGCATATATATATATACCGCGTCTCCCATTTTAATCTTACACATGATTTATCTCGAAAAACACTGCTCCGATCAAGTATTGATCATAATAAAACTTTAAAGGTTCAAAGGGGGATGATGAAAAAATATCTTTTTTGGTCCAAAATTCAAAATGGCCACGTTAAGACGGTCTCATGTATTAATAAAATGGGAACATGACGTTTTTTTTCCACCAAAAGATTTGTCGGGCCAAAACTAACAGCTTTGGATAGGAACATTTTTTTGGCAACGTTCATAATTTATAGGTTAGAACACAATTTTTTACTTTTTTAGCGTTGCCCAGGATGTATGACGAGAAGTCACTTTTGAGTAAAGTCACTTTTGAGGCCGTATTATTTGGGTTTGTTCGATACCCCAAACAAACCCAAACAAGGATTAAGTGTCTGTGGCTCGTCCCTTTCGTCATCAAACAAACTCACATCCACACACACACGCACAAATACAGTAGGGACGTTGAAGACTTTACCTCCTCGTCGTGCATTCTGAACAGAGCTAAAATAGTAAAGAATGGTGTTCTAACCGACAAATAATAAACGTGATCAAAAAAAAAATCCTACAAAAATGGTTAGTTTTGCCTCGACACATTTTTGGTGAAAAAAGTCATGTCCCCATTTTTTTTAACATATCGGCCGTCTCAATGTCGTCAATTTGAATTTTGGACGAAAAAAGATTTTTTTAACGTCGCCCTATGAACCCCAAAAGTTTTATTATACTCAATACTTGATCGGAGCAGTATTTTCCGAGATGAATCAGGTTCAAGATTAAAATGGGGCACCCGGTATATATATACACACCCACATGCACACATATATGTATACATGTGTGTTTTGCGCGTGCGCGTGCGGGGGGGGGGGGGGGGTGGGGGTGTAAAGAGTATTTGCCAAATATAGTAGCTTACCGAAAAAACTCTGAAAAGATGAAAATTTTTCAGACTACTTCATTTGATAGCTTATTTTAGATGTATTTTATCTGATTTTTATAAGCTTTCATTTAACTTGACTTGGTGTGAGATGCAAAATGGAAAATCTATATTTCACCCACTTCCCGACTACTTAGAGCTCTGAATTTTTGCAAACCTGCATCTAAGAGGTGACAATGCACGATTCAAGTTTAAAAATGCATAAAAAACAAAATAAAACAATTTGACTGTTTGTGAGATGCCAAACGGAAAATCGATATTGCATCCAATTTTGCAAACATGCATCTAAGAGGTGACAATGCATGATCCAATTTAAAAAAAAGCGCTGCGAAAAGTTTGCAGAAAAGAGACCTTGTGTTAGCAGAAATTAACGGAATGAGGAATATTCAATAGAACTACATAGAAAGTGCATTGGAACTTATTAATTCACTCTAAGTGCTCGCGGATCGCATAATCGTTAAAAGATTTCAATAGGTAAAATTGATTAAAAGGTAAGGTCCAATAGGTTGCGAGCCAAGATCTATGATAGATGCCACCGTTTACAGTTCTCCAGGACTTCTCCTGACAGTCAACCAATAACATCGGTTCGTTTGAAAGAATTAATCCTTCTTTGCAAACATTTCCGAGCTCTTGTAAAATCAATTTAAGAGTAAAAAGTAGAAACTAATTTACATGTAAAAAAATTGTTTGTAAAACACGCTTTTGTTTAATGTACTAAGAAGTAGAAAATATTTTTTTTACTCAGTAACCTATATATGACTATAAATAAAAACATGGGGCGCTAAAAATTTAGACATATAATCTTACATTTACATAAATCCGTTAACATATCAATTGTATTTAATTTACTGTAAAGCAACCTTAGATTTCTTAAATAAAAATCCTGAAACTGGGTATAAACGTGTGGTATTAATTTCTCTAATTACTATTGTGGCAAATTGAATACCGTTAATGAAACTGAGTTGATCAAATTTATTAAACATTTAAAAAGTTGAGCGCCACAAGCTTTTATTTATAGTTACATATAGGTGAATGGAAAAAAAAATTATTTTCTACTTTTTCCTACATTGAGTAAAAGCTTGTTTAAAACTAAAATGTTCACATATAAATTTATATAAATAATCGATATTATTGAAAACTTCCTACGAATGCGAATAAATCGAGGTGTCTAAATACTGTTTCACTAACTGTGTACACAAACACACACACACATACACGTTAACGCCGTTGTGGCGAAAGGGCGGAAGGAGAGTACCGCATAAAGGAGGGCAAATGGCCAAAACGGTAATGCGCCATTACAAGAGAGATCTCTTTCATTATATAACTCTCGAAAAGCGAGAGCACGTGAAGAGCGTGGAAACGAGAGAGGGATGCATAGGGTAGCAGTGAGAGGATGAGAAGTTTCCTTTTCCAATTTTCCTCTCGAATTCCGTGTTCGTTCTGACATACCTGGCGCATCTCCCGAATTTTTCATTGAATTCGATCGCAACTCTAATTTATACGCCTCTCTCCTTTCTCGCGAAGGAAGTTTCGGAATGCTCGGATGGACATGTGCCATGAACTGGAACAATTCAAAAAAGTTTTCAATTAATACAGGCTCGATGATGTAATAATTTGGACAATTGAATCGTTTTTATTCGGCGCCTTCGCTGTGCTACTGTAAAAATCATAGGAAATTCGTTGGAAAGAAGATAAAAAAGACCGATCAAAAATGCAGGATCAAAATCTCTTCGAGACTGAGAACAGAATTATGTACCACATTTTTCCCAAAATAGAGGCACTACTCGGGAAACCCGTGGTTCCGAAATGCTTATTCAAATTAACAAAGAACTCAGTTTCATTATCCTTGAGGATCTCAAACCTGTCGGTTCTGTAACGACAAATCGTTTACCTGGTCTGTCAATGGCTCATGTCACGATGGTTCTCGAGAGTATCAACGCCGAGTTTTCGAATCGTTTTTGTGCCGCTATTTTCAAAGATAGGAGGTTGGACGTCAGATAAGTTTATACGAATTTTATTATTCCAAACAACTTTTGTTTGAACTCTTTTTTGATCGGGCTATTAATTATCGAGATACGGTGATTTTTAAGTTTTCAACCTATGTTCTCTCATGGTTCGGGCGAGTTGGGGAGCAACATTTTATTGGGGTTACTTTCAGTATGCAACCATTTATCTACAGTCCATAATTCATATTCTACGCTAAAAAGTTCCGGGGTTTTCGTCTCTTTTACTGGACTACTTGTACAGGTCGTCACGTACGTAAACGCACGTACGCAAGTTACGAGAGGACGGAAACGCGAGTTTTACCATACATATGTATCACTGGTATAAATGTATAAATGAGAACGGGGGTAAGCTGGTGCAATAGAGGGAAAAGGACATTTTTGCAGGGCAAAAACCCAACGTTTGCGTTATCACACGATAACTTACGTCTATATTATAGTGTCATGAGGCGATGGGAGAGGAAAAAGTCGCCAATGTCCAATAATTGGAACCACGATACGAAACTGCACGACTAGCAGTACATGCGAAGGCACTTTAGAGAAAAAAACAATACAAAATTGCACAGTATTGATACGTTATAAAAAAAATATAATACAAAATTGTACGGTGCTTTTTCCAATTTTCTATTATATTCTTTTGCAGCTATTGCATATTAGATACTTTTACGTTACGTATGCAAAATGCCACAAGCCACGTATGTTTTACGATTCCCATAAATTTCACGGGTAAACTGCGTAAATTGTATTCGCCCGTACGATTTTTTGTTGTTGTAAAAGTGGAAAGGTCACGCGGAGGCACTAGCCTAATTTTCATTCGATCTTCATGTCATCTTCTTTCGGTGCGTATCTTGTGTAATCGCATGTTTTACTTAAGACGGAATGACACCTCATCGCGGTCGGTATGGTAGAACAATTATAGATTCCCAAAAATCTCTGAAACAGCTTTTCAGATCCCGTCGAAACTTTGCCAAACGACGTCAAATAGATAGACGAACGGCTGTTTCAGAGATTTTTGGGTGTCTATAATTGTTCTACCATACCGACCGCGATGAGGTGTCATTCCCTCTTAAGGGAAGGGTAGGGGTTTCAGCGTGAAAAAAACACTTTTTTGCGATTTTTTTTCATCTATATGGATAGGGTAAATTTATTGAAACCTTTTGTACATTGTTAAGTGTCATTTCAAGAACATTCCGTGAAATTTGTACGCGAAAATATCCACAAACAAGCCGGTGACAAAGCTTTTCCAAGAACGCCTTTGGAAAAATACGATTTGCGGTGTTCACTGTATCTCAGCTAGGAATTATCTGAAATCAAGTACCATTACAATTTAGTCAAAGTATCATAATATCCCTCCCCCCAACGGTGTTTGATAATTTTTTTTTTCATTTCTAAATTTTTGGTGGTCATGTAAAGTGAAAAGTGCTATTTTTCACGAAAAATTCCGCCATTTTGGGGGTGGAAAACCTTCTCAGTGTAAAAAAAATCTCAAACTAACCGTTGGGGGGAGGTATTTTATATGTAGAAGGTGTGTACCGAGTTTGAAATGAATCGGTCATGTAGTTTTCAAATGGCAGTGAACACGGACTTTGAAAAAGAGGTTTCGAGAAAAAAACGCGGCACCGGCTTATTTGTGGATATGTTTGCATACAAATTTCACGGAATGTTCTTGAAATTACACTTAACAATGTACAAAAGGTTTCAATAAATTTAGTGTCTCCATATAGATGAAAAAAATTCGCAAAAAAGTATTTTTATTCACGCTAAAACCCCTACCCTCCCCTTAAGTTGGGGAATTTTTGTAGAAGGGAGAAAAATTAGTAAGTCCAGTAAACATTGAGGTCTTTTCATGTATATTTGAAATGTAAACAAAAAATGTTCCAGCATGAAACAATAGATTACTGCAGATTCCCGTGCAGAAATTTTGACCGGGATACCCTATGTCCGATCAAATCTCGATCAGGATTTGTCATGGATTCCCCAAAACCGGTATCCCGGTTAGAATCTAACTTGCATCAGTATCGGCATATGTACGACGACGATGGCATCATTTTGAAAATTTTGGCGTCACGTGTGTTTTCTGTATTACTATGGAATTCCTAGCTATAGATAGGAATTTCTGTCTATAGATTCCTATCTATAAAATTCCTATCTATAGATAGGAATTACATAGTAATACCGAAAATACACGTGATGCCAAAATTTTCAAAATTATGCCATCGTCGTCGTACATATTCCGATACTGATGCAAGTTGGATTCTAACCGGGATACCGGTTTTGGGGAATAAGTCTCTGTTTATACCCACCGACATGTCGGTGGGTATAAACATGTATTTATGACAAATTAAAATCAAATTCACAATGATTAGATTAAAATTTACACCAACCGTGAGTTCTTACGTATTTCGAGAGAAAACATTTCGTCGAGGCAAAGAAATTTTTGCAAAAAATGTTGTGAGTTTCAAATATTACATTATAAATATGAAAAAAATCACAAAATGAGTTGTGAATTTCCTCAAGTTGAAGAAAATAAAAATCGAATTCACGACAGTTATATTAAAATTCACACCACAAGTGTAAACGTATTTTGAGAGAAAACATTGTGTTGAGGCAAAGAAATGTTCGCACAAAAAGTTATGTGCAAAAATTTCTTTGCCTCGAGGCAATGTTTTCTCTCAAAATACGTACGAACTCACTTTTGGCGCAAAATTTAATCTAATCATTTTGAATTTGATTTAAATTTTTCTTAAATACGAAAAAATTCACAACTAATTTTGTGAATTTTTTTGTATTTATAATTTCTTGTCAATACACTTGCATTTACAGATTTTGATGTGAATTTTTTTTAATTCACATCAAAATCTCGCGATGAGCGCGATCTGCCATTTGAATCTTTGGACAATTTTTTTTTATTGATAGTTTAATGCGTCAAAACTTTATAAATGTTATTTATTTTTATAATAAATTTAACATGTCATAATTCCATTTTTGACATTTTATTTCAGCCTGTATTCACCCGTGATTCTTCCCAGATTCCTCAATGATTCCATGGGGAATCTATTTAGAGTCATTAAAGGATCCGGTTCTGGATCCCTAATGGAATCCAGTTTACGGATCTTACATTTAGTCTTCGAATCTGATCCGATATCGGACTAGATCCTGACTGGGAGCCCGGGATAGAAGTCAGAATCCAGCTGTATCCCTGCCAAAATTTCTGCACGGGTTTGTCAGCCTATTCCATGTGCGTCTTGGCACTGCAGTCCCCAATCGGCGGAAAAGATGCAGCTCGTAATACTTGACTGAGACAAAAAAAACCAATAAATTTTTCAATTGTCATATATTTTCCTTCTGGGTAAATTAAGAAAAAGCGGAAAAAAATGTCAAATTATATCTTTTCACAGGTTTGAAAAAAAGTGTTAAAAAACACTGTAACGTGTTATAAAAGTTATTTGAAAAAACTTTTTCAACGACTTTTTAAATTCACTTAGAAGAGATTTTCATACTGAAGAAAATAAACTTTGGTTTGATTCAATAGGTCGTTTAGTTTTTTTGGTATCACGTCCGCCAATTTGGAAAAATCGTGAAAATGAAAAGCGGAGAAAACGCGCTTCAAAGTTTTCAATAGGAGGAAATATCAATATGAAATATCAATCGCTTCTCTGCTTTTGGCCTTGTATCTTCGAAAATATTTACGATTGGCCTCTGTAACTTTTATAAATATATTCTTGGATAGTTTATCTATCGTTATAAGCAATTAAAAAAAACGATTTTCCGGTCCAGTGTTGCCAGGTTAGAAGATTTCTTCCTAGATTTAGGAGTATTTTACCTGGGTTAGGAGAGAAACAGGAGGAAAAAATTCGTAGGAGATTTTTAGGGGATTATAAATTTCCGAGGTTTTTTTTCTCAAAACAAGTTTTAAAAAACCAACCACAAGTGCACCAATTCCGAGTGAATGCAAAAAGCAAGTAAGCCCAAACAAACAAAAACAATCATTCAAACCCAACCTTTACAAGCTGCGAAATAAAATGTCGGTCGCAATGGTCGAGGTTATAATGCACGTTCGACTCACGCTCAGCGTTGATTGCTGTGACTTCAAGCCGACAGCTCGTATGTTGAAGCGTTTCAGCTCTGAGAATATTTATAATGTTCCACTAATAATTCCACTAATTCTAATAATATTTCATTTATAAGATTCCATAAGAATCCACTCTGTGCTCATTGTATTCGTTATCGTTTTCGCTTTAAAATGCCGCTTTGTCCATCGTGCTACGGGTATTTTTCGATTTTTGGCAGAATTTTAAAGAGGGACCATCGATTGTAGAAAATTTTTCCCCACTTTTTCAATAAAAATGGAGGGTTTCGGAGTAATTAATAGTGAATTTGTATTCAGGGGGAAAAAATACGTAAAATGAACTTGGAATGGACCGTCGTCAATAAGCATAAGTTACACTATAGAATAGTTCAAAGTACATACTCGGCTAATAAGTAATAAATTGTAATAATAAACAAATATATAGACAAATATAAAAGCGGGTTTCTTGTGATATGCACATTAAAAAAGAAATAAATCCCCTCCAAGGCTCAAAGAGAGATTACCATACTAAGATAAATGTTTTTACCAACCATACGTTTCACCTAACTACAACAATTACTTCCATAAAAAAAAGTATTCATCTTCATCTATAATTCGCACAGATCGCAGCAATCAAGTTTCAAAACAAAATACTCAATACAGAAGTAGGAAATGCATTTTAAGAAACAGCTATTTGACGACATTTGACCGATCGCGAAAATTACCCCGACATTACATTAGATGTCGGGAAATCGTGTACACCATTTTGAAAAACGTATTTTCAAGAAAAACGCGTTCAAAGTCGTACTAGCAGTTCTATCGTTGTAATCATAAACGTACCTTCAACCTGCAATTCCTGCACCATGTGTTGGACTTTCCTCTTTATTTTGAGTTGCCTGAAGCAACGAACGGTTGGTCGTCATTTTCACAGTAACCCCTTGAGGGAAAAGTAGCTCGTTGCTTCGGTAAAGTGTAGCTCGATTTTCGTGGGCAAAATATCGAGATCCTCTCGTTCATTCGCAATCCTTCCCCCCCCCCCCCCCCCCCATGGCGAGTAAATACGCGCAGACTGAAGGCGAGAGATGAGTTTGCGTAAAGTGTGAATGAAGGGAGTAGCGAAAAGAAAAACGAAAACGCCGAAAATCAAGCTTGGGTAGCTGCTTGATCGTTCGAGATGCGAGTATTGTGATTCAATCTAGTGCGCGACCTCTCAATTTTTCCTCAACCCTGTCGGTCCTACGTGAACGGTAACGGCGCATATACGGTGTACACACGTATATAGGTATCTTCAAGTTGGGCGTATACGGTATTAGGAGACGATGGGGGCGCGTGTTATGGGGATCGAGAAAGCGAGTGAAAGAGACCGAGAGGGTGTGAGAGGAGCAGCAATGTAGGAGAGAAAAAAAATTGACGAAACGACTTCGGTCCGAACAGCCCTGAACCGGATGCAAACGGAATAGAAATGTCTATTTACTATGTAAAGTGCCACTCTCAGTTATACGTGAATGCAAAAGAGAAAGAGAGGGAGAGAGAGAGAGAGAGAGAGAGAGAGAGAGAGAGAGAGAGAGAGAGAGAGAACGAATAAAAGAAAACTTCTCTCGTATGTGAGGGTGTGTGAAGGCGCACGCTTTTTCACCATTTTTTTTGACGCTGTTCCGAAATTTTCCAAACTCTCTGCCATTCCCATATACAAGCACAGGGCGAAACGAGAGTGATTTTTTCTCCTTCAGCGATACTGAACACGCGCCTATGTAAAAGCGACGCTTTTTTGCCGTCTCGCGAAAGACATTTTTTGTATCGCACTACTCAAGCTTTTTCTCTTCCTTCTTCTTCTGATTCTTTTCTTATTCGCAATAATCGATCACTTCAGAATTCCAAGATCTTGTTGTTGGGTGTCCGCGTGGTCCATGACGGCCTTCGTCAAGGGAGCTGCTGGTGCTGTATATGAGACTCTTGTCGTATACAGGGTGGACCATTTAACGTGACCACCCCAAAAATCTCCGTAGCCTGTAGAGTGACGAGAAACATGTCTGGAGGTAATTTGATTGATTTCGAAGGGCTGATACAGTGGTGGAAAATTCATTTTTGTCAAGGTGATAGTTTTTGCGTTCACAAGGTCATCAATGGTTTTTCAAATAGGAACATGTTTTTTTTTTATTAAGACGTTGTAGCTGATATTTAGACGAATCCAACGATCTATGATATCATGACCTTGACATCATATCAGAGGTCGTTGGATTCGTCTGAATATCAGCTACAACATCTTAATAAAAAAAAACATGTTCCCATTTTAAAAACCATTGATCCGTTATCCGTTGAATAACCTGCGCCGTTATAACGGCAGAAACTATTCGAAGGTCAAGAGGATCATTCATCCGACGTCTTCAAAAAGGTGTCGACGTTAATGGCCATCACTTCTAACATTTGTTACAATATATTTTCTGCACAAAAAAATCAATTATATTATTTGGATATTCTTATTGTCAATACCTTCACGATTTTCCGTTTTTACACGTGTATTTTGGTGAAAAACCATTTCAAGGTCATGATATCATAGGTCGTTGGATTCGTCTGAATATCAGCTTAATTGGAATCTGAAGCTTAGTCTGAAATGCCTTAATTGAAAGAAAAAACATTTTCCCATTTGAAAAACCATTGATGACCTTGAGAACACAGTAACTATGACCTTGACAAAAATGAAATTTTCACCACTGTATCAGCCCTTCGAAATCAATCAAATTACGTCCTGACAATTTTTCCGTCACTCTAGAGGCAACGGAGATATTTGGGGTGGTCACGTTAAATGGTCCACCCTGTATAGATTTCCCTCGTTTCTCTGCTCTCAGGCTTTCTCAGCCGGCGTCTCGCGACTTTGCAAGAACATATTTCATTCACGCCTCGGGGAAACATATACCTCATGTGTTTTGTAGGTGTGTGCGTGGGTGTGTGTATATTTATGGGCCATGGTATTTGGAAGACATTCGAATTTGAGTACTGGCTTCATACTAACGTATCGCCCCCATACTCGACATAACACCAACGCTAATGTCCTCGAAATAACATCTAGCTGTATGTAGCAATATTAGTATTAAGGCTATTTCCAGGACGGTGGTATTGGCAAGATCAATGGTTCGTTTGAAACAAAAAACTTCAAGGACCGTCCTCCAAACAACCCGATAAGCTGATAGCCAACATCATTTTGATATAACGGGTTCAAATTACTTCCCCCTTATATACAGGGTGTTAGGAAGGTCGATGCAAAGCCTTAAGGGGGTGATAAGTCACCTCGTTAGGAACATATCTAGCCTAGGTGACCTTGGTTCAAAGTCTAAAGATTTTGAGTTATCATGGTAAGTATGATTTTTGGAAAATTTCCGAAAATTAGGTACTAACTCGTTCATAATGTTGAAACAGACAATAATTGGCAAATAAAAACTTAATTGCGTCTTAGCTTAATGTTCATTCAATGGACATACACTAATACAATAATCTGTATCCACACAACTAACTAAATGGGACGTGTTGAATGATTAAAAACTTGTGAAAAAATAAAAAGACCTCTTATGTTACGGGGCAAGTCCACTTTGAAAATTTCAAATAATCGAAAGCAAGCAAGACTCGAAGAAATCGATGATGATGAGCAATCAAAATGATGATGGCATTTTGTACGGTGCAAGATTTGCCGATTGAAGTTAGGTAAAAGTGTTTCATAGTATAAACTTCAAACGCGTTTTTCTCGAAACTAGTTTTTTTTTTCAAAATCTAGCTCCATCGTATCTCTGAATACTAAATAAACCGATTCTCTTGAAATTTGAACCACATATTGTAAACATGATGCGCAACAGGATGACCCTCGATGGTTTTAAAATTGTGATTTTTATTCTTTTTTTGCGAAAAAACGCAGTTATTTTACTTTATTCGTTTTTCATCTGCCATTTTTTATTTTTTGATAAAACTTTATATTCAAGGGCCATTTTGTAGCTGGTGTCATACTGAATGTAATGTATTTTGATTTTTTTGTTTCTGACAAGCCGTTGTCGAGTTGTGATGGAGCTACCTAGCCCACCTATTTTTGAGGCGTTACGTTAAACTTTAGTTTTTGTATTTAAAAATGAATTCAAAAGAATTGAATTTTGTTTTTCAATATATTTCAAGACGTTATTTATCATGCCCAATAACTTTTATATTAATATCTTTTATAAAATCCTCAACAAAAAAACTCGCGAAAATGGCCTTTTTTGTGGCTCCAAAGCGGACTGGCCCCTTAATGCTATTTAAAAAGAATAGCATTAACATAAGAGTTCCTAACGAAGTGAGCTATCACCCCCTTAAGGCCTTAGGCCACAGTAACGGGTATAAAATCATGTGCGTATTTAACCATTTTTTTCGTATGATAAAGTGATTCACTCATAACATGAATTACACATCTATTCAGTATGAATATCAAGCCGTTAGAAAAAATATATATTTTTTTCAATGTACAAAATGGCCAACTACTCGAAACTTCTCGAAACAGCTTTTGTCCAATTGGCGTGACAAATAACTTCACTCGATTTGCTTCAAATTTAAAAACAATTCACACTTCACAATTTTCACTCGATTTACTTCAAATTTAAAAATTATGTTCTTAATGGCATTTTGCAGAGGAGTACGTATTGAATTTCTGATTAATCGAAAACTTTTCATTTTATGAGCAGTTTATGAGCAGTTATAACAAAAATTTTCCCCGAAAATTAATTTCTTAAGTTCAAATACCTACATCTTTTAATAAAACAATATTTTTTTACATTCTATACGTACTTCTCTAAGTATTCTAATGTACATTGACGAGAAATTTTGTTTTTTATTCTAGGTAAAAAATTGTGGAAGCTAAATGTCACGCCGCGGAGCGCCTAAAAAAAAGATAACAAAAGAAAATATTAGTAGTCGGTTATTTTGTACATCGAAAAAAAAATATATATATTTTCTAACAACTTGATATTCATACTAAATAGATGCGTAATTAATTTTATGAGGGAATCACTTTTTAATACGAAAAAAATTGTTAAATTTGAACATGATTTTATACCCGTTACTGTGGCCTAAGGCCTTATGCATCGACCTTCATAACACCCTGTATATGAGTACATAGACTTGTGTGTGTGTTTGCATATGTATCGTACATGTAGAAGAGGGTAGGCTTTAACCCGAGCAGACACTGTAATATAGAACCCGATAATATATTAGAGGCTTTATCGCGTGGCTTATACGCAACTCTCCACGGAGAAGTATCAGAATCCCTGTTGTTCTCCAAGCAATTTTATTCCTATTATCAATATTTTTTACTCGTCTTTATTTTCTGCACGCTGAAAAAGTAATGTTTTCCGACGAAACGTGCGTTCTCCCAATTGGCATTTTGTGGCGCGTACGGAACGAAAGATGATTAGGCAAAATGGTGGGGACATTGAACGAACACCGAAACTACCTCACTTTGAGTTTCGAGGGAATCAGTAAGTACAACGAGGGTTAAGCGTTTCACCGTTGGATGATAAGGGATGCTGGCCCATAGTAGTTGCAATTCAAAGTTTCCATGAGTTCCGCTTTAAGAGATTTTGAGAACAAATTTAGTTGGGTTTAGTATCTCTTGTAGACATTTGCCGCGGTGATTTTCGGTACGTGACTTTACCACAAGGAACATTGCTATGTTGCCTAGATTTAAATATACTAATATCTTATGTCCTTCCCTGTGGTCTTGCAGGTTTTTGAGATCGAATAGTTTTCGCTCTTAGTCGGACACTTATCACTTCACTGTTTCCAGTTTCGTAGAGACTCTTTAAAGTGATGCTTAAGGATGTATTGCCCGTACATGCCTAACCAAAAGTGAGTTTCGGCGAGAATTTTGAGAACTTTGCGATGAGATTAAAATTTGAAAAAAATCAACCGTATTGAAGATGCTAAGAACATTGGTGTTGAATAATAAGAATGCCAAAAATTTATAAATAAATTGTTTAAACAAAAATTGGTTCAAAAAATCTCCGGTAAACTCGATTTTTTGTGACATTTAATGAATTATGATGTTTTGCTGAATACATATGATTTTTTGAAGAATTTTCTCTCTATTTCGAAAATCCCGTTTTTGGAATTTTTCAGAGGCTGTACCTATGGCACTGTTCGTTCAATACCCGGGACACTTCTTCGATTTAATATGGAACATTGTTCCGAAAACATATTGAAAATTCGTGACCATTCATCAATTGTTTTAAGTTTAAAAAATCAAATCAAAATAGAAAGTAAATTCTAAAAAAATGCATACCTATTCAGAAAAATCCCCGAATTCATTTTATAATATAAAAAAGTAGTTAAACGGTCATTTGTTGGACAATTATTTACAACAATTTACTTATAAATTTTTTGCATTATTATTACCGGAAATTAATTTATGTTCTTAGCATTTTCAATGTGGTTGATTTTTTGAAATTTTAATCTCATCGCAAAATACTCAAAATTCTCGCCAAAACTCACTTTTAGTAGGGAATGTACGGGCAATACCGACCTAGGTGGGTAAAAAAATTGCATTTTCCAAAAATATTTTTATCCAATAGTATCACCTGAGTTCCCTGAAAATTTTATTGAACTATTTCCTAAATTGAATGAGTTGAGCTTCTAACAGTCGGTCGGGTAAGCAGTAGCAGCTCCAAACTTCAAACTTTAAACGCGTTTTTCTCAAAAGACTGTTTTCAAAGTCGGTGGACATGATATCTCGAGAACCACGCGATGGATTGTTTTCAAATTTACAGGAGATACAATGAGAAACATTTAAAGGTCGTTGACGATCTTAGTTTTTAAAATAGATCTCTATTTTTTAATAGTTACGTAAAAATGATCACTTTTTTCATAGATTTTGCGTGCTCGAGTTCCAATTAGTCGCCACGTTGTTAAAAAAAATATTTTGGAAATTGACGATCGTCAACGACTTGTATTTAGCATTAACTTAAATAACCCGTTTGGTTTTTAAATTTCAGATGCACCGTTTAAGGTAGAGAGTGTCCACCGCCAACCGTCGAGAAAAAAACTTCATCATCTGCCGGCGGCCATGTTTTCGTTGTTTTTCTGTTATTTTTGGTGGTTTTTTACAGGCCCTAAACATATGTATGTTTGTGTCGGAAAGAAAGCGCTTCTTTCTCACCAATCGTATCTCAGACAAAAGTTTGGAATTTGGCAACTTTTTTGGATAGATGTAGTCGCTTAAGGGGGTAAATCCCTTTAGACGCCCGAAAATGAGTCATTTTTCAAGAATTTATTTAAAGGTGATAAAATAATCGCATCATTTTTAAATTTTGGCATTATCATATTACAACTTTCAAGTGTTAATTTTGTTTCAAACAAAACAAATGGTGGCTTTATGAGGTATTCTTTTACGCGTCTTTTGAAAAACTGCTCATGTTATGGCTCATGAAGTTATTGATCGATCTGGCTGAAATTTTGGGAGGTTTCTCACTATAACATTATTGGAAGGATATAACTATCAAATTATAAAAAAGTCTAAAATAAAAAATTAAGTAGGCTTTGTACTCAAATTTTCTTTTTTTTTGAGCATTTTCTCGACAATTTTTACCCCACCAAAGTAATTTATTTACGCGATAACCTTAAAACTTTAGGTATATCCTTCCGATAATGTTATATAGTACAGTCGTGCTGTATATTGGAATCGGAAAGAGTTGGAAGAAGAGTTTTTTGACAGGTGATTTTGTTGGTGCCGCGGGTGCTAAATCCAAGTTTGCCTAAAAATCGGGGTGTAGGGTTTTTATTAGGGGATGAAAGGGGATGGGACTGCATTAATGCCAAACTACAACCCCCACGAGGTCGGCGTCGGGAAACAAAATGTTCAGAAAAATCTGGGCTTCATTTTTGTCCAAAGCGCCGAAGTCGCAGAAGTTCATTTTGGGGGTGAAAAAGTGAGATGGAATTTTGAAAAATCAGTTCTCATTCGATAACTCTTTAGGAAAAATTCATACAATTTTTGATTAAATGAGAACGTTGTAGCCCTTGAAAAGACGCGGTGATTGGGTATTTGATAAACCCTCTCCGAAAATATCTTCACCCCCGGAAGAACTGTTGAAGTATAAAAAAAATTGTTTATTGAATAACTCAAAAACAATTGATTTTTCGGGGAACGTTTAAATGTACGAAATGTACAGAATAATTTTCTTTATATTTTCATTGCTATGGACCACTCTTGAATTTTGCTTTTTCGAACCCCTCTCAGGGGTTGAAAATTCAAAATGAAATTCCGGGACAACTATTGACCGAAAATAAAGAGACACGAGTTTGGCGCTATGGACAAAAATGTAGCTGAGGGTTCAAGCTACAAGTTCTTCCCTAGCACCAAATTCGTGCGGTCAATAGTTTTCCCAGAATCTCATTTTGAATTTACCACCCCCGAGGGGGGTTGGAAAATCAAAATTCAAGGGTGGTCCATAGAAACGAAAATATAGAGAAAATTATTCTCTACAATTCGTACATTTGAACCATACCCGAAAAACTGATAGTTTTTGAGTTATTCAATAAACAATTGTTTTTTGTATTTTAACCATTTTTTGGGGGGTGAAGATATTATCGGAGAGTAATGATGAAATACTTGATCGACGCGTCTTTTCAAGGGCTACAACGTTCCCATTTGAACAAAAAGTGTACGAATTTTTTCTAAAGAGTTATTGAACTAAAACTGATTTTTCGAAATTTCACCCGACTTTTTCACTCCCAAAATGAACTTCCACGACTTCGGCACTGCAGACAAAACTAAAGTCTGGATTTTTCTGCACATTTAGTCTCACGGCGCCGACCTCGTAAGGGGTGTAGTTTGGCATTAATCCACCCCCATCCCCTTGCATCCCCTAAAAAACCCTATACCCCGCACCCGCGGCACCTACAAAATCACCTGTAAAAAAATTAGCCTTTTAATTTTTTCCGATTACGGGGTTTTTCAGCGACAGAACGACTGTACTAATAGTGAGAAACCTCTCAAAATTTCAGCCAGATCGATCAATAACTTTTAGAGCTATAACATGAGCAGTTATTCAATAACGCCGCCATTGAGTTTTGTGTAAAAAATATTTTTTTTACACTTGAAAGTTGTAATTAAATAATATCAACATTTTTAAATGTTGCGACTATTTTATCACCTTTAAAAAAAGTAATGAAAAATGACTCATTTTCGGATATCTATAGGGATTTTCCCCCTTGAAGCAACTTTTTCCTAATGCCCTACTGCAGTGTATTTCCTCGAGAGCACAGGGATACTGAAAAAACCCTCCTGTGTACCAACACAGGCTCCTATATTTAATAACGTTTTAGTCGTGTTACGTTGAACTCAGTGAAAACTAACAGCCGCTCGGTGGCCATTGCGCAAGTCAGTGTGCGGGTGAACGGTCACCCATCGAAGTATTGGCCCGCACCAACGTTGCATGTCATGTACCGCCAATGCTTAGATTTTAATATTTTCCTTCGTTAAAAAATGTCTTAGTACAGCTTATAGAATCCTTGATTTCGGAAACTCATTGACCACATCTACTTACGAAAAGCGTCAGGATCTTTCAACATCCATCGGGCAAAATGTTTGTTCCTTCTTTAAGGAGAGGGTAGGGGTTTCAGCGTGAAAAAAAACACATTTTTGCGATTTTTTCATCTATATGGATAGAGTAAATTGATTGAAACCTTTTGTACATTGTTAAGTGTCATTTCAAGAACATTTCGTGAAATTTGTACGCGAAAATATCCACAAACAAGTCGGTGGCAAAGCTTTTCCAAGAATGCCTTTGGAAAAACGCGATTTGCGGTGTTCACTGTATCTCAGCTAGAAATTATCTGAAATCAAGTACCATTAAAATTTAGTCAAAGTATCATCAAATCCTCCCCCCAACGGTCTTTGATAATTTTTTTTTCACTTCTAAATTTTCGGTGGTCATGTAAAGTGAAAAGTGCTATTTTTCACGAATAATTCCGCCATTTTGGGGGTGGAAAACCCCCTGAATGTAGAAAAATCTCAATCTAACCGTTGGGGGGAGGTATTTTGTATGTAGAAAGTGTGTACCAAGTTTGAAATAAATCGGGCACGTAGTTTCCAAATGGCAGTGAACACGGACCTTTAAAGAGTGGTTTCGAGAAAAACGCGTTTGAAGTTTTAGCTGTCGGAGCTCCAGTGTTACAGGAGCGGGCCTAAATAGTCAATAACTTCGAGAGTTTTGCTCTGATTGACTTGAAATTTTGGGATAATATTCTTGAAATGTTTAACTATAAGAAAAGACAAAAAAATCGATTTTTTAAAAGTGCAAACCCCTACCCTCCCCTTAAGCGTTGCTTAGGTAATTACTTTTGCTCAACAGCCAAGAGAGGGGAGTTTGAATATACTCGCGCGTCATTTCGATGTTCGCCTCGGCCGATGGGGTTGCTGGTAACTTCGCGCCCGATCTTCGGGACCCGAGTGCGAGGAGAGCGCAAGCGGAAATCGCGTCGGCCCAGAGAGGGATAGGGCTATAGTCGTTGAAGTATACGGGGGGTCTAGAGTGGCGGATTTTGCTTGCTTGCGTTAGAGTCCGCACGTACGTGCCTTGGATATATATGCTAGTCTGCTATGATATCCCCTTAATGTGTATATATATATATATATATATATATATATATATATATATATAAAAACAAGTGTACATCGATATACGTATGTGTGTATTCCTCGAGACGGCCATGAGAGCATGAGCGAACGAGGGTGGAAACAAGCAAGGCGATAATCCCGCAGGAATCCCTAGAGGAGTCCTCGAGACACGCACGCAGATATCGCTCGGTTTGTCGTCCCATACATTTTTACTCCATAGGATGCACTATTTTGCTTCTTCGTTCGTAAGTAGAAAATACCCGTGCGTAAACGGCCCTTCTCGTTTTGAATGTTGCTTCCCCGCACTTACACTGCAGATTACGAGGATCATAATTTGGGGTATATATCCATCGTTATTTGCACTCTTCGTGCTATGCACCCCCATTCGTATCTTTCTTCGGCGATAAACATATAGATTCGAAAGAAAGTGGACCACTGGAAGCTTCGTCGTCACAAAGAACACATTTTCGACGTTTTTTTTTACGAAATTATAGTTGTGAAACGATGAGGAACGACAATAAGTTAAACAGTGCTGACCTCGTCCAATACTTGGATCAGTGATCGCTTGTCCAGTTAGAGGCCCGCGCGCTGATCACTGATAAGGAACATCCCTCAGGTGACATCCTTCGATTTTGTTGAAATCTGGATATGTTAAAAAGCACCGAAAAGTAAGCGATACGTATTTTTTTTTATCGGCGGAAAAAGGGTTTTAAGGGGTGAAACCACCCCTCGAAAAAAAGCATCTCTAGGGGTAATATAGCAGTTTCACACACAAGGAGTCCACCGATTTTAATGAAACAAAAACGAAAATTCTTCTAATCCGAAGCAACGAAAAATCCACTATAGTGACATTGCAAAAAAAATGAAGGTGTGAACCACCCCTACATTAAGGGCTGATTTCATCCCTTAAAACCGTTTTTCCACCGATGAAAAAATACGTATCGCTTACTTTCCGGTGCTATATAACATATCCAAATTTCAACAAAATCGAAGGGTGTCACCTGAGGGATGTTCCTTGTAAGTCGTAGGCAGTCTTACTGACGTCGTCACTGAAACTCACTATGGCATAGTCACCTTTATCGGCACAGGTTTTCCGCATTTTTCTTGTGCCCCCGTGCAAATTGCTGTGCACTAGTTCTCTGTAGAAAAGTAGGTCATGGCGGTCTTTCAGTAACTAGTAGGGGGAAAACCCGTAACGCCGAACGTCACCTACCGTCGAACACTCGTGCTATCATGACAATGTCGCAGCGAGTACGCGTAAAAACCCATGAAAGGGGTGCGGGGGAGTGTGTCAATACACAATCGCGGGACGCGGTTTGCCATTGACGCGCAAGGCCAAAGTGGGAGCGATTGATTGCTGCGTTTGGCGGGAATACAGTGCGTCGGGTAAGATCGAGGCGAGTGTTACTGCTAAGTTTCTATGTTTAAGTGTTTATGTCAATGTTTATTATACGTCGTGTTCCATAAATATTCGTGAAGGAATTTGTGAAGGTTTTTCTTGGTTTCCCAAGGGGTTTTGGTATAAAACACGTAATTTTGGGGATTCTCTGTCCCTTGGTACCGGACACAAAGTGGTCCCTTGACGCCGGACAGTAAACATGCTGTTCTTTTCTCGTAAGCATTTATACTTTTGATTATAACTGTTGTACGTTTTTTTTACAGGATAGAAGAACGAAGCGAAGTCAAAATGTAAGAGAAGAAAATGAATGGACAATGGATAAAAAAAATTTGCTAACTGAGTTTGAGAGAAGATTCGCTGCGCTAAGACGTTCCGAAAAGCACTCTACATGACAAAACATCGTTATTAAACCGTGCACTAGCTTTGCTCCAGGTGTTGTGCAGATTCTCCATAATTTGTCGCCATTGCCAGATGCTGCGAAACAAAACGATCAGTTGCTAGGAACAGAAAAACCGAAAGAAGTGAAATTCTGACTTCATCACCGTGCAAAATTGTTGTCGAAAAAATAAAATAAAAAGAACGTGAAGGACAAACAGAAAGGAATTGGAAAGAAGTTTAAAACAGCGATAGAAGAAAATGGGAAAAAACCAAAGGTGCCAAGGCCAAAGGAAAAGGTGGAGCTGAAGCTAAGAAAAAGCAACCATGAACTCAAATGTCGAATATAAAAACGACTTGCGTAGGGTGCCTGGAGGACCACGAAAAGGCCTAGATGCAGTGCGCCTGCTGCCGCGGATGGGTTTATGAAGATTTTGCAGACATTCTTAAATATTCGAAAACTTACATATGCGATTGATGCACAACGTTCTGAAGATGTCCGGCGCTGGGGGCTCAAAGTTAAGTCTGTCCGGTACTAGGTGCCACTTGGGGTGACGGCAATTTTTTGTACCAAAGTTTCAATGAAGTCTTCAATTGTGTTTATGCAGAGGTTGCATTATTGTTAATTTACTTTGGTTTTAAACTTTTTTGACGTAATTATTTCCAAAAATTTTACATTTCTCGAAGCAGTTTTTTTATTGTCCGAAAAGCTTAGGTGTCCGCCACTGGGGGACTTCCCCCTATAGAGCAGTGGCAAGTGTGGGACAATGTTTGATACTGGAATTAAGCAAAGAAAATATAAAAACTCATCAGCTTGTGATGTATGAGTGTATGAAATTCGTTTCTAATAGCGGGAAAAGTGAAAGATTCATTTCGGAACAGATTGTAAAAAAGGGTTTGGAGGAAGCGAGAGAGATAGCACAACTTACAAGAAGAGCGGGGAAAGGGAGGGTACAAAATGATCAGAAAGCACCTTTCGAATTTCCGGCCGCGACAGAATTGCTTTACATGAAACAACAGGTGGATGAAACGAGAATCGCGATATCCGGTTAGGATATACTAGGATTTTCGATTTCCGTAACACTTGCCCGATAAGTGATGGGTGCCTGTACAACCCGATACATCTTTTAATATCTCTCTCTCTCTCTCTCGCTCTCTCTCTTTTTCGTTCTGCCACCTCGATGCCTGTCTCCGACGTATCTAGAGAAGTGTCAAGCTTTTTCACGAGAAGCAGCGGTAGAAAATAAAGAAGTCGAGAAGTGAACTGCGTGCCGAGGCTGGAGACATGTCGTAAAGTCGTAGTCGGATAAACCGGGCAAAACTCTGAGGTTTCTCTCTCCGGGTAGTATACGAGGTAACGAAAGACACGCTCTTTCCGTCTCGGTACTAAGCAAATATTGATGTGACGTGCGCAACCCGCGATTCATGCGGGGAACAAACGCTCCAGGCGTGTCAAAGCTTCGATGCATCAGGTTAGAAAACAATTTCCTCGCCATTTTCACATGCTCGTGCAATTATATATGTGAAGGTTTTTTTTTTCATTGCCGTTGAGCTGGGTTGGGAGGGTTGAGCTGAATATCGATTTCGGTTCGCAATTTTGTCGAAGCAGCCTCAATAAACGTCGAGGCCTTAAGGGCTGAAATGTGGGTGCCCTAATAGGAGTCGCTGAAATGCAGCTCAAATAGGGCCCGATAATGGGATATCAGGTTTGAGTGGCTATGAGAAAAATGGCTTTAAGGAGAGATATACACCTAGATGGTCGAGGTCGAGGATTTAGAAGCTATGAACATTCCGTCGACCGTAGAAGACCTACACTATGGGCCTGGTATCGATGATTCCATGTAATTTGACAAATTTCATGATTTGTTCATTCCCAAATTTTCAAACGCGTTTTTCTCAAAACGACGTTTTTCAAATCGGTACCCAAAATTTCTCGAAAACCAATGCACCGATTGCCTTGAGGTTTTTTGTATTTATTCTATACACCATTAGCCAGTACTTGTCATAGGATTTTTTTTTTCAGTTACTTAGTTTTTATTTTATAGGCAAAATAATAACTCATTTTTGGCCCAAAAATCACTATTTATGTTCAAACGTCCGCCATTTTGTCATGAATCGATATTTTCAAAATCGGCTATGACAAGTACTAGATTATAGTATCTAATTTAATAATCTTTTTGGTTTTTTTTTCAGATGATTTTTCAAAAAACGCCAATCGGTACAGTATACGCAGATTTTTTTTACGACGCTCCAAGGATCATACAATATCCTTGTATATTTTTGATATTTTTAATTAAAGAAAATTAAACATATTTTTGAATGTATATACTTTTAGATAAGTAAAACCCCAATCCGAAATTTCAAATAGATTGCCTTGAAAAAATTTACAAAAATGACCTTTTTTCCGGCTCCTAGGTGTGTATCTCCCCTTAACAAGGAGATCAAGTAAGTATCCTCCCGACTCCTGTCAGGGCGGCCTGACAGACAACTAAAAAATGTAGACATCAAAGATTATTAGAACTGGTCGTCACAGAATGGACTGTGTCTCGCATTAATGCGATACATATTTCGATACATGTTTAATTTTTTAGATACATATTTCGTATTTAAATTTTTGTATAAATTTTTATACATATTTACATTAGATACATATTTTGAGGTTATTTATTGAATGTTTATTTGATCTTAAATGTTGCAAGTCCAAAATAACCTGCAGAAATGGAAAGGCTACACATTTAATTGAATTTTGATCGCTCGTTTTGAATTTGGACAATGTAACATCACATGGAGGTTCAGTTACTTAACAATTACGAAAGTTTCATTCTTATTATTATATTGTTCCTTCCTATAATATAATACTATCTAATTCATAAAGCCGTCACAGGCCTCCAGTGAGAAAGTGCTACTGCTTTTCAAGGGCCTGTACGAGCCCTCGAAACTAGGAGCCCCACAACCTTAGACAAAATCAAATGCGCTCGACCAAAGCCCTAATTACTCTCAAGGGATATTCATTTTCTTCCAAAGGCTCAGATATGTCCAATAAAAGTTGTTCTTCGAAGTTTTCATAAGTTGCCCTGAATCCGTTTCGAGACAAAAATTATTAAGTTTTAGGCATATTCAGCACAGCGTCTGATGAGCAATCCAATTCAACCGCGTTCGCTATCTCTTGCAGACATATTAATTGCGATCATCGACGGTTAAATTTTACCACAGTTTACGATTTTTCTTAAGACACTATGTAATCTGTTTTCGCTCCGAAAATGATGTCGCGAAACTTGTGGAAACTCTCAAGGTGGACTTTTATCGGCGATATCTGCTCTTTTTGTTTGAATTTTCCAAGGTTTTGTATAATAGCGGACGAACTGTTGATATGCGTACAAAAGGGAGAAGCACTTGTGGATTTTCTTAAACCAAATTTCGCTGAAGAGGGAACGTGAGGGCGTCAGAGGAAAAGGGGGGGGGGGCGCAAGCGACGGTCTCGCTATACAGGGTGTCCCTCTTATCTCTGTCACCCGAAATAACTGGGTAATTATCGACGTCACAAAAAATGTTCTAGAAAAAAGTTGTACAGTGGGAAGGGGACCATCAAATGCGACCGATTTTTTACTATTTCGGTGGAGGCGCTGACGCACAGTGACGATCACCTCCACTTTTTAAAATGGAATGGTACATTTTTTCAACCATCTTAGGGATCACCTCAAGCAGCATAAAAAACATTCGGGGTCAAAGTCGTTCAAGGTCATTCAAGGTCACCTATTAAAATGAAATACAAATCTAAATATCTCGGACCACTACGAAATAATTGGTAATGAGCCGAGATATTTAGATGTGTATCATCGATACTGACCTTGAATGACCTTGAACGACTTTGACCCCCTAATTTTGGAAAGTGAAAATTTATCGGCAGATAATTGTTAATAACAAATGAACTATGCAATATAACAAAAAACCCTACGTACTTCCATAGACAATGTATTTTTCAAGATATATTCAATACTTCAAGTGAATCGGTTGAAAATTGTATGAGTCATATTTCCGGCCAACTTAAAAAATGTAGTTTAGAGATAAACGCTGCACATCCGCCATTATGAAATGTAGCGCCTCAAAAAAATTATTGTGTACAGTGACTGATATATATGATAAATATCCTTTTTAGTAATCTCGATTTATTTTGTAGTTTTTTTTTAAATCCTCAAAAAGCCTATTTTTTGGCCTTTAAGCAGCCAGTCCACTTTGGAACCACGAAAAAGGCTATTTTCGCGATTTTTTGTGTTGAGCATTTTATAAAAGATATGAATATAAAAGTTGTTGAGCTTCATAAATAAAGTCTTGAAATAGATTTAAAAAAAAATTTAATTCATTTTTAAGTACAAAAACTATAGTTTAACGTAACGCCTCAAAAATAGGTGGGCTAGGTAGCTCCATCACAACTCCGCAACGGCTTGTCTGAAATAAAAAAATCAAAGTCCATTATATACAACGTTTTATCAAAAAATATAAAAAATGGCAGATGAAAAACGAAAAAAATTTAAAAAAAAACGCGTTTTTTCGCAGTTTTTCGCAAAAACAGAGTAAAAATCAAAGTTTTCAAACTATCGAGGGTCATATTGTTGCGAATCATGTTTACAATATGTGGTTCAAGTTTCAAGAGAATCGGTTTATTAGTTTTAGAGATACGATGGAGCTAGATTTTGAAAACGGTGCTTAGAGAAAAACGCGTTCGAAGTTTATACTATGAAAAACTCTTACCTAAACTCAATCGGCAATTCCTGCACCG
Source organism: Ophion obscuratus (assembly GCA_964007375.1). Taxonomy (NCBI): domain Eukaryota; kingdom Metazoa; phylum Arthropoda; class Insecta; order Hymenoptera; family Ichneumonidae; genus Ophion; species Ophion obscuratus. Next base: position 27,313,225 of record OZ023320.1, on the reverse strand, counting down.
TACAAAATCCCTTCTGATTGCTCATCGTCGTCGATTTCTTCAAGTCTTGCTTGCTTTTGATTTTTTGAAATTTTCAAATTGGACTGGCCCCTCAATGTGGCCTAACCCCTATAAAAAGTGGAGGTAACCTTCACTGTGCGTCAGCGCCTCCATCGAAATAAAAAAAAATGGTCGCATTTGATAGTCCCCTTCACACTGTACAACCTTTGTCTGGAACATTTTTTTGTGACGTCGATAATTACAGAGTTATTTCGGGTGGCACAGATAAGAGGGACACCCCGTATATAAGAGCAAGAAGCGTCGAGGAGGAGTATGAGAAAATGGATGGCGTTGACGGCTGAGTGATAAGACCCACGACGATTTTCTTTTGTATCTTTCTCTCTCGATGATTCTCCAATACGACAAGCTCACTCCATCTTTTCCCCCCTCGTTTCCCTAACCCTCTGTTCAACTAACCCTCCTGTTCAACTCTTTCTATCTCGCTCTCTTTGCCTCTCTCCCTTTCGCCCCCCCCCTCGCTATGTCACTCCCGCTCTCTCCCTCTCGTTCTACCCTCCGCACGATTTTTAGATTTCCTGTGATATCCCGCTGGATTCTCTGCTTGCTGAGGGATATTGGATATCAATAACAGGTAGGGGCGTCACTACACGTTCGTAACAGCGTGAACATCATTCCCTCGTCCACGGAAAATAACGTACGCACAATTCATGAAAGGATATTAAGGGCCGGGACGAAAATGGCAATCGAATAAAACTTATTGCAAAATAATGCAGATAACGATGAATGAAGATCCAATTCCACTGTCATGAGGGTTCTCCATACGTCCTATGGCCGACTTGCGTAAGGAGGTTGGAGCGGTCCAGTGTTACATCCCAGCGAACGTGCAGGAGGTCCCGTGCAGAAATTTTGGCAGGGATACAGCTGGATTCTGACTTGTATCCCGGGCTCCCAGTCGGGATCTAGTCCGATATCGGATCAGATTCGAAGACTAAATGTAAGATCCGTAAACTGGATTCCATTAGGGATCCAGAACCGGATCCTTTAGTGACTCTAAATAGATTCCCCATGGAATCATTGAGGAATCTGGGAAGGATTACGGGTGAATACAGGCTGAAATAAAATGTCAAAAATGGAATTATGACATGTTAAATTTATTATAAAAATAAATAACATTTATAAAGTTTTGGTGCATTAAACTATCAATAAAAAAAAAATTTGTCCAAAGATTCAAATGTCAGATCGCGCTCATCGCGAGATTTTGATGTGAATTAAAAAAAAATCACATCAAAATCTGTGAATGCAAATGTATTGACAAGAAATTATAAATACAAAAAAAATCACAAAATTAGTTGTGAATTTTGTCGTATTTAAGACAAATTAAAATCAAATTCAAAATGATTAGATTAAAGTTTGCGCCAAAAGTGAGTTCGTACGTATTTTGAGAGAAAACATTGCCTCGAGGCAAAGAAATATTTGCACATAACTTTTTGTGCGAACATTTCTTTGCCTCAACACAATGTTTTCTCTCAAAATACGTTTGCACTTGTGGTGTAAATTTTAATATAATTGTCGTGAATTCGATTTTTATTTTCTATTATTATATTTTAAAATACACGTTATTTTATAATACACGATTATATTTTAAAATACACGATATTTTATTTTAAAATACACGTGATGCCAAAATTTTCAAAATTATGCTATCGTCGTCGAATCCAACTTGCATCAGTATCGGAATATGTACGACGACGATAGCATAATTTTGAAAATTTTGGAATCACGTGTATTTTCGGTATTACTATGTCATTCCTATCTATAGATAGGAATTTTATAGATACGAATCTATAGACAGAAATTCCTATCTATAGATAGGAATTCCATAGTAATACAGAAAATACACGTGGCGCCAAAATTTTCAAAATGATGCCATCGTCGTCGTACATATGCCGATACTGATGCAAGTTGGATTCTAACCGGGATACCGGTTTTGGGGAATCCATGACAAATCCTGATCGGGATTTGATCGGACATAGGGTATCCCGGTCAAAATTTCTGCATGGGGTGTCCTCTCTCGGTTATTCCCAATATCCTCATTTGCCCTCATAAGCTTATTAAATGTATAAATCTAAGAATAAGACGAACAACAGCCTAAAAAGGAACGTGCGTACGTTTCGCAGGCATATCCAACCCACAGTGATATATGCATAGACTAGACGGCTGCGACGAATTTATAACTCTGACTAAAAAATAAGACATCCGATCTCGCAGCGTAGTCCGATAAATAACTCTCGATATGAGAAGTCACCATAGCCATAAATTCACATAACACAAACCATGCGAATGCTTAGGTCTCTGATGTCGAACTCTATATTCCATGCGCTTTTTCGCCGAAACACGGGACAAAGGTCTCCTTCTCTTCATACGCATATTAGTCAGAACCGATGCCGTGGAATAAGGACATGAACGTGCCTAGCGAATCTGTAACTTACTCGCACACCATACCGCGACCAATCACGCTAATTAACCGATATATCAGGTTGATAAAAAAGTTTTGTCGCAATAATTTCAATATAATTTATATTTATATATCTTATACAAAACATTTCTAATCAACAATATATTTGCCATCGGTTTTTATGACACTCGACCATCTAGTTGGCGACTCATTTATTCCCTTTGCCCAAAACTGCGGCGGCTGGAACTCAAAGAAATTTGAAATATCCCTTCTGAGATCGTCGACGTTTTTGAAGGTTTTGTTTCTCAAATATGCCTTCAAATGTCTGAACAAATGGTAGTCAGATGGCATGATGTCGGGAGAGTATGGTGGATGAGGAACGGTATTCCAGTGAAGCTCAGTGATTGTTTTGTGGGCTTCCTTTGCGACATGGGGTCTCGCGTTGTCGTGGAGAAGGTGCACAGTCGCGCGTCTTGGCCGTGTTTTTCTTATAGCTTTTGCCAATTCCTGGAGATTCTCGATGTATCGTGTAGAGGAGATCGTCTTACCTACAGGGAGAAAATTGTGAAACAGCATTCCCTTTGCATCCCAGAAACAGCACAACAAAACCTTTTGTGAGTGATGATCAGATTTCGGTTGGTGTGGCGGTTTTTCTCCGATAGGAAGCCAGTAGGCTAAACGCGTTCTGTTATCATACAAGATTCAGTTTTCATCTCCCGTCACAAGATCTTCTAAAAACTCCTTGCGATGGTGGCGAAGCAGGAGAGACTGGCAGATGGTCACGCGACAGTTCTTATTGTCGTCGGTGAGACGGTGTGGTATCCATTAAGCTAGAACCTTCCTGTATCCCAAGTTGTGTAAGTGATTGACTATTGACGGTTGGGTGCAGTCAAGTTCTCTTGCTAGCTCGTGCGTACTTGCTTCCGGTTTTTCTTTGATGCAGCGGAGTAATGCTTCATCATCGATGGTCGACGGTCGTCCGGAACGTTCCTTATCTTCAAGGCTTGTGTCTCCAGGTTTAAAACGATTGAATCAACGCTGGACTGTTCGATGAGAAACTACATTCTCGCTGAATGCATCCTGTATATTTTTAGCAGTTGTGCTTGCGTTCGTGCCGCGCCGCCACTCGTAAAAAATGATCGCTCGAAGTTGGTCCTGCGAGATTGAAGCCATTTCTGTCCAATAGAACGCGCGCTCGCCCTTTTATACCCTGTCGCGCGGAAGAGTAGACAACATTCTAGAATATTCTCGACATAGCTCGATGTCATATTGCGTCAATACGTAAAGAGACATTTTTAAAATTTTTGCGACAAAACTTTTTCATCAACCTGATATTCACGACCAATGGACTAATCCATGAAGAACTAAATGACCAAAACCGCACTATCCCAAAGGTTCCTTCTCCCATCATGGAACTCCTCGTAATTTTCATATGAAGAAAGATTTCTTTGCTCAATCCCAGTCTCCCGTCAACTACCATCGAATCAAGTTCTTTTATCGAGTCTCAATCCCAGTCTCCCGTCAACTACCATCGAACCAAGTTCTTCTATCGAGTCTCAAGCCCCGTCTCCCGTCAACCACCATCAAATCGAGGTTCTTCTATCGAGTCTCAATATAAGTCTTCTGACAGCATCCATCGGACTCAGAGCTTAATCTCCCGTGAATCAACTTCGAATCAGTTCCTTTATCGTGTCTGAATTCCAATCTATGTACGAACAATCTTATTGCAAGTCTTTCGTTTGAATTCATTAAATAAATTGACAACTTCGACCCACAGTTCGCGTAAAAAGGTCGAATCCGTTTCCCGTGCTGTAAGATCGTACAGAGCTTCAAGTGGCTCCCGCCGTCCATGTATATTTATATTTACGCCTACCGAAAATCTTGTGCGCGTATCATCGGTCTACTCCAACATCGAGCGCATCTGGCCATGAGCAAAGGCCCATATTCATAAGAGCGTCTATCAATATCTTAAGGGGTTAGGCCACAGTAACGGGTATATAATCATTTGCGAATTTAACATTTTTTTTTCGTATGAAAAAGTGATACACTCATAAAATTAATTACACATCTATTTAGTATGAATATCGAGCTGTTAGAATTTTTTTTCTATGTACAAAATGGCCGAGTACTCGAAACTTCGCGAAACAGCTTTTTTCCAATTGGCGTGGGAAATAATTTCAACAATTTTCACTCGATTTCCTTCAAATTTAAAAGTTATGTTCCTAATTGCATTTCGCAGAGAAGTACGTACGGAATTTCTGTTTAATCGAAAACCCTTCATTTTATGAGCAGTTCATGAGCAGTTATAACGAAATTTTTCACTGAAAATTGTTTTCTTAAGTTCAAATACCTACAACTTTTTAATAAAACAATATTTTTTAATTCCGTACGTACTTCTCTAGGTATTCTAATGTAGATTGACGAGAATTTTTATTTTTTGTTCTAGGTAAAAACTGTGGATGCTAAATGTCACGCCTAAGAAACGGATAACAAAAGAAAATAAAAGTAGTAGGTCATTTTGCACATAGAAAAAAAATTCTAACTGCTTGATATTTATACTAAATAGATGTGTAATTAAATTTATGAGTGAATCACTTTTTCATACGAAAAGAATTGTTAAATTCGCACATGATTTTATACCCGTTACTGTCGCCTAACCCCTTAACGAGCGAACACACACATAGCTACGCACACCGACAAATATAAGCGAACAACATCATTCTGTTATTTTTCTGTATTATTCCTTTACTCTTCTATTATTATTAATTCACATTCAAATCCGAGTATCCATTTGTAATAAAACGTAGGTTAAATTTGTGAGCTTGTCGAATTATCCCTCAATACCGACATATCGCGTCAATTCCTTAATTCTATTCTTTCCCACGCACTACCCCTTTTTACCCTCATCCCGTGCTATTGGGCTAAACGTAGGCAACAAAAAGGGAAACAAAAACATTATGTTCGCGTCCCTTCCGGATGTGACACCAGTTGAGTAAAATGACGGTTCATGCATTTTTTTTCAATGAACCTCGAAGAAATGCAAAAGTGTAGATTTATGCTGTAGATGCTAATTGTTCATAAGCGGTAGTCACACAAACGAAGAAAAAAACTGTCGTTATTGTTATAATAATATCAATAATTTCGTAGACACATTTTAAATTTATGAATATGCTTACGGAAAATAACAATGTCCTGCTTATAACCGCTGCACCAATAACGTATAATTTTTAAATATAACCATAAATTTTGCATACATGACAATTTTAATAGGTACAACTCTACAATAATTGTACAGTTGTACCTAGTTGTACTGTACAACTGTACAATTAGGTACTGCCATAGGTACAACTGGTAACCATGTGTTCCTCGCCACACACACACGCACACACACGCACGCATACACACGAACAAACACACGCGAACATACACACGCCCACAAAACTACATCCCTATAGGGACTTGATAGGGACGTCGCACGTAGGGAGTCCACATTGGAATCCAAGTGGATACCGTGCTACACACACAAGCACACATACACGCACACGCGCGCGCGCGCGCACGCACGCACGCACGCACGCACGCACACACACACACACCCACACACACACACACACACACACACACACACACACACACACACACACACACACACACACACACACAAAACTACATTCCTATATGGACTTGATAGGGACGTCGCACGTAGGGAGTCCACATTGGAATCCAAATGTATACCGTGCTACACACACACACCTACACACACGCGCGCGCGCCCGCACGCACGTTCGTGTATGTATATATATATATGTACGTCGCCTTGGACCTCCGCCGTCTATGGGTCATAGGGAAATGGTCAAAGCTCAATTCCCATTTCGCAACTCAGTTCGATTTTGAGATTCCATTACCGGGCTGGGCATGGTTACATAGCTGCGAGAGAGGCCTCCCGAAATCAATATTTAAATCTCTAATGGAACCGGCTAGCTGTGAGGCAATTAGAGCTCAAGAGCCGCCACTTAATTCGTAACGTAACGTCGTTCCGCGATTGCGAAATTTCCAATTCTCTCTCTCTCTCTCCCTCTCTCTCTCCTATTGCCGCTTTCCCGCTCGTACACTCGGTGCACAATCGTTTCCTAGTTTCGTATCTTGCCAGTGGCAAGAATTCACCAATTTTCATAGCCATTATGATGCCCCTACATATATATTAGTAATGCTCGCGTAGATTGCTCGGATCTCGTTGAAAATCCCTTGAGAATTCTGCTCGAATCTATCGATCGAAATGTATGCGAAAATATATTCGAGGGGGGGTTATTTTGAAGCCATGCAGCTTTGAGATCCGCGTTCGAATATTTAACATTGTGTATACCTCAATGTCTTCACACTCACCTTTAGATGAATGGGAGCATGTTTATAAAAATGTAATTCCAAAAAAATAGAAGGGCTGCCCTCAGAAGAACCTGATGTGCTGACAGTTGATAGGGTAATTCCAGGGGAGTTGGCGAATAGAAATGTTTCATAGAACCGCGCACCAGACTTCACCTGTTACTGCTTAATTTGCTTCGCGTCGTGCGCAGGTGTAAGTCTACGAGCAAAAGTTTGACAACAAACATGTTAAGTATGTAAACTCCTTTTTAATTATTCTGACTACTGTTAATTTTTTTAAGGTTTCACGTTTTACATTGTCGTGATGTTATATTGTTTGGGTTATTGTAAAAGTTATTTTGTAACTAAAATAACTAAAGATGTTATTTTGTAAAAGTAATGGTTGCTTTCGTAATTCTTGAATAGTTCACGAACAGTCCTTTGTTATAACCTCATGATTTCGCATGTATTGTTTCTTCTTGGTTACATTTTAGATGTGGCCATCTCTTCTGGGATATTAGGAGAGAAGGCATGATGTCCATAGTATTAGTTGTAATCTGTTGGAGCAATTCAGTTTTTCTACATTTGTTTTAGATGCCTAATAGGCACAAGAGAAAAGTAATTGCTCTACGAGGGAGCTGGACTCAAGAATTATTAAAACCAGCTATTATTGCTGTAAAAAATGATGAATTGTCGGTGCGTGAGGCCGCTAGGACCTGCGAAATCTCAGGAAGACCATAGAAATACGATATAAGAGCAACGACCAAAAACGTTGCGGAGAAAATTATTATGAAATTCGTCTCATCGAAGACTGGCTTCAGTGGATAGTACGCCAACTTTGGGTACACAAAAATTATACCGATTACGATTATATGTGTTTTAGATGTGGCCAAAAGAAAAAAATAATTAACAATCAAAACATAAAACGAAAGAGAAAACCGAGAGCACAATGCTGGATAACTGGCCATCACACTCGGATACTCAGGGAGAGATAGGCAATTGGGATTTAAAAAAATAGTCATTTTAAAGTTGGTCTGACAGGAGTTTGTTTTTATTTCGTTAATTATTTTAAAGTTAAATGGTCAAAGTTCAATTACAAATGAAGATAAGTTAAGGGGTTATATACAGTCAAGAGGCCCAAAAAGGTCGATTTTTCAAGAATTTTTCTTGAGAAGACCTTCAAATCTATTAACGTAAAAATGTGTACACATATTATGGTAACTTTTGACTGTATTTTAACATTTTTTATTTGTAAAAATAATTATTTTAAAAGCTGATCTCCGGGAGCACCTCTAAAAAAAGGCGTCTTGGGGTGAGCACGATATCTCTGGACTGGATCATCTAAAATGAAAAAAACCAAAAATATTTCGTTAATATAATGGATTATCTGATAATTGATCGAAGGAATGAGCAAAAAAATAATTTTTGACAAAATGGCGGCCTCCCAAAAAAATCATTTTTTAACAAAAATTTAGGCCTTAAATTGTTTATAAAATGGAAAATATTTATCGGTGAAAAAAAACCTTCGATTAACCCTTCTCGTATACACATCTGCCGTCACCCGGGACGTACACACGGGGTCCGGAGTCTCCCATCGATTTTTGAGCGCTTGCTGTGAGAAGACTATTTGCCCGATTTGAATAAAACAAAAACCAAAACGCAGCTTCAACCATCTAGAATGCGATAGGATGAAATTGAAAAAAATGTAATGTTAAGGTTGTCAAAAATGCACGAAAACGAGTAAAGTCGTGAAAAACGGGTTTTTTTTACAAAAAACATCATAACTCCGTTAATTTTATAGATAATTAAGTAAAATTTTCAGGGAAGTACTGTCACATATAGTAGTTTCGTTTAAAAAAAAGTGCGATATCGGGTGTTTAAAAAAGGTATTTATTTGTACGTATGAACATGAGATATTTTGGAGTAAAAAAATGCTCTTTATTTTATATAAATATATATAAATGCATGCTATAGGCTTTAACGGTTTCAAATTTAGCTCACAAGTTGGCGTTGGGGTCCACTGGACCCCAGGTGTACGAGAAGGGTTAATGACTAAAAAATATACATGAAAAGATTGTGTGAAAATTTGATACTGACCAGTTCAGCCGTTTCCGAGAAATCTTGCTCACCGACTTTAAAAAAAGTTTTGAGAAAAACGCGTTTAAAGTTTCAAAAGCACTTTCGAACGCCCTGACACGTCATTACAAATGTGCGCGTACCTTCGAGGATACTCACCGGATTGACAGGAAATTTTCTGTGTGTCAACTTAAATATATGTAAATTACGAAAAAAAATTGAAATTCGAAAATGTCAAAGGTACATGACCCCTTAAGAAACGTCTGTAGTTTTATTTCGACGGATCGTTGAAAAAACTGTGGCCAACTACCCCGGACTTACCCTACTCCATCGATACAGCTGGTCCAATATGGTCTTTCCCTGTACATATGTACATATCCAAGTATCCACAATGATCGATTATCACTCTATGCATCACCACTGTTTGCACTTGTCTCGTTTATAATAAACTGATAAAACTCCAATTGAAGGCATTCACAGTATTTTAAAACGGAAACGAAAGTTTTCCGATAGTTTTTTTCAAATGCAAGTCTTCAGCGGAAGCACTCAAGGTGATTGGGCGCGTATATATATTAAGGGATTTGCCAGAGTATCGAATTGCATCGATCAATCGTAGGTATATGTCCGATGAGTGCGGCAGTGGCGTCTGCATAGTCGAAGCATCGGATCGGGTCTTTTTTCTTCACGTTTTATTTTTTTTCTCATCCACTTGGCGTTCTTCTCGTTAATGGAAAACTGATAATAAAGTGCGCGAATCGACGCTCGCCGCCGCGTCTATCCTGGAGCCCAGTCGTTATACGTTTCCCTCTGTTCTTTCCCTCTCTGTCTATTTCTCTTGTTAATGAACTTTGGCTCTTCCGACTCTCTCTCTCTCTCTCTCTCTCTCTCTCTCTCTCTCTGGGACTCTTGTCCATGTAAATTGTCGGACGATATGATTTAACGTCAATTTGAATGGAGAACGTCCATAATGTCGGTTAGCATATATTTGAATAAATTGTAAGCTACTGCTATATTAAGCCCCGGACGTATTTTTACAAGCTCCACTTTGCTGCCGCTGCTGCCGACTCTTCTTTATTTTCCTCCTCTTTGGTCTGGTCGCGCGCGCTACGTACACCTTTATACTCTCATACTTCACGTCAACCGCAACTTTCTTACACCCGCTTCGGCTATATTACCCCTCTGGCTTATAAATAAAGCTCTTGCTTCTCCCCCTCTCTCCCTCTCCTTCTGATAGCGAGTCCCCATTTGCCCTCTCGCTTCGCGATAAAAGAAAATATACGAGGCCTCGCAAGCACAGCTTTGCCCTGTCCCAAAGGCCTCAGTGTTCCCTCCCCCCCCTTGTCCTTCTTTGAGAATGTTCCATTGCTTTTTTTTTCGTTGCTCATTGTGCACATCGCTAATTCTCGAGACGAGACGTCCCCTCAACACGCGCCCCGCAGTCAACATCGTCAGGATGGCGCTATTGAAAATTCTAATTATCCTAACGAGAGCACTCCTACCCTAGAACCAATTCGCCAGGAGGGTCGAACGTTTGGCCTCGCTCATACTTTCCTATCGGTTTTTGACCTTAAGCGTGCAGCGCTTCGTATCGTTGAAACTTTGACGTCCCGTTCGAGGGTCTGGGCTCTTGCGGATATTTGTTCTTGATGTGCCACGCGTGTGCAGCGAGCGATGAATTTTTATCTGATATCGACAGCTGGTGGATGTTATTGAAGAGTTACGTGGGTTTGGAAGCAAAAAAATTCTCTATCTTTAAAAAAACATAATATTAGGTGTTGGAATTAATTCGTAGCGTTTTACAATAGATGGCGTAGGTAGTACAGTATTTCGTTGTTACCGACAGTAATGCATTCATGATGAAACAGCTATCATTGAATGTCATTTGCTGTACATAACCTCTTTTTGAATCGTGAATAACAATACTTTATAACTTATTGAATATGTCAACATTTGTGCCGAATAAAGTGTTTTTGCGGGGAGTTTTACTTCATTGCTTCAATACGAACAAAAGTGCTGCTGAAGCTCATCGTATTTTAGTGGAAGTGTATAGTGAACATGCTCTATCTGAGCAAACGTGTTGGAAGTAGTTTGCACGTTTTAAAGCTGGTGATTTCGATTTGGATAACAAGGAGCGACCTGGCCAGCCGAAAAGATTTGGAGATAATGAGTTGGAGGCATTGCTTAATGAAGACTCATCTCAAACACTTCAAGAATTGTCTACATCATTGGGAGTTGACTTATGAACGGTAGAAAAACGCCTTAAAACTTTGGGCATAATCCAAAAGGAAGGACATTGGGTCCCATATGAATTGAAACCAAGGGGCATTGAGAGGCGTCTTTTGACATGTGAACTGCTGATTCAACGGGAGAAAAGAAGGTTTTTTGCATCGAATTGTCGCTGGTGATGTAAAATGGATCCATTACGACAATCCGAATTGCAGAAAGTCATGAGTTAAGGAAAGGGTAGGGGTTTCAGCGTGAAAAGAAAACACTTTTTTGCGATTTTTTTTCATCCATATGGATAGAGAAAATCTATTGAAACCTTTTGTACATTGTTAGGTGTCATTTCCGGCGACAAAGCTTTTCCAAGAACACCTTTGGAAAAACACGATTTGCGGTGTTCACTGTATCTCAGATAGGAATAATCTGAAATCAAGTAGCATTAAAATTTAGTCAAAGTATCATCAAATCCTCCCCCCAACGGGCTTTGATATTTTTTTTTCATTTCTAAATTTTTGGTGGTTACATAAAGTGAAAAGTGCTATTTTTCACGAAAAATTCCGCCATTTTGGGGGTAGAAAAACCCCTCAATGTAAAAAAATCTCAAACTAACCGTTGGGGGGAGGTATTTTATACGTAGAAAGTGTGTAGTGTCAAGTTTAAAATAAATCGGTCATGTAGTTGTCAAATGACAGTGAACACGGACTTTGAAAAAGTGGTTTCGAGAAAAAACGCGGCACCGGCTTGTTTGTGAATATTTTTGCATACAAATTTGACGGAATGTTTTTGAAGTGACACTTAACAATGTACAAAAGGTTTCAATAAATTTACTCTATCCATATAGATGAAAAAAAATCGCAAAAAAGTGTTTTTTTCACGCTCTAACCCCTACCCTCCCCTTAAGCCCGGTCAACCATCAACATCAGTGGCAAATCCAAAGACAGTGACAAGCATAGCTTGTCTGAGCAGAAGCTCACTTCTTACAAAGATTGTCAAAAATGGGTCGATTCGTTGATTGCATCTGAAGACGAGGCGTTCTTCCGACACGGTAATCGTACCCTGCTCGAAAGATGGTCAAAAGTAGTAGAAAGCGAGGGGCAATACTTTCATTAATGTATTTTTTTAATTAAAATTTTTTTTTCATTAAAAAAAGCTACGAATTAATTCCAAGTCCTAATATATACATTATTTTAGTCCACATGTTCAGCACATGAAAGAGTAACATTTCAACAATAATAAAAAAATAATTTCATCCAAAAATTTGGGAAATTCAGCCGGTGGGACCTGGTTTCCAGAGACCCCTGAAAAAAAGTGTCCTCGTGGTGGTCAGGATAACTCATGACAGCTTTATCTGAAATTAAAAAAACAATTTTTTTCTATCAGTAGATAAGTATAGCTCGCGATTGAACGAAGGATTTTTAAAAAAATTGAAATTTGAATTTTTTGCAGAGTTGTATGCAAAATAGTTCAATTTTTGGTGAAAGTTACACTACGTATAGTCTTGTAAAATTAGTTGTAATCGAAAAAAAACCTTCGTTCAATCACTAGTCAATGCTATTTTGAAGAAGTCTGAAAATTTTTAATATGGTCGGTGCATTAGTTGATGAGAAATCGTGTACACCGACTTAAAAAATAGTGCTTCGAGAAAAATGCAATATACCTGCGTCGCTCCCAGCCGGTCTTTCCCAACGGGAGGAATTCCCAAAGGCTTGCTCTTTTAGACTTTTACTCCGATTGACTTAAAATTTTGGGAGAACATTCTAGACACATTGTACTATTAGATAATAAAGTAAAAAAATGGATTTTTGGAAATTTTCAACCCTACGTAACCCCTTAAGGAGAATTACTTCTAGGCGAGGGAAACTTTGATGATTTTCATGATTACTTTTAAAAAGTCAAGATTTCTTGACCATTTTTGAGACTTAGGGGATGTTTTATTACTATTGGGGCTATGCATAATTCCGTAGCGAAAATCGAGTCCATTTCAAACGCAAAATATCTATCAAGATAAGCAATTTTAATCAATTAGGTCAAAGTAAATTTAATTAATTAGGTAAGTTATATCTTGTACAATTACTTTCTGCCATCTCTCTACGAGATTCATTATTCCTCTTCTCTCTCATAGAAGTCCTGAGATCTGTGGGCATAGAAGTCATGCAGGTGGTCTTTGAGGACGTCCAGGGACTGGAAGGTTTTATTATTCAAATTGTTCTGTAGCGCTTGGGACAAGTGATAGTCTATGGGTTCAAGATCCGGACTATACGGTGGATGCACCAAAACATCCCACCCAAGCTGCAACAACTTTTTCTGGGTCACCAGAGAAATGTGTGGTCTAGCGTTGCCCTGGTCGAACGCAACGCTCTTCCTGTTCGTTGATACAGGCCGCGTCTGTTCGATTGATCGCTTTAATTTGGTCAGTTGTGAGCAGTGTTTGGGCAACTAAATCATTTTGATGGGTGGCAGCAGCTCATAATATACGATTCCTTTCCAATCCCACCAGATAGATGACCTTCTTCGGGGGCATTCCTGCCTTTGCAACCTTCTGAGCAGTTCCCCCTCCTTCGACCACGATCTTTTTCGATTGACACTATTGTAGATAATTCACTTGTCATCTCCAGTAATCTTCCGCTTTAAAAATGGTTTGTTTTGGTGGCTTTTGAGCAGCAAATCGCAAGCTGAAAATCGGTCCATTCAGTTTTTTTCGTTCACTTCGTGCGGCACCCAAAAATCAAGCTTGTTTGCCATCCCAAGCTTCCGTAAATGTCTTGAAACAGTTGATTGGTCAATGTTGAGGTTATGATCAGTAGTGACTGGTTGGCCGACCGGAGCGAGGAGCATCTTGGAGATTACAATCTCTTCACAACGAAATTTCGGGTAATTCTGTTGTTTCTAAACAAACCCAAAGTTTCTCGAAAAATGTTGTTTCCAAACAAACCCAAAGAACCCGTTGTTTCCAAAAAATGTTGTTTCCAAACAAACCCCATGTAGGCGTCGAAATGTCCAAAAATGCCCTATTTTATCACGTGTTTCTGCGAACTTCAAAACCCCATAATCTTTTATGGGGCGGTGAATTTCAGCTTCCCCTGACCGAATATCATCATGTATAACCCAATAAATGAGAAAATCGCAACAACAAAAAAAATTAGGCTCTTGTTGTCGGAAAAGTCACTTATCGAAAGAATTACCAAGTTTGGCTGTTAAATCGTATTTTTGGTTATTAATCCTTAAAACTGGGGGAGGTATGGCACGGTCTCCTAAACTGCATTTTCAAAACTGGCGTGACGAATAGCTAAAAACTAATCGACCGATTCTGATGACATTTGGCATAAATATTTCTAACCATATCGTCTAAAACATGACCCCAAATATTTTTGAAAATAAAAAGTCCTTTTTTTTATTGCAAAATGTAATCATTGTTTCCCGAAAACTTAATCTTTTAGTGTCAGTGCGGACCATTGCATCGATTTTTTAAATATCTCACTTTTTCTTGGTTCATATTCTGCGTATTAGTTAATGAAAGAAAAATCTTCGTTGTTTTTTGTTCAGATTAATCCCGCCGACGCTACGAGTCACGCCGACTGACAACATCCGCCGCAACCCGTTTAGGGCAGTGCCATACCTCCGTCACTTTTAATGATTAACAAAAAATACCATATAACTGTCAAAAGTCGTAATAAAACATACCCTCAATCTAAAAAATGGCGAAGAAATCTGTCTTAAGGGGTCTTCCCACTTTAGACGCTAAAAAGGCTACTTGCATGCATTTTTTGATAGGTTTATATTATAGATATTGATTTACATTATAGATATTGATATAAAAGTTGTTACACTTAATAAATACACTTTCAAAATACATTTAAAAAAGTTTTTTATGTATTTGTGTAATCCAAACAAACGTTAAACGCGTTTTTCTCGAAACAACGTTTTTCGACGGCTTGTTGATAAAATTATCGAAACTACTGAACCGATCCTTATGAAATTTTAACCACATATTCTTTACAACTATAGCTATATCGCATATCAAGGTTTTTTTTTTAATTCGAATATTCACTAATTTTTTTTTGCCGAAAACCGTGAAAGACACGTTTTTTGGTTATTTTCGAAAAATGTTCATCATTTTGTTGCTTTTGCATATATCAAAAATCGTATGATATGCGCTATAGCCATCAACATACTGAATCTAAAACCGTTTGATTTTTTTGTTTCGGATAATCCATCTTTCATCAAAAGCGCAGACCAACAATTTTTTTAGATCATTCTTTTAACTACTTTTATCATCTATAAATCATGACTTGAATAAATAAAATAAAAAATTTTAATGTATTTCAAAAGTGTATTTAAGTTTAACAATTTTTATGTCAATATCTATAATATAAACCTATCAAATAAATTCATGAAAATTAGCTCCCTTAATAATTGGGGGTTTTTCTACAATTATACGAGTGAGATCTTAGTGTGCTACAGCAATTTTCATTCTTCGAATTGCATCACAGTGCGAAATGCATGATTCATTTGTAAGAAGAAAATTATTCTTTGGTACGTACGCTTGCATTTTGATTACTATTGATAAATGTATTCAGTAGAAAATGTACCGACGATAGTAGACGCGCGGGCGGTGTCCGGATGTTGCGTTCGCCTCAGCCAATAATTGGATGGGAGTCCTAGCCTAGCTGCGCTGAAATGCTATTACTGACTGGGAGGCAATCGCATACAGTTTTCGATGGGTAGAACATTTAGTTAAACGTTGGACATTTAGTGAAAAAAGAACTATGCATGATAAGAACGAGCATGATAAAAAAATAAAAAAACGAAATGAATCATCAACCCTAGAGGTAAGATCTCTACCCCAATTTATCGCTGAAAATATTGTGAAATATCAGAAAAATCCAAAAAATCCAATTCCACAATATATCGCGAAATATTAGAAAAATCCAAAATATCGTGAAAGATCAGAAAAATCCAAAATATCGTGAAATATCAGAAAAATGCATAGTAAGGTTGCTAATGAGAAAAAATATCGCTACAAGGCTCAAAAATCGATTTTACGAGGGAAGCGAAGAAGGAGAGAAATTGCTGCAGTGGCGTTGTGACAGGAGTGAGAGTACAGTTTAGCTCCGTTGTATCGCCTGTTATAGGGGATTCGTGCGTGGATCAATAAATTGCGCGTAGAGAAACGGTTTGGGTGAAGCTTCGACTGTAGAGACGAGACGTCGGGTGAGAGAGTTGTCTCTCCAATACGGGATTGTATACTGGCGACTGTAAGGGAGAAAGCCAGAGAGGGAGTGAGGATTCGACGTCGGGTTATTCGCAGCTCTGGAGATATTTCCTCTCTTCTCCAATCCAGACGAGATGATGGTACATGGGTAGCTACATATATGTGTGTATGCCTGTATATATATTTGTGAACGAACATCTCCACTTATGTGGGGATGCTCGTTGGGGCAGACTCAAACGATTCCCCCGATGGCGAGCAGGGTCCAGTCTGCCATCCCCTGAAACTTTCAACATTTCGTTTCCCATAACTTTTTCACCTTTCACCCCTCGATGGTTTTGATTTTTTCTGTCTTCCTACTCTTTCCTCCAACATTTGGTAATTGTATTGCGATATCGTCTCGTGATCTTCGTTCCATTGGTACAGGGAGTTTCGGCTCTAATACTTTCGGCAAAGAAATCGTAAATATTTTCAGCATTTAAATATTATGAAATTCAGTAGACACGTCACACAATGAGATCGACGTTTAGTACAGGCAATAAGCATGAAAGTAAGCTGTAAAGTAAGAAAAAATGTTCAAAAGCCGTTTAATCTGGAACCTAATATTTTTATGGAAAAATATGTCAAACAAAAGTTGTTTGGGACACAAAAGTACGTAAAAAAGTATCGAACGTCCATCTTTGTATCTTCAAAAATAAGGGAGAAAGAAACGAAAAACTATTCAATTGGGGGATGAAAACTTCGAAGTTTCAATCAATAAAAAATATCAAATTCTTATATATCTCGGGTTTTTTTGTTACATATTGCTTTAGTAAGAATGAATCTAACTTTCTAGAGATTTTAGGTATTTTTATTTATTATATAACTATTTGAAAATGACGACTGCACATTGACAAAATTACTGGTTGAGGATCACTGTCAGAAAGAGCCGTACTATATGGCTATGCCGTTCGCACTCATAGGAGGTTCTTTCTATCGTTCCGCCAGGCATGCGCGCAACGCGCTCCAACGAGTATCTTGCGCCCCTTGTTCTCCCAGTGGTGCTGCGGCTGCAAAGCGATGTTGTCTTGCAAACAAATTTTCATTTGTCTTTTTCTCCCTTATTTACGCAGATACGAAGACGAACGTTTTATACTTTTTTACTTACTTGGATGTTCTAAACAACTTTTGTTTGACATATTTTTCGATAAAATTGTTAGGTTCCGAATTAAACGGCTTATGAACATTTTTAAACATTTTTTCGGGGGTTAAGAGTATGTACAAGTTCAACATAACCTCACAAATTTTCCAACCCAATTTTCTCATAGATGGACAATTTTTTTAGGAAAAACAAAGCATTAGGCTCTGGAGAATTCCCTGACGCAGAGCTTGATGATTTCTTTTCGCCCTTAATATTATTCATCTCCGAGAAATCTCTGTTCGAAAAATTCTGCTATCTCTCTCGCACTCATATGTCACATGCTAGACCTTCTATTTCGCCTTAATTGCAAAATTATTATCACCATTCGATTCAGCGTCATCCAATTACCCTCACATCGATTTTGCGTATTTATATCTAAAAAGTGCTTACTTTAGAATTTTACTGGACTAGGTAGAGCGGAGCATTGAAGGCCTCGTAAGGTGCCTGCTGAAGAGAGAATGAATGACCGACTACGGCGGAAATGTCGAATCAAAAGAAGACGGAGATTTAGGTTGAGTAGACGCGAACATTTGAGTCAAAAGTGGGGTAAAAATTTGATACTGAAAAGCGAAGCGCAGAATTGATGAAAGTCGTATGTGGCTTACTGTTGCGACAATGAAATGAAACTATTAGAAGCTTAGGAGAGCTTTGCGAGATCACAAGATATATAACAATCGGCTAAACATAGGTGTGTATGTATGTGTATGATAAATCTCATCCACCAATTTGCCTTCATCCGGATAAGGATTTACGTAATTGCTCGATCAGTCCCGGAAGGTTGAGAAGGAAAAGGCAGTGAGAGAAGGAGAGAAGGCGATATATATGTACATATATATATATATATATATATATATATATATATGTATGTGTATATATATATATATATATATATATATATATATATATATATATATATATATATATATATATATATACACACAGAGTGAAAGGAAGTAGAAGAAAAAGGAAGGGCGAAGAAAGTGGAAGCACACGCTACCAAGGATTATATCTCGGCTGTCGTTTCATTTATACGGATTACATTATATCCGATCAATATGATATCGCGCACCGATTTCTATCCACTCTGCTTCTTAAATTCTCGATTTCTTAAATTCTGCCGCGCTTATCGATCCACTCGAATCATTTCTCAAAGCTTCAGTATTGAATCTTTCATGAGATCGAGCGACAATTTATCGATCTATGATATGCGTGTGATTGCTCTTCTTCTCGTCTGGGTCGTCGACGAAAAACACGCAAATCATTCAACTGCTGTTGGCCCGTCTACACAGAAAACGATAAAAAAGTGATAGCGGACGGTGGAGAGACTGGCGAATATCCTCACCTGCTGGTCTCGGATTATGGAAACCGTCGCGTTTTTATTCGGGCAAAAACAAACGAAAATACGAAGGGAGCAAAAAAGGAAACTGACGACGAAGCACGTTGGGGTGGTAGACAGCAGGAGTTAAGAGAGGGAGAGAAAGACTCGTCATTCTCAGACCAGCTTTGAAATAGTTTATAGCAAGCCTCTTGTATAACTGTTATCGTCGAAAAAGAACTTTTTTTTGGCTTCAATTGAGACTGTAAGGGTCCACCTAGGATGTTTAGAATGTTCTGGACGTTCAATTTCTCATTGAGGCTAAAAAACAGACGATAAAGTAACTATTACAGTATATATGTGGGTAGAAAAAAAGCTATTTCGTAGCCTGGGTTTCGTGGAAGGTTAGAGGGAAAATGAATTTTTCAACTTCAGGGCGTTTTCCATTTTTTGTTGTGACAAAATAACGCTACGACCTGGTGGTTGCTACCCCGAGGGTCGTCTTCAGTAAATCATCGTTTGCAACGATTTATACCTTTGTAGCGTCTTAATTATTTATTATTTCATTATAATCTTCTCGGGCACACGGGATAAAAATACAAACGATTTACAACCATCGGTAATGAACACTCTCTCTTTGTTGACTGGATAACAGTATTGAACGTTAGTAATGAAATTACAACTGCGGGGTGGACAGCTAAAGGGATGGGATCTTAAAAGTCCGCAAGCACCTAGGATTACGGGAAATAAAAAAATGTCGGTGATTCAATCAATCAAGGGATGTACATTTAGACGAGTAAAAATTAAGCAATTTTGAAGGATTTTGTAAACGAGGAAGTAATTATTCTACATTCATTAAACTATAGGTATACTTTAAGGGGCCAGTCCACTTTGAAAATTTCAAAAAATCGAAAGCCATCAAGACTTGAAGAAATCGACGATGATGAGCAATCAGAAGGGATTTTGTACGGATTTTTATTCTTTTTTTTTTGCAAAAAAACTGCGACAAAACGCAGTTATTTTACTTTTTTCGTTTTTCATCTGCCATTTTTTTATTTTTTGATAAAACTTTATATCCGAGGGCCATTTTATAGCTGGTGTCATACTGAATGTAATGGACTTTGATTTTTTTTGTTTCAGACAAGCCGTTGCCGAGTTTTGATGGAGCTACCTAACCCACCTATTTTTGAGGCGTTACGTTAAACTATAGTTTTTGTACTTAAAAATGCATAAAAATGAATAAAACATTTTTTTTTATGTATTTCAAGTCTTTATTTATCAACCCCAACAACTTTAATATTCATATCTTTTATCAAATCCTCAAAAAAATCGCGAAAATAGCTTTCGTGGCTCCAAAGTAGACTGACCCCTTAATAGTATATTCAAGTATGCAAAACAATTATTTTTAAATTCATTCATCTTCACAATAGACTAGATTTGCAAATAAATTCAAATTCTTTTTCAGTTACAACATGTATAGTTCCCAGACCAATTAAAATGAAGAAAATGCACATTTAAGGGGCTACTGTGATGGCTAAAAAAATAAGCTATTCGAATTTTCCTTTGAAAACTGTTGCATGTATCGGTACACAGTTTTTTTTGCTCAAAGGTACACTCTTACAAAATAGAAAACAATTTTTTTGTTGTTGTATATAAATGTATATTTATTTAACAATTTATAATCGTGTAAAGGCATGGAATAAGTATTTTGCTAGCGTTGATGATTTGAGCTCTCCAGGTAATCGGAAACAAAAAATTTAAAAAGATTCTTAATGTGCATGAGAGTCGCTTTCGCCCGGACTAGGATTAATATTTTATATCGCAAAATAACAAAATGGTATTGTTTTCTGCAAAAGTGTTTGAAAAACACGTTTTTTTCGTCATAATTCGGGTAAAAGTATAAGTTAAAGTTAATATTTTTTTAATAATCCAAGTTCTGACGATAGCCATACATATGCTCAATATGCAGTACATTTTTTAGCTCGATTGGTTAAGCCGTTTTTCTGAAATCACCAACTCCAGGTGAGGAAGCCGTTTCGAGAAAAACGGGTTGAAAGTTTGCTATACTAAGTGTACCATACAATACTAACCGGTAAAGCGTCAACCGGTAGCAGCAAAACAGCTGCCGGGAACGCGCAACGTGCAGCCGTAGTAGAGCGCGCACACCGAGCGCTGTACTGAGTCGATAAAATGAAAATCGACTTTACCAGCAATTGGATATCAATTTTACGATGGAATAGAGTTGAAGGATGCAAAAAATAAAAATTTCATTATTTCATTCCGTCACAGGAGAAAGAGAACGGCACGCATTTAAAAAAGCAACATTTCCCGCCAAATTTCTATAAAATTTGAATTAAAAAACTAGTTTTTTTTTTCTAATGTTTCAATAACATTTTTCATGAAGTAGAAGTTAGCAAAATTATGAATATTTTTCTTAAGTTTCTAACCAATCGGCTTAACAGTTTTTGAGCTATCCTGCACGCCAATTTCGAAATTGCAGTTCGGAGAAAAATACGTTCGAACTTTACATAAAATTTGAATTAAATTGCACTAGGTACTTGTGGTAATTAAATACTCAAGTAATCTGATACAAAGTAATTAAATTATCATAAATATTTACTGGGTGGGGCTCCAGTTAAAAAAGGGGTTTAGAAATTTTCTATCGAGTCAAAGAATTTCAGGGCACTTTGTTTATAATATTTAAGTCGGGGGAAAACAATTTCAACCCTTATTTCAACCCCCAAATGCTGTTTTTTACTTTTTTAAAGGTATGGAGGAAACGGGTTTGGTGACATCAAGTGGGTCAAATGACATGGGTTTGTCCCAAATAAATCCAAACAAACAAACCCAAACAAATTAGAGTAAGCATACAGAAAACGTATTTCAAAAATCGAATATTTTCCGGAAATATTTTTTTTCTTAATACAATTCCCCTCCCCAATCATAGAAAACATGTTTTCATACTGCAGAATAGCCCCGTGAGAAAATGTTTGGAGCCAATTAGGGCTGGAGCCCCATTTGTAAATATTTAACAAATTATCAATCATAGCAGTAATTGTAATTGTTAATTGTTCATTTAATTACTTTTTGCCCATCTCTGCGTGCCCCTCCGCACTCTCGCTGCCGCCTGGGCGCGGTGAGGCACAGCCTTGACGGGCAGGAACGTTTGAAGATTTCGAATTTTGCTTTGAAACTTTAGAAAAATATTCTACATGCATAATTCTATCGTTTAAAGAAAAAAAATCGATTTTTTGATCGTTGTAAATGTATATTCCGCCTCAATCAATTTTACCGTCGATCGCAATTATGTCGCTGTCAAGCACAAATTTCATAGTCACTGACAATATTCTTTCGTAATTGCTACAGGGCGAACAGTCCTCAGGACAATACAGTTTTCAATCCAATAAATCGAATATATTTACACTAACTTATTTTCTATTGTGCGTTTGTTATTATTTTTTCGACTGCCTCATCCCTTTCTCCCTTTTGCTTCCGACCTCTCCGCCTTTTCCATCGGTTTGCTCTTAATTCTCCGGCCGCTTATGGCATTTTCCTTTCACCACCACGTGCTCACGAGGTGGAGGCTGCATGAGAAATCGCTACCGGTGGAGCTGCACAGACCTCGGGGGGAAATGAACTTTCCTCCCTTTTATATCTCGTGGCTAGAGCTAATTAAATGCTGAGCCTGCCTCGAGCGCTTTTTCCCGTACAACCGCGTGTTCGGACGACCGTTTTAGCTGCATGTTCTAGCGGACAAAAAGGGAGAGAGAGAAAGACAGAGAAAAGAAGAAAACAAAAAGGGCAGAAAGAGATGCACCTACGCGTTGAATTCTTTCTGGCAATTTTCAGTTTACTGATAAAAAGCATTTATTAAAATAAAGTGGACACCTTCACTTGACCCTTTTTTATGTTAATTAACTAAAATCTTCGTACAATCAAATTTTTCTTCACTGGCTTCTGCTATTAGCGGTTTATTTAAAAAATAATTATCTATTCAAATCAAGATCTATTTAACATTTTTGAGGGATACAAAAATTATATGCTAATTCTGGAGTTTGTTATTATTTAATAAAAAATATTTAATTGCATAGATTAACTCCGTCTATTTAATTTCGTTATTCGAGTTAACTAGCATATTCGTAAACCCGGACACATTTATCTATTTGATCGTAATACTGTTGCGTCCTTATTTTGATATGCTTTTTCTCGAAATCGACCTCCATTTAGGATCATTTAACCGTACGAGGTCACATTCTTGGCCTGTAACTTCGTGGTCGCATGGGGTCCGTTTGACCCCAGCCATGTTTAAACGATTGTCACGTTGATTCTATTGTTCCAAATGGCTTATAAAAAGTCAGAATGTTAGTTTGAACCTTCTAGGACGTGGCATTTTCAGTATAATATTATAATCAACATTTAAAATGGCGGAAAAAAATCAGGAAGGCATCAATGCGCGAAAAAAGCCATTTTTTTAACTTAAAAATCATATCTCTTGCAATTTTCAATTAAAAAATGATAATTTAGGGCGATACTCTTGAGATATGATAATTGGAGGAAAAAAATAGCTTTATAGTGGCCGTTTCAAAAAAAAGGTATTTATTTGGACATTTGAAGAGGGCCCGTCTCGGAGTAAAAAAGAACGACAATCGTGAAAAACGAGCAATTTATTCGCAGCAGCGGCTCGAAAAATTATGAAATCATAGCGCAAACACATTATATATGAAAGATATTTAAAAAAACATATAAAAACAAAAATATATTAAAAAATACAAAATATAAAAAAGTCGTAAATAAATCAAGTTTGCCCCCCACAGTCGATACAGATGGAAACTCTGTGCTTGTCGCACATTCTAAATGGTTTTTGTGGTTTTGCAAGTACCTAGTATTGTAGTGGATGTACGTGGCAAAGAATTCGCGTTTCGGAGTAATTCATATAAACTTGATAGAATATTTTTGTACCGTTCTCATATTTATACTTACATTACATAGAGTGATCCCACGCAGAAAAAAATACCACTTTTTACGAAAAAATATACGTGCAGGTCACATGGGGGTCAAAACGACCCCAGCGCCCGCCTGAATTTTTTTATATCGACAACCACCACGAAACTGCTGCTGCGAACCGTCCGACCCTAATCGATATCGATTTTTTTTACGAAAATTTGAGATATTTCAACGATTTTTTAAAAATGTTCGTTTTGATTTTCACGTATTTTCACCAAACAAATATGGGGCGGTCCATAAATTATGTCATTTTAAAATAGGGGGGGGGGGGGTCTGATCGTTGGATGACGGTAACGATAATTGGATTATGACGATAGGAAGGATAGGATGATTTGGGGGGGGGGGGGGGGGGTTAAAAATCAGCCAAAATCGATGACGTAATATATGGACGGCCCCTATGATACTTTGCATTCGAGGCCATTACTATTGGGTTCCTGGGAAATTTGAACACGGAGAAATACTGATTATCGGATACTTTTGGATTATTTACAAGAAAGTAATAGTACTTCGAAAATACCGATACTGGTTGATGGGTAATTGGTGTTCGGCTCTGGCGGTACTTCGAGTTAAGGGGTCAGTCCACTTTGGAGCCACGAAAAAGGCTATTTTCGCGATTTTATTTTAAGGATTTTATAAAAGATATGAATTTAATAGTTGTTGGGCATGACAAATAAAGTCTTGAAATATATTTTTAAAAATTATTCTTTTTTATTCATTTTCAAGTACAAAAACTATAGTTTAACGTAACGCCTCAAAAATAGGTGGGCTAGGTAGCTCCATCACAACTCGGCAACGGCTTGTCTGAAGGAAAAAAATCAAAGTCCATTAGATTCAGTATGGCACCAGCTACAAAATAACCCTCGGATATAAAGTTTTATCAAAAAATAATAAAATGGTAGATAAAAAACCAAAAAAGTATTAAAAAACGCGTTTTTTTGCAGTCTTTTGCAAAAAAAGAGTACAAATCAAAATTTTTTAATCATCGAGGGTCATCTTGTTGCGAATCGTGTTTACAATATGTCGTTCAAATTTCAAGAGAATCGGTTTATTAGTTTTAGAGATACGATGGTGCTAGATTTTGAAAACGTTGTTCCGAGAAAAACGCGTTTGAAGTTTATACTATGAAAAACTCTTACCTAAACTCAATCGGCAATTCTTCCACCGTACAAAATCCTTTCTGATTGCTCATCATCGTCGATTTCTTCAAGTCTTGCTTGTTTTCGATTTTTTTAAATTTTAAAAGTGGACTGCCCCCTTGAGAAGCATTGTGCGCGGCCACTACTCAGAGTGGTGACCGCTTAGCCGTGCACCGGCTGGCGCATCAACCAGCTAGCGGACGCCCAATACTTCTGATACCTTGGTCTGAGTACTTGAGCTAAAGTCTGTGCACCAGAGAATCAGAAGAATATAGAGCCGTCTATACCGGTACGGGTTTTCCACAGTTTACTCGTACCCTCGGCAAATGCGGTATAGGGTAGCTTTAGGGGCTTACACCACTGTAAACGTCTAAAAGTTAGTGATTATTTGCGATTTGTTTTTGGTGGAAAGATAAGTAAGACGATAATATTGAGGAATTTATTAGTCATCTTTTCAAGTGAACAACAAAAAAATTATGTTAAAAATTGTACAAAATGGTGACGCTGGAGTCATCCTCGCGAGGCATGTTGAATTTGAGATGCTCTGCGGTACGCAGTATATATGACGCAAATTTACATTGGAAACAAAATTAAATATTTCTATTAATTTGCATGAGCATAACTAGAGAAATACGTAGGGGATTTTTAAAATATGCATTTTTCTGTAATTTCCAAGGACTTAAAGTAAAAATTCAATTTTCGACAGAAAAAATGCCAATCTTTTTTTAATAACTAATGTTATATTTATCTCATGAAAAATACCGTACTTATTTCTCGTCGGAATGTTATTTAAAATATGTGCTCAAAATTTGGAGTGAAAAGGACGAAAATTGTTGAGGTTATGCTGCGTGCCGTTTAAAAAAATTGTGTTCTGAAAAAAATGGTCGACGTCTCGCACACTGGGCAGCCACTGCCACCGCAGCCCTATGCCGGCCTGCGAACCTTTGTTTTACAGGTACCAAACTTTTTCCCTCTTATTCTACATGGTTCAAAACATTTTTTAAGACGGCCGTGGACGCCACGGAAGTTGTCGTCCAGTAAGACGAAAACCCAGCACTTTTAGCGTAGAATATGAATTTTTGACTGAAGGTAGATGGTTGGATACTGAAAGTAACCCCAATAACATGTTGCTCCTCAACTCACCCCAACCCTAAGAAAAAGGAGTTAAAAACTCAAAAATCGCCATACCTCGATAATTAATAGCTCGATCAAAAAATGTTTCAAACAAAAGTTGCTTGAAATAATAAAATTCGTATAACGTTATCTAACATCCAACCTCCTATCTTTGAAAATAGCGGCATGGAAACGATTCCAAAATTCGGGGTTGATGCGTGTGCGAGCGGAGTAGACGTATCGCTGCGGCCCTGTCTGGATCAGTGGTGCTTTCGTGTTTTTGTGCCGCTATTTTCAAAGGTAGGGGATTGGACGTCAGATAACTTTATACGTATTTTATTATTTCAAACAACTTTTATTTGAAACATTTTTTCATCGGTCTATTAATTATCGAGACACGGTGATTTTTAAGTTTTCAACCCCTATTTCCCGAGTTGAGGGCCGACATTTTATTGGGGTTACTTTTAGTATCGAACAATCTACCTTCAGTCAAAAATTGATATTCTGGACTTAACAGTGCTGGGTTTTCGCCTCTTCTACTGGACTATTAGGTTAGGGGCTGTACGCAAATTACGTAACGCAATCGAGGGGGGGGGGGGGGGGGGCA
Source organism: Ophion obscuratus (assembly GCA_964007375.1). NCBI lineage: Eukaryota > Metazoa > Arthropoda > Insecta > Hymenoptera > Ichneumonidae > Ophion > Ophion obscuratus. The sequence continues at coordinate 27,286,548 of OZ023320.1, read as the reverse complement.
AGGTTTGCGTTACATCACAATTCTAAAACTGTCAGGAATACCAACATTTCTGCATGTTCAAGTTTTTAATTTAAACCTTGCGTGCTATTTTCTCGCGTTTCGTGCGTTTTTCTCGAATCTAGTTTTTTCGACCTTGGCCGAGCGAATACTTAAAAACGTATCAGCCGATTACATTTTTTTTTTTTGAAAACATTTTTGTTATCGCCGTGACTAGGGTTGTACGTATCCGCGTTTTTTACTTTTGATAATTACTATTTTTAAAGACTGCTTGAATACAGAAAAAGGGCCTTGAAAATAGAAAAGAATGTCCAAACTGTCGGCATTTTGGAAAAAAAACCAAAATAAAAAACGGCAACGCACAACGATAGCTACATTTGTATAGATATCGATAAATTGTTGACTTTTAATTTACAGATAACCTTTCATAAAGATATCGATGGGACAATGAAGAGACATTATTTTTCGTCGTCAAATGAAGGCATATATCGCGATTAATTTTCAAGATTTTGTCATAAAAATTGGTATAAAACTAGATGAATATATACTTGATGAAATCAGTATAAACCCCATCTTTTCATAATTAGTTATGCTATGAAGAAAATCGTAATTATTGACGACAAAGTACCCGTTACGTAACGGAATCGGACTGGGTTCTGGCCAAGCGTTACGGCCCCGTTACGTGGCGGGGGGGGGGGGGTCAACATTGGGAAATTTTGCGTTTCGTAATTTGTGTATACCGTTTGAAATTTTTTAACCAAATTTTCACACAATGTAGATAAAATATCATACTTTAAGATGTATATCATGGTTGTTCAATAAAATTCAGTATTATACACAAAAAGAATTCCTAACCATAACCTTACTTTAAGCCGTCTCAGGTGTATAGGAGTGATAGGAAAGCATTCAATCGGGAAGGGATATACGTAAAAACCCGCAAGTGTATACATTGGAACTCAGGAATTGAGACCGCATCAAATAATACTTTGAAAATGCAAAATCCCAAATCGCACTGGTGTGATATGTATTCTCAATCGATGTGTGGTGACTGAGGGTTAAGGATACTGCTTTTGATAGAAAAACACTGTTCGGCTCCCACAGCATTCTATTAAAGTTTTGTTTTATAGCTTTATTCTTCGATCACCAGATATTTTTTCTTTTGGCGTTCGTACAAAAAATCTCGGACAATGTCACCACAATACGGCTTCGTATTGAAAGAAATACCAGCTTCGAATACAACAGTTTTTTAACGCCTGATAAATATGTCGGTAAAAGTAGATAAAATTATAATAACTTGAAAAAAGTCAGATGTACTGCATTTCGTTGATGTAAACAAATCAGCGGCAGTGAAACAACACATACGTTTATTTAATGAATTTTATAACTTGCAAAATGATTACTATACCAGCTACGATAGAAGTCAACGATACGACGGAGCGTGAGCTCTCGTTGCATGTCTGGTCAGTTTTATCCAGTTTTATAGGCACGAGAAGTTCCATTATAGGTACACTCTCGAGAACTTGATCGATGGTCTCGATTCTCATCGCGTAGTATCTGTCCCCACAGCCGAGATCTTTTGTGCTAAATTTTCTCGGAAATATGTACGGTACTATCGGCTTTATCCCCTGAAAGAAAAAAAAACGAAACGTATTCACCGGACGTTCGCTGCCTTGGCAGAACTCGTTACACGCAAAGAGCCATTACCGTTATCTCGAAGGTTAAGATAAACTGGTGGCATTCGTTTATCTACGTTGATATACGTACGTACGACAAAGAAATTGCACATAAAATGCGTTTTAACATGTGCAGGGAAAAAATCCATTTTGTTGTTATTTAAGGGAAGGTTCTGCCTTGTTGGGCCAAAAAATGTTCGATTGTTCACCAATTTTTTATGCCATAAATCGACGATTTCATGTAAGTTTACATGAAATCAGTTATCTCAGTGTAAAGTGTACTCAAAACTTTAAACGGGTTTTACTCGAAACAGTGTTTTCAAAATCGGTACCAGAAATATCTCCGCAACTACTGGACCGATCGGGATCAAGTTTTGCATAGTTATGCTTCACACAATAATCTAGTACTTATCGAGCCGTTTTTTCGATACCTGGCAGTCCTTTTTTCATCATAAGTACTGAACAATTTTGAGGCGAAAAATCGCCTTTTTTATTCCAGTGACTGCCATGACCCGAAAGAATTAAATTTTCAAATTCCGGCTCGATAAGTACTAGTTTTATCTATCTACTTTAAGAAACAAATATTTTTTTTCGATAAAAAAAATGGCAGAGACACGCCTGGTACCGCAAACGCTGTCAACAAAAACACGTCCCATAAAAACGAATGTAACTTTTTTACCGTTTGAATTTTTTTAACCAAATTTTCACACAATGTAGATAAAATGTCATACTTTAAGATGTATATCATGGTTGTTCAATGAAATTCAGTATTATACACAAAAAGAATTCTCAACCATAACCTTACTTTAAGCCGTCTCAGGTGTATGTGTACCCTTAAAGACCAAATGTATTAAACAAAACAATAAAGTGTAAAACAAGTGTTTGCTTTCGTGAAATCAATTTGCATTCAAGTGCCAAGTTCAACTGACCGATCGTTAATGTCAAGTAGTGTTGGCCTGAGCCTATTACTTGGATGGGCGGCCGTTCAGCCACGCATTGGGTTGCACACTGGCTATTGAGCGGGAAGCAGAATTACCAAGTTTCCGATGACAACATAATAGAAACTCAAAGAAAATATAGCTGCCTCTATCGGCACAGGTTTTCCATAGTTTGCCTGTGCCTAAATGAGATAGCAGTAATGCACTTGGAGAAAGTGGCTGCGGTTAATACTCGGGGCAGTATCTAAGGAACTGGAAGTAGTGCGACCACAAGCTCGGGACAACACGCGAAATGGATGGGATCACAAAAGCCCGCAAGGCCATACAAAGAAACATTTAAAGTTATAATGAATATTAAACGCAATTGAACGTAAAACAATTGTATTCAACGAAACCGATGGAAAATTGTTTTTTTTTTCAAACGATAGAACTACATATGTAAAATATTTTTCCAACGTTTCAAAGCGGAATTAAAAAAAAAATTTAATCCGAGCGAACCGTAATTTCTTTGTAACAGATTACTATAGTAATTAGTTACTACAAGTACCAAGTGCAATTCAATTCAAATTCTCTCTCAATTTTTCTCAAAACTGCATTTTCGCAGTTGGTGTGCAGGATCACTAAAAAAACTATTAAGGTGGGGGCCTGAATTAGAAGGTCCAAACAAGCGCTTTTTCGGGAATTTTTAGAAGGAAAAAAAACAAGTGCACTCATCAAACCTTGAGGTATCTTTTCATGTATATTTGCAATCTGTTGAAAAAAATGTCAACATGAAACAATGAATGACTGCAGATTTATCAGCCTATTCCACGTGCGTCTTGCCACTGCAGTCTCCAATCGAAGGAAAAGATGCAGCTCGTAATTATTGACTGAACCAAAGAGCCAATACAATTTTCAATTGTCATATATTTTCTTCTGGGTAAATCAAGAAAAAGCTACAAAAATAATGAAAACATAAATTTTCTCAGGTTTGAAAAAAATGTGTTAAAAAACACTTCAACGCGCTATAAAAATTATTTAAAAAGACTTTTTCAACGACTTTTTAAATTCACTTTAAAAATATTTTCATACTGAAGAAAATAAACTTTGGCTTGATTCGATATAGTACAGTCGTGCTGTAGCTGAAAAAACCCGGAATCGGAGAAAATTAGAAGAAGGCTAGTTTTTTGATAGGTGATTTTGTAGGTGCCGCGGGTGCTAAATCCAAGTTTGCCAAAAAATCGGGGTGTAGGGTTCTTTTTTAGGGGATGAAAGGAGATGGGGGTAGATCAATGCCAAACTACAACCCCTACGAGGTCGGCGCCGTGAGACAAAATGTTCTGAAAAGTCCGGGCTTTAGTTTTGTCCACAGCGCCGAAGTCGTGGAAGTTCATTTTGAGGGTGAAAAAGTGGGGTGAAATTTCGAAAAATCGGTTTTAATTCAATAACTCTTTAGAAAAAAATCGTACATTTTTTGTTCGAATGGGAACCTTGTAGTCCTTGAAAAGACGCGTCGATCGAGTATTCGATCATCACTCTCCGATAATATCTTCACCCCCAAAAAATGGTTAAAAAACAAAAAAAGAAATAGTTTATTGAATAACTAAAAAAACCATCGGTTTTTCGAGTATGGTTCAAATGTACGAAATGCAAAGGATAATTTTCTGCATATTTTCGTTGCTATGGACCACCCTTGGATTTTGATTTTCCAACCCCTCTCGGGGGTTGAACATTTAAAATGAAATTCTGGGAAAACTATTGACGGCACGAATTCGCCGCCGTGGAAGAATTTGTAGCTTGAACCCTCAGCTACATTTTTGTCCACAGCGCCAAACTTGTATCTCTTTAGTTTCGGTCAATAGTTTTCCCAGAATTTCATTTTGAATTTTCAACCCCTGAGATGGGTTCGAAAAAGCAAAATTCAAAAGTTGTGCATAGGAACGACAATATAGAGAAAATAATTCTCTACATTTCGTAAATTTGAAACATCCCCGAAAAATCGATAGTTTTTGAGTTATTCAATAAACAATTTTTTTGTCAATTCTTCAACAATTCTTTTGGGTGTGAAGATATTATTGGAGAAGGTTGATCGAATACTCGATCGACGCGTCTTTTCAAGGGCTACAACGTTTCCATTTGAACAAAAATTGTATGAATTTGTCCTAAAGAATTATCGAATGAAAACTGATTTTTCAAAATTTCACCCCACTTTTTCACTCCCAAAATGAACTTCCACGACTTCGGCGCTATGGACAAAAATAAAACCCGGATTTTTCTGAACATTTTGTCTCCCGGGGCCGACCTCGTGGGGGTTATAGTTTGGCATTAAACCACCCCCATCCCCTAAAAAAAACCTACACCCCGATTTTTAGGCAAACTTGGTTTTAGCACCAGTGGCACCTACAAAATCACCTGTCAAAAAACTAGCCTTCTTCTAATTTTTTCCGATTTTAATATACAGCACGATGTACTAATAGGTCGTTTAGTTTTTTTTTTGCTATCACGCTTGCCAATTTGGAAAAAGCGTGAAAATGAAAACAGGACAAAAAGGGGGTTCAAAGTTTTCAATAGGAGGAAATATCAATATCAAATACCAATTGCTTCTCTTCTTTTGGGCTTGTATCTTCGAAAATATTTACGATTGGCCTCTGTAACTTTGTAAGTATATTGTTGGATAGTAAATCTATCGACTTAAGCAATAAAAAAACGATTTTTCGGACCTTCTAATTCAGGCTCCCGCCTTAAGCCGGTTGAGTTAAACTTGGTAGAAATATTGGTAACATTGCTACATTCTACTCGACGAGAATTGTTTTTGAAATGTTAGAAAAAAACTACTTTTTACATAGAAATTTTACACAAATTTTGCGAGAATTTTTTATGTTTTTTTGTCGACGCGTGCCATTCTCTTAAATTTGCATTTTCATCGTTTCAATAAACATCGAGGCCGAGCGCTGAACTCATGAAAGACCTAACAAGAAGTAGTTGATTAATTCAGGATCCACTTGTTTTCTTACCTTGTTGATTGGGCAGCGTTTCCCCTTGAGCCCCAACGCTGACGCCATATTGTATCGTCGCTGGGAGCTCGCTGGATCGTCCAAATCTCTATCTAGAATCTCGCATATATTGAGTCTAGTGTTTTCGGCGTTTTTCGAATCCAAAGGGCCATTCTCATCTCCGAAAATGACGCGGACCTTTGCCAAAAAAAAGGTAATTCATGGACTGACATACAGAATCAAGAACATTTACTATAAATCGTTTTGCACACCATCAGAAGAGTTTCAGGTTTGATGCTTTGCAAGTATTCTATCCCCGTTGGATATTCACTCTCGTTTGAGTGTAGTTTCAAGTATGGATTCTCAGGCAGTACGGCTAGTGTGGCGTTTCCTTGCTCCGAGTGATATTCATACTAAAAACAATACGAATCAACGTCACGTATATTCAGCATTAAACATGTTTGTCATTTTTTCACTTTGCCACGTCTTTCTTTTTTTCCATTCTCGTAAGGAGGTATACCAGTGTGACACTTTAAAAACGCGATTTTTTTTGTCCTTTTCGAAAGTTTATACTTTCAAGAATATCCTGTAAAAATTTCACGGCCGTATCTCTAATCATCTTATCTTGCAAAAATCGATAGTTAAATTTTTAAACGGGTTTTCTCGAAATGAGATTTTTCAAATTTGCTGACATTGTAACTCAAAGAGAAATTATCCGATTGACTTGAAATTTGAACTGAGTACGCTTGAATATATTTACTCTACAATGACGTAGGATATTCTAGATTGGATAAAAATTGACGATTTGGCATTGAAAAAACGGCCATTTTATAGGCTAGAAAATAGACTTTTTTCAGAATTACGCCATATTGTTAGATTTTGATATTTTTCGAAAATCCTACGCCATTGTACAGGAAATACCTTTCAGTTTAACGACATTTTTTCCTTTTTCGGTTTTACCTACTCAATCGGCCGGAATTATGTCAGCAGTGGAGGAACTTCTTTGTCCGGCGCCTCCGAAGGCAGCGCATAAGTCGCTTGGATCTCAATATTTTTCGATGAAAAAATTATGTAATATAGGTCAAATATAGGCAAATATATTCTTAATTTCCCGGAACATTTAATTGAGTACTTTTCTTCCAAAAAATTCCCGAAAATCACCCAAATTTTCAGCGTTCACACTGGTATAGCCCCTTAAGGTAGAACGAGCGCGTGCACTTGATTTCTATAGATTTTGTTCAAATTTTACCCAGACATTGTTCATATCATTATGCGTGTTTGGGTGAAATTTCACAACAGTCGACTATATAGATTGGGAGATAATGGGTTGTCAAATTACAACATTTAACACTACAGGGTCTACATTGACCGGAAGTCAGGTCACATAAATCGTCGTACCATTCTATTGTGTTGATAAACAATTACGTTTAGATAGCAACTTAGTTAGGGAAAAAGTGAAAAAAGTTTGGATTCCCTTTACTATTCAGTTTTGCTAAAAACGTTCAGTAAAGACATAATAATTCTCCGTAAACAATATTTGTCCCCTATAATAAGAAGACACATGGCAACACCGCGGAACAGTATTGTTCAATATTTCGAGAAAAAATAATAATTATCATGTTCCTAAAGTTAAAAACTTTTATCATAAAAAAAATATTCGCTTTATAAATATTAATATTTTATGTTGTTTATTTTCTCTTCATCAATAAATAAAAGTGTTGGTTAATTCATAATTAATTGAAAACTTTGTTCGATTAAAAATTACTTCCAAATAAAAATTTGTGTTGCAGTATTATTTTAAATATGCCGCGCAAACTTACGTCATTGGATACGTGGGACAATGCGGTGTTGCCATATGTCTTTTTATTATAGGGGACAAATATTTTTTACGGAAAATTATTCTGTTTAAATTTCAATGCAGACCCTGCAGTGTTAAAAGTTGCAATTTTGAAACCTATTATTTCCCAATCTAAATAGTCGACTGTTCTGAAATTTTCCTCAAACATGCATAATGATATGAAGTATGTCTGGTTAAAATTTGAACAAAACCTATAGAAATAAAGAGCGCGCGCTCGATCTACCTTAAAGTGAATGTGGCGTGAAAGGGTGAACTACATCGATCTGGTACGAAGGGCCAAACGAACAAAAAAACAAATCACTCACGTTCTTTGCGCAGCAATATCCAAAAAGTGTCAGAAGTACCAAAGCAAGCATATCAATGTTTTCGCTGCTGGAATAGTGTGTATGAACTCCCCTATAGCTGAACTCGAATGAGCTGAAGCACCTATCACTTTTCCTGCCACAAAAGTCACGGACTGGGCACAAATAGCTCACGTTAGCGATAATATTCAAACGCCACAAACTAAGCGAAGCATTTCCTCTACATATCGTCTCTCATATATTTGCGAAACAGCAATTAGCAATTGTTCCGAAAATAGACAAACGGTTAATTTAGTTCCACTTTACGAGCGACGAAGTGGCATTGCAAGCAATTATAATGTCTTTTGTCGAGTTTATAAGTATTTGTCAATTTATACATCGAAGTTTACATCAATTTGGTGTATTTTGAATAAAGAGGTCAAGCTACTGTGATGATCCGAAAATCAGGGTTATTTAAACGAATTCATTTTGAAGGAGTAAGTAAGATGATTGGAAACTAGTTTGGACATTTATTTGTGTGTACATTAAGAAATTTGTTTACTAAATTACATACAAAAATATTCATCGTGGAAAAAGGTATAAACAAGCTCGTGAAGGACATTTGAACGAGAGAGGCTCAACGGTGTACTTGACTTTGGCCACCTACTTGATCTGAAACAAAAAAGAACGAGTTTTTTCGTGGAAGAAATTATATTGGTTAAGATTTGACCGAGCTCTACTATATGTTATCAATAATGAATTTTTTTTTTGGAATTATTCGATTTTTTTTAGGAAAAATGTCATCATTATTGTACCCATGAGAATAAAATGTCAAAAAGAAAAACGTCCGTAAAGACTAAACTACTAAAACACTGAATAAGTGTACCAAATGTCAAGTCAATCCGTTCATTAGATGTCGAGAAATCGTGTACACCGTTTTGACAAACACAGTTTCAAGAAAAACACGTTAAAAGTGTTACTAGCAGTTCTATCATTATAATAATAAGTTTACCTTGAATCTGTGATTCCTGCACCAGATGTTCCTCGTCATTTTTAGGCGGGATATACATTTAGACACGAAAAAAATAAGCAATATTGAGAGATTTTTTAAACTAAGAAATAATTATTCTACAATTATCAAACTTTAGGTATACTTTAATGGTATATTTAAGTAAACAAAACAATTTTTATAATTAATTCATCATCAAAATGGTTGAGCAGAGGCAGAGCGTTACAGCAAGATCGCCGCGGGAGTTGCGAATCGGCGTGCAGTCTAGCTTCCCGTAGACGTTGATTTGCAAAAAAATTCAAACATTTTTCCTGTTAGAACAGGTATAGTTTCTATGTGACGGTGATTAAAATGAAGAAAGAGCAAATTTAACAAAATCACACGCATTTACAAAGAAATCAACATTTCACGCAACATTTCTGTAAAGTGTGGATTAAACAAGTAGTTTTTAATGATTTATCAAAAACAATGCCCCTCAAATAGAAGGTACCAATATTATCAATTTTTCTACCAAGTTTCAACTCAATCGGCTAAGGCCTTATATACGTGATTTCGCCGATTTTCGAAGGGACTTTTCAAGACGCGGTTAAACAAAATTACGCATATGTTGAAAACATTTTTTTTACAGATCTCTTATGCACATGGTAAAATGTAAAATGATAAATGTAAAAAAAATCAGAACTATTAACAAATGGCGGAGATATAACATAATAAAGCAATGTATTTTTTTGCGCGCGTGTTGATGGTGAAAGTTTTCGGCATCGATGTGGGTGTCTGAAAAAATGAACACACTTATAATTGCATAATGAATGTACCTTCAGTGTGAACCAAAAATATTATTTAAAAAAAATTATTATAATAAAAGTTGGAAACATACATTTTTTTACTCAATTTTCTGTCAGTATTTTATTTTTTATATTTTTTTGTGTCATTGAAATTTTTGTTTCTGTAGTTCACACTATAAGTGATGTTACTAAGAATATGTTGTAAAAATTTCAAAGCGATCTGAACCTTCGTTCAAGAGTTAGAACTTTCACAAGATGCAAAAAAGTGAATCGAGGAAAAACGGCTTTGAAGTTGGCGCTCGGGCGCGCCGTGCGGTAATATTACCTATTAAAAATGCAATCTTACCGTATTTAATACAATTTTTGGAATTTTTTAATTCTGTAAAGCTTAAAATATTCCTAACCGTTCAGGCTAATGAAATAAAAAATAATCAGAAAACAAAAACAAAAAAAATTGAAATTTTTCGCGTATATAAGGCCTTAATAGTTTTTGAGTAATCCTGCACGCCAATTTCGATAATCCAGAATCCGAGCGGTGAGGCATAGCGTTGCCGGGCTGTAACGTTTGAAGCTTTTCGAATTTTGCTTTGAAAGTTTAGGAAAATATTCTACATATATATTTCTATCGTTTATAGAAAAAAAAAAGAAATCGATTTTATGATTGTTGTAAATGTATATCCGGCCTTAAGGTTGCCTCAATCGACGGATTCTTTTTTGAAATTTTCACAGTAACCCATAACATTTATTAGAGATTGGGAAATACCTAAGAAAAGGGAATATCAGCAGCCTTCCATTGAACCCTGGATTGCTCGCTGTACCGATGACTGTTCGCCCCGATATCACGCGAACGTTCGGCCCTTCATTTTATTCCAAGTAACTTCCGGCTCTCTCGACCCTCTGCCAATTCTCGAAGACCGAGTCTACATAGGATAATTCGAGTTGCAGGAGTTCGACTCTTACTGTTAGCAAGCCAAGTCGTGGGGTAAACCTCTCTACACATCCACACTTCGACACGCACACACGCGCAGATATACAGGGTGACAACTATGAAGTGGCCTTTCGTTTATGAAGGGCCACGTGCGAAGATTTTGCGACTGAGAAAAAAGCGTTTTTTAATGGACTCTTAAGCCATCGCTGACAAACTGGCAACTATGTATGGCGTATTTTTGTGATGAGTTGTAGTCGCTATAAAGAATGAAGTATTTGGCGAAAAATTGAAATTTCATATTGACCACGGCAGAATAAAGATAATTAAATTCCAAATACGAAACACTCTGGAATTTTTTTCGTCCAACCTGTCATCGAGAAAAAAAATGATCAAAGATACTTTTCAAAGTGGACAAATGGAATCGAAATCTATTTGAAAAAGTTCCTGAGGAGTGTTCCGTATTCGGTGTTTAATTATCTTCATCCTGCTGAACTCAAATGGAATGTAGATTTTTTCCATAGTGCTCAATTTTTTTCCGGCAAATACCAACTTGTCACAAAAATACGCTACATTGTTTTCGAAAAGGTCTTGCAGAATTAAATATATTTCTTTCGGTCCCAGAATTTCCACATCAGGCCTTCAACCCTTTAAATACGACGTTTAAATCTTTCAATACGGCGAAATTAACCCTTTCAATATAGCATAAACGATCCCATAACGATGCACGACATCCCATAATGTCCCAGCCATAATTTCAAAAACATTCCTGGGATAGCATATGTCCCATCAGGTGTGTAAGTTTGAAGGGGCCACATTGAAAATTTCAAAAAATCGAAAGAAAGCGAGACTTGAAGAAATCGACGATGATGAACAATCAGAAGGGATTTTGTATGGTGCAGGAATTGCCGATTGAGTTTAGGTAAGAGTTTTTCATAGTATAAACTTCAAACGCGTTTTCTCGAAACAACGTTTTCAAAATCTAGCTCCGTCGTACCTCTAAAACTAATAAACCGATTCTCTTGAAATTTAAACCACATATTGTAAACATGATTCGCAGCAAGATGACCCTCGATGATTTTAAAATGTTGATTTTTTACTCTTTTTTTGCGAAAAACTACGAAAAAACGCGTTTTTTTACTTCTTGCGTTTTTCGTCTGCCATTTTTTTATTTTTTGATAAAACTTTATATTCGAAGGTCATTTTGTAGCTGGTGTCATACTGAATCTAATGGGCTTGATTTTTTTGTTTCATACAAGCCGTTGCTGAGTTGTGATGGAGCTACCTAGCCCACCTATTTTTGAGGCGTTACGTTAAACTATAGTTTTTGTACTTAAAAATGAATAAAAATGAATTAAATTTAAAAAAAATGTATCCCAAGACTTATTTATCAAGCCCGGCAACTTTTATACTCATCTTTTATAAAATCCTCAAAAAAAATCGTGAAAATAGCCTTTTTTGTGCCTCCAAAGTAGACTGGCCCCGTAAAAAAACACAGAGTGTCACAGAGCAATAGCACTCAAACTATTGATCATATCCAAAAATGTTTCAGACAAGACTTTTAGTGTTCGAGAAGGCCGACATACTGGTCCATCCTATTTTTTTATCGGTGGAGGCGCTGAAGCTACGTCAAGGTCAACTCCACTTTTTAAAATGGAATGGTATATTTTTTTCCAATCATCTTGTGGAGCACCCTAAGCCGCATAAAAAACATCGGGGGGTCAAATTCGTTCAAGGTCAGTATCGATGATACAAATCTAAATTTCTCGTATTACTACCAAATATTTGGTAGTGATCCAAGATATTTAATTTTGTATTTAATTTTAATAGGTGACCTTGAATGACCTTGAACGACTTTGACCGCTGTTTTTTATGCGGCTTGAGGTGCTCCACAAGACGGTTGAAAAAGAAACGTACCATTCTATTTTAAAAAAGTGGAGTTGACCTTGACGTAGCTTCAGCTACGTCAAGGTCAACTCCACCGATAATAACCCCATATACGTATATCGAGAAACGATACTTTCATCTCGTTATATGAATGTCATCGTGACACTCACATAACGAGATGAAAGTATCCTTTCTCGATATACGTATATGGGGTATAAATATATACAGGACGACAATTATAAGGTGGCCATGTGTTTGTTTTAACCCTTTCACACCTGATGGGACATATGCTGTCCGAGGCTGGAAAATTTCACACCAATTACTTGCTTTAATATTTATACCCCATATACGTATATCGAGAAAGTATACTTTCATCTCGTTGTATGAATGTCATCGTGATATTCATATAACGAGATGAAAGTATCCTTCCCCGATATGCGTACATGGGGTATAAATATATACAGGAGGACAATGATAAGGCCATGTGGTTGTGAGCCCTGTCAGCGGTTTTGAGGTTGGTTCTTGAATGTTTCCAAAGTCGTCGCCAAATTAGCACAGAACGATCCGTCAGATGGCTTTTACATAATAGTATTTAGGGTAATTTAGGGGGAGCTTGGCCATAAGATGGCCAAGAGAAATGTTTCATAGAACTGCGCACTAGATTTCACCTGTTACTGCTTAGTTCGCTTAACGTGCGCAAGTGTAAGTGTACGAGCAAAAGTTCGGCAAAAATAATAAGTACGTAAAATCCTTTTTAACTGTTCTGTCTACTGCTAAGTTTTTTCGAAGTTTTTACGTTCTACATTGTGGTGATATTATTTTGTAAACGTAACGGTTACTTTTGTATCTCTTGAGTAGTTCACGAACAATGCTTTGTTATAACCTCAAGATTTCGCACGTATTGTTTCTACTTGTTTACATTTTAGATGTGGCCATCTCTCCCGGAAGATTAGAAGAGATGGCCTCGTACAGTCGGCGTATGATGACCATAGTTTTGGTTTTAATGTGTTCGAGTAATTCATTTTTTCTACATTTGTTTTAGATGCCTACACTGAGAAAAAAGAATCGTTGAATGTGCAAAATGCATTTTCTTGTCTCGAAATTTGGTTGTTTTAACAGTTGCTCGGACATGCTGAATAAGCTACAGTTCACACCACTATACTATTTTACTACCAACTATACTGTTTTGTTATGCCAATCAAAAATCAAGTTGAACGTATTTAAAGATACATTTTGTTAATCCAACTGAATTTTGGATGGATTAACGAATTTTTTTTCAGTGTAATAAGTACAAGGGAAAACCAATTGCTCCGCGAGGGATCTGGACTCAAGAATCGTCAAAAGTAGCTATTAGTGCTGTAAACATGATGAATTATCGGTTTGTGCGGCCGCTAGGACCTACGAAATTTCTAAGAAGACCTTAGAAAGACGACATAAGAACAATGACAAATGACAATAAGTCATATAATGAACAAACAAACTCGTCTCATCGAAGTCTGGCTTCAGTGGATAGTATGCCAACTCTGGGTACACAAAAATTATACTGATTTCGATGATATGTGTTTTATATGTGGTTAAAAAAAGTAATTAAGAATCAAAACATAAAACCAAGGAGAAAACCGAGAGCTGGGTAACTGGCCATCTCACCTCTTCTCCTATGGCCATCACACCCGGATACTCCACCAGGCATAAAATCACGTGCGAATTTAACGATTTTTTTCGTATGAAAAAGTCATTCGCTCATAAAATTAATTAATTCATAATAATATTTATTATGAATATAAAGCTGTTAGAAAAAATATACAATAATGATCGAGTTTTATTTGTCCAACTTGCTTTACAAGTTTTTTACAAAAAGTTTTCGCTTTGTTCAAACACATTTTTCTTATGTCTACCTTAATTCTATTTTCTACCCCGCATATCTCTGCTTTCTTTTTGTCACTTTACTCCTCATCTCCCTCTCTTTCAACTCCCTCTTCCTCCTTGCGCATTTTTTCACATACTTCCTCTATTTCTCTGAAATACTGGCATATCCCTATATTTATATTTCCACTCAACATGTTTATCATTTAGAATTTTTTTTTTTTTTCGATGTACACAATGGCCGACTTGTAATTTTTTCTTTTATCTTTTTTTAATCCGTCCGCGGCGTGACATTTAGCATCCACAATTTTTTACCTAGAACAAAAAACAAAAATTCTCGTCAATTTACATTAGAATACCTAGAGTAGTACGTACGGAATTTAAAAAATATTGTTTTATCCAATTGTTGTAGGTATTTGAACTTAAGAAATGAATTTTCAGTGAAAAATTTCGTTATAACTGCTCATAAACTAGTCATAAAATGAAAAGTTTTCAATTAGTCAGAAATGCCGTACATACTTCTCTGCGAAATGCAATTAAGAACATAACTTTTAAATTTGAAGTAAATCGAGTGAAAATTTTTGAAGATATTTGTCACGCCAATTGGAAAAAAGCTGTTTCGAGAAGTTTCGAGTAGTCGGTCATTTTGTACATCGAAAACAAATATATATTTCTAACAGCTTGATATTCATACTAAATAGATGTGTAATTAATTGTATGAGTGAATCACTTTTACATACGAAAAAAAATGTTAAATTCGCGCATGATTTTATACCCGTAACTGTGACCTAAGACCTCAATGTTGATCTGATAGGAGTTTGTGTTAATTTCGTAAATTATCTTAAAGTTAAATGTTCAAAAATGTAATTACAAATAAAGATAAGTTAAGGAACGTCTGTACGTTTATTTTGACGGATCCTTGAAAAAACTGTGGCCACCTACCCCGGACTTACTCTACATTGAACGAAAGGTGATCTTGAAAATATTGGAGGTGTACCCAATATTGAGTATGGGGACAATAAGCCCCTATGCGTACGGTTGTCGAAGGCGAAAAACCTCATGACTTTGCTTTCGTACATATATCCCTGGATGTACATAAGTACGAGTGCACAAATGTGCGTGTAGGTGCTGGGACTATTCATATACAGTTGGCTATTCACGAGTGGTGGCTGGGTTAGATAGTGGAGTCTGGCTGGCACGGAGTGTCGGACCATCTCGTCCACTCAATTTGCATGGGAAATGCCCAAGGATCGTCCGCATCCTCTGACCCAATAATACGCGACTGGTTGTTGTGTCGTCGGCCCTGTACCGTTGTACGTATACGAAGCGTACACACCCACACACACATAGAAGATGCTCCGAGAGCTCGAAGCGGTTGGCACCCCAGTTGGAATTCAATTACGCGAACGTAGCCGTGTTTCGGCTGCTAGTAGGAGCGGGACGAAACGTACCCACGCAATGCCAGGTTGGAAAGAGACAACAACGACACAGAGATAGCCTGGGGGTGGGCCCAAGAGAGGATCTCGAAAGGTAGTGGAGACGAGAATCCCCACGAATATACACGCGTACACCGCACACGTTCTCCGCGGCTGGAAAACCACGAAACGATAAATCTTTGGGAAACGTATATATAACAGCAAACCTGCAATGTAGATTCACGGAGTCCCATACCTCGTTATATGTAGCCCGCGCCCACTGCCGGAACACTCGTTACACGTTTCGTGAATGTAGTCGATTTCGACGAGTCCGCGGACATCGAACGGTCCCACGTTACGGCAACGGATAAAAATACCCTTTTCCTGTCTTTCCACATCCCTTTCCCTTCAGGGTTTCAAGGATACCTGACTTCTTTATGAAGGGTGTCTTAAAATGATCTGACATTTTAAATGGCGCGCCATTTTTACAAGTTACAAGCTTTTGTTTAACTTGACTTTGCGTCAGATGGAAAAACGGGAAATCGATGTTTCACCCACTTCCCGACTACTTAGAGATCTGAGATTTCGCAAACATGCACCTATGAGGTGACAATGCATGATTCCGTTTAAAAAAATGAAAATGAATGATTAAATTACTTGACTTGCTGTGACATGCAAAACAGAAAATCGATATGTCACCCACTTCCCGACTAATTAGAGCTCTGAAATTTACAAACATGCATCGAAGAGGTGACAATGCATGATTTTACTTGAAAAAATAAAAATCACTTAACTTTCTGTGAGATGCAAAACGGAGTATCGATATTTCACCCACTCCCTAACAACTTAGAGCCCTGAAATTTTGCAAACATGATTCTTAGAGGTGACAATGCATGATTCAGCTTAAAAAAATAAAATGAATAATGAAATTATTTGACTTTCTGTGAGATGCAAAACGGATAATCGATATTTCACCTACTTCCCGATTACTTAGAGCTCGGAAATTTTGCAAACTTGCATCTAAGAGGTGACAATGCATGGTTCAACTTTAAGAAAATAAAAATAACTTAACTTTCTGTGAGATGCAAAACGGAGAATAGATATTTCACCCACTTCCCGACTACTTAGAGATCTGAGATTTTGCGAACATGCATCTAAGAGGTGACAATGCATGATTCAGCTTAAAAAAATGAAAATGAATAAAGAAATTACTTGAGTTTCTGTGAGATGCGAAACGGATAATCGATATTTCACCTACTTCCCGATTACTTAGAGCTCGGAAATTTTGCAAACATGCGTCTAAGAGGTGACAATGCATGGTTCAACTTAAAAAAAATAAAAATAACTTAACTTGCTGTGACATGCAAAACAGAAAATCGATATTTCACCCACTTCCCGACTACTTAGAGCTCGGAAATTTTGCAAACATGCATCTAAGAGGTGACAATATATGATTCAACTTAAAAAAAATAAAAATAACTTAACTTTCTATGAGATGCAAAACCGATAATCGATACTTCACCCATTTCCCGACTACATAAACATCTGAGATTTTTCAAAATGGCATCTGAGAGGTGACAATGCATGGTTCAGCTAAAAAATGAAAATAAATAATTAAATTACGTAACTTTCTGTAAAATATAAAACGGATAATCGATATTTCACCTACTTCCCGGATACTTAGAGCTCCGAAATTTTGCAAACATGCATCTAAGAGGTGACAACGCATGGTTCAACTTTAAAAAAATACAAATAACTTGACTTTCTGTGACATGCAAAAAAGAAAATCGATATGTCACCCACTTCCCGACTACTTAGAGCTCTGAAATTTACAAACATGCGTCTAAGAGGTGACAATGCATGATTTCACTTGAAAAAATAAAAATAACTTAACTTTCTGTGAGATGCAAAACGGAGAATCGGTATTTCACCCACTTCCTGACAACTTAGAGCCCTGAAATTTTGCAAACATGATTCTAAGAGGAGACAATGCATGATTGCACTTGAAAAAAATAAAAGTTTCTTGACTTTCTGTGAGCTGCAAAACGGACAATCGATATTTCAACCAATTCCCGACTACTTAGAGTTCTGAAATTTTGAAAATATCCATCTAAGAGGTGATAATGCATGATTTGACGTGAAAAAAAAATAATAATAAAAAAGAACTTAACTTTCTGTGAGATGGAAAACGAAAAATCAATATTTCACCCACTTACCGACTACTTAGAGCTCTGAAATTTTGAAAACATGCATCTGAGAGGTGACAATACATGGAAAGTACATGAGAACATTTAAATTGGCTCTAAGTGCTCTCGGATCGCACAATCGGTAAAAGGCTCAAATAGGTTAAAAGCTAAGGTCCAATACACATATCACAGTTCTCCAGGATTTCTTCTGACAATTAACCAATAATAAGCCCGGTGCGTTTGGAAGGATTAATCCCTCTTTGCAAAAATTTCAGAGCTGTAGTAAAATCAATTCAAGTTATTTTTAAAACAAGCTTTTATTTAATTTACTAAGAAATAGACAATAATTTATATGTGACATTTTTTTTAAACAAGCTTTTGTTTAATATTCTAAAAAGTAAAAAATATAATTTTTTACCACGTACCTATATATCACTATAAATAGAAAAATGGGGCGCTCAAAATTTAGACATATAATCTTTAATTTACATAAATCCGTTAACATATCAATTGTATATAATTTACTGTAAAACAACCTTAGATTACTTAAATAAAAATACTGGAACTGAGTATAAACATGTGATAATAATTTCTCTAACTGAATTGATCAAATTTATTAAACATTTCCAAAGTTGAGGGCCACAAGCCTTTGTTTAGAGTCACATATAAGTGACTTGGTAAAAAAAATAGTTTCTACTTTTTAGTACATTAAATAAAAGCTTGTTATATAAACAATTTTTGTTACATGTAATTTTTGTGGAGAACATACAGTACTAAACTTTGATAACTGGCATCAGGAAGTATTGAGGTTTAGTCATGGAGAATTATACGATCGAGCACCGCATAGAAATTCATATTTGCTGCATTGTTACTGCATAGTTATTGCAGACGAAGTTTCATGGTCGTGTTATCGCGATTGGACTTCTTTCTGTGAGGTTTTCTGAAAGGGAAAGTGTGTGCTAATGATCCACAGACCATTCCGGAGCTCAAGGAAGCAATTGGACGTACCATTAATGAAATTAGTCTGCAATTACGTCAAAATGTTATTGAAAATTCCGTCAAAACAATGAACGTTTGAAAAGAGGGACGAGGCGGCTATTTATATCGTGTTCCATACATAACTGTTATGATGGCACCTTATATGAAAATAAAAATATTCGTCCTTAAATAAAGAATACGCGGACAATGACGGAGATGAATGGAGCACTCCTGCCCAATAGAAGGCTGAAGGAAAAACGCACTCACCATGCGAAATGTGTAATCTAGTCCGAATGAGACGATTCAGAATACTTTAGCTTTCGCAGGCTTATGATGCTATATGAGTTTGATGCAGCGATTTTGTGGTGTTGCAGTTCACTTCGTAGGACTGCAGCACAAGTTTATTTTTATACTTTAGTAGATATACAACACGGGTTCTGGACCAGTTTGACCTCATTTGACCCCGAGAACGCGCGGGAAATTCAAAAAGTGCTGAGTCATCGAGAATGTTCTAGAAGGTTCTCGTGATTACGGGCGAGGGCGGTGATTGGGCGAGGGGGTAAAGGGGAGGGGTGTCGGGTTACAGGAGATAATAATAATAATAATAATAATAATAATGTAATAACGTGCACCGGGACCGGATGGCATACCCGGGGAGGTCCTGCGGCTGATGGCTCGCCTGAGGCCTGGGATCCTCCTCGAGATGTACAACGAATGCCTAAGAACAGGGACGTTTAGCACGCGCTGGAAGACGGCCAAACTGGTTCTCCTTAGCAAAGGAAAGGGAGAGCCGTACATGCCGTCCTCCTACAGACCGCTCAGTTTACTGGACACAACGGGTAAAGTTTTCGAACTTTTACTGAGACCGCGACTGACAGACGCGATAAGAGCGGCTGGGGGCTTGTCCGTGAACCAGCACGGCTTCCGCAAGGGACGCTCGACGATAGGGGCAATCCGCGAGGTCATCGACACCGTCAGGAGGACGGACGAGGCCTGTCACGCGGCAAGGCCCATAGTGTTACTGGTGACTTTAGACGTGAGAAACGCCTTCAATTCGGCTAGGTGGGTGGATATCTTGGGGGCGCTGGAAGGCGCCCTCCGGGTTCCTCCCTACCTTCTCCGGGTATTGAGGGATTATCTCAACGACAGACGGATAACGTACGAGACGGCGGACGGTCCGGTGACTAAACAGATCACCGCGGGTGTAGCGCAGGGATCAATCCTGGGACCGGACCTTTGGAACGCGACGTACGATAGCCTGCTGAGGCTGGAGATGCCGCAAACCGCATCGCTCGTCGCTTACGCCGACGACGTGGCGGCGGTGATTGTGGAGCGCCGCGCGGATCTGGCCCAGCTGACACTTAATCAAGTCATGAGGCGCGTAGACCGATGGATGACGGAGCACGGACTGACCCTTGCACTGGACAAGACGGAGCTCCTCATGCTCACGAGACGACGAATTCCGACCCTCATTCCGATGAGTGTCGGAACAGTACGCACGGAAACCAGAGGGGTGGCCAAGTATCTGGGGGTGACCCTGGACACAAAGCTGACCTTCTGGCCACACATAAAACAGACGGCCGAGAAGGCGGCGGCGAGGGTCACCTCGCTCAGCCGCCTGATGGCAAATACGCACGGACCGAGACCGTCGATACGACGGCTACTGATGACGACGGCCCACTCGATCCTCCTGTATGGCGCAGAGGTCTGGGCGGACGCGCTGGCCATAAAGAAATACAGGAAGACTATGACGTATGTACAAAGACAGGGGGCACTAAGGATAGCGTGCGCCTACAGGACCGTCTCGGCAGAGGCGATCCTGGTAGTGGCGGGCGTGATTCCCATAGACCTACTGGCCACAGAACGGAAACGTATTTACGAACGCGACGAAAGGACTGAAAGGCTTGACGCGGCAAAGTGCGAAAGAGAAAAGACCATGACGGACTGGCATGCACGCTGGACAGCGGAGACGAGTGGACGATGGACACGACGACTGATAACCGACCTTAGACTGTGGACCGAACGGGGGGCGGGGGAGGTAAATTTTTACCTGACCCAGTTCCTAACGGGCCACGGATACTTTCGAGGTTATCTACATAACATGAAACGGGTACGGACGCCGAACTGTAAATACTGCAGACACATACGGGACGACGCAGAACACACGTTTTTTGCGTGCGACAGATGGACGACACGGAGACAACAACTGGAACAGAGGACCGGACGCATCACGCCCGACAACATAGTCGGGCTGATGTTACGAGACGAAGACCAATGGACAGCCGTCGCCACTTTCATCGAGGCAGTGCTGAGATGTAAGAAAGATGATGGATGTCTGGAGTACGAATGAGGGGACGGATACGTAATTGGGGTACACGGTAACGAACGAAACGAGACGGACGATGGACAGGACCCGCGGGGGTGAGGTTATACTAACGTGTTGCCACCCCGCGGGTAGACAGTGGAGGGGGATTGTTTAGTCGGTATATCACCATTCCGACATACGAGAACACCGGCATGTGTGGGAGTCCGACACACGAGAGGGTCCTTGGACTCTCTTACGGTGCGTAATGTGCATTTTAACCCCCGCCTTAAAAAAAAAAAAAAAAAAAAAATAATGTAATAACGTAATAATGTAATAATGCAATAATAACAATAATACTAATAATAATAATTCTAATAATAATGATGATGACGTCATTCTGTGAACTACGCAGTTGACGTACTGAGTGTGTAATAATAATAATAATAATAATAATAATAATAATAATAATAATAATAATGATGATGATGATGATGATGATTCATTGATGTGATCGCTCATGGAATGTGGCGGCAAGGGGGATGGGTCCTGGGTTTCGGGTTACACGAGATAATAATAATTAAAAAATAATTAGGGAATGTAATAATAATAATAATAATGAGAAGAGGAATAATAACAATAATTTAAAAAATAAATCGGGAATGTGATAATCATAATATAACATCGTTCAAGGTTTTGAACGGATGATTTCCGGGAATTGTTTATCCCGTTAAATATATAAGCTACGCAGTTGACTTAATAATTGCGGAGGTAATATGAGTGTGTTCCCGAACGTTCTAGAAGTCACCCTATTGTAGACAATGAATTATTTTACCGACAGTCGATAATAAAGCTCTTATTAAAATCTTATTAGCTTCGCGCTACATTCATATGTGACAGAGAGAGAGAGAGAGAGAGAGAGAGAGAGAGAGAGAATCTTATTGCGATGTTTTTCTATAGAGTTCCGAGAAAGAGCGTTCGAATTATTGAGTGCAACGTGGCAGCAATGACGCGACAAATATGCGTCCTATATTTTTTCTCTCTTCGTATTCGGTTACATCCGATAAGAGATCCATAGTGAACCTCAGCGTACTACAGTTGTTCGTCACCCCAATAACTGTGTCACTGGACACAGATAAAGAAATCCTTGAGATTATTCGTATATCGTTTCCCTTTAATTATTTGTAAAGGCCTTGCATGATCAAAGGATGATAGAGGAGGGTTTTGAAATAAACATAATTCGTCAATTATGTTTAAGATTGATTTATTGAGAAAAAATTCAATCGTAAGGTTCGAGTATCCAATCTTTAGCGTCTATACATTTTTCGTAGCGCAATTTGTAGCGTTTGAGTGATACGGTCATCCAACGGGGTATACAACTTTTGACTCGAAGGGCAGTCTAGCAGTTCTGCATCAACGATGCATCCTCCATCAAGATTCTTCCATTATTGTTTCATCGATCCCTTCACATAAATTGTTCGAGCATTTTGCAAAGTGTCGCAAATTATTTCAGATGCTGCTTGAGTTTGATGTTCTCGAACGTTATACGATGACGCCATCGAAAGTTCAGGAAGATGTCGGTAATATAGGGTCGGTAGTGAAGGATCGATAATGTAGAACACTAAGTGCAGTTACAAATTCTATAACTTAATCCTTTTTTCCCAGAATTGCGGCTATAATTTAGAGTCGCGCTTGTTAACACCTTTCTGGATCTTTCATTGGAAATTTCGCAGTTTACGTTTTCGATGACCTGCAAACTGCGCAGTTTTTTACTGTAATTCGATACTCAAAGAAAGCCGCGATTCGAATATTCTAGAGTCATAATTCTGCGAATCGCTTATATCACATCTATGACAAAAGAATTTACCCATTGCGACAAGGATATCAGATTACTTATTGCGCAGTTATTGCATTATAATTCTGGGAATTGTTTATGTCGACAAAGAATTCACCCATTACACTAAAGACAAGGATGCAACGTAGAAAATTCCGACAAGGTTACTTATTGCGCAATAATTTGCACTATAAATGCAGCCGCTGCAGTAGTGCGAGGTCATTCTTACAACGACATCGTCCACAGTAACTCTTTGCGTGAGCTTTCAAGTATTACAAAAAAATGGAGTCGGAAAAGTGTTTGAAATTGATAAGCATCATGGAAAATGCCTATAAACTATTGGAAAGTGCATCTACGAAAGAAGTGGAAAAATGGAAAAACTATCAGGCTCGAAATATCAGACTTCTGAATAAAATCTTGAAAACACCGGGTTTGTCGAGTGGTGAAAAAACGCGAATTCAAACAACGATTTCCCTGCTCAAATCGCTGAGCGAAAAACTTCGAGCTCATCAACGAGCAGGGGGAAACATTGGTGCCCGAGACAAAGTATCCGATCGCGTTCGTTGGGTGCATTTGGAGTCCGCATTTCAAAATCGCATACGAACAGGGGCAGTGGTGAATCTCATCCACAAAGATCTGCGATCATTCCTGTATGATGCCAAAGTCACCACTGTCAAGCGGCTCACAAACGTACTCACGAAGGACGGAAATTTGAAGGCAAACGTTGTGCTAGCGTGCAAGTTTGCTACAATGAAAAATGGCGATCTGACGGAAGAAACGAAATATTTCAACACTCGGAATGAGGCAATTCTCGCATCTACGGACATTAAGAGATGGTTCGATGAGAACGTGACAGATCGTCTCCTGGTCGATGTTGAAGAGTTTCAAGAACGCGATTCAGGATGGTCGATGCGAGAAATTGTAAACTTAACGGTCAACATCAACCACTACGTACCACTGCGTGGTGGTATCTCGACGTATGCTGACCTTCCTCAGAAAATACAGAAAAAGAAGGCTGTCGTCAATATAAAAAACAACGACGAGTTTTGTTTCTTGTGGGCTGTGACGGCAGCACTCTATCCAGCTGAAAATCATGTTGATCGCACAAGTTCTTATCCTTATTTCAAAACTGTGTTGAAATATGACGGCATACATTTCCCGATAGCTTTGAAAGACATTTGCAAATTTGAGAAAATGAACAATCTGACAATTAATGTATACGGCGTGGATGGTAGAAAAAGTGAAATAGTGCCGTTGTACATGAGTAAAAATAAATCGGATAGGCCCACTATACACCTTCTCATGATTGAGGGAAATATCGGTATAGATGTAGATGGGCAAGACAATTTTCAACCAATCCACCACTTTGCTTGGATCCGCAATCTGTCACGTTTGCTAAGTGCCCAAGTAACAACCTATAATCAACACACATGGTTCTGTGACAACTGCTTAAATCACTTCTATCTTCAAAGCTCTTACGAAAATCACAAACACGATTGCATGAGCATAAACAAAACGAAAATGATTTTACCGACGGAGGAAAATAAAATTTTGCATTTCCAAAATTATCGATACAAAGAAGATGTGCCATTTGTTGTGTACGCCGACCTCGAATGTCTTCTTGAACCAACCGGCGATGAGTATCAAAAGCACGTCCCACACAGCGCAGCGTATTATTTGCAATGTGCCTTCAACGATTCCCTCTCCACATTTGAATTGAAACGAGGAGCCGATTGTATCGAGTGGCTCGTTAATGAACTATTCAAAATAGCTCAACTTGTTGATTCTTATTTGACGAATATTGTACCGATGACGCCACTCACTTCTCAAGAAAAACAACAATACTATAATGCTATAAAGTGTCATATCTGTGAACAACCTTTTACGGCAACCGATGTGAAACACCGCGACCATTGCCATTTCACAGGTAAATTTCGTGGTGCTGCGCATCAGAGGTGTAATTTGAATTATACAAAATCTCACAGTATTCCCGTAGTCTTTCATAATCTGTCCGGCTATGATTCACATTTTTTAATAAAAATATTAGCAACACAATTCGATGGTACGGTCAAACTTCTTCCCGTAAACAAGGAGAGATATATTTCATTCACAAAATACGTTGATGGTACAAATGTAAATTTACGTTTCATCGACTCGTTCAGGTTTATGGCAAGTAGTCTCGAAAAACTAGCATCGTACTTGGACAATAGTGATAAATCAATCACACGTAAATATTGTGAAAGTGTGGAGGAATTCCAGTTGCTTACGAGGAAAGGTGTCTTCCCCTACGAGTACGTTGATGATTGGGGAAAACTCAATGAAGAGCAGTTACCATCGAAAGAAGCATTCTATTCAAAATTAACTAATGAAGATATTTCAGAACAAGACTACGAGCATGCAATAAAGATTTGGCGTACATTTCACATAACCTCATTAGGTGAATATTCAGATTTGTATTTAAAAACTGATGTCTTACTATTGGCAGATATATTTGAGAATTTTCGACGTAAGTGCTCTTCTACATACATGCTGGATCCTCTGCATTATTTCACGGCACCGGGACTTGCTTTTGACGCAATGCTCAAATGTACCGGTGTAGAACTTGAACTTTTCACCGATCCGGAAATGCTTCTATTTGTCGAGAAAGGCATTCGAGGTGGCGTATCGCAGTGCTCGAATCGACATGCTCAAGCAAACAATAGATACATGGGTGAAGATTATGATCCAAGCAAAGAGGAATCATACTTAATGTACTTTGACGTGAATAATTTATACGGAGCAGCTATGAGCCAATACCTGCCGGTTAGCTCTTTCGAATGGGAGCACGAGCCAATAGATGTCCGCACAGTTCCCGATGATTCTCGTACAGGGTATATCCTTGAAGTCGATTTGGAGTATCCTGAGGAACTTTTCGAATCGCATAAAGACCTTCCCCTTCGCCCCGAGCACTATGTACCGCCTGGCAGTAAAAATTCAAAATTGATGACGACACTTTCCCCAAAGAATAAGTACGTTATTCATTATATAAATCTAAAGCAATATTTGAATCTTGGAATGAAGTTGAAGAAAATTTATAGAGTCTTGAGGTTTAAACAAGCCCCATGGCTTAAAACATACATTGATCTGAACACCGAATTAAGGAAAAAATCAACGAATGAATTTGAAAAAAACTTTTTTAAACTAATGAATAATGCGGTATTTGGAAAAACAATGGAAAATGTACGGAAACAGAAAGACGTTAAACTCGTGACAAAGTGGGAAGGTAGATACGGTGCGAAGGCTCTCATTGCAAAACCGAACTTCCATAGCTGCACCGTATTTGATAATGATATTGTGATAATTGAAATGAATCGTGTCAAAGTACACTTCAATAAACCCATATACGTTGGATTTTCTATTCTCGATCTCGCGAAAACGTACATCTACGACTTCCACTATCATTATATAAAACCAACATTTGGCGATCATGCAAAGCTCATGTACACGGACACCGATAGCCTTTTGTATCACTTCACCGTCCCCGATATATATGCGTATTTGAAACGTGATCTGCATAGATTTGATACTTCCGATTATCCAGCTGACAACATATATGGAATACCACTAGCGAATAAAAAAGTACTCGGCTTAATGAAAGATGAAATGAATGGTAAAATAATGGAGGAATTCATCGGATTACGAGCAAAATTGTATGCTTTTAAAACTTTCGGTGAAAGTAGCGAAAAAAAGCGAGCAAAAGGTATTGAAGGAGCGACTCCGAAAACCATTAAATTCGAAGATTATAAAAAATGTTTGCTGGAACATGAAAATTCCGTGAAATATCAATATTTAATTCAAAGCAAAAAACACGATGTCCATACGATAAGACAGAAAAAAATAGCATTAAGTTGGCTAGATGATAAGCGAATTATTTTACCGGACACTACGGATACTGTACCATATGGTTATAAAAAATAAAAATAAAACATTTGATATATTTTTATTGTCCTTTATTTGAAAAACCTTTACAAACCCTCCTCATTTATCCAACTGTTGTGTGAATTGGCGAAATGTAGCCCTTTTACTGAGTTCTGGATCACTTGACGACGAGGGGGTGAGGGGGAGGGGGGTGTCGAGTTACAGAAGATAATAATACGTAATTGGGGGGATGTGGTAATAATGATAATAATAATATGAAGACGAATAATAATAACAATTATGTTACGGGGAAGGGGGAATATCCAAGGACAGATATCTGGGAATTATTTATCCCGTTAAATATACAACAATAATAATAATAAACTACGCAGGTGATTTAGTGATTATAGAATGTTATTATTATTAATAATAATAATAATAATGTGTCATCGTTCAAGGTTTTGAACGGATGATCATGGAATGTAGGGGAAGGGGGGTATTTCAAGGACAGATTTCCGGGAATTGTTTACCCCATTGTGAGGGAGTCATAGGAAAG
This sequence comes from Ophion obscuratus, assembly GCA_964007375.1. NCBI lineage: Eukaryota > Metazoa > Arthropoda > Insecta > Hymenoptera > Ichneumonidae > Ophion > Ophion obscuratus. Next base: position 27,259,192 of record OZ023320.1, on the reverse strand, counting down.
CCGGAGTTAATGGCATTCTACGCAGTTGATTTGAGCTCATAGAGGGTATCAATGCGGTGCAATATGAGTGTGTTTTCGAACGTTCTAGAAGATTCGGGTATATTCTACTATATGGCTAAAAAATGACCTTCATTCATAACGCCATCGTGTTATACAAGGAGAGATGTTCTAGAATGTTCCATGGCGACATCATTGTAAAATAGGTTAGACGCAGACAATGGCGACCGGGATATCCATGATGATCTAAGCTGACTTCGTTTTTCGAATATTCTAGAGAGTGAGGGTTAGACATATAAAGGGCGGACTTCCGCGATGCTCCATCAGTTGACTCGGAGTAATCGCTGCTGCAAGATCATAAAGCGGACAAAATTAAAAGCGAGAATTGCATTATTTCTGGAAGACATTAGCGAAAAATTTATTCAATCGAAAAGTGACATCGATGGTCTGTTCAAAAGGCTCACTCCACTGAATATCCAACAACAACAACAAACAGCAGCAACATTATGGATTTGTCGAAAATCAACAAAATCAGTCGTATGGACAATTTCCTACCGACAAAGAAGTTCATCGAGCATGAACCTGGAAAAATTTGGAAGGTCACCAACGTGACGATGACTAACACCACTTTCGGTGAACAGGTTATCATAGACCTGAACAACGAATACTCCATATATTTGCCTACATGGATCACTAAGTTCTTGCGAGAAGTTGCGGAACCATTTCAACCGTTGGTCCGAGCGTCTAAAGACAACCATCTGTGCATTCGTCCTCTTGGTGGCAAATATACACTGCCAAAAAAAATTTAATGTAAAGAGGATCTATTTTTAATCAAATAGGTTTTTTCCTTAGCTCACGGCCTACTACGATCTTATTTGTTTTAAAGATTTTTTAAAATTTGTTACAGCTATTCTTTTTAAATACTGAATATATTCAAATTAAATAAAGTTTCGATTCAACTAAATCTCTATTTGCTTTACCATGTACACTGTAAATCTAAGTGTGCTATATACTAAAGTATTTTATAAATCCAAATGAAATGAAATACTTAAGAGTGTTACGACAACGATTTTGTATCGTAATTCCCTAGCCTTTTGAGATGATTTCTATCGAAGAAAATATTTCACCTATATAGGAATCGAACCTAAAACCTACCCTATGCTACCGAGTACTTGTATCATCTTAGTCGCAGACATGGCTAAGAGACGAAATCAATTCCTATAATTATTTTCTGTATCACATAAACTATATTAATTAGTTTATATTATTGTGACAATTCGAGAGTTTTATCGAATAACATGCTATTTATTTTTCTAACATACCATGTGTATGTTGGAAGAAGTATATATATAATTTCTCTCTCTCCACCCTCTCTGCCCCCACACCTCTTTGATATGTGTGTTGCAATAGACACAGACTATTTAATCAAATAGAAAAATGGTTGGGTCTATGAAAATGCTATTTAATTTAAATAAAAAAAATCAAATAGATCCTTTTAGTGGATTCAACTAAATTGTTTTTTGAGCAGATGAAACTGAATCATAGATTTATTAGGATTAAATCAAATATTTAGTTATTGAACGATACTGAATATATTTGAATTTGAATAAATAAATATATTTAAAATAAATAATTTTAGTAAAGGAATGCAATAGGAAAAATTTTATTCCACGAAAAATCTAGTTAATTTAAATAAACAAAAATCAAATAGACGCGATTAGTTCATATCAATAAAATTTTCATGTCAGTGTACGGAGTATTCGTTGTTCAGGTCTATGATAACCTGTTCACCGAAAGTGGTGTTAGTCATCGTCACGTTGGTGACCTTCCAAATTTTTCCAGGTTCATGCTCGATGAACTTCTTTGTCGGTAGGAAATTGTCCATACGACTGATTTTGTTGATTTTCGACAAATCCATAATGTTGCTGCTGTTTGTTGTTGTTGTTGGATATTCAGTTGAGTGAGCCTTTTGAACAGACCATCGATGTCACTTTTCGATTGAATAAATTTTTCGCTAATGTCTTCCAGAAATAATGCAATTCTCGCTTTTAATTTTTTCCGCTTTATGATCTTGCAGCAGCGATTACTCCGAGTCAACTGATGGAGCATCGCGGAAGTCCGCCCTTTATATGTCTAACCCTCACTCTCTAGAATATTCGAAAAACGAAGTCAGCTTAGATCATCATGGATATCCCGGTCGCCATTGTCTGCGTCTAACCTATTTTACAATGATGTCGCCATGGAACATTCTAGAACATCTCTCCTTGTATAACACGATGGCGTTATGAATGAAGGTCATTTTTTAGCCATATAGTAGAATATACCCGAATCTTCTAGAACGTTCGAAAACACACTCATATTGCACCGCATTGATACCCTCTATGAGCTCAAATCAACTGCGTAGAATGCCATTAACTCCGGCTTTCCTATGACTCCCTCACAATGGGGTAAACAATTCCCGGAAATCTGTCCCTGAAATACCCCCCTTCCCCTACATTCCATGATCATCCGTTCAAAACCTTGAACGATGACACATTATTATTATTATTATTATTAATAATAACATTCTATAATCACTAAATCACCTGCGTAGTTTATTATTATTATTGTTGTATATTTAACGGGATAAATAATTCCCAGATATCTGTCCTTGGATATTCCCCCTTCCCCGTAACATAATTGTTATTATTATTCGTCTTCATATTATTATTATCATTATTACCACATCCCCCCAATTACGTATTATTATCTTCTGTAACTCGACACCCCCCTCCCCCTCACCCCCTCGTCGTCAAGTGATCCAGAACTCAGTAAAAGGGCTACATTTCGCCAATTCACACAGCAGTTGGATAAATGAGGAGGGTTTGTAAAGGTTTTTCAAATAAAGGACAATAAAAATATATCAAATGTTTTTTTTTATTTTTTATAACCATATGGTACAGTATCCGTAGTGTCCGGTAAAATAATTCGCTTATCATCTAGCCTACTTAATGCTATTTTTTTCTGTCTTATCGTATGGACATCGTGTTTTTTGCTTTGAATTAAATATTGATATTTCACTGAATTTTCATGTTCCAGCAAACATTTTTTATAATCTTCGAATTTAATGGTTTTCAGAGTCGCTCCTTCAATACCTTTTGCTCGCTTTTTTTCGCTACTTTCACCGAAAGTTTTAAAAGCATACAATTTTGCTCGTAATCCGATGAATTCCTCCATTATTTTACCATTCATTTCATCTTTCATTAAGCCGAGTACTTTTTTATTCGCTAGTGGTATTCCATATATGTTGTCAGCTGGATAATCGGAAGTATTAAATCTATGCAGATCACGTTTCAAATACGCATATATATCGGGGACGGTGAAGTGATACAAAAGGCTATCGGTGTCCGTGTACATGAGCTTTGCATGATCGCCAAATGTTGGTTTTATATAATGATAGTGGAAGTCGTAGATGTACGTTTTCGCGAGATCGAGAATAGAAAATCCAACGTATATGGGTTTATTGGAGTGTACTTTGACACGATTCATTTCAATTATCACAATATCATTATCAAATACGGTGCAGCTATGGAAGTTCGGTTTTGCAATGAGAGCCTTCGCACCGTATCTACCTTCCCACTTTGTCACGAGTTTAACGTCTTTCTGTTTCCGTACATTTTCCATTGTTTTTCCAAATACCGCATTATTCATTAGTTTAAAAAAGTTTTTTTCAAATTCATTCGTTGATTTTTTCCTTAATTCGGTGTTCAGATCAATGTATGTTTTAAGCCATGGGGCTTGTTTAAACCTCAAGACTCTATAAATTTTCTTCAACTTCATTCCAAGATTCAAATATTGCTTTAGATTTATATAATGAATAACGTACTTATTCTTTGGGGAAAGTGTCGTCATCAATTTTGAATTTTTACTGCCAGGCGGTACATAGTGCTCGGGGCGAAGGGGAAGGTCTTTATGCGATTCGAAAAGTTCCTCAGGATACTCCAAATCGACTTCAAGGATATACCCTGTACGAGAATCATCGGGAACTGTGCGGACATCTATTGGCTCGTGCTCCCATTCGAAAGAGCTAACCGGCAGGTATTGGCTCATAGCTGCTCCGTATAAATTATTCACGTCAAAGTACATTAAGTATGATTCCTCTTTGCTTGGATCATAATCTTCACCCATGTATCTATTGTTTGCTTGAGCATGTCGATTCGAGCACTGCGATACGCCACCTCGAATGCCTTTCTCGACAAATAGAAGCATTTCCGGATCGGTGAAAAGTTCAAGTTCTACACCGGTACATTTGAGCATTGCGTCAAAAGCAAGTCCCGGTGCCGTGAAATAATGCAGAGGATCCAGCATGTATGTAGAAGAGCACTTACGTCGAAAATTCTCAAATATATCTGCCAATAGTAAGACATCAGTTTTTAAATACAAATCTGAATATTCACCTAATGAGGTTATGTGAAATGTACGCCAAATCTTTATTGCATGCTCGTAGTCTTGTTCTGAAATATCTTCATTAGTTAATTTTGAATAGAATGCTTCTTTCGATGGTAACTGCTCTTCATTGAGTTTTCCCCAATCATCAACGTACTCGTAGGGGAAGACACCTTTCCTCGTAAGCAACTGGAATTCCTCCACACTTTCACAATATTTACGTGTGATTGATTTATCACTATTGTCCAAGTACGATGCTAGTTTTTCGAGACTACTTGCCATAAACCTGAACGAGTCGATGAAACGTAAATTTACATTTGTACCATCAACGTATTTTGTGAATGAAATATATCTCTCCTTGTTTACGGGAAGAAGTTTGACCGTACCATCGAATTGTGTTGCTAATATTTTTATTAAAAAATGTGAATCATAGCCGGACAGATTATGAAAGACTACGGGAATACTGTGAGATTTTGTATAATTCAAATTACACCTCTGATGCGCAGCACCACGAAATTTACCTGTGAAATGGCAATGGTCGCGGTGTTTCACATCGGTTGCCGTAAAAGGTTGTTCACAGATATGACACTTTATAGCATTATAGTATTGTTGTTTTTCTTGAGAAGTGAGTGGCGTCATCGGTACAATATTCGTCAAATAAGAATCAACAAGTTGAGCTATTTTGAATAGTTCATTAACGAGCCACTCGATACAATCGGCTCCTCGTTTCAATTCAAATGTGGAGAGGGAATCGTTGAAGGCACATTGCAAATAATACGCTGCGCTGTGTGGGACGTGCTTTTGATACTCATCGCCGGTTGGTTCAAGAAGACATTCGAGGTCGGCGTACACAACAAATGGCACATCTTCTTTGTATCGATAATTTTGGAAATGCAAAATTTTATTTTCCTCCGTCGGTAAAATCATTTTCGTTTTGTTTATGCTCATGCAATCGTGTTTGTGATTTTCGTAAGAGCTTTGAAGATAGAAGTGATTTAAGCAGTTGTCACAGAACCATGTGTGTTGATTATAGGTTGTTACTTGGGCACTTAGCAAACGTGACAGATTGCGGATCCAAGCAAAGTGGTGGATTGGTTGAAAATTGTCTTGCCCATCTACATCTATACCGATATTTCCCTCAATCATGAGAAGGTGTATAGTGGGCCTATCCGATTTATTTTTACTCATGTACAACGGCACTATTTCACTTTTTCTACCATCCACGCCGTATACATTAATTGTCAGATTGTTCATTTTCTCAAATTTGCAAATGTCTTTCAAAGCTATCGGGAAATGTATGCCGTCATATTTCGACACAGTTTTGAAATAAGGATAAGAACTTGTGCGATCAACATGATTTTCAGCTGGATAGAGTGCTGCCGTCACAGCCCACAAGAAACAAAACTCGTCGTTGTTTTTTATATTGACGACAGCCTTCTTTTTCTGTATTTTCTGAGGAAGGTCAGCATACGTCGAGATACCACCACGCAGTGGTACGTAGTGGTTGATGTTGACCGTTAAGTTTACAATTTCTCGCATCGACCATCCTGAATCGCGTTCTTGAAACTCTTCAACATCGACCAGGAGACGATCTGTCACGTTCTCATCGAACCATCTCTTAATGTCCGTAGATGCGAGAATTGCCTCATTCCGAGTGTTGAAATATTTCGTTTCTTCCGTCAGATCGCCATTTTTCATTGTAGCAAACTTGCACGCTAGCACAACGTTTGCCTTCAAATTTCCGTCCTTCGTGAGTACGTTTGTGAGCCGCTTGACAGTGGTGACTTTGGCATCATACAGGAATGATCGCAGATCTTTGTGGATGAGATTCACCACTGCCCCTGTTCGTATGCGATTTTGAAATGCGGACTCCAAATGCACCCAACGAACGCGATCGGATACTTTGTCTCGGGCACCAATGTTTCCCCCTGCTCGTTGATGAGCTCGAAGTTTTTCGCTCAGCGATTTGAGCAGGGAAATCGTTGTTTGAATTCGCGTTTTTTCACCACTCGACAAACCCGGTGTTTTCAAGATTTTATTCAGAAGTCTGATATTTCGAGCCTGATAGTTTTTCCATTTTTCCACTTCTTTCGTAGATGCACTTTCCAATAGTTTATAGGCATTTTCCATGATGCTTATCAATTTCAAACACTTTTCCGACTCCATTTTTTTGTAATACTTGAAAGCTCACGCAAAGAGTTACTGTGGACGATGTCGTTGTAAGAATGACCTCGCACTACTGCAGCGGCTGCATTTATAGTGCAAATTATTGCGCAATAAGTAACCTTGTCGGAATTTTCTACGTTGCATCCTTGTCTTTAGTGTAATGGGTGAATTCTTTGTCGACATAAACAATTCCCAGAATTATAATGCAATAACTGCGCAATAAGTAATCTGATATCCTTGTCGCAATGGGTAAATTCTTTTGTCATAGATGTGATATAAGCGATTCGCAGAATTATGACTCTAGAATATTCGAATCGCGGCTTTCTTTGAGTATCGAATTACAGTAAAAAACTGCGCAGTTTGCAGGTCATCGAAAACGTAAACTGCGAAATTTCCAATGAAAGATCCAGAAAGGTGTTAACAAGCGCGACTCTAAATTATAGCCGCAATTCTGGGAAAAAAGGATTAAGTTATAGAATTTGTAACTGCACTTAGTGTTCTACATTATCGATCCTTCACTACCGACCCTATATTACCGACATCTTCCTGAACTTTCGATGGCGTCATCGTATAACGTTCGAGAACATCAAACTCAAGCAGCATCTGAAATAATTTGCGACACTTTGCAAAATGCTCGAACAATTTATGTGAAGGGATCGATGAAACAATAATGGAAGAATCTTGATGGAGGATGCATCGTTGATGCAGAACTGCTAGACTGCCCTTCGAGTCAAAAGTTGTATACCCCGTTGGATGACCGTATCACTCAAACGCTACAAATTGCGCTACGAAAAATGTATAGACGCTAAAGATTGGATACTCGAACCTTACGATTGAATTTTTTCTCAATAAATCAATCTTAAACATAATTGACGATTTATGTTTATTTCAAAACCCTCCTCTATCATCCTTTGATCATGCAAGGCCTTTACAAATAATTAAAGGGAAACGATATACGAATAATCTCAAGGATTTCTTTATCTGTGTCCAGTGACACAGTTATTGGGGTGACGAACAACTGTAGTACGCTGAGGTTCACTATGGATCTCTTATCGGATGTAACCGAATACGAAGAGAGAAAAAATATAGGACGCATATTTGTCGCGTCATTGCTGCCACGTTGCACTCAATAATTCGAACGCTCTTTCTCGGAACTCTATAGAAAAACATCGCAATAAGATTCTCTCTCTCTCTCTCTCTCTCTCTCTCTCTCTCTCTCTCTCTCTCTGTCACATATGAATGTAGCGCGAAGCTAATAAGATTTTAATAAGAGCTTTATTATCGACTGTCGGTAAAATAATTCATTGTCTACAATAGGGTGACTTCTAGAACGTTCGGGAACACACTCATATTACCTCCGCAATTATTAAGTCAACTGCGTAGCTTATATATTTAACGGGATAAACAATTCCCGGAAATCATCCGTTCAAAACCTTGAACGATGTTATATTATGATTATCACATTCCCGATTTATTTTTTAAATTATTGTTATTATTCCTCTTCTCATTATTATTATTATTATTACATTCCCTAATTATTTTTTAATTATTATTATCTCGTGTAACCCGAAACCCAGGACCCATCCCCCTTGCCGCCACATTCCATGAGCGATCACATCAATGAATCATCATCATCATCATCATCATTATTATTATTATTATTATTATTATTATTATTATTATTATTATTATTACACACTCAGTACGTCAACTGCGTAGTTCACAGAATGACGTCATCATCATTATTATTAGAATTATTATTATTAGTATTATTGTTATTATTACATTATTACATTATTACGTTATTACATTATTTTTTTTTTTTTTTTTTTTAATAGACTTTATTGCTCCGGGCAACGCACTTCCTCAGTTTGCACTGGGAAACATTCACCTACCCCCGGGGGTTAGGCTCGGTCTTAATCTAGACCGGAACAATAACGCTGGACGGCACTCGAGGGTTCCGACATCACCTCGGCTGCCGCCCAGTCAAAAAGTCGCGCGAAAAATTCCATATATCGCTCTGCGATAGCCGCTCCCTCAAGCCAGAGGGTTAGCGGCTACCGCAGTCCACAATCGTGTTGCCTGAGTAAACGGAGGGACCCAAGGATGACCGCCTTCTGCATCTGACCCGCCAGCAACCGGACACCGGGTTTGCAAACCGGTATGCTAGCGAGGCCCGATACAAAAGACTCTTTCATCCCCCCTAGCGCGCCGATGATGAGGACAACGAGAGTTACCCTGAATCCTCGGTGCAAACGACGTAGCTCGGCCAGGAGAGGCTGATACTTGAGCCGTTTCTCCTCTTCCTTTCGCGACACGTTCACTTCGGCCGGAGCCGAGAACTCAATGACGTATATCGTCTTGTCGTCGAAATCGAAGAGGACAACATCAGGCTTAGTCGCTTGAAGCGGCCCGATGGTCGCGAATGAGAAGTTCCAATAAATCTTGCACCTCTCGCCCACGACAACGGACTCAATATCTCCTGGTAAATAAGGCGGCACGGGCTCCCGGTCTATCCCATAAGAGTGCCGTAGATGATAGTACAACACTCTTAGGGCCGCGTTATGGCGATAGATATATCCGGAGACTGCATATACCGGGCAGGCCGACAGTAGATGCATTAGTGTCTCCGGCGATTGTTTGCATGCACGACACAAAGTGGTCGGCAGAGGCTGACCCAAAACGCGACTGCGATAGACCAGGGTGTTGATGACTCCGTCTTGGCAGGCGCAGATAAACCCTTCGGTCTCGGACATCAGTCCAGCTGACCGCAAGAAGGAAAAGGTCAGCTGGGTGGACAGCCCCTGTTCCTCGATGTGGTGAAAAAACACACCGTGCATGGGTCTGTCCACGTGCTGCCGAGTCAGGACAGTCTGCTCGGCAGCCCTGATTGCCCGCCGACGTCGGGACTTGGGCAACCGAGCGACGGAGTCTATTGGCAAGGCGCCACGCCGGCGCCGGCGGAACTCCAAGCCGAGGGTCTCTGCCGCACGATCTGCCGCCTTATAAAGAAAAGCACCCGCCCCATGAAGCTCATGCTGGTGCACAATCTCCAGGAGCGGGTCCGAGCTCGTTATTACATCGCTTGCTATTCCGAGGACCATGCGGTCATGAAGACACTCCAATCCCAGGAGCCCACGCCCGCCGCTCTGACGCAGCATATAGAGGCGCGGGGTGGAAGATCGAGGGTGCAGACTCCGCTGGATGTTCATTATTTTGCGTGTGCCGATGTCCAGCTGTTTAAGCTCGTCTCTGCGCCATTTGACGACGCCAAAGGAGTAGAGCAGGACCGGGACAGCGAGCATATTGGTGGCAGTGATCTTATTTTTCCCAGACAGATCTGATTTCCAGATCCGTCTGAGACGCCGCCTATACTCGCTGCGGAGGGCCTCCTTGACACCCTCAGCGTCTTGTACAGAACGCTGATCGATGCCAAGGTACCGATAAGACCCTCCGGCGTCCAGGTGTTTGAAGACGCTCCCGTCCACCAGCCGAACATCAGCCGCGACACCCTCTGCTCTCCCTCTCCTGAGATGAAGAACAGCGCACTTGTCCAATCCGAAGTCCATTCCCGCCGCCCGCGTGTACGTCGCTACGATGTTCAAGAGGAGCTTAAGCCCCCCCTCCCCAGGAGCGTATAGCTTGAGGTCATCCATATAAAATAAATGGGTGATCCCTCGCCCACGCTCCCCGGGGGGCCCCGCTTCGTACCCGCGTGCAGCCCGCAAGGCGATTGACAAGGGTAATAGTGAGATGCAAAACAGGAGGGGGCTGAGAGAATCTCCCTGGATAATCCCCCTCCTATACCCCACCACTCCGGTCGACACGTTGCCTTCACTAGTCTTAACTGTGAAGCGTGTCTTCCAGAGCGGCATGAGTTGCCTAATGCATCCCACTATGTAAGGACTCACCGAAAGGCGTTCGAGTAGGTGTATAATCAGTTTGTGACTGACAGTGTCGAACGCCTTACGGTAGTCTATCCAAGCGACTGAGAGGTTACGCTTGTGCTGGACCGCGTCTTGCGTGATGCAACGGTCCACCAGCAGGTTCTCCTTACAACCTCCCAGTCCCCTCTTGGATCCCCTTTGTTCGTGTATCTCCCGCCATGCAGGCTCGATCTCGCCCAGAACACGCTCATAAAGAATCTTTGTGAAGATCTTACAGAGCGCATTCAGACACGTTATCGGGCGGTAGTTCTCCGGATGAGACAGATCCCCTTTTTTGGGGATTAACACCGTTCTTCCCTCTGTCAGCCACGTAGGGATTGGCACCGTCCCATCGATGAACGACGAGAAGATGCGGGCCAGATGGGTATGGGTGCACGTGAATTTCTTCCACCAGAAGATGTTAATCCCATCCGGCCCGGGAGCGGCGTGGTTCCTCATGCTACTCACCGCCTTCTCCACCTCACCCCGCGTGACTGGAAAACAGTCGCCACGCTGACTCGGCTGTTGCCGGCAGTACGTGTCGAACCGTCCCAGAGCTGGAGTGCTTTCATCAAAATGACCCGCCTCGCTATACAGCTTTCCCCAAAACCGCTCCACCTGAACAGCTGTTGGCGCTGTGTCGGGGGCAGGCGTAGGTGGTTGGAACCAGCGGCCTGGGTCAGAACGGAAGAGGGCGTTGTCTAACGCCCGACCCAGCCGCCTCTCTAGGGATTGCTTCGCAACCCCCAGGTTCCGCACCTTCTCCACGTAGCGTTCTTTCACAATAAGAAGGATAGCTTTGTTCAATGTGTGGTGACGGCATTTCAGTTCCGAGCTGATTTTTCGGATTTTAGGGGTAAACGCCCTCCCCGCCGTAATGAAGTCTAACACACACTGAACACGGGATGCCTGCCTCCGCGCTTCATTGATCTTATTCTGGAGCTGTGCAACGCGCCGCCGAGTCTTAGCCACAAACGCCGCCTTATCATTGCGTGTCTGAGGCTTCGACTCAACAGCAGCGCGATACACAGCCCAGTTCAAGCTGAGGAGATCAGCGGTCTCGGGGATCGCTGCCGCGAGGGACTCATTTGCCATTTGGACATTATTATTATTATTATGATTATTATTATTATTATTATTATTATCTCCTGTAACCCGACACCCCTCCCCTTTACCCCTTCGCCCAATCACCGCCCTCGCCCGTAATCACGAGAACCTTCTAGAACATTCTCGATGACTCAGCACTTTTTGAATTTCCGGCGCGTTCTCGGGGTCAAATGAGGTCAAACTGGTCCAGAACCCGTGTTGTATATCTACTTACTTTTATTTTCTTATGTTTGTTATTATGCAAAAAGTTTTTTTTGCAGATTAATATTGTAGATCTCTAAACCAGTATCTTAGAAAACGGTTGAGAGGTTTTGTAGGTATAATGTGTCGAAGGAAATTAAGGGATATGCATAACCTTGAAGTTAAAAAACAGATCGGTTTTCAATATGTTTTTTCGTTTTAGGTATTGGAATAATTAGGTCGATCTTTCGCATACATATAATACATACTCTTGACATGGCACCGTTTTTTTTATTGCAGAATATATATAAAAAATGTAATCATTGTCATTTAATCTCAGGACTGCAGCTCCGCACGGCTTGGTCGCGTACACCATCCCGGTAACTAGATTCATCTAAAGTAAAAAATGGACAAATATACTTTTAGCATAATGGTGAAGCTACAAAACCACCGGATACTTTTTAGAAATTTTAAAATTTGTATAAATTGCACTTTTTTAAAAAAAAATGTCGTTTTTTGAAAAAAAAAAAAAAAAAAAAAAATAACGACTTTAAACTTAAAAAATGGACAAATATACTTTTAGCATAATGGTGAAGCTACAAAACCACCGGATACGTTTTAGAAATTTTAAAATTTGCCTAAATTGCACTGTTTTGAAAATAAAAGTCGATTTTCGACAAAAAATAACGACTTTAAACGTTGGTTATGAACAAACGGAGGAACACATGAAAAAATCACCCGGTCTGTCGATTGATGTGTTATAAAATATGTTCAGTCGAAATTTGAAGTAAATCAGACGCTTAGATTTTGAGATATGACGTACGCCAAATTGCAAAGTATACATTGAAAAAAAATTCGTCCACCCATCGAAAATTCAGTTGATTAAACAAAATGTATCTTTAAATACGTTTAACTTGATTTTTGGTTGGCATGAAACACGTTTTGTCAATCTAACTGATAGTTTTAGTGGTGTGAACTGTAGTTTGTTTAGCATGTCTGAGCAACTGTTAAAACAACAAAATTTCGAGACAACAAAATGCATTTTGCACATTCAACGATTTTATTTTCTCAGTGTACTTTCGAGATAAACGCAAGAGAAGAAAACGTACTAAATCCACTTTTTCCGTAAACCATTTTCGTATAAATGTTTTGGTCTGCTCAATATCTTCGGTGGCTCGTTATGGTTTCGGGTACCGGCAATACGGATAGGACATTTACTTTGTTCTAGAACCGTTTTTTTCCCTTACAAACAATTTAATTTCTATAATGACGATTGTGACGAAAAAGCGCATTTTGTAGAAAACAGTTTGAAATAAAAGATGTTTCTTTTTGAATTGACAATAAAAAATGTCTCATTTTTTTGCTAGCTCCATTACTAATGGAGATGTGAACAAGGAACATTTTTATGAGAGAGACGAAACGTTGAGTGAAAGGGACGAAACGATGAGTGACAGGTGATGCGATTAATTTTCTTCGCTTAAATCTCCATTACTAATGGAGCTAGTAAAAGACGCAACTGAACGTTCTGACCTGCTCTACTAAAATCGTCATACCTTGGTCAATTTTTCGAATTTTTGCAAAATCTTTGAACCAAATCAAAGTTAAGACTCTACGCAATAAGAAAATAAAATAACCCAAAAACGATTTTCTATAATTCCACGGTTATGTATACCCCTTAAAGAAACTCAGAAATATTAATTTTGATTGCATCCCGAGGATGCAAATCTCGATCTCATGTGATTTTTACGTGCGGATAAGGGATCAGCTGATCTAGTCACATTCGAGCAATACTGTTTTTGTTTTCTTTATACTCTAGAAAAATCGTTCATGTTTAATCATTATTATTTTATGTATACACCTATAAAATTATCAACTCAATTTCGAGTAGAACAGGTGACGACTCCCAGGCACAAAGACTGAAGGCAGATTGCATCGATTGATCAGACCATAGTCTGTCGAGTAATAGTGGGTGTGTTTATATATATATATATATATATATATATATATATATATATATATACATATGAGGAAAGGATTACGAAGACATTCGATGTCGAGGACTGTCATCATAATAACCGATCGTCCCCATACTCAACTTCATGTAAACCCCTATGTCTTCAAAATTATTTGCATATGATTGTCAACACATTTATATAAAAGTCATTTCGAGGATCGTCCTGACCCGAAAATCAACGATTCGTTAACCAACAAATTTTACGACCGTCCGTAGAACAGCCAAACGTGCTGATAGTCAACATTACATAGACATAACCGCTTTTAAATATCCCTTGTAAATATATGTATATATATATATATATATATATATATATATATATATATATATATATATATATATATACACATAAATACTTGTAGGTGAGTGTGGGTGCGCGTGGGTGTTATCGAGGATCGACTCGCTTCTCTTGGGCTCTTGTTCGGCGCATTACGCAAATCGTTCAAGGGACGTACAGTGCTCCATTACCAAAAGCCCCCTGAACGAGTACGAAATTGCTTCGGCCAGCAGGTGAGCGATTATGCCACGGGAAATTGAAACAATGCTCTGGGAAAATGGGTTATGCGCTCTCGCGCATAACCCGAATTTATCCGCTTATCCATTAGCCAAAAAAAGATAGGACGAGAGAGCGAGAGAGATGAAGAGGGCGAGACAGGCAGACAGACACAGAGGTGAAAGAAAACTTTTTCGTCAGAAGGGTTTAGCGGCCAGGCGGGGTGAGGAAGAGATGAATCGAAAGACTGTTGCGAACAACTACACCACACAAATATATATATCGCGTTAACGGGGTCATTCCATGTGACAGCTATTTTTTTTCACTTTTTTGGATTTTTTTATATGCACACTATCATTGAATTTTTATCACACATTTATCAACATTTTTACAGTCCCTTAGAATTTTGTCAAAAAGAACTAGCGTGTTGAATCGACTTTACACCGTTCGGAAGACACTCGTGTGTACATTTTTTTTAATATGCTTTTATTTATTGTACTAAAAAGTAGAAAATAATTATTTTTTTACGAAGTCACCTATATGTGACTATAAATAAAAGCTTGTGGCGCTGAACTTTCGAAATGTTTAATAAATTTGATCAATTGAGTTTCATTAACCGTATTTAATTTGGCACAATAGTAATTAGAGAAATTATTATCACACATTTATACTCAATTTCAGGATATTTATTTAAGAAATCTAAGGTTGTTTTACAGTAAATTAAATACAGTTGATATGTCAACGGATTTATGTAAATTCAAGATTATGTCTAAATTTTGAGCGCCCCATGCTTTTATTTATAGTCACATATAGGTGACTTGGTAAAAAAAAATTTTCTACTTTTTAATACATGAAATAAAAGTTCGATAAAAAATGTACATATGAATTACTTTCTACTTTTTAGTCTTTCATTGATTTTACTAGAGCTCTGAAATTTTTGCAAAAGAGGATTATTTTAAAAAATTTTTTTTACAATTTTTTTTTCTTCAATGATATTATTTCAAGAAAAAAAATGATTTGTATTGTGAAGTGAGTGTTATTAAACGTGTAAATAACATCTCTATATAGGTCCATTAGAGATATTTTATTATGTATATTTATTTTAAGTTGAATCAAGCATTGCCACCTCTTCGATCCATGTTTGCAAAATTTCAGAGCTCTAAGTAGTCGGGAAGTAAGTGAACTATCAATTTTCCGATTTGCATCCGACAGAAACTAACGTTATTTTTTTGTAATTACTCAATTAATTTTCTTTTTCAAGTTTAATCATGCATTGTCACCTCTTAGATGCATGTTTGCAAAATTTCAGAGCTCCAAGTAGCCGGTGAAATATCGATTCTCCGTTTTGCATCTCACACCAAGTCAAGTTAAATAAAAGCTTGTAAAATAGTTGGTTGCCGGCTGCTATGATTCCGGAGATTTGGCTCATCTGAAAAAAAAAATGAACGTCATTTCAATTTGTAGACCTGAGGCTATCACCGGAACTAGAGTAAAGTAAAAATATCGAAAACTGATTTTTTTGGCACGGTTTTAAAAGTTAAGTTTCAAGTATCGTCATTTTTTTTCGACTTTTTCAGCTTTGAAAAAACTATGGCAGATATCAGAAATATTCTAGTACGGGTGAGAACAATAGATGTACTGACTATACCATAAAAATTTGAGCGCAATCCGTGCAATAGTTTTTAAGATATCATGGAAGTCAATTTGAAAAATACAGTTTTGAGCAAAACGAGCGCGCGCTCTTGATTTCTATAGAATTTGTTCAAATTTTAACCAGGCATTGTTCATATCATTATGCATGTTTGGGTGAAATTTCACAACAGTCGACTATTTAGATTTGGAGATAATGCGGTCTAAAATTGCCACTTTTAATACTGCAGAGTTTGCATTGAAATTTAGACAGAATAATTTTCCGTGAAAAATATTTGTCCCTTATAACAAGAAGACATATGCAAATACCGCATCGTTCCACGTGTCCAATGATGTAAGTTTGCGCGGCATATTAAAAATAATACTGCAACACAAATTTTTATTTGGAAGCAATTTTCAATCGGACAAAGTTTTTAATTCGTTTTGAATTAACCAACACTTTTATTTGTTAATGAAGTTAACACAAACAATATAAGATATTAATATTTGTAACGCAAATATTTTTTTATGATAAAAGTTTTAAATTTAGAAGCACGATAATTGTTTTTTTTTTTCGAAATATTTTGCACCATACTATTCTGCGGTGTTGCCATATGTCTTCTTATTGTAGGGGATAAATATTTTTTACGGGGAATCATTCTGTTTTTACTGAGCTGAAAACTTTTTTCACTCTTTCCCTAATAGTTTGCTATCCAAACATAATTTTTTTTTCAAAATTTATAAACACATTTGAATGGTACGACGAGTTATGTAATCTGACTTTCAGTCAATGCAGACGTTGCAGTGTTGAAAGTTGCAATTTTAAAACCCATTATCGCCCAATATAAATAGTCAACTGTTCTGAGATTTTACTCAACCATGCATAATGATATGAACAATGAGTGGTCAAAATTTGAACAAAATGTATAGAATTCAAGAGCGCGCGCTCGTTCTACCTTAAGGCGTTATACGCAGTTGCAAGGCCAAAAAAGTCGTTTTTTCACGATTTTTTTCTGCAAAAGGATTTCATTTGGGCAAAACAAAGAGTATTAGGCAATATAGTGGTGTCTTTTAGCTTTAGATTGGCACTTTTTATTTTCAAAAATATTAATTAACATTGCTCCTGTAGGAAGTCTCCTGGAGGTCACCGAAAAAAAAGTGTCCGTCGGTGAGCAAAGTATCTCCGGTTTGGATTATCTAAAATGAAAAAAACCAAAAAGATTCTTTTAGGGGATAGATGAATCCAGGCACTGATGGAAGGAATAGTCAAAAATTTAATTTTTGACAAAATGGTGGCTCCGGAAATAAACAATTTCGATTTTCGACCAATTTTTTTTCGTTAAATCGTTGAAAAAAAATCGAAATAATTATCGGAAATCTTATTCCTTCGATCAATACCTGAAGAATATATCTGACAAGGTTGTGTTAAAATTGCAGACCGATCGGTTGAGCCGTTTTTGAGAAATCGTGCTCACCGACTTTGAAAACACCGTTTTGAGAAAAATACGGTTCAAGTTTCTCGGACGCTCGGAGACGCGCTTCGAGCGTCCTTATGTATTTCCGAGAATATTCGCTGGATCGATTTGAAATTTTCAGGGAATATACTCACATATTTGTACATTCCGAAAAAGCAATAAAAAAAAATTATTTTTTGAAATTTCTAATTGCGTATAACCCGTTAAAGGTGCAAGTACGATATACACAAAGAAAGTGTTGACTCACCATTAGTCTGCTATGCCGGGTCCATATAACGCGCGAACACTTTTTGCCATTTGTGCAACAGAAAAATTTCAATTCTTCGGACCTGCCACCTGCCACCTGTCAAAATTCCGCCATGAAGCCTCAGCGCTTGGCGGGACATGTCAGGGGAAAAAATCAACAGAAGAAGTTCCAAGGGTGGGACGAAGAGAGAGGAAGTACCGTATGGAAAATATCAAATAATCTTCTTGAAAAATTGAGTATCCCATACCGTGGCTCGGTTCTTCCATTCAGCTATCTGCGGACATACGTGTACACATATTCATATATAATGGTGAGCAAACAGGCTTTTTTGAGCTTTCTCCAGCTTTACAAATTCACATCGTCCTCGCGTTCTTTCCAACCCTATATTCCCTACCCCCCTCTTTTTCTCCCTTCCCTCTTGCACAAAAACGCATATAGTGCACCCCCCCCTCCCCGCCACGTTTGGTATGTACACACGGGAAAGCGTCCCGTCTCTTTTTCGAATCAAAGGGCTGCTGGAACCCTGCCAATGGTAGCAGGAGAAAGTGAGTCGCGAGCGCTCGAGACAATGTTCGAGTTTTTTTCGACGATCGGAGTTGCCAGTCGTACTCTGTTTGTCTTATTTTTCATTGTCTTCCTCTTTACCCTTTATTCTTCCCCTCTCCGTGCTCCTACTTCCCCTCCCGCACCAAAGTATTTTTATTTTCCCTAGGTTTTTTCCCCTTTATTTTTTCGATTCAGTATCCCTGTTCGCTTGCAATTTTTATACCCGCTAACGTTCCGTTGCCTTCATTTTCTGTCCTTTTTCGCGCAATTTCACGAATTTGGCCATGACACGGGACTTGTTTAATTTTATCCTGCAAATCAATTTTTCACGTGGAAAAACGTCCGTCTTCTTGAAATATACGATAATAATGTTTTCATGAATTTATACGGTATGAAAAGTTGATAATTCATTCGAACGATACATTTTTTAGTTCGTGAGTATCTTAGTATTGCGAAGAAAACAATGTTAGGAGCGTAAGGCGCTTGAAATATGGAAGATTACTGTGAAAAATGCATATCGCCCCATGAAGAATATATAGGTACTGGAGTACAGATTAGCGTGGGACAAATTTGAGCTATATTTTTTTCCTTTTTCTCACCATCCATTTATGTTCTCTAAAAAAAAAATGTCGCGAAAGCTGCGAGCCGTCAAAAAATATTGAGAGGTCGCTCAAACCTCAAAAAATTCAAATTTTCATTTAAGAATCGATTTTTTTCCTTAAGGCCTTACCCCCACTCGTAGCGCAAAAAAGGCCTTTTTCATGAATTTTTTTAAAGAAAACTACAAAACTTTTTTAATCGATCAATATACCATCTTAAAGAACATATCTTGAAGAACTTTCAGTAATTTTTTTATTGAAAAATATTACATTGTTTAGCGGCAAATGGCCGTCAATGAAATAATGTTTTTATATACACGGTTTGCGGTGACCAACATTGCGGCGAAGTGGATCATCTGAAAGAAAAAATGCGGATGGATTTAGTCAAATATAAGTATAAACTAGTCTTTAAGCGAAGGATTTTGAAAAATATTCATTTTTCACAAAATGGCGGACAGTCAAAGTTAATGGTTCGATTTTAACGAAAAAAAACGGCCGTTTTTTAGCTATAAAACGGCCATTTTTTCGAAAAAAAAAATCGAACGATTAAAAACTACATTTTTATGTTTTAAATAAGCCTGCAAAATTTCAAGAAGATCAGTTCATTAGTGTTCGAGTAATCTTGGTCACCGACTTAAGAAATGCCATTTTGAGAAAAGCGCGTTTAAAGTTTCAATTTCAGTTTACACGAAGAACGGATTCTTCTCTTTCAACGCTCATATCTCAGTCAATTTTTTTCGGATCGACTTGAAATTTTCAGGACATATTCTCAGATACTTATACTTCAAAAAAATGCAATAAAAAAAATCGATTTTTTCAAAATCGCAAGTGGGGGTAACCCCTTAACTTCTCACCTATGAATTTTGTGCTTTATAACTTTTAAATTAACCTCGCGAAAGCTCTAGTCGTCCAATGAATATTTAGTGGTCGCTAAAGAGCTTCGAAATTTCCAATTTACGCAAATTTCACAAATCTTCTCACTCATGAATATGAGGCTTTATAAAATTTTCGAAACAATTAATCCCTATTTCTTTAGAAACAGATTTTTCAAATTTATCTCATACTTCTAACCCGATAAAACGACCTATAATTTTATTTACGTAAGTTTTATAACATTCCAAAATCGATATATCGAAAACTATGGCGCGTTGCAAAAAATCCTTTTAGGGGATCTCTTAAAATAATAAAAGGAAGGTGCATGCCAAATTTCAGATCGAAATTAAGTTTCAGCTTTTCGGAAGTTTATCGGGAGAAACAAATGAAGAAAATGTTGATTTTACAAGAATAATAGTTAAAGCCTTAGGCCACAGCAACGGGTATAAAATCATGTGCGAATTTAACAATTTTTTTTTCCGTATGAAAAAGTACTTCGCTCACAAAATTAATTACGCAACTATTTAGTATGAATGTCAACTGTTAGAAAATACCTATTTTTTTTCGATGTACAAAAAGGCCGTCTACTAATATTTTCTTTTGTTATCTTTTTTTAGGCGCCCCGCGGCGTGACATTTAGCAACCCAAACAAACCCAAACAAAAAACAAAAATTCTCGTCAATCTACATTAGAATACCTAGAGAAGTACGTACGGAATTAAAAAATATTGTTTTATTCAAAAGTTGTAGGTATTTGAACTCAAGAAATTTATTTTCAGTGGAAAATTTCGTTATAACTTCTCATAAACTGCTCATCGAATGAAAAGTTTTCGATTCATCAGAAATTCCGTACGTACTTCTCTACTAAATGCAACTAGGAACATAACTTTTAAATCTGAAGTAAATCGAGTGAAAAATGTTGAAGTTTTAGTTTTAAGGCTTTCACGGCTCTTTATGTAATGAGAAGAGTATGTGGCTTCCGGATGGAGGCCGTGTTGAGGATCAGCGTTGTGCCGACGTTTCGCAAACGTTACAGTCTGCATCATCAGGGCTGAGAGCTCCGATACTGAAGCTCTCGTGTCTCAGGTATTCCTTATATAGTTGCAGTCATCGTTCTGGATCGCTGCACCAGCCAATCAGATGTTTTAATTGATCAGCTGGTCAATTAAAAAACCGGGAGGACGGTGTGCCAAATAGGATTGACGTGATATCCTCCATCTCTGTTTAGATTGTCCGGATGTTTTCGGATTTCCAAGCCTTCTCGGTGTTTCCTGGAAAAAAAGTCTGATTGGCTGGTGCAGCGATCCAGAACAATGTTGAAGTTATTTGTCACGCCAATTGGAAAAAAGCTATTTCGAGAAGTTTTGAGTAGTCGGCCATTTTGTACATAGAAAAAAATATATATTTTCTGACAGCTTGATATTCATACTAAATAGATGTGTAATTTATTTTATGAGCGAATCACTTTTTCATACGAAAAAAATTGTCATATTCGCACATGATTTTTTACCCGTTAGTGTGGTCTAAGGCCCTAATTAATAATAATAAATAAAAGATAACAAAATAATAAAATTTAGTTGATTTACATATACCTTCTCTGTGAGGACAGAGATAACTATACAGCTTTCTGAAAAGTATTGGGTGCGTTATCATCGAAATCTCAGTCAAATTGCATCCGGTTCAGTAGTCGATGTGCAAGCCAATGTGCGGCTAATATTAAGTGGTAACCCATTCGGCCATAGTCCAGCCCGATGCTACTTAAGGGGTTACAACAACGAAACTTATTCCAAAATTTCAACTTCTCAGGGACGAAGGCGTTTTTCTAGAAATCACATTTTTCGCCACAGTTTGCATGATGCTGTTTTTCATTCTTTCTTCTGACAGTTTAAAAAAATTCTTTTTAATGCATTTTTTATCGTAATTTTCAAAAATGGATTCTCTATAGTCTTGGTTGGGCCATTTTTTATTTAAAATATTTATTACAAAAATTTAAAAAATTAAAATAAAAAACGCCTAAATAGACAGGATAAAATGTTTTAAATTCAAACTGTGATAACCGGTTTATTTGAATAATTCGATAAAATTTGCCTTTACTGATTATGACTATGAAATGACTGTCCAAGAAGCTTCTTTGGATTTTATTGACGCATCATCCTATGGGCCGGGTATTAAGCAGACGATGGGAAAGTATATTTTCGATAGAGGTCTCAACACCGTAAATGAACATGAATAATTTATTATCCGATAAATATTTTATCAAATCGCGTAATCAAAGTACCAAATGCGGTACAGTGTAGCTCAATACGGCTGTGAACGCAACGGAACGTTGGGTTAGATTAGCGAAGTGCGGGTAGGGAGTGATAGGAATGGGTTCAATTAGGCAGGGTAATAGGTAAAAGCCCGCAATGGTATACGTTGGAACTCAAAAAAACGAATTAAAAAGAAACTACCCAAAGTACCAATAAATAATGTACGGTGGACATATCTCCGTATTTTTATACTATACACGATTTTTAAAATCCCGAAGGATGCCAATTTTTTACCGACTGAAGGTATGTAACTCGTTAAGGGGCCAGTCCACTTTTCCGAAAACTGCGAAAAAAGTTTTCTTTAAATACTCTTTTCGTTTTTTATGTGCCATTTTTTTTATTTTTTTTAAATAAAACTTTATATCCGAGGATCATTTTGTAGCTGGTGTCATACTGAATCTAATGGACTTAGATTTTTTTTTGTTTCAGACAAGCCGTTGTCGAGTTGTGATGTAGCTACCTAGCCAACCTATTTTTGAGGCGTTACGTTAAACTATAGCTTTTGTACTTAAAATTAATAAAAATGGATTAAATTTTTTTTAACTTATTTCAAGACTTTATTTATTAAGCCCAACAACTTTCATTTTCATATCTTTCAGAAGGGGCGTCGGGTTCCCATGGCAGGTAGCGGCTGAAAAACGCGCAAACGATAATACCCGGGACGGCAGAATGCTTCGAAGAGAACAACCAATTGATATTTTGGAAGCTTCCACATTTGCAGAAGCCCTATTGTATGGGCCAGGAATTGATGATTCGATGGAAGTAATATTTTAATTAGTATTTCTATACATAAATCAAGTATAAAATTGGAAAACGCTTTCAGAATTTTCAAAAATGTATTACTCACAAACTATGAACTTTAGAAAAATTTTATAGAGTAGGCTTTCGTTTTAAAATTGTCCAAAGTATTAAAAAAAAAAATTCATCCCGAAAAACTTTAATTTTTTGAAAAATTGTTTTAACCATCGGCTATAAACAATTGAATGCTCGGCTTTTCGGCGAAAATTGTGGTATTCGGATTCAGCGGGTCAAAATATAAACAAAGTTTAGCTTCATCCATCGAGCTCAAAATTTTACGAACACATCGTGTCCACATCGCCAAACTTTAAACGCGTTTTTCTCGAAACTATGTTTTTCAAGTCGGTGACCACTATAATTTGAAAACCACTTGATGGGTTTTGACGAAATTTGGTGTGCTTATTGATAGCATTAAAAACTAGTCCTTAATCAAAGGATTTTCATTTTTGTTGACCATTTCTATTTTTTTTAAACAATAAACGAGCGATGTTTGGTCGAAAATCAAAAGTTATCTGCCGGAAGCTCCCATTTTGGTAATTAAAAAAGAGCTTCGATTAAGAACTACATTTATTATTAAACTTATGATTTTTTTGTTTTTTTTTTATTTCAGATGATCCAGTAAAATTTCATGATGGTCACCGCAAAGCACTGCATGCCGAAGGGGGTCCGACAAAGATGGCGATATTGTTATAAATAATCAATATTTTTCTTTGAAAATTTGTACAAGTCATGTTGAAATATAACATAAAAAGTCTGCGTAACCACTTTTGTAAAACAAACTTAACTACTATTGAAAAAATGATTGAAAAGGCTCATTTTTTCACGCCTCTGACTGCATCTCACTCCTCAAGTGAGTAATAAGAAGTGCTTCAAGCGAATCCCGAAAGTACACACTCGGAAATGTGTAAAAAGTGACTACAAGATTTGACTCATGTAACTTTGGATTTGTAGTGTGCTACCGCTCGAGTGGCTGACTGTTAGAAGATGCAACTCATCCAATTTTCAGATTATTTCAATGAAATTTTCAGGGAATATAGCTAAAAAAATAATACTATCAAATAAAAATATTTTGGAAAATGCAATTTTTTTACCCGCCTAGATAGACGTAGTCTATTAACATGGGAGATCGCTTAAAGCTGTACACAGATTGCGTGGCCACTGGAGTTGGTCAGCTTATGTTATAGTTATAAACCGACCCTACATTCGAAATTGAACTCAATTGGGTGAGATTGCAACGAAAATTCGAATTAGTCTGCAATATGCCATGCTCGGGCAATGCTGAAAAACCATATTGGTAACGTGTAACATTATTGCACAGATTATTAACGCCTTCAAGCAAAATTCGCCTAATTGAAGTTCTCAACTGTCGCGGCAAAGTATTTATTTGAGGTTAGCGGCTGTCCCAAGCCGTATTTAACGGCGGGGTAAAGTTAATTCGGCGAAAAAAAGGCATGGTTTTAAGATTTTTTTTTGGCGTAACGAATAGTGTTCGTTTATTGAAAAATTTACATATAATAAAGTAACATTTGAACAACATTCTCCTAAATTTGCATTGCAAAATATTCAAAATTGAGCGAGTGAAAATTAAACCCCGGAGGCGCCTCGAAAAAAAGTTGGTTTGCGGTGTGCACCATAACTCGCAACAGAATCATTTGAAACAAAAAAATCAAAATGCATTTGTTAAAGGAGATGTTTCTCGAGGTAATGACGGGAGGATTTTTTTTTTCGATTTTTCGTAGCACTTGGGAGCCAAAAACCCGATTTTCGCTAAAAAAATCGGCTAATTTGTTGTTGAAAAATTAGTAATTATTAAAAAAAACAAAAAAGCTCTCGACAATACCTGGTGAATTATGTGAAGAAGTACTGTGCAAAATTTCTAAGCGATTGGCCCAGTAGATTTTGAGTTATCGTGCACACGGACTTCAAATATGACAAGTCTCAGAAAAACGGTTTGAAAAACGCAGAAGAGAAGAGAACGGCATGGAGCAATAAACGCTCAAATACTCATAACTTCGTTAATTTTATTCCGATCGACTTGAAATTTTAACACAATATTCTTGATATATTATGCATTCATTTAAAAAATGAAACAAAAATTAAATACTTTACCCCGCCCTTAATATTTAAGCCGTAGCTTGGGATGTTTCTGGTGGCAGCAGAAACAGACGAGCATATCAGGCTCTTGAGCCTTCGTCTGTCCTGCTTTACGGGCATCATCTGCCCGTCTCATACATGCACCGGAAGTCTCTGTTGTCTCGCAAAGAGCTGCATAGTACACTCCTTGTTGGAGCGTGCACCGGCGGCGATTTGTGCTTTCCTCTCTCTCTCTCTCTCTCTCTCTCTCTCTCTCTCTCTCTCTCTCTCTCTCTCTCTCTCTCCCATCTCTCTTCCTTTTTCGCTCACTGCCACTTTCACTCAGTGAGCAATGCTTGTGCAACGTAAGCCCGAGACACACCGGATGAGAGGTCGGTGAAGTGGCGACGACGAGAAATGCAGTGCACCATACTAGTCAACTACTATGCATGTGGGTGTGCATGTACACATGTCTATATCACGAGCGACATACACACTTCGAGAGGTGTCTTAATCGAGTATCGAGAGTCCACCGCACGTATTCTCTCGAATTGTGCACTCGTCATCACGCCTGACAATTTTGGTACTCCATTTTTATATATACATACATGTATTCTTGATTAAGAGCAAAAGTGAGCACGCTTTAAAAGACAATCGTCCTGAGAGGCGTGAACGAACACGAGCTGGAGTGCATGGTGCTGCAGTATACGCAGATAAGAGGCGAGCATAAACATTCAAAATACTTTTTGAAAATAATTCACACGAGTGATAATAATATTTGCAACAATGAGAATAATTATTATCGCTTTATATACAAGTGTATGTATTTATGACAATGCGGAAAAAATTGTCCGCATAACTTGCATTTGATCTTTAGCTGGTTACAATTTTCGTGATTTAATTGTAGGAAAACGTGTGTAGGTTTTCATTATTTTTTTACATCCACGAGTATCGTTTTAACGGGGTATTCCTCCCTCTCTGGGAGCCCCATTAGAAGGGCCAGAATGATGATTATTTTTCTAGTAACATATTAGTTGGAATAAATTAATTTTTTCCCAGTGTGTTGTACACATATTTGTGGTTAGAATGTAATTTTTTCGGAAGAAAATCTTTCAAAGTGTTCGTGGTGCTGCAGTTGGCGTTGCAGTCTTCCAGCGGCGAGGCTTGAAATGGCTGGATCTCTACCAGGCTCAAATGTAATCTAAAACGAAAACAAACAAAAAAATTCTTTAACTATATCCAACGGTCTATGGGTTCAGGATCCGCTTTTCGAAATTTCGAAAAATACGAAAAATGACAGCTTCTCCAAAGAAAACCTCATTTTTCTCTTGAAAAACAGTATGCTGAACTCATTGTTATTGACAAATGGTTCATCCAATTAAAAAATGCGATCGTGAACCGAAAATGACTATCGTTTGAACGCTAACTGTACAAATTTAAGTCAATAGTGTGAAAGTTATTCAAGATATCAATTCCGTCGTGTCAAGATATGTAGTTTCGAGATAATCGCGTTTCAAGTTTTGGTACATATTTTACAGAATGTTGTGAAATATTGTCGTCTTACCGCTAATCAGCGATTCCAGCACCATATAAGTGTCCTTCCTCATCATCGAGATCATGTTCTTGTCCGGTTGGCCTTCAAATATTCTTGAAAATTTACACCCCAAAATTCTGCAAAAAAAAACGATTTTTTGAAGTTTCCAGAGATGGATACCCCCTTAAGTATCTTCTGGGATTTTTGAATCGACAAATATTTCTAAATGTGCTAGATACACTGGTTTGTGTAGACCGATATTTAAAAAAACGTCCCTCGCGGTGACCACTTCTGCTCGGGAACTAATCGTCCAAAATAAAAAACATAACAAGCGCATTCAGTTTTTTCATTAAGGGGCCAGTCCACTTTGGAGCCACGAAAAAAGTCTATTTTCGCGATTTTTTTGAGGATTTTATAAAAGATATGAATATAAAAGTTGTTGGACTTGATAAATAAAATCTTAAAATATATTTTAAAAATTTTCAATTTACTTTTATTCATTTTTAAGTACAAAAACTATAGTTTAACGCAACGCCTCAGAAATAGGTGGGCTAGGTAGCTCCATCACAACTCGGCAACGGCTTGTCTGAAACAAAAAAATCAAAGTCCATTAGATTTAGTATGACACCAGCTACAAAATGACCCTCGGATATGAAGTTTTAACGAAAAATAAAAAAATAACAGATGAAAAACAAAAAAGTTAAATTTTCTAGTGCTTCAATGAAGGATTTAATAAAATATCGATTTTTTTTTTCAAATGCCTTAGTCTAAACCGAAAGTATCGAATTTCGGGAAAAAAACACTCTATTAATAAGAAAAAACCTTCATTCAAAATTAAAATTCATTCGTTCAAGCACTGCTTTTTGGTATGTGAAAGAAGCTTGTAAAATTTAAACTTGATCGGTGCAGTGATTCACGTGCAAGCATTCAAACTACTGTTCTAAAATAATTGACGTCATTTAGAATCAAATAGTTTCCCTTGTACATTATAATTTGTGTGTTTGGTCGCATTATGAAAAAGCGACCGCTATTGTGCTTCTCGGTACACAGTAACTTCGTAAAGGCTGCAATCACAAAATGAAGTAATTAGGTAATTACTTAGTCGATTAATGAGCGCGAGAGTACTCGATAGATGCGTCAGGCCGCGCTTTTTTATTATTCTATGGGGCTGCCATTGTAGTTTTGTGTGTGTTTCGACTATTGTCGTTTCTTTGTGCGATTTTAGAGGGTGAGTTTCGATGTGATATGGACCGCTAGTATCTGAGGGGCGATGAGACACGGGATAACGAGTGAAAGGGTACAACAAGTAGCCTGTGGGCGAGTGATGCAGTACTGCAGAAAACTGGGGGGTTGCAAACCGATTCTGAGTCATCCCTTGTTGGTCCCTTCGCCTGTACCTTCCGCACTCCACAGCTTTAGAAAACCTAAGACAATGACGGTCACTGCTTTT